>OX595848.1:10374145-11100204 GCA_951392215.1 Epirrita christyi
CCTCTTGCTTCCTTCGCAGCAGGATACGCCATCCGATACAGATGAGCACAATCACTATCGGCACCATGATGGCGCTGATGATGCCCCATGTCGCGCCGAGGGTCCTCGACGAGTACTCTTGCTTGCCTGTTGGTTTAATTGTATTTTTTATTTATTTCTACTGAGAATACAAAATTTTTAATCTCTGTGGCGCGGCGGGTGAGTAGCCGGCTGAGATGCGAGAGGTTGCGCGTTCGATTCCCGCTGCGGGACAAATGTTTGTATGATCTGCAAATATTTGTTCCGGGTCTGGGTGTTGTGGTACCATGGTACTCGTAGCATCCTGCAGGGCGATTCTAAAACGTCGGAAACGTTTCCGCTCAGATTCGTTAGTTTTTAATTTCGATGTGGTAAGTAACTAAAACAATCTTCTCT
The DNA here is from genome assembly GCA_951392215.1 of Epirrita christyi. Lineage (NCBI taxonomy): Eukaryota > Metazoa > Arthropoda > Insecta > Lepidoptera > Geometridae > Epirrita > Epirrita christyi. The sequence continues at coordinate 10,374,560 of OX595848.1, forward strand.
AGTAAAACACAGTAAAAAACAAGAAATATTGTACATTACTGTGTTTTTTACTAGAGAAAGTTGTTGTTTTAGTTACCACATCGAATTTGAAAACTAACGAATCCGATCGGAAACGTTTCCGACGTTTTAGAATCGCCGTGCTGATACCCACGACACAGGGAATAAAGGAAAATGCTTCGCATCTGTAAGTATCTACCTACTAACAGCGTTGGAGATTTCTATACCTACCAGAGCCAGAGACTTATCAGTCTCTACTGAAGGTTTTTCCAAAAAACAATGTAGGTAGAGCGAATAGCAGCTTTCCACAGATACTTAGGTATCTGTGGAAAGCTGCCATTCGCTCTAGAAGTCTCTACCAAAGACATGGTTTAAAATAATGAAAGATTATGAATAGACTACCATGAATAGGCAGTAAGGCGGGTACCTAATACTGCCTTCAAAAGTTATTATCGCAATTTATCAGTATTATATAGCGCTATCAACGTTGCGTGGATAGCACGCAAACTTATCTCTACAACAAATAAAAAAATTGATACACTCACCTGTCGTGACCCCAATTCTTTGTGTACACAAGATAAGAAAGCAAGTAATAACCTCATAGAAAATAATAAAACACATCACAGATCAGAGAAAATTTCTATTCCACACCAAGTGGCAGCAAAAATTTAAAAATCTTTATTATTGCTTGCTTTCTTATACCAAAACCGTAGTCATATTGAATGTTATTTTACCCACGGAACAGAAATTTCCTCTTCGTGTGTCGAGAAATTCGTATAATAATTTATTGATAAACTTTACATCGATAACATTTTATAAACATTCAACAATGGGAAAAATCACTGGACAATACTGTTCAATTTCATAACATAGACAAAAAGTGCAAAAGCTAGTCTACGTGTATTACTTATTACTTACCTACGTAGTTATATCTAGAGAAATAATTTGTTCAATACCTATTCAAGTCTGTTTATCAGAATTTACTTTATTGTTATTACAAAGTCTATCTACTTCCTAGTTTATATTGTCATTCAACCGGGCAGTGAAACTACCTAACCCTTTCTATCTTGGTCATCTGATCTCGAAGGTGGGTAAAATTAGAGAAGATTTAGGTAAAACCTAAACCATAGTAGACTTACTGCTAAAAGTAGGGACCTCTGACACTGGAGGGTCGATAAGAGTCTCCATAGACTTTCCCTTTAAAGGAGGCATTGTAAAGGTCTTTATTTCATCAGCAGGAGCGCTTTTCGGACCCTCTGGTAGACCCGGGTTGTTGTAAGTGCTCCTAGGACTGATATCAGAAGTGGGGCTAAGAGGCGGTGAATAGATTTCGGAGTATGTCGGAGAATATGCAGAGGGAATGGGACTGTATTGGGATTCGTATCTGTTACTGTAAGGGTCTTCAGATCCATCTTTTGATCCCAGCCCAGAGTCACTGGCCAAAGCATGACGGCCAGTTTGACGTGGTCTACTGACGTATTCTATGTCCTTTGCTGGACGGGTTAGGGTTGAATCTCGATTGGACCCAGAATCAGATGGAGATGTTATGGAAAGAAGATCTTCCTCGGAGAGATCCCATAGTTTTTCAGGGAATTCTACTTCAGGAGCGTTGGGTATTGGCTCGTTTGTTCGGTAAGTTTTATCGTAAGCCCGACGCTTTTTCAGACTTGATTTATCAGACTTTCCGGAATCGCTTTTGCTGGAATCTGGATAGCCTATACCTGAGCTGTCACCATCTTGTGGTTCAGAGGGAATAGGAGGAGCGGCCCTGCCTATCATAGCTGATCTAGTCATGGGGTTTTCGTCTGTAGGAGTGTCAGGTAATTTAGGTTTAATATCAGAATCGCTACGCAAAGTTGAAGATTTTAATGTATCCGTGATATTTCCCATTGATTGTGATCTAAGATTAAGTCGAGACGCGGATTTGGAGCGCGGTATGTCTGCGAATCGGAAGCCGTCTTTGCCTTCCGATCTGGGTTTGTGCCAGCACCAGAACCAAAGCAGACAGATGAGGAGGCCGAGGGGTATAATAACTGCCAATATGATGCCCCAGGTCAAGAACAGTGCGCGTTGCGAATATTCCTGGTTACCTGGATACCAAAGGTTTGGGTCACATATTTGTACAAATCAAAAGCCTAAGGCGTTCTATCTACAGGGGCTACCATTTTAGGACCGTCGCGTCGCGACTACGAGTGATCTTTTTACGAGCAATACAATTTATCTGTTCATAAATTGTATCAAATTTTTGATAGGCTTTCGCAAGTTGTATGACTGAGGATATTATCTACCAAAGTACTAAACCTGGCAATCCAGGTTATGTCGAGACGTTTGGTGAGCTTTGAACCCAAGATATGGTAGCCCTAGGAATAAGGAACACTGACTATGTTAAAACTTTCCTAAAAAATGGTTGGTCGTTTAGAAATTGTTGTATAAAGCTAGGTACTCACGTAGACACTCAGTATATCCATAATCAGGCAGGTTCCACCTGCCGTTGTCCTCACAAACCCTTCGCTTGTCACCGATTAAAATGAAGTCTTGGTTGCACTCGAAGTTGACCTAGTAATTAAACATTCATGAATTGTCTATTCAAATGATTCATAATAAGGAAAACTTTACGTTTATAGTAAAGGTAGAGCAAAGATTGACGCATCAAAGGGAAGTATCAGAACAATGAAAAACAATGCCGTACAAAATAGAAAAAAAAACAAATAAAGTTAAAAACAGCTGACAGAAATGTTAAGAATAAAAAAAAAATTCAAGTGCGAGTCGGACTCGCTTAAAGAGGGTTCCGTACAAGTGGGCTACCAAAATATTTTTTTTATATAAAAAACTATTTTGGCTTTATAGTTGTTGGGGAAGATGATCAATTATAGCATTTTGTTTACTATTTTATAAACTAAGCATTTAAAAATATAAAAAATAGATTTGTGTTTTTTTAACGAGCTGTTTCATTTATCATGATACAAGTTTATTGTTATTTTAGTTTGCCCCCCCAAAATTAACCCCCGAAATGCGTTTATTTACGCTATAGGTACGTCTGTGATTGAGTCATCTAACATAATATGTGTAAATTTGTTTGTTTCAGTACGTTTGGATAAAATAGACAGACAAAGAGACACATGAGTGATCCTAAAATGGCTCCGTTGGTACCTTTGAGAGTTTACGGAACCCTAATAATGATGCAACGAGAGAAAAACATATATTATACAATACCCTAGTGCCAGGCGTGAAGAAGAAGTTACTCTTTCTTCCGAAGCGAGGAGTCTCCAGGATACCGCAGCTGATGACTCTTCGAGCGTTCTGTTCTTTGATGTTAGTCTGAAACAAGTGACAGTTGAATTTAATTATATTTTCAACGCATACGACAAAGATCTACAGAAAAGAAACCGTCAAAATAGAAAAGAAAAAAAGAGAAATAGAACCAATCATCCAAACGTTATGTAGGTAGTTCAAAGTCTTATCATTTTAATGAATAAACTACTACCTTTATATTGATTAGTCTTTTTAGTATCCGTACTGCAAGATTGTTGCAAATGAAGGATGCTGTTTCTAATACTGACATAAATAAAACTATAATGGGATAGAACTGCTTTATAACATGTAAATTTAGACAGGAAAGCAAATATGAGTTTATGAGTTACAAAATACCTGAAATCAAAAATTCCCAAATGGATCACGAGAGAAACAACATTGAAATACCTATTTGGGTAGAGTGGAATATACCTAATCCTTGCGACTTCTAAACAAACACTGACTCATCAAACCATGGGTTATGAGATAAACCCGTAGCAGACCTTGGCCGATGCAACCTAATTAAAAGAACAATAGTTGACAAAACGCATCTGAAGGCATGCGACCACTTATGGTAATTGTGGGAAAATAAATAAGACATAATGAATTAATGTATACAATGATGACAAAGATTTACTCATTACAACAAGGAAAGTTGTACCTGAGAAAAAGCTACAAAGAGGTTTAACGCAAGGGTCTTGGCTGGGACCTACATTGTTTCTTTATTACTTGTTCATTTATTACCAGAAAATACAGTACAGTACAGAAATATACATGTGTTCCATGTATATTTCTGTACTGTACTGTATTTTCTGGTAATAAATGATTTATCTGATTTATCTATCTGATTTCTTTACTACAGAATCAGCCTTTCGTCACAGAGAAAAATAGTACCTACATTCCGTTTTGCCTAAGTAGTAGTCAGTGCAGGGTCCAAATTTTTTTGATGCTGCGTTAGTTGTTATGTTATTTGTGATTCTTAGGTCAATTCGAACAGTGAGAAAAACTCCTAATCAAAACATGAAATGTTGACAGTAATATAATAACTACTGGAAGTAGGTAGGTAAGTACTATTATTTATTCTGTGATAAAATAGGACAGTTACTTGCATACTGAACCAGTATGGATCATTGGTTGTGCGTGCGTGACTAGTATCACAGAAACATTAGTTAGATAAAATATATTATGTGATTGAAGAAGACCATTTGAGACTTCAAGTACCTAGTCAGTGGTGGTCTGGTGGCTCAGTGAAGTTCGGTTGGTAGAACTAATATTAGCCTCTACTATAGTCAGACCTAAACCTAGATTTACGAATAGAAAGGATACTCACAATAGAAGCTAGGTAATTCTTCGTAAATTCTGCCATATCTCGATTCAGGGTCATACCGTAGTCATATCGACACTGATAAGAGTCCTGGCATATCTCTATAGACCTTAGCACATCGTGTGATCGGTTCGCTGGTAAGAAGTCAACCGGTTCTCGTATAAAGTTCGGTAGAAATTGATTATCATTGTAGTAGGAGGCTGTCCGACCATATTCTCGACTGAATAGCGCTACGCCTATGTCTTTTTGCTCTCGATCGGTTAGTTGCCCTGAAAGAAAGATTGTGTTAGATTTTTAGAAGCATAAGTATTTTATCAATCCTTAAGCTCTGAAGCTGCCCAAGCATTAGATAAAGTTGCCTCGAGACATTCTTCAGTACCTACATGGAATGTATTTTGTAATGCAGCCGGCATCTCTGCTCATCAAAATATAGAACACAGCAGCAGGTACTGCGCCCCACTCGAGAACTTTTATTCCTCAATGGTTGTCAGTTCTACGAGCTATATGACCTGCCCATTGCCACTTCACTTGCTAATTCTTTGAGCAATGTTAGTGATCTTGGTTCTTCTAAGGATTTCCTAGTTTCCTCGTTTCGGATTCTATCTAGTGAAACCCCTAGCATTACAACCGGTGTTAAAATTAACAGGATATTTTTAATTTTTTCAGCAAAGGATCTAGCACAGGCTAGAAAAATCTTGGGAAACCTAGTATATTAACCTAGTAAGTAACCTAGTAAAATGCGTACACTTTCGTCGCTAGGTGGACCAATATTAAGCAGTAAATAATGACTACTTACAATACTGTGCAAACTCTCGATGTGCCGATTGGAAGTTGTTTAGATCCACTACCGCTCGCGTTCCGTCCGGCCGCGTGAAGTCATCGTTCACATCCAGAGACCAATTTCCAAATAGACCTCGTGTTTGGTTCTAGAAACAAAATAATTAATCAACGAAATGAACATACACCCAGAATTGGGAATATTACGCTTAGCTTAAGCTCTATTCTAAAGCTGGAAGAGTAACAGCCCAAATGCTCAACCTTCGTCGTTAGTAACCTAGAAGGCAATTTATAAATGATGAGCAACAAAGCAGTGTAAGAACCACCGTGGTGAATGAATTAAGTGCGCTTCGCAGATTCTTACTAGCCGGTTGACGTCCACCCGTTGGACATAGGCCTTATTAGAATGTCATGACAAATGGTCGTCAGCCGCCTTCTTCCACAGTCGTTCCAAGACCTTAACAAAGCTGTCTGTTCATCATGCAGGGTGCCGTCCTAGGCTTCACACAGTAAAATTGTGTTTGATGTAATAAAAATCAAGCACACAGCTTTCTTTATGGCATTGGTCATCAGTCTTAATCTTAAGACTCACCATATGATTCCAAGGGAGATAAACCCTCGCTGACATGAAGCCTTTGTTTTCCACAACCTCTACTCCGGCGCCGGAAGCAAACATGATGACGATTTCAGACTGGTTGAGGATGTACATGGGCTGGTAGACGGTTACACCTGTGGGTAAAAAAGGAAATGTCATGGTGAGATGAGATCGAAGAGGTATGTGGAAAAAGAAAGTTAAATAGGAAGATAAATCTACGATACCTAGGTTTCTGAAAACTTTTTCTGATGTTATAAAGAACAGAAGAAAAACGAGTAAGATTTTCGTCACCAGCCGTTATCACGAGTAATAGCGAAATTGTCTATACGTATCGTTGATTCAAGGCAAAGCTTTGATTCCCACTGGTTCAAAAATATACTTTAAAAATAATTATACTTTGATGAAGACACCAATTAATTATAAATGAAGCAGGAAAAAAAACAAAAGGAAGAAGAATTCTAAGGATCGTTCAGAAAATGAAGCTACTAAGAAACTTAAGTATAGGTACCTACTATTATTTATTTTGTGCTAAAGATAAACTGAATAACTTTAATGATGAGGATTCTATGAGGAAGTTTATGAAACAGAAAATGTATCACTGAAAGACTATAGTCAGAAACTTACCCGGGAAGTACTGGACCCTGAGAGCAGTTCTGTCGAAGTAGACCCGTTTATTGTCAGCAAAAACATCGAGCCTGTATCTCCATTGTGAGTGAGAGGGACGAAGACGGACCTGGAAACAAATTTTGAGTTTACTTTGAAAGAAAGATTTCGTGGATCGAAATTAAACTCTAAATTACTGAGCACCTTAGTAGAAGAGATTTTATGTATTGAAAATAAAAAAGGCCATAAACGCAACCTTGTGTGACTCCAAAACTACTAATTGAAATGTTGCCTGCTCAGTTTTTTAGATGAATAATCTCTTTTGGAGATGGAGGCACATTGAGCTTTATGTGCGTTATAAATAGAAAGGTTTAAGGCCGCTCAAAACTTATAAATTTTTTTGCAAAAAAATAATGACGAGTTCATCCTTCTCCTTGGAAGTTAAATTTACCTCAATAGGAACAGAGTTATTTGAAGCAGCGACGATAGAAGTGAGATGAGTTGCGTTGACGGCTCCATACACGTTGCGAGGCACTTGCTCAAATCTGCCTTGCACGTCGAGTTTCAGCTGAGGGTGATCTACTCTCACTAGGACGTATTCACCTGGAACAAACACATCCTCATTATAATCAATCATCATTGTTTTGACCTTATCCCAATTTATTTGGGGTCGGTGCAGTACGTCTTCTTCTTCCACTCTCTTCCATCTTTTCTTAGGTCTTCCTCTTCATTTCCGTCGCCTGTCATACCTCATTATAATCAATATGATCAGTCAAATACATAATCGTCCTTGCATGAAGAATCAGACTGGACTTCTCTCACTCGTTTATCAATAAGTTGTAGGACTTATTCCACGAGGCTAGCAGAGAGAACAGAGGTAGGTAGGTACTTGTTATGTTAAATTGTTTTTGACATATTATGTGTGTTTCCTTACATTCTTCAGAAAAGGTAGTAAAGGTTTTTAGGAGTATTAAAGTAAATTCTATATTATATTTTTTAGAAAAACAAAAAAAAACTTAGCACATTTATTTTACTATGACTAAGGTCTTCTGGAGATACTATGTATACCACCAAAAAAATAGATTATGTGCATACCTATTTGAATAAGGCTATGCCAAGGATAGTTAATAGAAGTGAAGCTAGACTCACCTTTGCCGTTGAAAGTGTACTGAAGATCATCGAAAGTAACGATGTGGGGGTCTCCGAAAATACCAGCGACTCCAGGAGACTGGTAGGCCACGCAATCTTGGGATGGGCGACGTTCGAACCTGTTCAAATGATAAGCGTTGATTAAAATTATTGGTGAAATCGATTCTTACTCTTTAAGGTTGGCAAGTAGTTTAAAAAGCATACAAAGAAAGATGGTTTTAACAGTCCTGACGAGATCGTTAGCAGCACTTGAATGCTTAAGTTTTAGTAAGTTAGTTTAGTAGTTCTTGATGAATAAACAGTGGTTACAGAAAGCCAAAATGTCAGAATAGATCATAATATATTCCTCATCTAACTTTTTTATGTTAGGAGTACATCATTAGTTAGAGACATCCACTGTTGGACGAGGCTTCCCCCATAGAATACAATAGGGGATTAACCACAGTCACCACGCAGGTGGAATGGTGATCGCAGTATTGGTGTTGAAAACTCAGGTGGATTCTGCTGCCCATCTCCTGGTGTTATCCCTTTATTGGTTTTTACGACATCCACAAGAAAAGACGGAGGGGTCTATTATTAGGCCGGACATGCCATGGCGGGTGGCACATACAATGATTTCGTAGCACGATGCCTACTATCGCCATTTGTTGACTTTTAAATACTTACATGTAATCTGTAGCACAATGCCATAGTAATAATATAATATGTTATGTGCACATTATACAGCTAAAACTTTTTTTTAAATTCTATATTCAAATTTTATATAGATTTTTTTCTACTATTCAACGATGAAGTTGCTGACGAAAGGGTTCCTAAAACGATGTGAATGACATAGAATCTAACGATTAATTGTATGAAGAAGGTTTTCTGTAAATAAGTGTTAATCGTACCTGAAGGTTTCACAGCCAACAGCCTGTTCCTCCTGCCACATACAGCACTGATAGAAGGGAATCATATCGTGGAACCAATGAGATAGTGATGGGACCTGTCAAAGAGCAAACATTGATAATATAGTATCGGACAATAGGTAAAACTGTATTACTGTAAACTGTAAACATTGTTTACTAAATATGCTGACGCGACGGGTTGACTGTTTTCCAAATCGGCAATTTTCACAGAAGCTGGAAGAAAACATGCAAGAGAAATCATACCTTGTTAGCCTCGTTATAGGGTGTGAATCCAAAGTCGTGCGACCGCGAAGGCCTTGAGCCCCACATTTGGTCGTAAGACATCATCAGGAAACCATTCTTATCGTAGCAGCATTGTTGGCCGGAACCTTCCGAACTAGAACAAAATAAGTTGTTTACCCTCCATTCACAGATTATTAACCGATTGGAAGACAACAGTTTAAATAATGTACTTGAACCAAAGAATCAGTCAGAATAATCTGGAATACGGCACTGAACTCAAACGTTTCTTCTATCTGAAATCTGGCCCGAAGGACCATTATGTACCGAATAATCAGAACCGTTGAAGAAAGTCAAGAAAGGCAAGAAGCTCTAGGGAAATTTTATTCATAGAATGGCAACGGGCGTTAGTCATGGAGTGCGTAAGGTACTAACCTTGGAGCACCACTCCTGACACAATGAATGCCTCCCCAGTGGTATCGACACGTTGGATTCGTATCTTTGTCACAAGCCAAGTCCGGCATGTATCTTCCTTTATCTAGCAAGGCATGTTCAAGGGTGCACGGGCAGACCCAGACTTGAGAGGCGAAGTTCTTCAAGAAACGATCGGTTCGCAGCCAGTTGTTGCACATGGTTTGAGGCCAGCGTTGGCCATGAAGGCGCTCCCATTGAGGAGCGAAGTACCAGCCAAGAGGAATTGGTCGCGACCAGAGGATACTGTGGATGATAAGTTGTCAATTTTAATCGATAGTCAGTAAAACTACCTTGTAGCAAACAATATAGGAAGCCTAAGAAGATTTATATCTGGTAGAATAAGAATATTGTAAAATTGTAAACAGTTTGCAGTGCGTTAAACATATAACTAACATTTAAACAAAAGTATTAATGAATGTGAAAGTATTTCATTCGTTGAAATCGCAAGGATCGTTATGAATCGTCTTATAAACTACTAGGTGCATGTATGCTATGTGCTGTTATAAGATATAAAGGTTTCTGGTAAAGGTAAAGATAAAGAAAAATCAAGATAAAAATTCGTCTACGGAAATAGCTATAGACTAAGTAAAGATATCAAGCACTTGTAGTATTAAACTGCTTTGCAGGTGCCTATCGTAAAATATTTTTTATAAAGCAAAGCTAAGTGAATACTTACGGAGAAATTGTAACACCCTTGAATACCTCCGGCGTAGTCAAGTTGATCTGGATGAACCCGAACTGCATATCATTGTGCATGATATTCTCTCTATTCCTGAAATTCTGTGGATTGATGACATACTCTCCAGTATTTGACACTCCCACTTCTATCATATCAATGTACTCCAGTTGTGGTCTGATGGTAACCTCCTTATATCCCCATAGACTGATTTGTAGTTGGACGTTCAGGTTGGTGGTTAAGTTGAAGCGGTCCCAAGTAATGCGGACTTCTGGAGGGTACCGCTCGTGGACTGCGTTGTCGGTGAAAAAGACCTTTTCGGTTGCTGTTGCTGGGGTTTCTATAAAAAAATATCAACTGATTAACAGCAGAAATAAAAAAAAATAGTCTGAAAGAATATCTACCAAGGATTGATTATGCAATACTTTTCAAAAGCGTCAGTCAAAAGCGTCTAAAAGGAAGGTCAACCACAACAGGACAACTAAAGGATCAGACCAGATGACTACCAAATCTCATTTGGTTCTTCGATTTCTCATCTTTTCTTTGATTACCTCCTTAATATGTATTTTATCATGCCTTGAGTATGTTCATGAGTATGTAATTACTCCTGAATTCGAAATGTCCATCAGGGGTCAAGCACTTACCTACAAAGAACTTTCCTTTCCACTTATAAGGCTCGTTATTGATTGCAATCTCAAATCTAGCATATCCATTGTGCCAAAACCGAGGCTGAACACAGATGGCTCTGTTTACATCCACGACAGCACCAACAACGGACTCCGTGTCGAATCGACAGGTGATTCTATCGTCAGGGTTGAAACAGGGACCAGTGATATTGACGATGGTTCCTCCAAGCATGTTACCACTTTCAGGAGCAAACATTAGGGGGAGATTAGCGCCATCTGTAGGAAAGAAGAGTTATTGAAGTTGTCAGAAGTTTATTACATTTAGTTGATTTTGAGAATGATAAAAAGTTTTAGATGACAGTGATAATAATATACTTACTCTAAGTTCTTTGGTTATAGCTTAGCACTGGTTTCTAAGAATGTGATGTCTAAACTAGCGTACAATCACAGTTCTAAACCAATGGAAGAACTAAAATAAAATGTTTTTCTTTTGTAGATTGCAAGCCAATTTAATATGGACTACAAACTTACCAATATCCTTGTTACAAGTGCCCATAAGAATCTTCTCATCAATCCTGAAGATGTGTCGTCCAGGGAAACCATTGGCCCACCCTCTTCCGGTCAGATCACGGAGCACAGAGGCTTGAGAGTATGGCTTGTACTCGTAGGATTGCGTTCCGTTGCCAGCGTTGAAACCAATCTAAGATAAATATACTTTTAAGTGAGTTTTTTCACTAGACATTTCAGGTAGAAAGCCACTTGACAGTAATATTTGTATAGAAAACGCGCGAGCATAGGATGATATACGAGCTTTTGATCTTGTTGTTCCAAACTCAACCATTTATTTTGTTTGAGCAAAATATGTGTAATGCATATCTAGGGTTCCTTTGGGCTAACACAGTCTTTTTATGTTTTAAAACCTTGTTAAACTTACGTAAGCTGGCACACCTCCTTCTCCAGTAGTGGTGTCACCACCAGCTTCAGTATGGGAGCTCCAGTTGATCTCAAGATAGTTGAATATCGCGTACGTGAAAACTTCATCGGTAGCCAGCACCATTTGGAAGGTGTTTGTCTGAATTGAAAGTAATTTGTATATAAATAAGTCCTTATTGAAAAGATGGTATATTTAGTAGGATATCTTTCTCTTTGATATTCACCCAAATGTGGTATTATCAGAGGCTAATAACCTAACCTTCACAAAACATTGTCTCGTTTCCGTTCTGATCTTGTATCTTTGTCCGGTGAATCATTAATTATTCACTGATGAAGTAAGCCTAAGCAAAGCACTGATAATTTTATTGATAAGGGAAACACCGTGAAAGACGAAGATACACTGTTGATGTTAAAAATATTGAAATTCCTCATGGCAAAGACTGGTTTTGATGGTTTTCTGGGATCATGATGACATAAAGGTCAGCCAGCATATAATAAAATTATAAATCTACTGGTACATGAGACGACTCAAAATGATGCCAAGGACAAAGAAATAATTTACTCACCATATATAAAGAGTTGTCGATACCACCAGCGAAGGACATATTCTTCCAAGTGACGGTGACGGCGTGTTTGGGGAAGAAAGTTTCGGAGCCGATAACACCCTCGCGGATGTCCCACGTGATTCTCTCGCGCATTTCCACGCCAAGTTGGTCGGTACGAGTCTAGAAGGAACACAAACAATTATATTTATCTTGTGGTGCCACCACTAGACGCTACTTTACGATGCAAATTCTTCAACAGATTCATACGTCATAAAGTTTTTGGAGCGACGATGTTATGTTATTTCTTTGAATACCGACTTATTTAGCCTCCTAGATATAATATGTCACGGTTTTTAATGAATGTTTCCACCTTTACATATTAACTAACTAGTTAAAAAGTACAAGAACCCTGCTAGGTCTACCTACTCTATATTATGGTGGGATCTGAAATATTTTCAAACTATGAAATACATGATGACGTTTGAACATACCTCGTTTCCCGCTGCGGTACAAATGTCTGCATGTTCTGCAACTAGAGTTAAGGGTTCTGGGTGTTGTTGTATAAAAAAAAACTGTTACCTACCTGTAAATCCCTATCCATCCTAAAGTAGATACCAGGCCTCCGTTGATCAGGGTCTTCAGGCCTCTGACTTCCGATCCTGCATTTGCTGAAGAAGATTCCGATGAACGAGGGGTCGTTGACTTGAGGCCAGTCTCTCACGGGGAAGGAGAGTGGGTAGGTGTAGTGGTCTGGCGGGTCGCTGAAGTAGAGGTAGCCGTTCATTGAGAGCTGGTGAAGAATACAGGGAATAATTTTGAATAATTCGTAAAATGGAATGACTGCAAACATAGAAAGAATACCATGCATAGCCATCATTGCACCATTTACACCAACCAATAATTAATTGACGGAAAAAGCGATAGTTCTATCGAAAATTTACAAAATAGATGCGTTAGATTATTAGATACCAGAATGACGTTTCTTGTCCGTATATTAATATCATCTACAAAATTATTTTCTTTATTTCTTTTATAATTATTGAGCTCGTCAATTAGCAAGTGTATTAAGCTTGCTGGATGTGGGATCCAACAAAATAAAAGGACACAAATTGATACAAATTAGCAGGGAATTTGAAATGGATACTTACACGTGTGTAGTTAAATCTGAACCCAAAGAAGGGCAACTGAAAGTTGAAGTTCTTATGGATCTGTGGCGTGGAGGTGTGTATATCCCGCTGGTAGTCTCCAATATTCTCATTACCACCTTGATCGTAGAACCAGTACATGAAGTTTGATCTGATCTGCTGGAGCCGTTGCGTTGTGACAACATAGGGCTGGCCATTGTTCTGATAGGTGGTGGACGGGAGGATACGACCGTCGATGTGCGCTGCGAAAAGTAAGAAAAATAAAATAGGGATTCAATTATTAAAACAATACCTTAGAATACTCTTGACAAGATATGCTCAGTGCTCTGTGAGTGCATTTATTTACAATTTGCATGTAAAAATAGTAGATCTGTAATGACCTAGTCTGGCAGTGGACGTACCTATACAGGCTGGTGGTGGTGGTATGATGATGACAGTAGATCACCAGATAGATGGATTGAAAACATCGAAAAAATAGAGGAAAAGATTAAATGCAATTAGCCCAAATAGGTTAGATGTGATAGGTGATTAGGTTCTCGAGTGGCGACCACGAACAACGATGCAGTGTAGGTGGATGGACCAACGACATATATGGAAGGGCGCAGTAAGTCGGTGAATGAAGGTGGTTCAAGAACGGTCGTCGTGTCATTCTATAAAGGAGGCCTATGTCCAGCAATGGACTTCTACAGGCTGACTATGATGATGTTGATGATGGCTAATACCACATGGCACACTATAATGTAGACATTATGTCCAGTAGAGACTTCTATTGTGTAATTTTCTTTCTTATCGCCCTTTCTGAGGCTGATGGCTCTGAATAGAGCTGAATATGACCGTTAGTAGTAAAAAGAAACCAGCGTGATGAAAGGATCAGCTCGCCTCGCAAGGAGGCTCCTGCATCAACATAGGGAATCAACGCTGAGAATAATGATGAATGCCAGAAGGACACTTAGTCTGCACAGTGGATATTTTTAACGATTTCTGAGAAATGCCAATAAGTATGAAACAACAACTCAGAAATACGAAACAAAGAGGCGATGCAAGGTGTGGTGACATCACCAACCGCGATACCCGATACGATAGCTTATCATATCGAGGGCTCTCCGATATAGTGTACTATAACTTGGAGAATTTATTGATTTGAATGAACTGGGATCGTTTGAAATTGTTTTTGGAATTGAAACAATGCGTATGGTAAATTACAATGTTAATTCTACGTCTAAACAGAACATTGTCTCATTGACAGTAGTTTTCTAAATGCTATAACTTCTAAATATATTTATATAGGTACTTCTTAATATATTTGTATTATTTGCTAATAGAGCAGCAAATAATACGAATATATTAATTACGTACGTACTCAAAACTGATTCAAAATGTCTTGAAGATATTTGACATATGAAAGGCTTATTTCTATGTACCTGGGCTTTCCTAAAAGGAATTATTAATGAACAAAATGAATGAAAGTAAATGATTACACTATATTTAGATTTATACAGTCATCATCTATAAAACACGGTCATGTAAGATTACCCAAATCTAATATTTCGGTCTAAAACGAGAAACAACGCACAGGTTTGTTTTCAGATATGTGTCAGATTACATCTCCGAATGACCCAAAAACTTACATCCAAAAGCAAACATAGCGATGAAATCATACTTTACAGTTCAAAATTTTGAAACAGTTATTTTTGTTTAGTTGCTTTGATAATAACGTTATTATCTTGTGTAATGTTGGTTCTCTTATTTTTAAAGATGCTAAATCGCTTTTATTTCATTAAAAGCGCTCTTTACCTAATTACCTACTATGTTTACCTGTCGTATATACGCTAAGGTGTGCCCCTTATCTGACTACTTACTTGATAAAGCGTGATAAACAATTAACATTGAGGTGAATGGATCGTGAATGTTAAACCAAAAAGCTAAATTGAATTCAATAAACACAATTCTATCATAGAAGGAAATAACGAGACACCGTACAATTAAAATGACACTACTTAAAACTCTAAAGGTGCAAAAGAAAGATATTAAATGGTTGGTCATCGCATGGCAAAAGTGAAATGTGATAAATAAGTAACTAATAAAGATAATCATATACATCATACAGTATGATGTACTAATATTAAATGAATGAACGTTCCTCTCAGTTTATGTACATAATTATTTGCTTTGACTCATAGCTATGATGAGTAATGACACATTACACATCATAACGTAGTTAAAAGGTAGGTAAAGTACGTCATACATAGGAAGATATTAACATTAGGAATTCTCGTGTAGATAGGTATATATATGAACACATATTTAACTAAACTATGAATCATAAGATGAACACCTCTAACTTTGGACATAAGCAATTACCCTGTTAAGACCTTTGAAACTAACAAAGTCTCAACTAATGGTGGTCAAAATATTAGATATATCAATCAGTAATATAAATGTACGTATGGGTTTCTAGCAAACAGAGAAAGGGTACCAAGTGAAACTTGCAGCTCTTCATGAATCAGAAAGTAAATAATAGTAATCAAACCTATCACATCCAGTCACAAACGTAGTCGTGATACTACTTTAGGATTCCCTCTGTGGTTGGAAACAGACGACTAGTACCATACCATAACACCCGGACTAATATTTTCAGATCATGCAATCATTTGTCCAGCAGCGGAAATCGAACCCACACTTCTTGCGTCTAACAAGCTACTCGCCCACTGCACCACGGAGATTGACGTAGGATAGTTCAAAGTAAGAGAAGCCTATGCCGATTAAAGAAATGTGCATAATGATGATCATGATGCAGATAAGAAGGTACATATATTTATTTTACTATATCTGAAAACTCATAACAGGTCAAGTGTTCTTCTATAATAGAAACCAATACTGATGCGTCACCATTGATAGCGTTATCTATAGGTACCAATTTCACAACTTACTAGGAATTACCACTTCATTCAGGATCAATCTAGAATTCAGTTTATGAATCCTAGATGGTTAACAAATTTTAGTCTTCATTAGGTATATTCCATTCATTTAAATCAAATCCAACTATAATTGCAATAAGTAAACAAAGCTTACCATATTCATTATTCGTTGTCATCGTGGTAGGCGGCAGCAGCAACTGCCTCTCACTCTCCACATTATTATTCGAGGTGAAATCAACCGCCTCCAGATTGACTGGCTCCTCTCCAACCAATCCATCGTTCAGCTGATACTTTCCACTTTTCACTTCTAACTCCTCGATACCTGGTATCACTTCTACTGGAGATCCATTATCCACTGCTTCTGCTTCTTTTACATCTATAACTTCTGCTTGAGGTTCTGTTTCAATCACATTTTCACTTATAAGTTTGTCTTCAACTGTGTCCTGTGCATATACACTTACAACCAAAAGTACAAATACGGCTAATCGTTTGACACCCATATTAATAACTATCACTTTTTATCCTCATCTCATATCTTTTTATTATACAGGTTTTTTTTATAAACGACAGGTGCGTTTCTATTGTACGTGTGGACTAAAGTGTGGATTGTGTGCTTGGTGATACGCTTTATCTACGAGATATGATAAGATAGCAAATAGGAACGTTAGGTGTGCCAAATTCTTTGTCCTAATCGCAGCCCTGCTTATTAAGGGCCTACTTGCGTAAAAGAATGATTTAATTTAGGTACGTTAAATAATAATTGTGTGCTTGTCTTGGAAGTATTAAAATTGTTTACTTTGATTTATTGTGATGTGTGTTACTCTGTTTAGTTTATCAGCTTGTGTCCAGAAGATGATTATTTACTTGACATTTTATAGCTCTTGTATTAAACATTTGTGATAACCTCAACGACATCTCTTTTGTGATTATCAGCTTATAATACGGAATTTAACTAAACTATCTGTATAAAATACTGGATTGTTTCACAAATCCCCATTGAGTTAGCCCATACTTACCTCAACGGACTATCTTAGAGAAAAAAATAGTTTTATCATCAAGTACCAAGTAGCTACTTAGTAAATCTCACTCAACGCGATCTAATTGAACTCCCCCGAAATGGTACCTTCAAAATAAATATTATATTTATTATTTTTCGTCCCAAGTCGACCAAATATTTTTTACTGCCTATTTATAAGACTTTATTTTAAAACAAGAATATCTTCCTTAAAAAAACAAGTTCTTTTATGGTCAACCTGACGTATGTGTGTACAGTTTAATTTTTTTGTTATAATTAATTATTTTTCAACTTTTTAGGTCGATTATTGGACTTTCAGAATTGAAAAAAAGTGGACGCCATTTCCGTAGGTGAACCAAGATCACCGACATTTTAGTTTATAAGACGATTCAAAATTGAATTCCTACATTCATTTTTTTTTATACTACTTGGCAAGCAAGCAAGCGTACGGCCCACCTGATGGAAAGCAGTTACCGTAGCCTATGGACGTCTGCAACACCAAAGGAAACATTAGTATAGGTATCTAGTATAGGTACTGTGCCTATACAGGGCGTCCCACGGCTATGCCACATGGAGGGAAAGTACCTTGAATATTGTAGATGGAACATTTTACTGAAAGAAGACATTATTTGAATTTAAAAAATAATTTAAACTGCATTCATAGATATTTAAATAATTACATGGTTGAACCGGGAATCGAACCCGTAACACGAGAAAAATAATCAGCCTGTAGCTTTATCATACCGATCGAAAGGCTTCATAATAAGGATTATTTTTTGCTAAATAACATACTGTCAGAAATAAAAGGAAGACCAAGAATTTTAACATTTGATGTGAAATTTTGTTCAGAAAAATGAAAAGCTGACATTGCCGTAAGGAAATACAACTGACATTTACATAAGTACCTATTACTAGTAAATGTACCCACTTGAGAAGTACGCATCATTTCCCTATTAATAATTTAAATGCATGATAAAATGATAAAAATTTAGTTTACAAGAACCAGTATGAAAGTGTCTACGAGCTACAAGCAGAAGTTAGACGTATTATTTTAAATATCCACCATAACAAGATCAAAAAATCGACAGGGAGCGAAATAATCAAAAGAGTGCGACTTTGTATTCAACGGAAAGGGACTCATTTTGAGCATCAATAAATTGATTAATTTTGTATTAAAAATGTTAAAATTCATGGTCGTCCTTTTATTTCTGACATTATGTTATTTAGCAAAAAATAATCCTTATGATGAAGCCTTTCGATCGGTATGATAAAGCTACAGGGTGATTATTTTTCTCGTGTAACGGGTTCGATTCCCAGTTCAACCATGTAATTATTTAAATATCTATGAATGCAGTTTAAATTGTTTTTTAAATTCAAATAATGTTTTCTTTCAGTAAAATGTTCCATCTACAATATTCAAGGTACTTTCCCTCCATGTGGCATAGCCGTGGGACGCCCTGTATACCTACCTAAATGTAGGCAATGTGCAAGGCCTGTATTTGTCTTATCTGTAGTTATAGATATATTTGAGATATCACGTTATTTTCCTCGTATCGATAACAGCTTGATTCACTCGTTAGCTACTTCAGCATTTACTGTGAAAGGCTGAAATTAGTGAATCATTTCTGATGTTTTCTGTTAGCACTTCCGATACGGAACTATTGTAATGACGATATTTCAGAAGTTACCGGATGTGATAAAAATATTGTGAAAAACAGCAGCGTAGTTACTTCTGCAACATAACTTGGAAAACAAGAGCCTTTTACAACTCTGGATTAGATTATTATTATTTCAGTCATTTATTTTCAAACACAGGCTTAACCTGGACCTTTATGAGGCATTACTGGGCCGTATTAGCCAACAGTAAGAGGCCCTTAAACATTATTGAAATGGTGGATGGAAGACAGATGATTAAACTATTGTGGAAATGGATGAAAGTTGGTGCTATTGTAAGGAGAACATGCTAATTGAATGTTTATTGGGCTATTATAATATGAGAAACGGCACCTGCCAATTCTAAATTATTGAAAACGATTTAGGCAGATGGTGACTCGCCGTTCACTAAACGGGCCCCTTAAATGTGCCGCTAGTGAAGGCAGCGTAAGGGGCAACGTTGGTGTGGACGGCTAAAGGGTGTTGAGAGGTGTGCTGCAGTTTCACTAAGCGCTACTTCCGGCTTTATGCCTTTAACACTTCCCCCCTTGGAGCATAGGTTTCGCTCTTGCGTCTCCACCCTCGGCCAGCCGGCCAAGGCAAGCCAAGGGTCAGGGGTCTCTGTTGACCCCAGGGAGTAATGGGGCTCCACGGTGTCGCCACTCACCGAACGCTCGCCACAAGCGTGCCTTGCGGTATTATTATTATTATGGCATTCATTTATTTAAAATCTCGTTACAAAAATATATTTTTTACTATAAAGAAATACCTACTATCTACAAACACATAATAAGTATAAAAAACATTATAGTAAAAAATATATATCTAAACGGGAAACCTCCGGCCGCGGAGCAAGGCCCAAGCGGTCGGAGGCTAGGGCTGCAGAGAGAGGAACCTCCTGACTATATGCGTGCCGAGTCCAGGAGTACAGCCTTCTGAATCTGACCCTTGATCCAACTATTTAGTGAGAGCCTCTTAAGGTGTTGGTCAATTAGGTATTATTATTATTATTATTGTTATTGATTGAGATTTGATATTACTATCAAATATAATGGTTTTGTTAGAGAGTACCAAATGAGCTGTTATTTTATTCTACATGAATTGTTTTTAGGAATAAAAAGTACTTTGACAACAATATTCTTAAGGTGGATTGTTCCGCATGTGGCGCGAAATTCAAATTTTATTATGTCATGCTCATGTTACAGCTCATCAACACTTTTCGAGGTAGCGAAAACAGGTTTTGCGAAAACTAGGAGACCCTACGTGTTGTTTGGGCACGAACCCTATGCAAATAATAAAAAGGCTATAAAACGAGCATTTTGAACATTTTTTAAATACATAGAATGCTGTTATAACAATAAAAAAGCTAGATAGATTGGATAAAGTGCGCCTGATCATATCTCATGACTATGATAGAGCACCGACTCTACGTTTTCATCAAGGCGCATATGCTTTATAAATTCATCATCACCAGCAACAAAAAAATCGAAAAACATTCTGTTGAGGAATTTCACGTCTATGCTGATGACCTTTTTGTTATAACAAGTATAACAAGCGTAGCGTGTGCTGCCTTGCATATTTTTGCTGATGTTTATTTACTTTCGACTACCTTCCTAAGGTTTTCAAGTTCTCATTTACTATGTATCAGCAACTCCTTGCTCCGAGGCACCACACAGGCGCTTCTCACCTAGTGGTAAGACGGACCATTTATGTAAGCCAAGCCGTGTTTGTTGCCTGATTCTTCTAGGCTTGGTCGCGTTGGAACAGGAGTAATTTTATTTTATAAGACGATTCAAAATGATCCTTGTGATTTCAATGAATAAAGTTCTTTTTGACTTTGACTTTTGACTTTGACTTTGTTATTTCAGAGTACCTAACAAAGGATAATTCCTTCTGGATCTTGCTTCAAACTTTTTTTTATTCAACACGTCTTGGTTCCGCATTGTCGGAAGTGTTGAACAAAAAGCTCGTCGCTTTACGCATTCATCATCATCATCATCAACAGCCTTTAGGCGTCCATTGCAACCCGAGGTCTCCCCTATAAAATAAAATGGGATGAATTGCCATAATCAACACGCTTGGCTGGCGGATGGTGATCGCAGTATTGGTGTTGAGTACTTAAATGGATGCTAATGTCCATCCCCTGGTGTAATCCCTGAATTGGCTTTCACGACATCCACGTGAGGAGATGGAGGGGTATATTCTTAGAATGGACACGCCACGGCGACCTTATGCCGGATATACGCCACGGTTTTACGCATTAAGGCGCTACCCTGACCGAATGACCTTGAGAACTTCGCCTCTACAATACATCGCAAATTATTTACTTTAGTGACACCTATGTAGTCCGTTCTAATAGTACTGCCATCTAGCAATCCGTCCGAGAAGAGCGGCTGACTGGTCCGCTCCTTGCGCACAGCCAGATTCGCACGGATTCATGAAATATAATTCATAAAAAATAAAGAGAACCCATTTTTTTAAAAATTAATCGTGTAATAATTCTACTATTACATTAACTATCCAATTGTGTAAACCAAAAAATTCAGTAACGTGAACTTTCAGAGAAGATGTACAAAATCATGATTTATTTATATTTTTTCATGGGTTTATTGTAGAGTACTTACGACGTTAAATCATTAAACCAATCGTGGAACTTGATGACAAAATGTCAAATATATGTGGTGACTTTTAATTTTTTTTCTACTTGCTTTATTTAACGAGGAGAGAGGCTTGAAAAAACCAGCTTGACGCTGTGTTTGGTCGGGGTACTGCCTTAAACAGATGCATACAGCAATAGCTGTTAGGTAGTAACTACCTAGATTTAAAGTTTTTCACTGGTAGGTATCTTATCATCATGAAACCATTTATTATGCATGACCTCAGGTTCAATTGTCAAGGGGTAGGTAGACAAGTAGATAACAGGTACTATCTTAACTATTCTTGCTCATTTTTTGCTAATTACGGATTTACCTGACACATATCTGAGGCCCAATTATGTTATTAAAAAAAATGATCAAATCACAATATAATTTCGTGTCAGTCGCACTGTCACGTAGTATATAAAGGCCACATCACACCGGCTGTGTACGCGTAGACTAGTAGTAATTTGAAAATTCGACCTAGAGTCATAACCCCGCTCCCGCATGCCCACTCACTGCCCGCTAGTGCATTTGGCAATTCGAATGCACCGGAATTGCGATCAGCCAATCACAAACCACCCCTTCCCCGCGGCCCCCCCGTCTGGGCCCCCGCAAATCCACTTTCAAATTCACAATCATAATACTCCACTTCTAAGGTACGTTTTCTCATCATCTTATTTTACAAACAACTATGGTGTTATTATAAAAAATGCCCTTAGTCTGGGTTTAAACCAGGACTACCAGTCTAGGCTTAAATATCGACCTAGGGTATATACGACTGTAATACAAAAGCAGATGGTTTGTTTTCCAGAAGCAACTTTCGAGCTAGATATGCCAAAAATGACATAAGCTTGGACTATCTCTGGTTTATCTAAAACCAGGCAGCCCCCTAGTTTAGCAATGGTCTATAAATTGACAGTTGATTGCTTGTTAGAGGTAAGAATTTGGACATCTCAATTGTGATGTGACACAATCCGTCAGTTTGATACTTTGGAAATTTGCGAAGTAGCGCGAGAATTGATTTCGAAAAACAAACCATCTGCTTTCGTATTTAAAGTCACATATACCTAATGTCGATATTTAATCCTAGACTAGTACACCTGGACTAAATTCAGATTTAGTCCATGTTCTGTAATAAGGCCGTTTATGTTTTTAGGGGGTAAAGGTTTAAAGACCGATTCTAGTTGACATACCGATAGGGGGCCCACAGGCATGGATTGCTTAGGGCATCAAGTAGTCTTAATCCGTCACTGCGTGCTGCATACGCATCCGGTGTGCTTTGGCCTTAAAAGTCACGTAAATGCTCGATTTCAGCAACTATTTACGGGACACCTTAAATACACTCGAGAGCAATGAATCCGGGTCACTTAAAGAATGTTAAAAATCTCGGAAACTAAAAATGATAGATTAATGCAATAAATTGTATTTAATAGACAATGTAATACTCCTTAAATGAAGGTAAAAAAAATATGAGTCACCATACATTTTATTAACACAAAATTACATAAAGAAAAAAACTGCTGATCTCTCCTTAAAACAAAAATAGGAAACATGAAATTTTTGAACTTTATTACGATTTTCTTGAATTTTAATACTTCGTATTGCCTCCTCGTGCTTCCATTACTGCGTTTACGCAGAAAAAAAACAACAAAAAAACAGAAATCAAACAATGATAAATGACAGATTACAAACAAAAGCAAAACCAAATGCTGTAATTTCGTAGTTCCATCTTCGAAAGTGGCCCTTTTTCAAATTTGTTTTTTTTATGATATAACTTTACAATAACTAAGAAGTTTTAATACCTTCATTTAAGGAGTATTACATTGTCTATTAAATACAATTTATTGCATTAACCTAGCATTTTTAGTTTCCGAGATTTTTAGGATTCTTTAAGTGACCCGGATTCATTGCTCTCGAGTGTAGTTGCTGAATAGAGTTACTTACGAATGTCAAATCTGTCAGTTGAAATAAGTATCATCATCATCAGCTTGTAGAAGCCCACAGCTGGGCATTGGCTTTCCTCACAGAATGTCGAGTACGGACGAACGATACGAACGGTATTGAGCCTTATCCATACACCGATTTCTTGTGACCTTTAAAATTAGTGTTGGCCGGTGAAAATTGGCATAAGATTCCTTCATTTTGTAAGACGTAGTTTTTAACCGACTTCAAAAAAAGAAGGAGTTTCGTAATTCGTTTTTTGAACGAGCGAAGCGAGTTCTCTGAGTCAAGTTGGAAGAATCAGCGTTTGTATGTATGTATGTATGTATGTTTGTCCGATGAAAACTTCCAAACCGTTAATCCGATCTTCATGAAATTTGGTATGGGGGTAGATAGTATTGGTACAATTTGTAGGTAAGGTTATGAGCGATATAGGTCAGGGGGTTGCTGAGATCTTGGGGTCCAAGAGGGGGTAAAAAAAATAAAAGTGAGACAGTCAGATCAAGTGGGGTGTCTTATGAATGAGCTTTGGTTGGACATTTCAAAACTGTTTTTAATAAGTATTTAGCCTTAGTAGTTTTTGAGCTATTAGGGAAAATAAAAAACGTAAAAATCAAAAATTCTAGGGTACTTCCAGCAATCCCACAATGCTGAAATTTGGTATGCTTGTGGCTTTTGTGTCACAACTACAGGGAAAAGTCTGAAACAGAAGAATTTAGAAACTTGTACTCCGTAAAACAGATACCAATATAACATCCATTGTTGACCTCCTATTTCTAGGAATTTGAATGACGCTGGAGTTCTATGGGTTTCATCAAAAGGACGTTATCAATTAATTCGTCAGGTACTTGATATAGGTACTAACAGGTATGTAGTATTACGCCCCGTTGCTTAGCCCTATTCAAAGGTTATTTCGATGATGTGTAGGAAATTAGAGAAGTTAGGTACTGATAGATCCTGTACTGTACTGGTAGACCTCGTGGTGAAAATGTTCAAAAATAATAAGAGAAAAATGTAAATTACATGGTTAAGTAGTCGGGCTGATAAAGGTGTTATCGCGAGCTCTCAGTTCGGGGCGAACCACTAGTAAAAAATAATTCTACTTTGCAGTCCTTTCTGATGATGGCTAGGTAAGTAAGTACTACAAGAAATACAAAATCAAGCTTTGAAAAATATTCCCACGTTCATAGTTATTTCAAACAGGTTGTAGCTACCAGACTGGTTGTCTGCTGGTTCTTGTTTCCATAACAAGGATCCGGACCTATCTACCTCAGTGATCATAAAATACAGTGTCCGACTGTTAACATAACACCCAACAGTCACATGCGTAGTCCTGATCCTACACTAGGATTCCCTGTGTCGTGCGTGGGTATCAGGAACTACGAGTACCATGGTACCAGAACACCCAGACCCGAAACAAATATTTGCAGATCATACAAACATTTTGTCCCGCAGAGAGAATCGAAACTCAGTGACGTTCAAAAATTGCACCCCAGGTTTTCACGGCCGTTTCAAATCATGCTTTCAGCGTTGAAAATAGATGGCGCTGCTCTGTACCTAGCTGTCAAGTGTCGAAATAAAGTTAAATGTCAACATCAACAACGTTGATATATTTTCGTTTCGTAGTATTTATTTTAGCCTACTCCTAAAAACACCACGAAATCACTAGCGTACACTCAAGAAGCAAACACTAACAGAATATCATGACTAATAGCCACAGACTAGTTAGATAGCTTAGTACGCGTACACCACAGATAATACATTTGACAATCTTGGCAGCTAGAGTTGAGTCAGTGCGATCTATCGAACCAATTTGAACTACTTTTTTTTTGAAGATGAAAAGCCCTCATTACTACGTGCTTGAGTTGGGGTTCCCAATGCTTTTAGCGTTTCAGTATTTGAAATCAGTGTCATCGACCAACTTGTTTACAATGTGAAGATTGCCAACTTTGTCTGTTGAGGATGTACATTGTCATTCAGAAAACGTGTGACAAGTAACCGAGAACGCCAGAAAACGTGTGACAAGTAACCGAGAACGCCAGAAAATGTGTGACAAGTAACCGAGAACGCTCTAGCTAGACTGATCTGCAAGATATACTGGCGAGGACTGTAATTACTACATAGTACTTTTCAACGGGAGCATTAACCTAATCAATATACTTCAAGGGAAGGCTCACTATGTTTCCAACTGAAGTGAGGATGAAATTGATAGATAAAAACAAATTAAGGTGGATCGTCTCGCAAATGGCGCGAAATTTAAATTTTTTTTTTGCTCATCACAGCTCATCGATACTTCTTGTGGTAGCGAAAACTGACTTTGCGAAAACTAGGAAACCTAACACACATGTTTTAGTTGATAGTATCTCTAAAAGATAATTAGTTTAGCTACGAATATTGTTCAATGATTTTTACAGTGTTTCTTTGGTTTAGGGATATCTGTAGCTTAACTAATGATATTTATGAGATACTATCAATTAAAACATGTGTGTTGGGTCTTATAGTTTTCGCAAAACCTGTTTTCGCTATCTCAAAAAGTTTTGATGAGCAAAAAACACTGTTGTGGAGGATAAAGGTTCTCCAGTGGCGACCACAAACGACGACGCGGTAGAGGAAGACCCTCCACTCGATGGACTAAAGACATAAACGTCACAGGAAGTCGGTGGATGGAGGCGGCTCATGACCATTTGTCGGGCATTTTGGGGGGCTATGTTCAGCAGTGGGCTTCTATAGGCTGATGATGATTCCCGTAAAGATTTCCGTTTATATTTTCTTTCCCGACGAGGCCTTCCCCATAGATTTCAATGGGGGGATTTGCCATAGTCACCACACTTGGCAGGCGGATTGGTGATCGCAGTATATGGAGTTATGTACTCAGAAGGATACTGCTACATCGGCATGATCCCTTAGTCGCCTTATACTACATCCACGGGTGTAGTTAAAGAAGAGAAGAAGTCCTATTCTTTGGATGAGACTACCACTACAGGTACAAAAGAAAAAGTTGTACCCTAGTTGCCTATATATTTTATAAATACAGTCCCACACAAGGACGCTCATAAATAAGTAGATGTACTTACTTATCTGGGATCAAAACAAACGGAAAAGTGTCTTAATCTAGCTAAAATGTGGTCATGTTGGTAACAGGAGTCCAAACAAATAAAACTCAAGATATATTTTGTAACAAGCATCTAACAAGTGCCCTATTGTGGACCGTGTGCAAAACAAAGGCACGCGGCTCTAATATACATTTCTAGACAACTTAGCAAGATCTATTGTTTTGTTCGATCTACATTGCTGGTTTTATAACCAAACATCATCTCTTAGCCCTTATCCCACTTAGATAGGGTCGGCACAACATGTTTTTTTCTTACAACCTCTCCTATCTCCCCTATTTCAGTATTGCTCACACCTTTCATACACATGTCATCATTCACACAGTCCATCCATCTCTTTTAAGGCCTGCCTCTATTATTGCATCCATCCACATTCATCACTCTTCTTGTAATATGGTTTTCTTCACTGCGCAACATGCCCGTACCACGCTAACCTATTCCTAATATTTTCTGTTACTGGCGCTACTTTCAAACTTCCTCTGATATACCTATTTCTTATCTTATTCATCCTTGTCACTCCACACATCCATCTCAACATTCGCATCTCTGTGGCTTGCACTCTTCTCTAATCCGTCGCCTTGGTAGCCCAACACTATGCCCAACATTCATATCCATACAATACGACAGGCCTGATGATCTGACGTCTTGTAGATTTTCCCCTTAAGTTTAAGGGGAATTCATGGATCACATGTTGTTCCTGAGACCTCATCGCATTTATTCTGTTTTAATCGATCGTATCCTGAATAGAACCTCAACCTTATACTGGAAGTGAGTTAGGAATCTATCGCCACCTATTTCTGCTTCAAATTATGGTGGCATTGCTGTGTTCCTATTGGGTCTACGGAGGGTCTACGTTTGCCCTGCAAAGCACGCTGGGTCGATACGATAGTATGTTATTTGAAGGGCTTGCTTGTAAACTTACATCAGGCGCATGATCCTTAAATTCCAATTAATAAAAAATTTAGTTCTCATGAGTTTCATAACTCATCATCATAATTCATCATTTCACTGGAACTTTCTAGTGGTTTTCGCTAAGTAAATCTAGAAGGATCCTTATGAATCGCGCGCCGGGGTTCTTGACTGATTCTTCTCAAGACTTCGCAAGAAACATGCGTCTAGTATCAGCATATAGTTTTATGTCGTTTCAAAATGATCCTTTTGATTTATTAAATTATTTTAAAAAAACTAAAACTAGGTACTTTACGCAGACTAGGTATCTAACAAATATGAACTTTCCTATCAGGCGCATTGTCGTTGACAAGGCTGTCTCTGGAAGAAGGTGAATGGGTTGTTCATTGACATATCCCCCCCACCCCCAGAGATAAAATTTGAGAAATCAGTTTAAAAATAAATTAACATCATGGCATTTCCATGTCAGTACATTTATGAAAACTTGATTTATGTTCACAAAAATAAACTCATTTACTAAAAAAAAGCTACAATCATAATGTGAATATTCGAAACTAAGACAAACTCGCTGTTTCCACTATTAAGGCCCCATAAAGGAAATAAAATCGTTTACAGAGGTATGTGTTACGCTTCTTTAACAAAATGCCGACGTGCTAAAATTGACGATTAACTTTAAAAACTTAATAAAACAAATTTTCTAAAAAAGCATACCTACTATAAAATCTCAAATTATTAAGATGATACCTAATAAAACTTAACTTAGACTTAATTCAGACTTCTCAGAGTCTGAATTTGCTCCAACACGGTCCAAACAAAGATGTAAAAGTTAATATTAAAATAAACTTTATTTCATTAAAAATGAAACATGTCAAAACGATTTAAAAATCCTACTAAGTATTAAATAAATAAATTTTGATTTTGATTTTGATCTTCTAGCTGTTCTTCTTGTTGTTGATGAAGCCAACTAAACCGTCAATGTAAGTTGAACAGCAGGATCTCGTCAGGTCTTTCATGTGAAGGGGTACTTAAGACAATCAAACATGCGATTGCATGGTGTGTTTAGCTGCGTGTGCGTTCGGAATATGTTCAACGAAACCACTCTAAAGAAGATGCGAAGAATTATTTTTTGAATAAAATAACTTCATTCACAAATTATACACAGACACCTTCATTAAAAATATAATTATCTTCTTAAATCTGACCAATGCATAAGTATACAAAAAACCTTTTTTACTATTTCACTGCAAACTGTTTTCCGCGATTCGCGTGTAAATACGGTTTTTAGAATTGAAACAAGACGTATATACGCCCCGCACTGTAGTAGCTAGTAGGGCCGCGTCAAACACAAACGTCTGCGTAACGCATACCTAACTGTTGCAGGAAAAAAAATTACCGAAGAAAAAAAATGCAAGTACCCGAAAACAAATCAAGCAAGCAAGTACCGTTTGTTTTCAGCAGGGAAAGTGAAGAAAGGGAAACGGGAAGAGCCAACGAAAACTAAACTAATATAGGTAATCTATGGTTTAATAATTGCCTGGTATTTTATCTTAAATCTACTCCTTTGAGAAAGCCTTAATTAGTTTGAATGGTCTGAAGAACATATCACAGGCGTGCATTGCCACAAGCAGAGCCGAGCGAAACGTGCCGAGCGAAGCGTGCCGCGCGTGACAGCGATTGGCGAGTGCCATGACTGACGATTATTTGTTTCATTTCCTTAGTTAGCTAGTACCTGAGTATACTCAATAACCATCTCGCTACTACAATGTAATGACAATTTGTAAGTTTTACAATGGTTTTACACCAATAGTGTAAAACCATTGTAAAACTAGATAATAATAGATAATGTAACTATGCACTCACTTGATATGTTTTTCTCTCCTGAATGTTAACTATTCCTTTCCATGTCACTCACTAGTCATGTTTGCTTTTGAATTCGTGGTAGGTAAGTAATATGATAGGTATAAAGAAAATATTTTTTTGTTTAGAACCTCTGAACGTTGTGTTCCTTGCTCATACCCAAAACAATCAGTCAGAACAAGCTTTAACTCAGAGCTATTTAAACCTCAGAATAATGACTGAAGCATATTCAAACCAAAACCTTTTTGAATTTCGAATGTCATGATATAACTTTAATTTATTGTTTCTATGCGGACAGTGTCATCCTTGGCTATCGAATTTATCATAAACGAATTTATTGATAAAACATTATCTTCACACCCATACATAATATTTAAATTATTATTTAATCCTGCATCGGCTTTCCGAACAGACCGCAGCTAAAATTATCGAAAACAAAACACTGGCTGTTATAAATTGCATACGAGTTGCAGCTCCGGTTGTGAACGCGCGCTTAACTTATCAGCTTCATTGAGTTTTATTTTAAATTTTTGAAAAAAGAATCATGCCTTGCGGAGGTTGCGGTGATAGTGAGTATTCAAACTTTTTGCTTTTCTTTTAACTTTTTAACGTCTTGGACTGTCGTTTTGGTTGAATCACATATTTCTTCTTCCATGAATCACTTATTAGCATACCTAGCACTGTTTTTTTATATTGTACCTTCAAACTCTTTGGTACCAAGACCAACAAGGTATAAATAAAGCGCACTAAAGGGATTTTAATTTTAAATGTTTTTTAATTTATATGGCCTATCCATTTATAAATAATTTTATTTGATTAGAAGTTATGAATGTCCAGAGGCGTCAAGTTATCTTTATCTGATTTCGAGTGAATTTCTATGCAGATTAACAAACATCACGTTTTTTAGTTTCAACAATCGGGTATATTTAAATACCTAGGTTTTAATATCAGTTCGTTTCATTTATTTTGGTTCAGAGCGTAGAACGACTCTGATTCACTCAGGATGAAACCAAGAATAATCATTATTATTAGATAATACTAGGTACCTGAGTATTATCTGTGTTAATACCAGCATAGTGTGTTTATTCGTAAAATTTTACGGAATTTTGATCAAAAACTGTATTTCGCTATCGTATTTCCATAACTAAGTAGAAATAAGACCTGAAGTAGAACCGAATTATTTTTCCTTTATTGTTCTCGTTGCTTTAAAAGAATAATAACATAAAACACTGGTACTTAACTTACATGATGTACTTAATACTTACGAGTATAGTTTTAGGGCTGGTGTCTGGGTAATTATTACAACAACCAATTTACCTTCTTTGACTTGAGTAGGTACCCAATTAAATTGAAAGGAGCATTGGTTAGATATATTGGGGATTTTAGTTTCATATTCAAAAGCAATGGGGGATTTGCCATAAATCACCACGCTTAGCAGGCGGGTTGGTGATCGCAGTATTGGTGTTAAGTACTCCAGTAGATACTTTTGCTCACCATCTTTACCTTTTAACTTAGGTACCACAGGTGCTTACCCACCTAGCAGTAAGGTTCATCGATACAATACAAGCCGGTTTTGTTGCTCTGATTCTTTTAGGTGTGGTCGCGTTGGAACAAGAGTCATTTTAGTTAGTAAGACGGTTCAAAATGATCCATGTGATTTTATTGAATAGGTACAAGACTTTGATTTTGGCATCCCCTGGTGTAATCCCTTAATATGGCTTTTGCTACATCCATGAGAGGAGACGGAGAGATCAGGCCGGACACATCACCACGGCCAATATAACTTTTCATTTAAAACACCGACTTCCGCCATTGTATTCGACTAAATATTTGGATGAAAAAAAAATTATGATAGAACCATAGTGGTGAAAGGATTATGATACTTGGTTTGTTGCTGAAAATATCAAAATCGCCATATGTATGCCTACAATATTTGAGGAGTTCCCCCAATTCCTCATGGATTCCATCAACAGAACTGGATTCTGAAAAAAATGGGACCAATCTGGAAGTATATCTATTCAAATAAAAAAAGAATGTTCCAAATCGGTTCATAAACGCGGGAGACATGAGGTAACAAACATAAAAAAAAAGAATACAACCGAATTGAGAACCTCCTCCTCCTTTTTGTGAAGTCAAAAAAAAAAAATGACTTAAAAATATGACTTAATCATCGTTAAATGATTATGTACCTATTAGGTACTAACTTGTCCTTGGCTGTCATTAAAAGTAAAACGGATCCTATTTAATCAATTATTGAAGAGATAGTGTGACTTGTTCGCTATGTTGTCTAGAAACAATTTATTGAAAGTATTCTATAGCTAAAGACACTAACAAGAGTCAAATAGGCTTAATTTAAACGTATTGACGACCTCTGTGGCGTGGTGGGGCGAGTAGCCGGCTGAGATGCGAGAGGTTGCGGGTTCGATTCCCGCTGCGGGACAAATGTTTGTATGATCTGCAAATATTTGTTCCGGGTCTGGGTGTTATGGTACCATGGTACTCGTAGTTCCTGATACCTACGACACAGGGAATCCTAGTGTGGGATCAGGAATATGTGACTGTTGGGTGTTATGTTAATCTTGGAGATCATCATCATCATCAATAAGCCTTTAGACGTCTACTCCTGGGACGAGGCCTCCTCCATAGGAATTACCATAATCACCACGCTTAGTAAGTGGATTGGTGGTCCCAGTATCGGTGTAGTGCTCAGGTGGATGCTACTAGAGGGCCTAGCCAAACGGCATTCGCTTCGAAGCGATTCCATTTCTACAGTAGTAATACAATACAAAAGACCACGTGACATATCGATAGCTAACGTCAATCCCATACATTTTGGACTTTTCTACTGCCGTCATCGCTATTATAGAATGTTACTTTGTCTACGGCCTCTGGTATAATCTCTTAGTCGGTTTTTACGACAACCATGGGAGGAATCTATTCTTAGGCCGGTCACACGGACAATATCTGGGAGATCATCATCGTCATCATCATCAGCCTGTAGAAGTCCACTGCTGGACATAGGGATCCCCCTTAGAATGTCACGACGAACAGTCTTGAGTCACCTCCATCGACAGACTTCCTTTTCTTCTGTTTCTACTTTTATCTGGGAGATATTATGGTCAAATTATGACTTCAAATATTTTGTCTTTGAGACCTTTTGAATTTTGAAGTTTCACTTTTATAAATGGTGTTTTTATCCACCAGGTTGCAAGTGTAGCACCAACCAGTGTGGCTCGACTTGCAAATGCGACGCGAGCTGCTCTTGCACGTGCAAGAAGGCCACACCAGATACCGCTGATAAAACCAAGAAGTAGCCAGGTGATGGAAGACTAGAAGTAATCAAAAACAACTCTTCTTCATCATCGATGTTAAGATCTTCGAGAATGTTCCAATTACTTCTAGATAAAGATACAACGCTATTTTTAACGGAAAACTAAACTTTAAAGTAACTACATAAGATTTCTTTTTGGATGAGATACTATAGTTATTTTTAATATTATGCCTCGAATTTCCGTTGTCTTGTTTATAAAATGAAATAAGTTTCATAATGATTTGTGTTTAATTTTCTAGAGCCCCCTTCCTAACATCATCTCACTAGCATATCCTGCGGCTCCGCCTGCATGGAACCTATGTATTTGTAAAGATCCTACTAATATTATACTCGAATTAGATGTTTGTTACTCTTTCACATAAAAACTACTAAACGGATTTTGATGAAACTATACAGCATAATAATAGCTTATACAATTTATAATCATTTATAAATCTTATTGCCAATAACGGATTTACATTGTATACAATAGAATTTCTTAGACATGACAGTACCATACAAGCTTACAAAATAAAATAACAAAGTGTAGGAAGTATTAAAAACTAGTGGTTTAGTATAGTACCTATACAGGGACACCTGCCACCCACCAGAAAGCTCACGGACCACAAAAATCACCACCAAAACCAACATCCTCACTTCTCAACCCCAGGGACTCATTTCGGAATTTAATTTTGATAAGATCCTTTAAATTTTTAGGCAGTTCTCGAATTACTAATAGGTCCTGTGACGAATTTGCTATTGAAGTAGATACAGTCTGCGAAAATTCAAGGAGTAACTATATTAGAATGTCTTTCATAGCAGGAGCCTAGAAAAAAGTTGTTTTGGCTCAATATATTTTGTAAATGAAAGTTCTTGAATGAAAAATTTAGAATGAAATTTTTCAAATGAAAAATCTCGAATTAAATTTATCGAATAAGATTTCTCGAATAAAAACTCCAATTAAATTTCTCGATTGAAAAATTAGCAAGTAAGTACAGATATGAATCGTACAGAATATATTCTTAAGACATCATGAAAATAAAGAAACTATAGCAGGTTCACCTTCACAGACCCATCAGTCAGCTTGCCATCAAAAGTATACTTAGACCAAACCTTTCCAGATTAGACGCAGTATTATCATGCAAGCAATAAGCCCGAAGTTTTTTCGCAAAAAACAATATGGAGCGCTTTTATAACAAGGGAAGAATTCTTCAGGACAGGCAACGCTTTGGCAATCTCAAATCAAGTTTTGACCCCTGGTGTTGCATGTGTCAATAATTAGGCAACGGTAACCGCTAACCATCAGGCACCAAGTGAAAAAACCCTGAAGTTTTTTCACTTGAATTTAGAAGTAGGTAATTTCAGTGAGTATTTGGTGAACCAATTTGATATTTATCATCATCAGCCTGTACAAGTCCACTGCTGGACATAGGCCTCCCCTAGAATGTCATGACTTCCTGCGACGTTTCCTCGAAGTCGAGGTGGAGGGCCTTCCTCTACCGCGTCGTCCGGTTTATGGTCGCCACTCGAATGTAAAATGTGTTATGTGTTACAAGAACGTTAGGTGAAAACCTTAATTTTATTAGTTTCAAAATTCTAGAAACTGGTAGGTAGTTGACATATTATTTAAATAATATGTCAACAATATTGAAAAACCATTTAATTTAGGAATGTTTTTATCTTAAATGAAACAACTAAAGGAAAAGCTGAAGCGAGCGAACACATCCCAAGAGTCATGCCATATTCTCTCGTAGGCATGTTACGTATCAGTGGATGACATCATGTCTGGTGTATAATGAGGTATTATTTTCAATTAATTTATACACGAACCTGTGAACAAGGTAATGTTTGTGTAAGTGCACTTTTGATAAACATGTTTATTGCATAATTAACCACACAGACAATAATATTTGTACAGATATAGCATTATGTAGATAGTCACCGTTTTTTAATTCATTTTATATCTTACTAATTGCATAATTAACTCAGGTCACAAAAATAGATCGACAAGTATGAAGATAAGAACTTACTATCAACTTGAATGGTGTGACAATCACATCCAGGAATGCAGTCTGAGTTCCAGGGTGTTTTAGGAGTTGAGCCTGAAACTGATTAACATTTCAAATACCTATCTTTAGATAAAACGTTCATTTGCCCCTCAGAAATCACACTTATGTGCGATGATAAGTGCCTGAACGTAATCATTTTCATTGCGATCATGTTATCACCATCATAATCATCACCAGTATGTTTACATCCACTGTTTGACGAGGCCTCCTCCATTCAATACAATGGGGGCATTTGCATCACCACGCTGGGCAGGCAAATTGGTGATCGCAGTTTTGTGTTAAGTAACCCATCCTGCTGCCTATCTCCTGACGTAATACCTTAGTAAAGATTTAACTACATCCACGGGAGGAGACACACCACGGCACTACACTGTATTACCCTGTAGAAATCCACTAATGGATGGTAGGCTTCCTCATAGAATGAAAATCACGTAGTGAAACTCAAGAGTTCTCTCCACAGCCATCTGCGCCACTTTTTTTTTTTTTTTTTTTTTTTTATGCTACTTGGCAAGCAGACAAGCTTACAAGCAGACAGTTACCGTAGCCTACGGACGCCTGCAACACTAGAGGCATCACACGCGCGCTGCCGACCCTGAGACATAAAGATGAAAAGTCTCATGTGCCTGTAATTTCACCGGCACCTGTACCCTTCAAACCGAAACACAGCAATGCGAACACTACTGCTTGGCGGCAGAAATAAGTACGGTGGTAGTACTTCCCCGGACGAACTCTTTCACAAGAAGTTCTACTACTAACAAAAGCTTCTGTACTAGGACAATAAATAATACCTATGACATGTTATTGAAATTAAAACATACTTGCGTTTATATCCAAAACCTTCATTTTCTTGATTGAAATTGAGTTGTCCACAGAAAAACAACTGGAGATCTAAGATCGTGTTATCAAATGGACAGCAGCCATCGTTGTGATTTGAAACCAAAACTGCACTATTCTGACTAAGTGCTCCTTCAAGTAGCATTCAAAGAATTTGACATTGGCAATGATGAATATAAAAACATCGATTGATAACAAATTACATGAGGCGTAACGAACAGCGCAGCAAAACCAATTATGTTTTAACTAGGTAGGTACCTACCATAAGTAACTAGGTAGATACTTTTGAAAGACTGTTAAATTATTCTAACTTAGCCATTTAGTTAGACGAGTCCCATATAATGCAATGGGATTTGTCATAAACACCACGCTTAGCAGGCGGATTGGCAATCGCAGTAGATATTGGTGTAGAGTACCTACTCAGGTGGATGATCTGCCTATCTTCTGGTGTTATCCCTTAGTCGGCTTTTACGACATCCACGGGAGGAGTCTATTAGGCTAAACACACCACGTATTAGGTGAATGGAGGAAATAAAGACGACGGATGCTGAAGTGAGGGGGCAGGCCATATAAACCCATAAAACTGAAGTAACATTACATAACACCCAACAGTCACATAAGTATAGTATTAATCCTACACTAAGATTCCCTGTGTCGTGGGTATCATGGGTACCATAACACCCAGACCCGAAACAAATATTTTGCAGATCATACAAACATTTGTCCCGAAGCGGGAATCGAACTCGCAACCTCTTGCATCTCAGCTAACTATTGGCCTGCTGCACTACTGGAGGAAGTGCTTTTAGAAAATATGATACAGAAGCTTCTCATTTGTTCGATGCAGTTCGAACACAGTTAGCAATTTTGGCAATGTAGGTCGCGCGAGGCGTCTTCGATGCATCGCGCGCTTTACCTAGTCAGTGCATATTCGGCTAGCTATCGAGCCACACTCATTATCAGCATTATTCATCATTTAGCGTAAAGTTAGCTCTAGGAATAAACTTGATTTATCCTAAAATATCTATTAATCAAATCCCACGTCTAAGCCGCGCGTACGGTCTCGTACATTTTGGTCCTTCGAGCCGGATCGAAGGCTTCGCGTTTCGTGAACTATTCGTCAAGTGAAGTGCTTCGGCCAATCAACCAACCAGCAGCCAGTGGATTACAGTGTCTTCTAGCTTAGCAGTGAACTTAGCGTGGGATCAGTAACAGCAGCGTACGTACTGAGTTATACTCTCAGTA
The DNA here is from genome assembly GCA_951392215.1 of Epirrita christyi. NCBI lineage: Eukaryota > Metazoa > Arthropoda > Insecta > Lepidoptera > Geometridae > Epirrita > Epirrita christyi. Next base: position 10,411,319 of record OX595848.1, read on the forward strand.
CAAACAGCGTCAGCAACTGCCGTGGGGAGCAACCCACGTCAGATCAGCGTCATCTGTGGGCCACCAGCTCGCATCAGCAGCAACAACGTCAGCGACTGCCGTGGGGAGCAACCTACGTCAGATCAGCATCATCTGTGGGCCACCAGCTCACATCAGCAGCAACAGCGTCATCAACTGCCGTGAGGCAAGAGCAGCATCAGCGAGTCAGCCTCTCGCATCAGTAACATCAGCACAGCACTGCCGTGGGAAACTACCCACGCCGGGTCAACATCAGCCGTAGGCCAAGCGGCTTGCAAGTAAGAGCGTTCTGGTTATCTTTAAAACTAACGACAGCAAGATGGAAACTATATACTTCCAACAATCCGAGGTAGGAGAGAAGATTGAACAGGTTTTAGTTAATTTTAAAAAGGAAGGTAGGGAGCGTAAGACCACTGACTCATGTCAAAGTAAATTAGACCTCTTAGACTCGTATTGGAGAGAATATCAATGTAACGACGAAAAACTTCGTCCGTATGAACCTACCAATCATAAATACTTTGTCAAGTCAGAGTTTGAGCGTATAAAAGACATTTATTTATCAGCGAGAAAGTTAATTAGTGACAGCTATGACGAGTTACTTCTAAGAGGAAAGCAGGCAAGTTTCCATGAGCAAAGAGAAATCACTCAGCGAGAAGCAGCAGGTTCGTCAGGTGGAGTGCTACCGCCGCGGGCCAGAACACCAGCAAACAACACAGTGGAGGCGAGAGGGACCAATAGTAAGCTAGACGACATGCTACGCAAGCAGATGGTCAATTTTAAAGCCTTCATTAGAGGAGTGGAGAGCATCGAAATTGAGTCCTTTCGGGACAAATGGGAGTTTGAAGACGCCCTGCGAATTTTACAAACTCGCTGGATGGTCGTTGATAGTTCCCATTGGGAGATTATGACAGAGTTAGAAGAAGATGAAGCGTACGAATTTAATTTCAACAAGCACGAACGAACATACAAGAATTTGAAAAAAGCTTTAAGTTCTAAAATGTGGTCAGCGTCGTATCGCGAGAAATCTACACCGCAAATGGATATCCCGGTATTCATAGGGAATTTTCAACAGTGGGTATCATTTAAAGATCTGTTTGATGAAGCTATTCATAATAACCCTTCGTTATCAAGCGCTCAAAAGATGCAGTTCTTGAAGAGCAAAGTGAAAGGAGAAGCAGAGCGTTTAATACAGCATCTCCCGATTAGCGCGGATAATTACAGCATTTGTTGGGAGATCTTGAAGCATCGGTTTGACAACAAGAAGCACATCTTTACGTCACATGTAAAGATGCACCTTTCTTAACCTCCCAAATATTCAGCAGCAGTCTTATCAAGCTATCAAACGGCTACATGACGTCACACTAGAGAGTATCTACGCAATAAAGAACCTAGGCGTCGATATAAGCACTTGGGACCCTTTACTAGTGCACATACTGTCGCAGAAGTTGGATAGTGAGTCTTATTCCGAGTACATAGAGTCGTTAAAGAACTCTAGGGAGCTACCAGTACTACAAGATTTCTTAAACTTCTTGGAGAATAAGTTTACGACCCTTGAATCATCGCGTCGACGTCAAGATGTAATACCAAAAGCGCATCCCGGGCAGCAACAAAAAAATCATTCAAGTTCATATTTTCATCAGAATCGTAATAGTAATTTCAAATCAAACAGCGACTGGAAGAACACAAGACATGAAGTGTCGAAATCCATGCACGTGTCAGCAGCCTCAGCAAGTCGATGTCCTCATTGTTTTGCCGAACATAGTTTACTTAATTGCAAAAAATTCGGTGATTCTTCGAGTGATTTTAAGTTGAAAACCTTACAACAACTTAATTACTGCATAAATTGCATTTACGATCACAACGGATTTAAATGCCATTCGACAAAAAGATGTCGCAAGTGTTTTAAAAGCCATCATACAATTTTGCATGATTGTTTTGCTACGCAGCAGAAACCTAATTACCATTCCGGTGTTGCGAAACAAAAAATCTACGGTACCTACAACGATCGTGAAAATAATAGCAGCAATGGCAATGGTGTTTACTCATCTCAGCGAGATATGTCAGAAATACTATTGGAAACAGCATTGGTGAAAATAACAACCGCAGATGGTACCCAGAAAGTGATGCGAGCACTGATCGATCAAGGCTCGCAGGTTTCAGTAATAAGCGAAAGAGCAGCTCAGCAGCTAGGATTAAAACGTGAGCAATGTAAGGGAGTTATTTTCGGAGTAGGTGAGCAGGAAAATAACTGCAAAGGAAAGCTTGGGATCACGTGCCAATCGACATATACCGACTTTCAATTTAATACCGAGGTTTTGATAATGAACAATGTTATCAAAAACTTGCCCAATAAGACATTTGGTAAACCATCCTGGCAACACATATCTCATATCTTCTTGGCAGATCCGGATTATAATGTCAGTCGCCCTGTGGATCTATTACTCGGGGCCGACGTTTACTCCATTATTATATTAGAGGGGATAATCCGAGGTCAGGCTCAATCAGAGCCTCTAGCGCAGCACACCAAGTTAGGGTGGTTATTATGCGGCAGCGTTAAGACATCATTTCAATGCAACGTCATCTTGAATAACATTGAACATATACAACAATTTTGGAAAATTGAAGACATTCACGAGCAAAACCAAATGTCAGTAGAAGACCAAGAATGTCTAAATTTTTATAAAAGTACAACTAAACGTCTACGGAATGGTCGTTATCAAGTGAGGTTACCGATGAAGCTGCAAATGGAAGAAAAATTAGGGTCATCAAAAGAGACGGCTATAGCACAATTTAAAAATCTAGAAAGGAAGTTTATCAAACAAGAGAGTTTAGCAAAGCAATACAAGCTTTTTATTAGCGAGTATGAGCAACTTAAGCATATGAAAATAGCAAGTTCTAGCAGCAATCAGAGGTCAGAAATCGAATGTTTCTTACCTCATCACGCGGTTCAAAGAGCAGAATCAAGCACAACAAAGCTACGGGTAGTATTTAACGCATCGGCTAAAACGACTTCAGGTTACAGTCTCAACGACCTTATGTACAAAGGTCCTAATTTGCAACAAGATCTGCAAGAGATAATTTTGAAGTGGAGGCAGTATCGTTACGCATATACAGCGGATATCGAAAAATGTTACAGAATGATTTCAGTAGATGAAAAAGATCAAAGGCTACAACAAATTGTATGGCGGGAAAGTCCAAACATGCCTATCAAGACTTTTCAGTTATCTACTGTCACGTATGGAACGAAATCAGCTCCGTTCTTAGCACTGATGACTCTTCGTCAATTAGCAGAAGATGAAGAACATAACTTCCCGGATGCAGCAAAAAGCATCCGAGAGCAATTTTATATGGATGATTGGGTGTCAGGGTCCCATAGCATAGAAGAAGGAAAGAAGAGAATAGCAGAAGTAAACGCATGCCTCAGCAGCGGAGGATTTTCTTTGAGAAAGTGGTCCTCGAATGATAAACAATTATTAACAAAGGTCAAACAATCAGAAAATATAGAGCAGGCATTGTTTACATTCAAAACAGAAACTTCAGCGAAAACCCTGGGCTTACAATGGAATTCGAGCAAGGACGAATTCACCTTTCAGTGTACGACAAATACGGATACGACAAAATTAACCAAGAGAATACTTCTATCTGAAATCTCGAAAATATTCGACCCTTTAGGTTGGTTAGCTCCATTGACCACAAAAATGAAATTGTTATTCCAAAAAGTGTGGCAAAACTCTGAAGTTCAGTGGAATGACGAAGTTTCCACAAACATTAAGGAAGAATGGACGCTACTGAAGAAAGATCTGAAGTCCATCGGTCAGCTCAGAATTCCGCGGTGGTTACAGAGCAAAGAAGGTGACGTCATCGAACTGCACGGGTTCTGTGACGCATCGAGCAAAGCATACGCATGTGTGGTATATGCAAGAATTGTAGCAAATGACGTAGCGTCAATAGTGCTAGTCGCAGCAAAAACACGACTAGTACCTAATAGCAAGGTTGTATCGTTACCAAGACTGGAATTATGCGCAGCAGAGTTATTATCAAAGCTAATGACAAAGATTGTCAACAGCCTCAACAGCTTCGTAGTGAAAATATATGGCTGGAGTGATGCGAAAGTCACGCTTAGCTGGATTCAAGGTTCTCCAGAGCGATGGAAGCCGTTTGTAGCGAATAGAGTAAAGAAAATAATCGGTGCAATGCCACCAAAAACATGGCATTACGTAAACACTAAGGAGAATCCAGCTGACTCAGCTAGTAGAGGATTAACATCAACTCAGTTGAGGGAGCATTCGTTGTGGTGGCAAGGGCCAGCCTGGTTAGCGCAGCCTGGCGTCAAACCAAAAGAGCTGGAAATAAAGTACACTACCGATGAAGAAGTAAAAAAGCAAGTAAACATGGTCCAAATCATTAAGCCAGATAGCAACATTATAGATGATTTAATGAATCGCCACAGTTCATTCATGAAAATAACTCGTATCCTAGCATGGATACTACGGGCATTGACTCCTATCAGTAAACAAAGACCGAAGTATCTCACGTTACATGAGCTTAGAATTACAAAACGTGTGATAATCAAACACACCCAGCGGAATGATTTCAGGGAAGATATTGAAAACTTATTGCACAGCAACAGGCTCAAATCAGACAGCAGACTACTAACCCTGAATCCATTTTTGGATAAAGATGGTATTTTGAGAGTAGGAGGACGTCTTAAAAATGCAAATATAAGCGCCGACATGAAATACCCGATAATTATTTCGTATAGTAGTCGCTTAACAGAGCTACTTATCGAGCAAGCCCACGAGCTCACGTTTCATGGTGGAGCTCGGCTTACATTGTCTTCGCTTAGACAAAAGTACTGGATAGTCCAGGGAAATCGAGCTGTCAAAAAACAGCTTCTGAGATGCGTGACCTGCAAAAAACAAGAACCCCGAAAGTTACATCAGATCATGGGAGACCTACCAGAATTCAGGACAAACCCTGCACCGACATTTTATCATACGGGGGTGGATTTTACGGGATTTATTCAAGTGAAAGCCAATAAAGGTAGAGGAATAAAAACATCGAAGGGTTACGTAGCGTTGTTTATCTGCATGGTCACAAAAGCGGTACACATAGAGATAGTTTCCGACTTGAGCAGTGCCTCATTCATAGCAGCGTTACGGCGGATGGCGGCACGACGAGGAGTACCAAAACATATGTATTCTGACAACGGGACTAACTTTGTGGGAGCAAATAAGATTTTGCAAGAGGAGTATCAACAGCTAGAACAAGTTTTCAGTGACTCATTCTACAGAGAAGTAGCGGAGATGAACATAGAGTGGCACTGGAACTGTCCTTCCTGGCCGAGCGCTGGAGGAATCTGGGAGCGATCAATCAGAAGCCTAAAACAGCATTTAAAGAGAGTCGTAGGTGAACAAGCGTTAACCTTTGAAGAGTATAGCACCGTGTTGGCACAAATAGAAGCTAACCTTAATTCAAGACCATTGTGTCCGATATCTGAAGACATTGATGATTTAGATTTTCTCACACCAGCACATTTTCTCACAAACAGAGCTGGTCTGACAGTAATCGAAACAGCACATGATGCCAGGACTAGATGGCAGCTAACAAACAAAATTTTTCAGGATATCTGGAAAAGATGGAAGACTGAATATCTGAGCCAGTTATCAGTACGTAGCAAGTGGTTAAAAACTAAAAGAAACATCGAAATTGGTGATATGGTAACTATTCACGATGATAACTTTTCAGCTGGGAAGTTTCCAGTGGGGAGAGTGGTAGAAGTCCATAGAGGAAATGACGATCTAGTAAGGGTCGTGACATTAAAAGTCAAAAATGGATATATAAAGCGTCCTATAGTACGACTATCAGTTTTACCAATTGAAGAAGCTAAGAAAAACGAAGTTTTAGTGCAACAAAGTAAGTTAGCGAAAACGGATAATAGCAAACAAACAGAAGCAAGAGCCACGAATAGCAAACGATTAGGAACAAGTAGATGTCCTAAATTCGTAAACATGGCAATCAATTTAGTATTTTTTATGAGCCTCATATGGTCCAGCGAAGCATCTTACAACTTTACACAATTCAGCAACAATCAATCTTTGTACTTTGATCCAGTGGGAAAAATGCATTTAATCCGGGATCAATGGAAAATCGTCGCCTATTACAATATGCAACCTTATTGGCAGGGAGATACAGCGGTAAATGCATTTACGAAGTACCTAGAACAGACCTGTGGAAAGGTCAAAGGACCAAGTCATTGTCATATGATTTTATTGCAAATACAGCATGACTACAGTGAGTTACAATACTACAATCAGCTGCTGCTAAATCAGCATTTCGGCGCGCGGTCAAGAACACGACGCGACCTTATCAACGCAGTTGGCTCCGTGGCAAATACATTGTTCGGAGTACTTGACGAAAGCTTCGCAGAAAAATATCAACATGACATTGAACTTGTCCATAGTAATCAGAAACATCTGACGCAACTGTGGAAGAACCAGACATCGGTTGTGGAGGCAGAATACAACATACTTAAGCGTACAGAACAGACAATCGAAACCCAGCATAAATTAATAAATAAACATCTGAATTACTTAGATCAAACAACTAAGAAATTGCAGAGTGAATGTGAAAGCACGTCAATTCTACAAGAGTTTACGTTAGCAACAATAGCAACAACAAATATAGTTCAAAATCTAAAGCGTATCCAGGATACATTGCTCGACACCATGACAGATATTTATCATGGAAAAATCAATCTACACCTTTTAACTCCCAAACAACTCGGAGAAGAACTACAAATAGTTTCAAGTCAAATATCTAAAGAGCTAACGCTACCAATAGACAGCATACAGTCCAACTTATATCAAATATACAAGCTATTGAAGATCAAAGCCAGAATGAGTAAAGAATATTTTATTTTTGAAATAACTTTACCGTTAGTCAGTAGAGACAACTTCCAGCTTTACCACTTAATACCGGTACCTGTTCAAATCAAGAACAACATAATCAGCGTAAAAGCAGATACAGAGTATGTAGCCATCAACCTGAGACGGGACTCTTATCTCACAGCAAGCACTAATGACCTTCAGAGCTGCGAGTATCAAGAGGAAACTTACTTATGCCAGCTACAAGGACCCATAAAACATCTGAATCCTGAAGAAAAATTCTGTGAAACTGATCAGACGGATACCTGTCAACTCATAAAACAAAGCTGCAAAAATAGATGGACTCAATTACATGACCCATCTACCTATCTTTATTTTGTATGTGATTCATATTCTTTGAGAATGATATGCGACGAGGAAATCGGAGCCTACCGAGTCAGCAAGGCCGGGCTCATTCAACTCTCGAAGCAATGCATAGCTAAGGGTAATGACTTCACACTTTATTCATATCAGCATGAAACTACGCTCACGCTCAAACCTGACATAATACAGACAAAGATAGCTCCATTACACTTTCCTTTAATCAATATTACGCTCCAAGAACTTGAGTCAAAAGAAGATAACGATCATCTTAATCTCTCATTAAAACATCTCGGGGACCAAATCGCCGCCATGAAGGAAGCAGCTAATCAGGACGTGTCTTTGAGCTCACATGATATACACCAATACGGTATATCTTATGGGCTGCTAGCAGCAGCCATCGCAGTGTTCCTGTGGTTCCTGTGGAGGCGAAGCAGACGAGCAGTCAGTTCGCCTCCACCCGCCCAGCGCCGCGTGAGTGTTAGTGCGCGTAATCTGGCCGTGCCCGAGCCAGAGCCAAGTGTAAGTGCGCGTAATCTGGCCATGCCCGAGCCAGAGCCAAGTGTGAGTGCGCGAGTGCAGCCCTTGCCCGAGCAAGGGCGTAGTGTAAATGTGGCCAAACGTTGGTCAAGTTTGCGTACCAAACGAGACAACTCCACATCTCCCATAAATAAAAGACAATCGGTTTTTACCATAGATAGGGATTAGCTTTGTACTTAAAATTCTTAGCATTATGATTCACCTATACAGCATTGTTTTAACACTCATTTAGCTTAAGCAAAATATTGGATCATACTTGTACTTACTAACCCCTAAAATTATAGCGCCTCATTTCATCCCATTTCCTCCCCTCGGGAGCATGTTCGATGCAGTTCGAACACAGTTAGCAATTTTGGCAATGTAGGTCGCGCGAGGCGTGTTCGATGCATCGCGCGCTTTACCTAGTCAGTGCATATTCGGCTAGCTATCGAGCCACACTCATTATCAGCATTATTCATCATTTAGCGTAAAGTTAGCTCTAGGAATAAACTTGATTTATCCTAAAATATCTATTAATCAAATCCCACGTCTAAGCCGCGCGTACGGTCTCGTACATCATTATTGTAACCAGTAAATCGATTTTCTACCACAACGAAGTCACCAAACCGAATCGCCAATGCAGCCGTAAAAAAACCAAGGTTCATTCGATTCATGTCACCTTGCATTTGTTCTTCTAGTAGGTTTTTACTGAATCTTTTCAGTACATAAGTATATAAACCTCGGAATTTACAGTAAGATCATAGTGTTATCAACACCTTCACAGCTATAGTTCTTCAGTGCAAATAAGACCAAGTAAATACAAAATGCCTGCCCCTTGCGAGCCCTGCAAAGGTAAGTTTATCAATTGTATTTTATTTCCCTAGAATTTGTGATGATCCTACATGATTTCAAACATATTTCTATTAAAAACATCTGTAGCTAATTTGGTATATTTCTTTATTTTATCTCCCAAAATGAATTAAATAAATTTCCTATGTGATTGTCTTGACGGGGCAACCGCGTGGAAGTTTCCATTTGCTTCAGTTAGATTAATGGGAGTGATTGCGCAGTATTTTCTCTCTGCTTTTTGCATCGTAATTCAGGGACCAGCGTATCTTCCCTTGATTGCTAGTCAGAAGCCTTTCCAGAACATGTTCCTTTATTAGCCTTCTGCCAGTGCTTATTATTTAATTAGTCCTAGAACCTCAGAGGGCAGCATGTAGGTATATGAACTTACTCGAACCTGCAGTTCTACATTCATAGGAAGACACATTAATTACTAATAATTAATTGAGAGTAATCTCTCTCTGTATCTTCTTATATCTATAACCACCCAAAGCTGTGTGAAAATCTCTTCCATCACATTTCCACACCATCCTTCTCAGTGTTGAGCTTTCTGTATTATAACAAGCGTAGCGTGTGCTGTCTTGCATATTTTTTTTTTGCTGATGTTTATTTAATTTTGACTACCTTCCTAAGGTTTTTAAGTTCTCATTTACTAAGTATCAGCAACTCCTTACTCCGAGGCACCACACAGGCGCTTCTCACCTAGTGGTAAGACGAACCATTTTTGTAAGCCAAGCCGTGTTTGTTGCCTGATTCTTCTAGGCTTGGTCGCGTTGGAACAGGAGTAATTTTAGTTTATAAGACTATTCAAAATGATCCTTGTGATTTCAATGAATAAAATTCTTTTTGACTTTGACTTTGACTTTGTATCCAGCCCTTGGGCCGTAGACAAAGTGACATTCTAATAGCGATGTCGCCAGTAGAAAAGTCCAAAATGTATGGGATTGACGTTAGCTTTCGATATGTCACGTGGTCTTTTGTATTGAAATACGACTTTAGAAATGGAATCGCTTCGAAGCGAATGCCACTTGGCTAGGCCCCCTTCTCTGCTACTTTGACTGGGTCATCGGTCCATCTCATGAGCTGTATACTCAAATTTCTGCGATTAGTGGTAGTGGACTCCAGAAGTCTTCTTCCCTATCTTCTGACATTACACTATGTATTTATTACCACTTATTCCTTTGATATTTTGCTTCTTTAGATTCGTGCAAAGACGCTGATTGCAAGGACGACTGCAGTACCAGTTGTGAAGAAAAGTGCACCACCGACTGCTCTTCCAGCCAAGGTGAGTTCCCTATCATTATCATCATTTTCGTGATCTTATCCCACCAATAAGGGGGCATAGCATGTTTTCTTCTTCCATTCCTGCCTATCAGCCATCATCTCGGTACTTACTCTTTTTTTACCTATGTCATCTTACACACAACCCATTCATCTTTTCTTTTGTCTACATCTAATTCTATAACCATTCACATTATAATTTTATGCTCTTCTCGTCACATAACATTCTGAGAATTGAATCTCCATTACCTCCTCCTCCTCAATACATTTACATAAATTATTTACCAGATTTATTTTACCAGAGAATGGGAAAGCATCGGCTAGGTTACCTAGACAACACCGTCAGCTTTGGTCGTTCTTGGATAGGCTATGTTATTTGATCACTGAGCAGGGTGACCATAAAAGGACCAATGACTCTAAGAGAGAGATATCAGTTTTCAAGCTCTTTGTTCAAACATCATAAAATCGAAAGATATAAACACAAGCAACCCATTTACAGCTTTGTATTTTAATTTCTTTGCAAAATTCAGTTTATGTTTTAGCATTTTATTGTTTTGAAATAAAACTTTTTTAATTGTTTTGCAGGTGGATGTTGCTGAGAGCCCTATAGTCAATGGAGACCGCAATAAATCAATGAAACCAGTTGTAAGGATCTCGTTAAATATGTAATAAAGTATTTTGGTTTAAAAAAACATTTATATATGTCGTTTATCCCTTCAAATGATCCTTTATATTAGTCATCATCATAACAACAGTCACAAATATAGTATGGGTTTGTTATCAAGATAAAAACTGAACTCTACAATAATTCATGTGTGTTCAATTATATAATCTTGTTGAAAAATTACCTTCCCATCTGTTTCTAAGGCTCAAGGCATTCTGGTTTGACGAACATGATCATCCTGTCGGAGTCCATTTTCTGCCAGCCTTCCTTTATATAAGTACAAATCAAAATTAGGAGTAATGGTAGGTATTAGTAAAAGTACATGTCATTACCATGGTTCTCCTAATTTTGGTTGTGATGTAGAGTTTTCCTTTCCATCAAGCGATGGAAATGGCTACAGAATATAACAAAAACATCACGCAGTTGGTACCATAGCGATCATCCACTGCGTATACTTTATAAGACCACTGAAGTCTCAAAGCTTCATGATTTTGACTTATGATAGTTTTTATCTTTTCCTTTTTCTAAAGGCACCACAAAGGCGCTTCCCAATTAGTAGTAAGAAGGATCATAAAATTAAGCCAAGCCATGGTCGTCCTAATTCTTCTAGGCATGTAATAGGAGGAATTATTACTGTTCTAGGAACAGTAGTAATTCTAGTTTATATGTCGATTCAAAATGATCCTTGTCATTTCATTGATTAAATTACTTTTGAGTTTAACCCACATCCCAACGATTACAATAAGAACTAAGTAGTAAATTGATCTGAAGATCAATTACTTGACAATCAATTGGAAATCATCAATCAATCATTGATCAATTGGCTGTATGATGATATCAAATCTCCACTACGCAGTTAGCACAACACTGTTTAGTGAAGCAGTAATGTTGCTGGATGAACAGTCTGCTAAATAGGTGTACCTACTCAGTGCAACCGGATGAATTTCCCTAGGTGAATTAGGTATACCACCCAGAATGTTCTGAGCCGAATCGAGTCAGTAGCAATGAACTAAAGCTGGCTATTGACAATAAGAAAACGAAGCTAATGATAGTCGATCGTTTCCTAGTACAAAAAAAATATTGCTCATCGTCCCACACTAGGATTCCATTAAAATTAAAGCCGCGTGGCCTGATGTCGCTCTGCCCCTCGACTGCTAAAATGGAAATTTGCAATATCTGTACTTACCTATTTACATGTTTGCTGATGTTTATTTGCTTTTGACTACCTTCCTAAGGTTTTTAAGTTCTCATTTACTATGTATCAGCAACTCCTTGCTCCGAGGCACCACACAGGCGCTTCTCACCTAGTGGTAAGACGGACCATTTATGTAAGCCAAGCCGAGTTTGTTGCCTGATTCTTCTAGGCTTGGTCGCGTTGGAACAGGAGTAATTTAATTTTATATAAGACGATTAAAAATGATCCTTGTGATTTCAATGAATAAAGTTCTTTTTGACTTTGACTTTGATTCTCTGTGTTGTGGGTATCAGTAACTACGAGTACCATGGTATGGTACCATATAACACCCAGACCCGAAACAAATATTTGCCGATCATATAAACCCGTCATATATTTGTCCCGCAGCGGGAGTGGAACCCGAAACCTCCTGCAGCTCAGCCGGCTACTCGCCCGTCTCGCCACAGAAGTCGTCAACACCAAAAATTCACGTCATTCTTACATTAGTCTTCTCCATATTCTTGTATCGCTTGGAGGCCTAGGCCACTGACAGGAAAGGAATGCTTTTGAAATGTGGTGCTGGCGTCACCTATTCTGAATTCAATGGACTGTACGGCGGACGAACGTATCTATACTTAAGAGGGCACTATACTACAAATTAGGCTCCCTGTTTAACGCACGCGATAACCCGCGCGCCATCTCGCTCGCGCTAGCGAGTGTCGTGCACAAAAATGAAGTTTTTTGTTTATTATGGCGAAAATAAAGTGTTTATCAAAAAACTGATTTTAGCATAAGAATAAATAGTTATTACCTACTTGTTGTAGTAAAATTTATCTCAAAACACCGTAGGGTTCCTGAGATTTCTTTCAAAACGTGTGCGAAACAAGGATTTTTCATTAAATAAAACTATCGAGGTTTTTTTTACATATCGTGTTTTCAACTTTACACAATAAATGCAAAAATATAAAATTTTCATATTCCAAAATATTTAACTCGTAGAACCCGTACATACTGAGTTATAGATCGATTTTGTTGGGCAAAATCACATATTACGCCTTCTTAAAGTACTGAAGCACGGAAGTCGGAAACGCCCGGCCTCTGTTTGCCTGATACGAATCCTATATCATTTGGTCACATCGCACGTAGAAATCCTGACAACATAAAGAACCTGATTGGTATTGGCAATATAGATGGAAACCCCGAACAAACCTTCACTAACCACCTTTATTATTTAATTAGTTTGCCTTTGTTTGTAAAAAGAAGTAGGGTATCAAAAGTTACATCTAATTCAATTTTATAACTCAATCTACTTATATACATGCAGGTGGGTAGCCAAATCGTGCTGCTTTGTTTTTTTATCTTCTTTATTTTTTTTAACACGTTAAGAATTAAAATGGGAATTCATTCATTGCCGCTCTTTTATTTATGACAAGCATACCACAATCAAACATCATCATAAAATTCGCAATATGGTACAGATTTAGCATCTATAGATTGTAGTAATACAAGTAGATACTAGATCTTACTAAGTACTTACTAACTGAAAAATTAAAGTTAAAACCCGTCTACGCAAAACCTTAATTAATCTTTGTTAATCTGCATTCATTGGCACAAATAAATGCTTTTTCTTTTTTTTTAGTTAGAGGCCTAATCCACGATTTTCATTTAGAAAAGCGTCTTACTAGCTACTAAGTTGAAGGCCTGTACTATTATGTAGAATCGTGGATTTGGCTTTTGTATACCTATTAGGTACTTGTTTTCAGTATTTTGCGTAGTCGGGTCCAGATTTAAACTTTTTTTTTGTAATTAGTGGAATTGTTTTTGTGATAAATTTTTGGAATGTACCTCAAGTTTTTTCATTTGATACCCTTTTGATACCTACCATCTTCAAGCAACACGGACTTCCTCCCGCGGGCCGGAACGGAACCTACCATACCCATTCTCATTTTATTTATATTATTTAATTACATTTATTTTTGAGGTTGGGAATTTCCACCACATTGAATTGAATGTTTCGTCATTTGAGCCTTTGGCAGGCGAAATGTTAAGACCCTCCATATGATACCTCATTTGTCAAAAGCCGTCAAGTAATTTCGGAGCTATGAGGGAATAGATGAACTATCTTACAATAATAATAATGTACAAATCCCTTCACTTGCTCTGCTGTAGTCGAGCAAAAAAAAATTGTTTTGTAATATTTTCTATTTCCCAGCCCTGGCAGATAGAGATCTTCAAGATCTGTATTAAATGATAAAATCTATATCTGAAATATGTAAAATATGTATCTATATCTCTCATACAAAATATATATTTATCTACAAGATTGGTAAAGGGGAAAAAATATAAAAAGATTTTTCAAAGACCGATCATATAATACAGTAGAAGAGTACAATAGTTATGACGAAGACTGTGCAGAAGGCGACAGGGAAACAGTTCTCCAAGATCCTGGTGAAGGAGTAGTAGCGTTGGCGACGACGAGGGTGTTCACGGTCCATGATGGTGATTTAAGTATTCCAAGAGTTAGCAGCAGCCTCCTGTAAAGAACATAACAAAGATTATTAAAGGTAAAAAAGAAAAAAAGGAAGGTATAGGTAAGAGTACATCCAACACCGCTTTTAGCCAATGCCATCCTAAGAACTACAACCGTAAGGATAACCAGTGGCTCAGTTAGTAAGCACATCGAAGGGAGTGCCTCGTGATCATCCACCGATCGGTAAGTTTTGGGATATTCTTAAATTATAAATAATATTTCTTGTGTGTGGGCAAATACTTTAAAAATCCTTAAAAAGAACCAAGACTTTAGCAGGGTTCAAGAATTATCAATACCTATAGAGGAAATCTAGTGTTTTAACAATGTTAAAATAGCAAAGAGTTATTCCAAGTTAGTTGATAAAGATACCTTTGGAAGAGCAGTCGTCACAGCCCTTATCCTTACAAGCGCATTGGTCAGTGCAGGATCCGTCCTGGCAGGAATCTACAATTGAACAATATAATAATGAGATAAGTAACAAAATTGAAGAAAAAAAAAAAAACAACACCCTCTGACCCTTTTAGGTTTGGTCACGAGAACCGGGCGTCACATCACCTAGTCTAAAAGACGATTCGAATGACCCTTGTGATTTCAATGAACATAAAATTGACTTTGTCTTTGAAACGAGAAAAACTTAGCTACGGGTAATGTAGATAACGTTGTTTACTTATAAGAGTTAGATACAGAATGTGCTGAAAAGATCTCAGGATGCTTTTATAAACGGAAGCTAAAGTAAGAAACCTTGGTAAAACCTTAAAAGATTTTAGTGATCAGAGAGAGAAATAAGTATGGACTAACAGAGAGTCAGATCATAAAATGTGAATTAAATGTGTGATAAACTTTCAGGAACCTTACGTTATGCACCTTAATGTCCTATATGACCTATATGAATCATTGTAGATCTTATTGTGAAGATCTTACCTTTGCAGGGTTCACAAGGAGAAGGCATGACTGCTTATGCTGATCAGTGGATATAACTGACTATGCTTCAGTTGAAACTGCATGATGTTTTATACCGCAAAGTGTTTGTAAAAAATGCAAGTAAGTAGAGCAAGGTTAGTGAAAAACTTATGTCTATTATACTGAAATCCAATAGATGTAATTGTTACAATTTAGGTGGGAATTTGTTTTTTTCGATACCGTTTTCACGAAATATAAAAATATTTTATAAGTTGTTATATTTATTTTATTGAGTTAAACATCCTAACTTCCTGCTATCTTTAAATTGTCTTTGGTTTATTGAGAACCTTCCTATACTGCGTATAATCCGAAAAAGATGAATACACTTTTGGATCGGTTACTAAATTATTTTACTACGAAGTCAACATAATCAGCTGCTTGGCGTCCATTGCTGGACGATACCTTTCCATTGAATGCAATGGGTGAAATTCCCATAATCATTACACTTGGCATCAGGCATGGAACTGGTACTTGGTATGGAACTGTGTGTACCCGTGTGTGTGTGAGTACCGTATGACCGTGTTCTTCAGTAAACGTATCCATACTTTCGAGTGGGCCTAGCGGGCTGATGATCTACAAACAACCAATCAAAGAAACGTGGAAGCAATTATTGTCGCCTTTGTCATCACTTTTTCAGCAGCTCCGGAAGAATACCAGCAAGCTGTTAAGTTCCGCATGATTGAACCTCTTTCAGTTTTAGACTTCAAAGTATTTCGTCACTTCCTGTATTTTTGTGTTTCAACTTCCTGTGTTTTTGTCCACCAGCCTTGCGTCTTTATTGAACTCCATATTTAAGATTAAAATTAATTTTAATGATTGCATTCTCATTCGGAAACTGGAGTTGGAGAGAGACACAATCATGACGACTATCACACAGACTTTGGGTAAGTAATTGAATTAATTTTAATTACTTATATCATTATCACTATCTAATACTTAAATCTGTGACTTGCTTTTCACTTTGTTAAACCTGCCTGCAATAAATAATAATCTAAATTTTAGATTATACGTGTGGAAGAAGCCGCGAGTGAGCCAGCTAGTAAAAAAAAGCTAACCCAAAATTTTCTAACCAGCTGGTTTCGAACCCGCACCTTCCACTATACCTTGGTCATCATCATCACCAGCCTTTAGACGTCCAATGCTGGACGAGGCCTCCCCCATAAATAAAATGTGGGGAATTGCCACAATCACCACGCATTGCAGGCAGATTAGTAATCGCAGCATTCATGTTGAGTACTCAGGTGGATGCTGCTGCCCAACCCCTGGTGTAATCTCTTAGTCGGGTTTTATGACACCCATGGTAAGAGATGGAGGGGTAATTATACTTAAGTAGTACAAGTTAACCCTGGCGATAAAAGTCATGGGCACTGTGATACAAAGCACCTACAGTTCCAACCCACTGAGATTCGTCCTAATTTATTTTGTAGAGAATATGAACTATTTCAATTTGAAAACCGATCCGAAAAAGAGGGACCATCTTGAGGGGTAGAGGGAGATGGGGAGGGAGAGAACGAGGGAGATAACGATATGGGGAGGGACGGATGTCTTTTGTGTAGGACTTAATAAAACAATATTTATGAATAATAATTAATTAAGCTGTGGTAGTCTCGGACTAAGAATAGGACTCCTCCAACTCCTCCTGTGGACCTCGTAAAAGGTGTCTAAGGAATTACGTTAGTGGATGAGCTGCAGTATACACCTTAACTTACATAGCATCAAACTGCGATCACCAATCCGCCTGCCAAGCGTGGTCATTATGGTAAATCCCCCCATTGCGCGCTATGGGTTGTATGCTATGCATGCTATGGGTGAAACCTCACCCAGCAGTGAATGTCAACCAGGTGATGAAGAAGAATAATTTATACTATTATATTGTAATGAATTCTTTACATATTAGAAACAAATGAAGGTTAATTTGACAGGTAATTTTATCGAATGTTATGGAACTCAAACGCCTGACATTAAAGTTGTTGTAACTTCCAAACACAAAATAAGTAGGCGCTTGGCAACAACCTGGAACTAGCTTACGGAAAACATATAACACTGTTATTAATCAGCTTCCTTTATTTTTCCAGAAACCCTGACCTTCACAGCCAAAGCTCCAAAGCAGAAGCAAGAGCTGAAGCCAGTCTCTACAACGTTCTGTCCACCTGGATGCTCTTGTCAGACCCTTAAAACCATCTGTCCACCCGATTGCTCCTGCAATACTATCTGTCCTCCAGGTTGCCTCTGCAAAACACGACCTTCTAAGACTTCACAAATGGTATACTATGCTGCAGGTATCATCATTGCGATCCTGGCGATGTATTTTATCATCAGCACAGACTCCAAGTTATATCTGGTGTTCTGGGTGGGATACTCTGTGTTGAGGCGGATGTTGTTCAAATCTAAGAAGAACAGTTTGAAAGCGAAAACTGATTAATGGATTCAGTACAAGTGTACCTACCTCATTATTAGAGTCTAATATTTTTGAGTTTTCTCCTGATATTTAAATTAATTTATTGACACTAATGTATATTTACTATTGCACTAACTTATTCTAATGCACTGAACTATTATACTAATGCACTTAACTATTTCTAGTATTGTAAAGATTGTTCCTGTTATTTCTTGAAATAAATTAAATTACTTTTGTGATGTATAATCATTATTGTGTAATTTTTAAATACTGCCTGTTCCTCATCATCACCAGCCTGTGTACGTCCACTCCTGGAATAATTATCCATAAAGTATATTCACACATACTCTATATCACTATAAGTATTAGAAAATGCGTTAAAAAAAAATCAGAATTTCTGCCGTTCACATGTTTCTTAATTTTTTAACCAACTTCCCAAAAAAGGTAGGAGGTTCTCAATTCGGTTGTTTTTTTTTTTTAATTTTTGTTTTTACCTCATATCTCCGGCGTTTATGAACCGATTTGGAAAATTCTTTTTTTATTTGAATAGATATACTTCCAGATTGGTGCTATTTTTTCAGAATCCAGTTCAGTCTGGAATCCATGAGGAATTGAGGGAACTCCTCAAATATTGCAGGCATACATATGGCGATTTTAATATTTTCAGCAACAAACCAAGCATTTGCATTCAAAAAGTATCATAATCCTTTCACAACTATGGTTCTTTCATCATTTTTTTTTCATCCAAATATTTAGTCGAATACAATGGCGGAAGTCGGTTTTTTAAATGAAAAGTTATTGATAATTAAGTCTACCTAATGAGGTTGGTTTATGAAGCTCAAATTACAGGGTTCAAAACAGTTCATGTTGTTTATATAGCTTCTCTACCTTCTCACTTACTTCAACAAGTAAACACTTAATAAGTACATATCTATAGGTACTTCCTAGGTAACAGTCCACAAAAAGCTAATAACACCAAACATTGCATAAGCAACAAAAAGTCCGGTAGATAGGTATGTAATCTACGCTCTACGATCTTGAAATCTTTTCCTCAGATCAAAACGCGTTGATTTTAGATCAGTGACCCCGTAGCGAGACTAATTGCCATAAAAAACTTCTACCAACCATCCTACTAAATTGTGTCTTGCCAGTGATTGTATTGTGAATTCGTGACTACGTAGGTATATACTGTAGTATCATAAGGATTGTGAAACTTTGGGTTGCTTCAAATCACTATCTAGCAAGAGGTACCTAGCAGATAAATTGTCTGTTATTAGAAGATGTCTCAAATTATTGGTGAAAACGACATTTCTAGAACGCAGTGCTTTTTTTTAACCGACTTCACAAAAAAGGAGGAGGTTCTCAATTCGGTTGTATTTTATTTTTATGTTTGTTACCTCATATCTCCGGCATTTATGAACCGATTTGGAAAATTATTTTTTTATTTGAATAGATATACTTCCAGATTGGTCTAATTTTTTTCAGAATCCAGTTCTGATGATGGAATCCATGAGGAATTGAGGGAACTCCTCAAATATTGTAGGCATATATATGGCGATTTTGATATTTTCAGCAAGAAGCCAAGCATTTGCATTCAGAAAGTATCATAATCCTTTCACCACTATGGTTCTTTCATCATTTTTTTTCATTCAAATATTTAGTCGAATACAAGGGCGGAAGTTGGTTTTTTAATGAAAAGTTATAACAGTACCTATTAGGTACTGTATCTTTTCTCCTCTTCAAAATAGTTGAAGAACATTTGATTAAGACGAGGATTGATCTCAAAAGTAGCATTTTTGAACTTAAATAACAAGTAAATTAAATAAATATCTACCATAAGAAGTCAAAGTCAAAGTCAAAAAGAACTTTATTCATTGAAATCACAAGGATCATTTTGAATCGTCTTATATAAAATTAAATTACTCCTGTTCCAACGCGACCAAGCCTAGAAGAATCAGGCAACAAACTCGGCTTGGCTTACATAAATGGTCCGTCTTACCACTAGGTGAGAAGCGCCTGTGTGGTGCCTCGGAGCAAGGAGTTGCTGATACATAGTAAATGAGAACTTAAAAACCTTAGGAAGGTAGTCAAAAGTAAATAAACATCAGCAAAAATATGCAAGACAGCACACGCTACGCTTGTTATACTTATAAATAATAATCTAATACAAACATGTAAATAGGTAAATACAGATATTGCAAATTTCCATTTTAGCTGTCGAGGGGCAGAGCGACATCAGGCCACGCGGCTTTATCATTAATATAGTCATCAAAAGTGTAATACGCTTTCTTAATTAGATTCATCTTTATGTAGGATTTAAATCTTCGAATAGGAAGTTTAAATGCACCTTCTGGAAGTTTATTATAGAACCGTACAGAATTCCCCATAAAAGACCCACTTACTTTCTTTAATCGAAATTTTGGTATATTTAGTTTGTGTTTATTTCTCGTGTTAATACCATGCACGTCACTTTTTATCATAAAACTATCCAAGTGTTTATGTGTATGTAATAATATTTCATAGATATATTGCGATATTACTGTAAGAATATTGATTTCTTTGAAACGCTCCCTCAAGGAGTCACGCGACTTCATTTTATAAATGGCACGTATTGCCCGTTTTTGTAAGACAAAAATAGCTTGGATATCTGCTGCTTTACCCCACAGTATGATACCATATGACATAACACTATGGAAGTAGCTAAAATAAACAAGCCTAGCTGTAGCTTCATCAGTAAGCTGCCTTATTATACGAACTGCATATGCAGCGGAACTAAGTCTACCAGCAAGAGCCACAATTTGTGGTGCCCACTGCAACCCTGCATCAATATTAAGCCCTAAGAAAATGGTAGACTTGACAAGATCAAGTGTCTCCCCATTTATTTTAATATTAGTTGGATAATGTTTTACATTAGGCAATGTGAATTTGATGCATTTCGTTTTTTTAGCATTAAGCAAAAGATTATTAACTGTGAACCACTCAAGAACACGCGATAGTGAATCATTAACATCATCGTAATTAGATTTAGATCTATCAACTTTGAAAATCAAAGAAGTATCGTCAGCAAATAGAACTATGTCACATATGTCTTTCACAAAAAAAGGGAGATCGTTAATATAAACTAGGAATAAAAAAGGGCCTAGTATTGAACCCTGTGGCACCCCCATGACAATAGTCGATCCTGAAGACCTTTCACCACCAACATCAACTTTTTGGACCCTATTGGATAAGTAAGAATTTACAAGATTAATTGCCTGATTTTGTATGCCATAATGTTTTAACTTGGAAATTAAAGTATCATGCCTCACGCAGTCAAAAGCTTTGGACAGGTCGCAGAAAACTCCGATCGCGTCCTGCGAGTTCTCCCATGCTTCAAATATGTGTTCTAAGAGCATGGTACCAGCATCGGCTGTCGAACGACCCTTAGTAAATCCAAATTGATGACTATGAAGAAGTCCGTGGAGGTTAAAGTGTGACAATAACTGAGTAAGAATAAGTTTCTCAAAGATTTTACTTAACGCAGGCAATATAGAAATTGGCCTATAATTACCTGGATCTTTTTCGTTACCAGACTTGAACAAAGGAATTAATTTACTATGTTTCATAAGATCAGGAAAGACTCCCTCGTCAACACATCCATTGAAAATGTAGGCCATACACGGCGCAATATCAATAATTATAACACCTAACACCTTTGTAGATATTCCCCAAAGGTCTTCAGTATTTTTAATATTAAGTGACTTAAATGTCTTAACAATATCATTGGCATTAACGTATCTGAAACTAAACGCGACCTCACACTTATCAACACTTAATTCCAATAAAGTAGATGCTCCAGAGGCAGTTGATTTTAAAGATTGAGTCACAAAATTAGGTATACTAGAGAAAAAACTATCAAAGGCATTTGCGACCTCAGTATTATTTGATAATGTTGTATTGTTTACGTTTAAATTAATTTGTTTACTACGAGGTTTAGCTTTACCTGTTTCATTATTTATTAATTTCCAAGTTGTCTTAATTTTATTTGCTGATTTTTCTATTTTATTTCTCAAATGCAATGATTTTGCTGCATGACAAACTTTTTTGAAGGTCTTGGAATAGTTCTTTATGTACAAGATAAACGTTGGATCGTGCAACATTGATTCTCTAGCCGCATAGAGTTCATATAATTTATTCCTACTTCTATAAATACCGGTTGTAGCCCAATCAGCTAACCCGACATTAGCTCTAGCTTTACATTTTTTTAACTTAAATATCTCACTATGTTCCTCACAAATCAACTTAAACAAACTAGTAAAAAGGTCATTCGGATCATCTACGCACGGTACAAGGGGTATTTTGAGTTCAATACTGCCCTGGAACTTCTTAATGCGACTTTCTGTGATAGGCCGATAAGTGAATTCCTTAGGTTCATCTACAAAATTACAAGTAAATATAGCACTGTGACCATAGTGATCTGAGGTGAAATGTTTAATTACTGATTTATTAATTGGAACACTACTGCAATAAATATTATCTAAACAGGTGGATGTTGTTAGTGTCACCCTTGTAGGTTCTTCGAAGAGGTGATATAAATTAAAGCATTTAAATAAATTAAGCAGCCTCTCAGATAGAGGATTAACCGGAATATCTATATTGAAATCTCCGCAGACTATTAGCATTTTATTACGAACAAAAGTTTTAAGCAATGCTTCTTCCATAGTGGATTCAAATAATGCGAAGTCTGCGTCAGGGGGACGGTAAACGCTTACAATGATATGCCGCTCTAGCTCAACACAAGATAGCTCAATAGTCCTCTCAATAGTGAGATTTGCAACATCTTTACGTTCCTTGCATTTTAAAGTATTTCGAACAACAATTAAGGAACCCCCACGTATGGCGTTCTTGCGTTTGTATGAACTTACAATATTATAATTCTCATAATAAGGGAGTAACTCAAATTGTAACATCCAGTGTTCAGTTACACACATAATATCAACATTAAAACGGATTAAAAATAATTCTAATTCTAAGATTTTGCTGGGAAGGCCTTGCACGTTTTGATGTACTACATTTAACGTGCCCGGCTGTCTCATTGTCGAACTCGTCAGTTTAAATGACTGTCAGCTACTCCTACTTGTTTGCCCTCATTAGTACTACTACTAACTACGGGCTTGTCGGTGAACTGCGTTATAGTACTTATAACGGGATCAAAAATATTAAATGCTAACAATTTAGCAATTATTAATTTACTATGTCTACTCAGGTACACAGTATCTCTTGTCAAAACAAAATTACTAATAAAATTATTAGTATCAAAATACAAAACGTCTCTATGACGACATGTCAAATTATATAGCATTAAATTAAGATTCCATATTTTTTGATTGTCTTTGGCACTCAAAGATTTTGAGTAAGGGAAAGCACATAAAATTAATTTTCCCAATCCTGAATCTAACTTGTGTAGCAAAGTCTCAACCAGCTTAATAATATCTAATCGCATGACACCACTACTCTCACCTAATTGTACTAACAAAGTGGTGTTGTTGTCAAAGCAATCCTCCCTCTTTATAGTATCTATAAGTTTGTGAATAGGGGCATTTGGAAAGCAATTATTTGTCACAACTTGCCCTAACAGATCACTAAGAAGCAAACCCATCCCAACACCTATCTTATCTGAAAACACCACAGTCTTCCGGGTCTGCCGACAGGATTTTACCTGTCTAACCGGAGACTGCGTACCAGGTGTGGAAACTACTTCAACCTGAATCATCATTTCCCTCAAAAAATCGTAAAGTCTGTTCAGAAAGAGAGCCGTCGTGGCCAAATTGTGAACTAACGTTGTGAACTACATTATTAAAACCATAATTAAGAGCTATTATATTCTTTCTCTCAGAATTTTGAATTAAAAACTAAAGAAATAGTAACAGTTGTAATAGTATCAAAACGGAACAGACGCGCTATTGTATTACCCGCTAAACAAAACAGGTAATTAAGCACAGCAGCGCCCTCCAATGCCACGACGGGTCTCTCACTGAAAGACTCTACATATATCTTTATTACCCGCAATAAACCGTCATGGTGTACCTAATGGCGTAAGGTCAACGACATCAAGTGTTGCTGGCTGTCTCCTGCGATCAAATAATTTGAGCCGTGATAGTTTCGGGCTGAGAATAAATAAATAAATGCTCATTTCACACAACATTATCTAGCCCCAAGCTAAGCAGAGCTTGTGTTATGGGTACTAGATAACTGATAACCCTGAACAAATATCTGCAGATCGTACAAATATTTGTTCCGAAGCGGGAATCGAACCCGCAACCTCTTGCGTCGCAGGCGAACCTTCGTCCGCCGTGCCACAGTGGTCGTCAAAATAGACTAATAAGAATAGGACTCCTCCAACTCCTCCTGTGGATGTCGTAAAAGGTGACTAAGGGATTACGCCAGGGGATGGGTAGCAGCATCCACCTGAGTACTTGACACTGAACTGCGATGACTGGCATGTGGCCCACATGAATTTAAGAGGTACCCCCAGGCCCCCCAGCCCATTACAACTGCAATACCTCCTTAGGTCACGTCCAGCTAGGACTAGCGCCCTACTTGTCATTGCATTGTGCCCTCCAACCTGAGGCATAAAGATGAAAAGTCTCATGTGCCTGTAACTTCACCCCCCACCGTTCAAACATAGGTACCTAAGCCGAAAACTTTTATTGGATTATATTAGAACCGACAACCGTTGAGGAATGAAGGTTCTTGAGTAGCAAGAACGAACCGGGCGACGCAGTGACGGACGCCCCCACGTCGATGGTTTGACAATATTGTAAAGGTCTCGTGAAGTCAGTGGATGGAGGCTGCTCTGGCCCCAATTCATGGATCAGCAGTGGACGTCTACCAGCTGAAATGATGATGATTTAATCAAAAAAACAGTCCATACCTAATTTTTTTTCGGTGGCTTTTAAAGCACCGTAGATATATGAGGCTGCTTGTAAAACTAAGTTTTATGTAAGTTAGTCTAACTAAAACTAGAAACAAAATGAAAGTAACTTTAGACCGTGTCTACCATTTTGTTTGATCGCATGTTTAGCTGTAAGAACCGCGTAATTTAGCATAATCCAACCACGAAGTGATTTAGTTAATGACGGTAAAAGAATCATGCAAGTAATGATTCGGTTTTATTTAGTCAAAATAAGTATCTTTTTGGGGTCCCTTACCTCAAAAGGTATCAACTGAACCATTATAGGTCTCGCTCATGTGTCTGTTATGATGTCAGGGAAAAATTTTAGATTATGCACTTAGGGAGTAAAGCAGTGTTTTATGTCACGGGTGGCAATATAGAACCCTGAGCGTAACGAGGGACTCTACACTCGGGAGTTATATAAGAGTCCTGAGTGAAGCGAGGGGTTCAAGCTGCCCAAGACGAAGACAGGCTTTATTCCAGAGGAGCATACTCTACTTTTCACACCTACTGCGAGCCAAAAAAACGCCAGGGCTCCATAAAATAAGTATCGTCTGTTTTGATAAACTCGGAGTAGAATCATTATCGCTCGACAATATTACCATTGACATTATATTACTACATTATATACTTATTACTAAAATATTTCAATAAAATTCATTGAAAAACACAACCACAGATTTATAAGTATAGTACTAAAGTAAACACAACACCAAACATCTCTTATGTTTCACATTCCTTAAAATCGCGCTTATTTTTTTTTTTTTGAGTTCTGCTTTTGGTTGCCTGTTCGATTTTCGAACAAACCTCTTTACAATGCCATAAATACGGGTATTTTTCCACGAGTTTCCACACGAATTTGACGTTCCAAATTCAAATCACTTTATTCCCTATGGAGTTTCATACAACTTTATATACTTCACCATCCACTAAGAGAAACAATTTGAAAAGAAAAAAAGACGAAATTTCTCAATTTTAGACTTTTCCTTTTATTTGTGGCATAAAACTTCCTAGAATCCTAGCATTCCAAATTTTAGAAATGTGAGCTAACTTAATGTAACCTGGAGGTTTTTCATTTTCGTGATTTCAATACAAAAATGAGACATTCATTGCCATATCTTTTTAATGCATCAAGTTACGAGCTCGATTTTTTTACGGCGCTATACGGTCACAGACCTTTATATAATTTGTTTAAATTTCAAGTTTATTTCTTTTGGCCGTTTTTGAGAAAAAGGGTCTTGAGCTTGACAGACAGATAGACAGATAGGTATATATAGACAACTAAGTTGATTAGTTAGTATGTATGATCTAATGAGTTTAACTTAATTTTTTTATTTAATTTTAATGTTTTGTACACCTTAAGGTAGGAACTAGTGGACACATATTTTACTGTTTAACACCATTTTATAACCTAGTTTCACAATAAATAAATATTTCATATTTCATTTGAGTAATTTCATTTATTTCATTACATTTCATATTTCATTTATTTAATTGTTCCTATAAGAGTCCCGTTTTCCCCTGTTGAGGCACGAAACCCTGTAAAACTGACAGAAATACCCACCTCAATGCATCTAAGGGGTGATTTCACCAACAATAAACAGGCGGTTAAAACCAATGTTTTTTGACAGGTGTTTTCAAAGATTATCTGTCACCTTGACCAATGGTTAAGACGGAATTACATTACGAAATTAGTGTCATGCAACTAATTTCGTAATGTAATTCCGGCTTTACCAAGACATTTACTAACTAATAGAGTATGGTGAAATTGGCTCTTAGCCTTATCATAAATAACCCAATCGATTCACCTGCACATGCGTAATGGATTTATTAATTCTCTCTTGGTCTCTCTCGCTGGATTAGTGATCGCAGTTTGGTGGTACTCAGGTGGATGCGGCTGCCCAGCCCCTGGGCAATCTTAGGCTCACTACCACGGTTCTCCCCTACAACACCCCCCCCCCCGCCACAATCCCCCTTATTCATAATCAATTATTAAACCTTTTTTAGGTGAAATAGCTTTTTTTTGCTCTCTCTAATGTAAAATTACATACGTCAAAACAAGACAAAAGTTATTTAGCTAAAATAACTTTTCAAAGGATAAAAAAAATATTATGAATAATAGGGAATATGTAATACTGTATGATGTAAAATTGAACTTATAATAAGCTGTCAGTGTACCACTACGCCATCAATAGCAATGGTAGAGTCATTGACCAGAAAAAAACACACATGTTTTCCAATAAAGTAATGCAAAAAACCGACTCATACTAATTCCAATTAAAAACAAAGAGGTCATCTTTCAAATAACTAAATACCAAACTTTTGCTAAAGCGGTTCGTAGATGCTCTACCTACCTCGGAGGTCACTGGTAACACAGATCTTGGTCACCGTGCTTCAGGTCAGTGACCACCTTGAGTTAAGGGGGCTCTGAAAATGTATTTGAGCTCATCACTTGTCACGTCTATTTTCTGCGACTGTGCAACCCGGTGGAGGTGATGCTCTGCCTACCCCTTCGAGGAAAAAGGCGTGTGTTAATGTATGTATGAAAAGGCATTAGGAACGATGGTGTAAAACCAGTATGCCTCATAGAAGCACCTTACATATTATATGTCACATGTTATGTAAGTATGTACTTACATCAATGGTTTTAGGATATTTTGAAATTTTTAGTAACGTTTGAGAATACTGTGTTGTGAACATATTTTTTTAGCACAGTTTAATATACTTAAAAAAATCTATAGAACCATTGTGGTGAAAGGAATCAAGACTCCTCACAGAGATACTTCTACGATTATATATCTAAGCAATGTATTGTATTAAGTATAACAGTTATCTAGTACCCATAACACAAGCTCTGCTTAGCTTGGGGCTAGATAATGTTGTGTGAAATGTCCAGAATTTATTTATTTATTTATTTTTATTGATACTGAAGCAAGAGATTAAAACAAATTCTACTTATAAAATCAGACCGTAGGGCTATTATTTCTCTGTCTGTGAGGGTTTCTGGTATGTACTTAAATTTTATAGTTAGTAAAGATAGCTATTGAGAAAGACCGGTTACTGCAGGCCCTGTTTTTGTTTACGTCCCTCCGATCATTTTATAAGTAGCTGGCGGTACGGCTATAAGTTACTCAACTATCTCATTGTAGAGCAGGAGCTCGATGACATCTTTGACCGAAATAACTATACTCTGATTTTTAAACATAGACAATTTTTGTAAACAAACAAATGTCACTGTGTGTATAAGTGTCATGTATGTGTATCATATGTGTATATATGTGTATGACAAAAAGTTCTAGCACTAACAAAAGTTATACTCTGATTTTTAATCTTAAACAATTTTTGTAAACTTAGAAAAAATTTCGAATTAAGAATTAGTTATATGCACATATGATTTCTAATTCTTAATTCGAAATTCTTTTCTAAGTTTACAAAAATTGTTTAAGATTAAAAATCAGCGTATAACTTTTGTTAGTAGTAGAACTTTTTGTCAAAGAGTTCGCCCGAGGAAGTACTGCCACCGTACCTATTTCTGCCGCCAAGCAGTAGTGCTCGCATTGCTGTGTTTCGGTTTGAAGTGTACGAGTGCCGGTGAAATTACAGGCACAATGAGACTTTTAATCATTGTCTCAGGGTCGGCAGCGTGCGTGTGATGCCTCTAGTGTTGCAGGCGTCCATAGGCTACGGTAACTGCTTTCCATCAGGTGGGTCGTATGCTTGTTTGCTTGCCAAGAAGTATAAAAAAAACTGGCTTTCCCAAACAATTTTTTTGAGGAGAGTGATGAATATGAAGGTTAGTGGATGGAAAGGAAGAGGAAGACCTAAGAAAAGATGGATGGATTGCGTGAGAGATGATATGAATGAGAAAGGAGTGAATGATGAGGTGACGGCCGACAGGAGAGAGTGGAAGAGAAAGACGTACTGCGCCGACCCCAAATAAATTGGGATAAGGGCAAGACAATGATGATGATGATGGTTGAGGAAGACATTATAAACGTCGCAGGAAGTCGGTGGATGGAGACGGCTCAAGACCGTTCGTCGTGGCATTCTAGGGGTAGGTCTATATCCAGCAGTTGACTTCTACAGGCTGATGACGATGATGATGATTTTTATTTAAAAAATGTTTAAAAATTTTTTTAGAAAATTTATTGTATTTAATGGCGTGTATGATTTTTATTTCAATTCGATTTTGCATAGTTTGGGAGGTATTGTGGTTTTTATTTTTATATTTGCAGATTATGCAAAAATTTTTTTAGAAAATTTATTGTATTTAATGGCGTGTATGATTTTTATTTCAATTCGATTTTGCATAGTTTGGGAGGTATTGTGGTTTTTATTTTTATATTTGCAGATTATGCAAACATTTAACCAGCAGCGGGAACCGAACCTGTAGGTACGTCAAGACAAAAGAAAAAAGCAAGCACTTACAGTTTGGCAAAAAAGTCTTGAAAATAATAGGGGCGCCACTTTCTATGCATTTTTGACGCTGTCTTGCTCGCACCTATGCAAAACATCTGCCTGTCAAATTAGTTCCATTTCTAAACTTTTTGGCCAAGCTGTATATACATCAAACACTTTATACAAAACTAGCTGCCTTTAGAGCGTCATTTTATTAATGGTAAGGACGATCAATTGATTTGATTTGTCAAGACGAAGTGCTTACGAGGATACGTTTTTCAAATTATTTTACAGTTTCTTTCGTTGGTACGATCATTTAATACTAAACCATCGATAACCATCCACCACCATCTCCTAGCCTAAGCGGCCGATCGTCTGATTCCCCTCCGCAACTCAGTTATTGACCCGCTAGAAGCTGAGTAAGCCTGGCGAACTGCGCACGCGTGTTTCTCGGTCAATAGTCGTCAGCTCCTAGTCTAAACTCAAGAGCCTAGGCATTTGAGCTATGCCTGCGCCGTGTGAAGCTTGCAAAGGTAAGCTTTTATCTCTGAACATTTTATTGTTACTTATATTTGCTACTCAGCCATATTTATTATTACCGTTCATTTTTATAGCATAGATAGATTTTTTGTTTATTATTATATTTATGGTGTTTTCTATCAAAATATGTATTTACGTCTTATTCTGTTCTGTTGGTTGTTTTGGTGGTTGTGTTCTTTGTTAAGCCATAAATAAACTGTGTTTCTTTATTTCTTTCTAGTAAAATAGTGAGCTGTAATTATTAGAATTTTTGTCTTCTTTAAAAGTGAGTAATCTAGATGAGTATGATTTGTGTCGTTTTATTATTGCTTCTGGTTTGGTGTCGTTTTGATATTTTTAAAGAAAGAGAGCATTTCTTAGGCTGTTGATCTTGTATGGAAAGTTTGGTCCCTTCGGACAAAAGTTTCCATAAAGAAAATTGAATATTTTAGTGATGATGAGTTGTTTAATTTCAATACATTTAATTAAAAAACTTATTCTCCAATCTACCTAAAAATATAAGTTAAATTAAGAGTTAAAATTGATTCATAAACAAAACCATTTTACCGAAAATTTTATCGCTTTTTTATAATTTGTGTTATTCTTTGGCCCAGTGTATTTGTTTCTTTAGTTCTTAAATTATCAACTAAATTGTAAAGCCAAGGAGTTGGGCTGCCTGGGGTAAGCTTAGCCCAGGGGGACAATTGATAACATCAGTGCAGGTTTTTAACACCCCACATAGAACTAGCATTGTAAAAGAATTGGTCCGCGCTCTAAATCCAGGTAAGCCTTGCTGACTGCGCACGCCCGGCCTGTCCGATCGATAACCAGCTTCTCTAGATGGTCTATTTTCAGAACCTACCTAGGTTACGCAACTCTCGAACCGGGCTACTGTAGAAATCTGAACAGGTAGTTATATTATCATCAAAGAAAATATGGTTGGATTAGAAAAAGATGAGTGACTGTGTGTGTATACAGTAAACATGACGGTTGATATTGAGGAAACGGAAGGAAAAGCATGTTGTGCTTAACCCAAACAGTGGAAAAGATAGAGATTAGGTAAATCTTTTTCTCTCCTGACACACACAAACTTTTGACATGACGTCTGATGAAAAGGAATGGAAAAGAAACTGTTGACTTACTGAGATGATTTACATGTATTCTTTCATGGTCCTTCTGCCTGAAGTGCCTATGTGACTTTTTTTTTGTTAGATATTCTTAAATTTTTATAAAGACTTTGATTCGCTTTGGGACTATGTCAGCCCTGTTACGTCTTGCAATAAAAACTTAACTAGGTACTAATAATATTATACACTATACTAAAAAGTGCCTTAGCCGCGTCACATACAGGGGCGGCTAAGATACATTGAAACGCGGCAACATCCAATAAGTTCAGACCATATTGGCTACACATGTGTGTTCTCATAAACTGGCTTCGGCCTATGTGACTCAGAAAAGATTTTTTTAATTGTTTTTTGATGACTGGTAATAAAACTGTCTTTTACAGAGACATGCTCTGGCCCAGGGGCGGCGGCGTGCGGGGAGCACTGCTCCTGCGGCCCGAACTGCGCGTGTGGGCCTGGCAAGAAATCCGCAGAGACGAAATGAACCTGCTCTAGTAAGTTACCTTCATCAATATGAGCTTTAACTCAACTAATTAATGCTGCTTAATGTATTATTTGACGACCTGTGTGGTGCGGCGGGTGAGTAGCCGGCTAAGATGCAAGAGGTTTCGTGTTCGAGTCTCACCGCGGGATTTTTTTTTGTATGATCTGCAAATATTTGTTCCTGGTCTGGGTGTTACGGTACCATGGTACTCGTAGTTACTGATACCCACGACACAGGGAATCCTAGTGTTGGATCAAGACTACGTATGGCGACTACGTGACTGTTGGGTGTTATGTTATGTTATCTGCCTTCTTTTTCTCTTCCATTCTACGTGGCCGAGCCAACGTAGACTGTTAGATTTTATATCGTATGTTGTTTTCACCTTTATTGTTGGGCTCGGTCAGTCCCTCTAGAATCTAGAATTCTAGTCTAGATAATTGACTTTAATATGTTTTTTAATTTCCACAGTGCCGGAAGCAGCCGGCATCGCTTGGCAAAATGGGGCAGCCACTAGCGCACCTGTCCCCTCGCCGTTTTCATTATTATTATCCTTATTATCTTCTTACTTAATATAACAATAATTAAACTGTGCAGCGTATAATGTAGTTGTATTAACTTAAATCAAAAGGTAATATTGTGTGTCATGAAATGATTTGAATTATGAATTAGATTAGATTAATGGGTGTATTTTAAGCTTACCTTCTAGGATAGTTTTGGTCTTTGCTTGTCTGTGTACCTATTTGTATAAGGTAGTAACTTATCGATTCGTATTTAAATTACTAATTACTAAGCTTTTGTCGTCGAAGGATGATTAGTACTCGTAATACTCATTAATTTAAGTTCTATGTGGGCACGCACGCACACATGCATAATGATTTTCTCTAAGTAGAACAGTAAAATGATGTAAGCAACTCAAATTGGTCGTTTAATTTAAAACCTACCTACCTTCATACTAGAAATATCCTAAGACTTTTAAGAAAGACGAGATAGCGGTGATGCCGAAATGGTTTTCTAATATAGGAACATATAATTAAGGTATTTACTTACATTCAAAGTGTTAAAGAGGACAAATAATTCAAACACAGTTAATAAGTAAAACATATTTTTATTATATTCTACAATGTATATGAATAAAATTCAATGGAAGCAACGAATGGGACTTGTTATAAATTTTAATTCATATTTTATACTTCATTCATTATCAGTATAATCTTACTTAAGTAGTGTAGGAATTTTGCTTATTCCCTAAATAATATTCTAAAATTAACCTTATCAATAAAAACGTTAGAGCAAAACAAAGTTCAAAATTCAACAAGAACAATGTAATGTTTATTAAAAACGATTGTGAAATGAGTCACACAATAAGATTACATCTCAGATATAAGATAAAATCTTCATTAAGAAAATTCAGTCTAACATCAGCAGCCATATTGGATTTTGGAATTTAATTCCAAAATGGAAGCTGGTTGCTAATGTTGCCATTTAAAAATAATTTTATACCAAAATTAACATCGTTGTAAAACAAAAGAACAACAATTACAAGACAACAAAGTAACATTGCAAATAATATATCGTATAAAAAGCTTCTAAATCTACGCGAACATTCAGAAACGTGATTCAAATTATTTAGAGTGTACTCGTATATGAATACATGTACACCATCGTATTTGTATCTCAAATAAAAATTATAATATGTAGATAATAGTAATTCTAATAAGTAATAGTAAACACTTACAGAATATAATCCTTAAAATAGAATATAAATTTAAATTGAACATACGACACAATAAATACGCCTCGGCGCGATATATTATTCTCAACAACAATTACAACACTGAAAAATATTTATCATCTATCAGCGACAAATGCACATATTCAATTCCACTGTTTATAATATAGGTACCTACTGTCATATTAAAAATAATTATCAACATGGCAAATCTGAATAACGTCAAAAAATAAATTGTTCATTACATCGCGACCTTACGTTACATCTAACACTTGTACATTTAACGATCACAAGTAAAACGATCACTTATTACAATCACATATTGGTCTTCAAACACATAAATATACTAACAACGTACGATAAATTTAACACCATCCAATATATCAATATTGTTTTATGCGTTTTGGCGGGAGGTTTGACAAATGTAAATTTTACAGTTGTCTATGGCACTGGTTCCTCATCCGTTCCCTCCTCTGAGTCGTAGACTGGGGCTCCATCTTTCATTTGTATCACTGACTTTTTCCTGTGTCTGTGCTCTTTCTGATCCTTTTCAATAATTCTGTGGAAATATAATCATTTTAATTTATTTATTTCAAAAGCTTAATACTTTTTCACATTCCAAAAAAGAAAAATCAAGAACGCACTATCGATGTAAGTAAGGAACAGAATGGGCCCTAAGATGCTGCCCTGAGTGACATCAATTAGTACAATTGCTATTAGGGATTGAAGTAATCACTATTTCATTCTTTATTGTCATTGATGTACAGTACATATTACTAAAGTAAAGTGTTATAATGCACATATTATAATAAAAATAAAGAAAGAAAGGTCATATACAAAAGTGAGCTTAGCCCTAAGAAGAGTTCAGGAAACCTTTGAGGCTAGAGAGAGATGATTAGGTTCGTGTAATTAGTACGCACTAATCACGTTGAAAAGTTATCTTAATTATCATAGTTTGCGTCCGCGCACTTGACTACGCTTAATTTATTGATAACTAGTTGCGTCCGCGGTTTCACCCGCGTGAATAATGATGAAAATTGATGATGATGATGAAAAGTAGCCTATGTGTTAATCCAGGGCGTAAAGTATCTCCATTCCAAATTTCACTCAAATCCATTCAGTAGTTTTTACGTGAAAGAGTAACAAACATACATACTCACAAACTTTCGCGTTTATAATATTAGTAGGATAGTGAAATTTGGAAACGATATTTATGTGTGTAACCTATCGACATTCAACTCACCTGGCATTGAATAGTGGATGTAAAGCATTTTTGAGGCTTGCGAACAAGTAAGGGAACACTTGTTCCTGACTAAGCAATAGTTCCCTAGCCGCGTCTATGGGGTCTCCCATCGTCTCTCCTGCTAGAGATTCGTCGAGTGACCTGCGAGGGCTCGCCGTCTTATTAGATCGACCGCATGGTTCAGAGACGGAACGGTCAAGGTGGAGTGTTTCTTTGCTGTAGAAAAAATATAAATTAATGCCTGCGAAAAGATGCCCGATCAAAAGTAATTTATTCATTGAAATCACAAGGATCATTTTGATCCGGCTCGAAGGACCATGTAGAAAGGATAGAAGAAGGTGATATGGTGACCTTATACACTCTTTCTTAGTTTCATAGCTGCTGGTAGGTGTTTTGGTAGAAATGAGAAATCCAGAGTTCACTTATGATGGTTGTATTAGAAGTTCTCAATGGTACACGAAATAGCTATGATATATGGTTTGATGGTGAATGAATACGCGCCGCCTTCTCGGCGGCTGGTTACGTACTGGTGGTACTAGCTCGATGATAGAGGCACAGGCAATGCTGCATTTTGCTTGTTAGGCAAAGTACAGAAATGAGTGTTCGGTGTTAACCCGAACACATCTTAAAAACTTAATTTACTATTTCGATTATAAGTTCATCATCAACAACCAGTCTTTAGACGTCCACTGTTGGACGAGGCCTCCCCCATTAAGAAGGCGTAATATGTGATTTTGCCCAACAAAATCGATTTATAACTCGGTATGTACGGGTTCTACGAGTTAAATATTTTGGAATATGAAAATTTTATATTTTATTATATAAGATAAACATTTCCATCATACATTACATATGTGTAACTTTAGCGGTTTTGGCAGCGCACGCCAGAATAGCTCGCAGATGGTAGATTTTTTCCTACTTACTTGACACTTATCGTCATATTATGGATAATTCACATAATATCTTTATAAATTGTAGCCTATGTGTTATTCTGATGTATAAGCTATATTATTGTTAAGTTTCATTAAAATCCATTCAGTAGTTTTTACGTGAAAGAGTAACAAACATCCATCCATACTTACAAACTTTCGCGTTTATAATATTAGTAGGAAGGATATTAAAACCTGAATTAAACATATGATAAACAACCGCTAGTTCAACTATAATAAACATACCCATTATCTCCGCTATCATCACTACTCTGCTCCGGACTTGTAGGCGGAGAGGGGCCGGAATGTGGTGATCTGAACTCGGGCAATGCGCGAGCGCACGCAAACGCCTGTAATGCTCGCTCGCGAACGTAGATGAAAGGTCGTATGATGCGGACGTCGTGTTCTCTGTGAAGATTATAATATACAATCATTTAACATTTTGAACATTTCGGGGGAGGGGGTTGTACCCTCAAACCCCTCCCCCCTCCTGGCTACGCCCATAGTGCTCACATTGCAGTGTTTCGGTTTAAAGTATAAAGGGTACCGGTGAAAAATTCAGCGCTAGACTTACGTGCCGCTACTTATATAGCCTTAGGTTCCTATCTCTAAGTTCCTGTTTATACTTTTGTATCGCTGTTGGTTTCTCAATAAATAAATAATCTCACCTGACTTTATAGTGCGCTTTCAAACTCCCAATAGACGCAGCATGGAAGGTAGCAGCTATGAACGCGCGCGCTGCGTCATCCAAGTTCTGCGCGACGCACGCGACTCCGTACCCGTGCGCGCACATCGCGGTGTAAGTGACGCGACGGACGCCGTGACACGACCAGCGGTGAAGGGAGGAGAGCTTTGATACGCTGGTACGTCCTACAAAGAGAAATCAATTGCTATTATAGATAAAAACAATACAACAGAACATATCATCTCAACCATGTTCGACAAGGATGAATATAACATAACACCCAACAGTCACATAGGTACATAGTCCTGATCCCATACTTAGATCCCCTGTGACGTGGGTGTCAGGAACTACGAGCACCTTGGTACTTCACACCCAGACCCGAAACAAATATTCCGTCAAACAGCTCTCTCTATCTCTTGGTTTGACTACTTACTCCTAAGTCTGTAGCACATTTTTGTCATCTCATCTTCAGGAGCCTTTTGACGTCCACTGCTGAACGAGGCCTCCCCCATAGAATGCAATGGGGGGATTTGCCATAATTACCACGCTTGGCAGGCGGATTGGTATTGGTGTTGAGTACTTAGATGGATGCTGCACACCCAACGGGAAGAGAGTTGTCATCTCATAGGAAACTAAGCATGACATGCGTAAGTGGTCCCTTTGATTAAAGTGTGGGTATTTTTATCAGGTGACCAAAACCCCCAACCAAAAAGAAACTGCGTTAAGACAAGTGGTGGTCAGGTGTTACGTAAAGTCAAAGCCGTCTTCAAGATGGATTAGACTTCCGATATAAATCTCAATGTACTTTTAATTCAAAATTATCAACATAATTACAATTTATGACCTAGATGACCCCACTCATGAATTTGTCTTCGCTAGGCAAAAACTTTTCGAAGAACCATGAAGACTCCACTGTCACATAGTAGTAGTACCTACTGTAGTAGTGGTGTGCTCGTGAAAGTTTTACTTACTGTCAGTTTCGTCGTTCTCCAGCTTGTCCTGGTAGATGAACTTGACGCCCAGGGTTCTGCAGTACGCCATAAGGTGCAGAGGGTCCACTTGCGATTTGGGCTCGTGAACGTAGAGAGCTCCTGGAAACCAAAATACTATATGAAAACTGATGCTTCTACAAATATGCAAGTTCTAACTATAGAAGGTAGGAAGCCAGTGTGTCACACACGTAGCAGATGCGGTAAGATATCTGTATCTGAGCACGTATCTGTCCATATCACTCTGTATACTAAACTTAAGGAGCAACACACACGTAGCAGATCACTTATATTTTACCATCAAGCAGGCACCGACATTATATCAAAAGATGGACAGATGATATCTGTGTATACAATCCGCACCAAGAAACAAGTATAGACAGTTTGAAGGTTTCCGCGTGAATGTATCATTTTCGTATATTACCGCATCTGCTACGTGTGTGATACACTTAACACCTAGGCCCGTATTCCATAACTATGTTCAAGCGTGAATCGAGAGACTCAAGCATAGATTTGGTGACAGTTTTTCATTGAAATCTGTCATAAAATATATGCTTGAGTCTCGATTTAGTTTCAGTTATTAGTGTTATTATTAAAATGAAATTATTCAAACTGGTTACAAATGGTAGTACTGAGTAGTCTGAACCCTAATATTGTAGGGCCCTGTTGTTAGAAAACAAGGGGGTAATATTCCACCACCTAACCCATATGCTCTCATGTTCTCATGGTTCTCGTGTAGCGACCATGAACGGAATGATGCAGTGAAGGAAGGGGGCCTCCCTTTCGATGGACCGATGACATTTTTAAAGTAGCAGGTAGTCGGTGGATGGAAGTGGATCAGGACCGTTTGCAATCTATGGAGGAGGCTTATGCCCAGCAGTGGACTTCTAAAGGCTGATGCAGATAAATTCACAACCGGTAGTTTTAAAAAGAATTTAAGTGACCATCGATGGAACCCAAGATATCTGACTTCAGATAAAATTGATGGACTTACCGATGCTGAAATGCATGCCCTTAGACCTGGCATAAAACTGGTACTGGTGCATGGTGTGCAGCAGGGCTATTGAATCCTGTCCTCCTGAGAGACAGACCAGCACTTTGTCTCCTGGTCTGATCATATTGAATTCATGGATTGCCTGAAAATCAAAACAAGATATTGATTTAACGAGGGCTATCAGATTCTGAGACACCACACTCCCTTTTTCCAGGTTATAGAAGAGAGAACAATAACCAGGCAGATAATTATGAAAAAAATGGGTAGATCACAGATATTCTATCAAAAAATAGAAGCATTAACTGCCAACGCTGATAATTCTTAAACATAACATAAAACACGCCAACAGTCACATTCGTAGTCATGATCCCACACTAGGATTCCCTGTGTCATGGGTATCAGGAACTACGAGTACCATTGGTACCACATAACCACATTTGTCCTGCAGCGGGAATCGAACCCGCAACCTCTCGCATCACAGCGGGCTATTCGCTTCCCGCGCCACAGAGGTCGTCTTACCTCAACAGTAGCCTTCCAAATAGTCTTCGGTGGGCAATGCCACTTGCCCTCGTCATCGAAGGTGAAGTCAGTAAGTGATGTGTCACTGCAAGCACTGCTGTCATCTTGCTCTTCCCAGCAGTAAGGCTTGAACACACGGCATTCTGACTCACTGTGGACAAGAAAATGAAAGGGTTAAAAGGATAAATATAACACAAAAGAAGGTAATCGAAATGAGTTGCAAGATCTTTAAGAGAAGACGCTTTAAGTAAACAATGATAGCTGC
This sequence comes from Epirrita christyi, assembly GCA_951392215.1. NCBI lineage: Eukaryota > Metazoa > Arthropoda > Insecta > Lepidoptera > Geometridae > Epirrita > Epirrita christyi. Next base: position 10,449,768 of record OX595848.1, read on the forward strand.
AGGGTGGCTTATGCACGATTTGATTTGATCATGAAGTTTGGGTGTGCATGTTCTATTTATTTACATCGGACCCATTAGAAGGCCCGTAATTAAATTTTAGCTATTGCCGTCTCGTGGCTTGATGCGCAATAATTGAAAAGACTCATGTTGAAATAATCAACAAAACTGATGAAAGCAGAAATTGCTGCCACAAATAAAAGATTTAGCTCCGTCTTCTATTAACATACATAACTAGACTCTCAAAAAATGCTTTTAGTAATGCACTAAAGGAATGGCTTGCTATAAATTGTTTCTATTCAATTGAAGAATTTCTTGACATGTAAAATTATATTGTTCTGTGTGTATTGTGTTGTAAAATTGAATTGTTTTTATTTTTATCTCTTTGACATATATTTCTTAATTTTGATTTCAATGCGCATCCCAAAAATTCTTTAAATTGTTAATTATTAGGTACTATTTATAATGACATGGTAATGGATGTATCTACCAAGTACCTACTTATGGGAACTAAATTATTTGTATGTCATATGTATGACTGAGTATGTTGGACGTGTGAATTATGACCATCTATGTAAAATGACCATATTCAAAACAAATAAATTATCTTTATCTTTATCTTTATCTCTTCTCAGTCGTTACACTCTTGAGAGAGTGGTCATGGCTTTGATGAAGAATACACGGTCGTGGTCATCTTATTGTTGTTGGGGGCTGATGTGGCTAGTCTCACGATATGTCGCCATTTATCCCTATTGGTGGAAATCGTCGTGCATTCATGCATAACTAGACTAGGTCTACTCATTCAAGGAACTAACCTCCTATCACAATACCGCTCCTCATGCGACCTCTCAGTTCCATATCCGCTGGACCGGTCGGAACAGCTGGAGGACGCGTTAGAAGACCGGCTTGAGCGTTTCGAGTCTACCGCTGTGCCTCTGTGAAGGATGATTCGGCTGTTAGCAATTGAGTAAGTGCGATGATGGTGATATGGAATGAAAAACTCAAGATGTCGAATATTTTGTGTGGTATGATGGTGATGATGTTCAATAGAAAACATTGGAGTGCCGATTGTCAGTTTTGCAACGGCAAAGTTCGTAAGAACGAGGATGTTGGAAAAGCCTAAATTGCCTGACCTAAATTCTTTGAAAACAAGCAAAAATATTTAGGTTGGTAGGTATTTACACGTAACCGAAGTTAAATTTAAACATTCTGTAGGGAGTAATTTTGTATTAGCATTGTGATAACGACAAAACTTTTCATGTTGCTGTCAAGATGAAAAATTGCTTTTTGCAAAATATGAGCTAACCGACAAAAGTTTTGATTCACAGCCAAAACTTCGTCCTACACGGCTAATTTCCATTTCATTTAAACTTCTTAAATTTTTGCTAAATCTTGATGCAAGAAGAGTTTGTTCACCTTGTTCTCTATTCTAATTTATGTTACCATGAGATCGCAAATCTTGGTACTTAATGAACAGTACTTATCATTTTCGGTTTTAACTGTTTAAAAGTATGTCTTTAGGACAACTGAGTCGTTGTTTATTATAAAAAACAAGCGAGTTGATACACGAAAAAGCCTATGATGAAAGCATGTACCAGAGCAATGATAGTTTGTGTTAGCCAAGCCATGATACTTACCAGTTTAGTGACTGACTACTTTATCTTCTACACTATTGCAGGGTCTGGATTACGTTCTTATTATTATTAGGATTAAGAATTAGCTCTATGTTTTCTCACCTATTCTGCCTCTCATTGTCATCCGGTATCTGGAAGACGACTCTTCCCTCTTCACTCTTCTCGTACCGCTTTGTCCGCGTCAGGTCTTCAGAACACACTGGTACATCTTCGATGATGTCTGGCGTCTCGTACTTCTGGCTCATTCGGAGTCGGGTCTGAAGCTTCCGTCCTTTGATAGGATCTGAGGAAGTTCGCCATTTTACTGTAATATTTTGGAAATAGTTTTGTTAAGAAAGTGGTTCTTGAGTGATGATCACAAACTGGAAGACGCGTTGTTGAACGCTCCCCATTCGATGAACCGATGACATTGTAACTATTGATGGTCGTAGTAAGCCGATGTATAGAGGCGGCTCAGGCCACCATTCGTTGTGACTTTCTTTGTATTTTTTACCCTATGTCCAGCAGAGGACTTCTTCTGGCTGATGATAATGTAAGAGTTTGATTATTGGGGTCATCTACATGAGCATCATTATGTTGTTCCTGCCGCTGTGTCTACTCTTGTCTAACAGAGTGATCGGCCCGTAATCCACCACGGACCCTGTACTGGTTGATGATAAACATCAAGCCTCAAACATCAAGGATCATACCTCAGGAAAGGCTCAGTGAAACGATAGAAGAAGGACATGCCTTCAAATTGAAACACTTCATCGAAGTATTGAAAACATTCGACCCTGTGTGCTACATTCAAGCTTTAGATGTTAAACAATTTAGCATGAATTTCGTGTAGTTAATATAATTATCGTGATTTAGCATAACATGTCTTAGCGCCTTGTTTAAAGTTGCTGTAATTTTCAACGCATTAATAGACTCTGTGAATCTAGCAATCAATTAGCAGTCAAGTGTCATCATCACAAGTTATTGGCGATAAAATCTGTGGATACCACAAAAAACTGGACAAAGTCAGTTGAACCAGACTGATGAAAAAATCAATTCGTCGACTTTGATTGGCTTGAGCTTATGATAATAAAATTAATTGCAGTCTAATATGAGGGGGTCAAGATGTAGTGGGTTGGTTCTGTTTGTGGTAACTTGCTGAATTTTCTATACAGCTTAACTAAAATATAAATATTCTACTCACCAAAGTCCACATAAGAGTCCGTTTCCGTAAATGTCATGTTTATTCCGCTATCTAAGGAACTGATTGAAGGATTCTGACACCACGTCTTCTTGATGCACTGTCTGCAGCTAACATCGGCACAGCTCGTTTCATCATCAGATAGCTTGTTGGAGCTCAGAGATTTGGGCATATTTGGAGAGTTGGAAGTCGTCACCACTTGGATAATCGTGTCTGGCGTGGAAGTCTCGCTGGAGTTAAAGGAAATACTGTTAGGTCCAGAAGCTTCATGCAAAGGCGTGCATTGGGCAGACTTTGGTGAATTAATCGATGGAGATCTCTTGTACATTCTGTCATGTTCATCGTATGGCGCGACAGGGACGAGTATTGGACTTGTGGGACACTTTCTGAGAAATTGGGTGGGTTTCAATTCCAAGCCCAGTTCAGGGCCAGACCCTATCCTTTGTCGACCAATCTGCGGTGGAGAACTCTTCCTCATGCAAGAATTGTAGTCCGGAGAAATCATTTCGTCAACTTGACTGACCATCTCTCGGATCTCATCTTTGACTTCAGAAGCCATTGTTCTTGACATTCCCATCAAATACTCAGCTACATCTACCACTGACACGGAATTCCTATCACTATGACTAGAAATCGAGGTCATGCTCGCATTTGACTGTTCGATCGATTCAGAATTCTCCAAAATATCGTCTACTGCAGATATCACTTCACGGATTTCTGACTTGATTTCTGTGGCTATTTCCTTCGTCATCTCTTTCACGTATGCTTGTATATCTTCCGAAGTTTGAGAGTTGAGGGACAATGTTGGAGACGTCCGCCCTATTTGGCTGCAATCTGATATCGATGTGCTGCTTTGGGTGCTGTATGACTTTCCGGGTTCATGATCTAGTAGTGAAAGTAAGTCAGTCTGACTACCGCAGTTGCAGAAGTTGCTGACCTTTTCATTTGGAATACCTGGGCTTGTTTCTTTTAATCCGAGGTTCATTTTAGTTTGTGCGCTTAGTGCTACTGGGGGACTATCAGAACCAAGGCTATAGCACCTGGATCTAACGAGCAGTGGCTTAGCATTGCGTGGCGCCAAACGCAACGGCGAAACTGATTCACCAACTGCAAAATGTACTGGGTGTGCCGTGACAGTATCTTCTTTGTGCGTTTCTCTTAGACTAGATTCTCTTGAGTAGAATTTTTGCTTTTGTTTCAGTCTGAATACTTGGCAATCATCTATGGCGGACAGGCTGAAATGCCTAGCAGATGACCCTAGGATTGGCGAGGATATAATGGAAGACCTGTTGAAGTGGAGACTCTTCCTCGCCCCCGTGTACCCCGAGGGATCAAATGGCACTATGTGTTTAACGTTTGCTGATTTGCCAAGCAACAGATCATGAGCTTCCTTTGGCAGCATGAACCATCTCAGATAGTCAATCCTCGGATTGAAGGTTACTTCGGGTTCTGCTGTTGAGCATTTCATAGCCAGCTTTCTAGCTCTATTGAATAGATTCCTCGCTGTTTGCAGGCACTCGGTATGCGTTTGAGGAAATATTCCTGGACCTGAAAAATATGATTCCTTAGCAACTTCCTTGAATACATAACAAATTTGGTATTCGGGATTTGGTTTACCTTACCAGAAACTCTCCTTTCATGTGCCGTTATCTTCCCATCGTTGAACCTAAGCGAACGTAAGGACTTTCTGTCTCTTAGCACTGAGCAGCTATGGTGTCTCCATTGCCCCGTTTCTGGATTCACAATGTATTGCGGAAGTATCTTCCAGCCTTCTGTCGCAACCATCTTCAAAGCTTCTAGCACGAAAGCCAGTTCACTTTCTGACATGAAGAATGGGAGTGATATTCTGCAAAAGCCAGGTCTGAGGTGTTCGTTGTGGATGGGTACTTCTGGCGCCTTCACGTCACTTAGTTTCCGAGCCCGCGCTATCTCCTTTTGTCTGTAACCAATAACAACATGACACGGTTATTGCAAAACTATTTAGCCTTGATACAATTAGCGCATCGGAATCGGCGATTTGGAATAACAATGTTGACGCACTGTTCAATGTGCTCAAATTACTTAATGAACTCTATTCTAATTCAACGCAGAATCTTTTTAATTTGATGTCATTGTCTGTAGAACTTAAATTTTCCCTTTTGTCTTTAGCTAAACTACGTTGGAAAACACCTCATGTCTGTCTAGGTGTAATAGATGGACAAATTAGGATATTTCTAGATACAGTTGACTGGCACGCTTCCAGATGATTACCAACAAGAGCCAACAGAAGTGTTATGATATGAAATAGATGTGAGAGGTTTGGAATGTTTCAATGAGCCAAAGATTCGGCTCAATCTGAGACAATGGTGCTCAGCTCTAATCCTTTCTTCAGCAGTAACAAGTATATATTATGTAATAAGTATAACAAGAACCATTGTCTTGTTTGTGTCTATTGTTTTTGTCGAAAAACAAATTATCGAATACTTCTTTATCTAAAACAATTATTATGAGTGCTGAACAAAGACCTTCTTGTTCAAATCTCCATCAGAGTCTCCTTAAAAGAACAAGTAACTCGAAAGAAGGAGGGAAGACCTTTACCATGATGAAAGACATTTAGCGATTTTCCACTTCCAGAAACCGCATTGTCACGCGACCATCACAAGTTCAATTATATAAATATAGAAATGTAATTTAAAATACTCTATAAAATAACTTACACTTCAACATTTAAGAGTTTCTCATACTCCTTCAGCAGCTGATTATCTATCCCCAGGATATCAGACCCATAGTTCAGGTTGCTGTTCAATCCACCCCTGGCTTGAATCCCGAACACATCGTTTAGGATTGCGCTGACGAAGTTATGGTGGAGGAAAGTGCCACGAGGGTGCTTTACCATGAGGCTGAAGATGGGCAGGCGTCTGACGGTAGGTGACACGTTACCGAGGAGAATGAGTTCAGGGATGTTCTTTATGTGGGAGATCACTTGTCTGGAAATAAATAACATAAAATTGTTTGTTAAGTAATCATTTAATTTTTTTCTTTTACTCGTGTTATGATACCTTTCTTCCTGCCACAAGATTTTAGGTCAACGGATAACATAACACCCAACAGTCACGTACATAGTACACTAGAATCCTTGTGTCGAGGGTATCAGGAACTACGAGTAAAGGATAGGTTTAGAATTTAGATGTTTCAGCCAACTTATAAGGGAGTAAGTTGTAGCAAGTACACTTTGAAAGGCCGTTTCTGTTACAAACTTATTTTTTAGAGGTCTAGGGGCCCGTATTCCAACTTAAACTGAAACGAGACCACAGATTTATAAGTATAGTACTAAAGTAAACGAGACTCAATCTTAGATTTTTGACGTTTTTTTCATTGAAAACTGTCAAAAAATCTATGCTTGAGTCGCCATTCACGCTTGAGCATGGTTTTGGAATACGGACCTAAGAAGATGTAGACTTAACGATAAACGTCTAGCGTCTAAGAAAAAAAGAGTCGTCACGGACAGAAGGATAATAAAGTGATCTTAAGGTTCTATTGATACCTTTTGACGTACATCATCATCATCAGCTTGTAAAAGCCGACTGCTGGACATACGCCTCCCCTCTAGAATGCCACGAGGAAAGGTCGTGAGCCGCCGACTTCCTGCGACCTTTATGTCTTTAGTCCATCGAGAGGGTGGCCTTCCTCTACTGCATCATCCGATTTGTGGTCGCCACTCAATAACCGTGATTACCCAACGGTTGTCAGTTCTGCGAGCTATATGACCTGCCCATTGCCACTTCAACCGGCTAATTCTGAGAGCTATATCGGTGATTAAGGTTCTACGGATTTCTAATACGGATTCTATCACGTAGTGAAACTCCTAGCATAGCTCTCATTATAGCCCGCTGTGTGACTTTGAGCCTTTTTATATGGCCGATAGTTAGCGACCACATTTCAGTGTCGTAAGTCATTACTGGCAAGCTGGCAACACGCACTGATTCCTCTATAATCAGAGGTGATTTTTAGGTACAGAATCCTAAAAACACATCAAACGATTGTCCGTGAACGGACACGTGTTTGTAACAAAAGGATAATCAACTATTAACTCATAGCATGCAACATCACGTAGGTAGTACCTAAGCAATGATAATAAAACACCAGCCACATAAACAAAACAATAAAAATATAGAAGGTGCTTATCCACACCCATCTTGTTTGTTTACTCTGATGTCAAGGAGTTGCATAATTTATACAAAAACTGACCATTGATTAAAATTAGCACCGAAATGGCACTATTATGACCTTGGCCGTGGGCCACATTCGTAGACAAACCTAGAGTTGGGCCACATCTGTAAGCATAGAATATTTTGCAATCGTATATCATTCTTTAATAAGTTTTTTGTTGAATAATGTATTTTTCAAAACAAGCTTTTAATAAATTAATGATCGGAACCGTGAGCTGATCAAAATGAGGCCAAACACTGCCAGGCTACTATTAATCATCGAAGAGTTCCGTTGCCCATCTTTCGTCTCCATCATCAGATCAGGTTGCCGTCACCATAACATTGTATTGTAATCTGAACTATGAAAAATTTCAACTCAATCGGTTGGGTGGAACTGGTTCAGTCCAAACTAACTGTCTTAAGTTCTTAACTAACTTTGTTTCTTAACTAACTCTTCTCCCCACAATAATTAACATGCATGATAATAATATGTGGTCCCGTTTGTTTATTTGTACTAGTGGAAAACTCGCTGAGTGAAGACAATACCTTTTTATGTGTAACTTTAATTAGCGATTTTATGTTATGCAAAATTTTGCTGAAAGGCTAGGGCGATACAAAAACAAGCTAAATTAAAATAAGATTTTATTGAAATCTTGCTTGAATGTTATCAGTGTGCCGACTGATAACGTCACATTTGTTGGGTTTACGACTGACTTGGAAATCAAAGTAATTTTACTAGGTAAAGGTGACTTGAGATACTTGATTAAAATACCGTTTATCGGAGTTGCCCATCATGTAGATTTCGATAGAACCATTCGCTCGTCCAGAGCTCTGCTTGAACTCTGTAACCTTACTTTGATCGATAAGTATAATTTTGTGGTTTCTTCTAATTAATTTGTTCGATGTATGGCTTCAGGCTTGATTGCAACAAAAGTGTGTTTGTGAAAATGTAATTGCGAACAACCGATTTACTTAGTAATAATCATCACTATCATACATAGTAATATATAAGTCTATGCTATCATCATCATTGTACCGTGGTTTGTTCAGCTTATGGACCCATCCGCCTCCTTCCGTAGATTTTGTAAAATGTGACCAAAGGTGAAAAAAAAGGTGTGATTACACTAGGTCCTAGTGACTAAGAGATAGCCAGCGTTATCCGCCTGCCAAGCGTGGTGATTATGGCAAATTCCCCCATTGCATTCTCGGCTGATGATGTTTTGATGAACGGTCAGCAAAAGCAACGCAACGGTATTAAGCAGAGTTCTTGTGTTTCGGTTGAAATTTCGTATCGCCAAAATTTGCGATGTCATTACTCCTAGTAAAATACTCGCATAGTCAAAATCTGCGGTTCCCCCCTACTAATAGATTACATATGGCGAACAGATTACACGAATTCGCATCGCGGGTTTATGCGCAGTAGTCAGGTCTACCGTATATGCATAACGCTGACTAATCTGAATTATTCAGAAGAGTATCATCGACAATGGTAAAAGATTTACGGCAGATAGGTTACCTTATGCAAATTTTTACCTATGTATCAAATCTATTCTAGTTCACTCTAAAAGCAATAACTATGTATCTGACACAACCAACACGTATTGGCTGCAATTGGCTTGTAGTTGGCATTACACAAATAAAGGCATTGGCTTGTGGCAGTGATTTGGCAGGCTTTCAATAGATATGATATAATCTGCTGAATGTTTGCAACTTGTTCGTTTATCTGCAGTTTACAGTGACCTCCTTTTTAAACACTGCTGTATTTAAAATAACAGTACTTTCTTATTTTTCATCATCATCATCATCAAACTATTGGAGGCCTCTGCTGGGCATAGATCTCTCCCATGGTATGCCATTGAGCCCGGTCTTCGGTTCTCCCCATCCAGTTGCTACAGCTCCCCCTGCGCAAGTTGTCGCTCCATCCATTCATTTGTTTTTATCTTCTTCATTAACCGCTAGACATTCACTGCTGCACGAGATCTCCCCATATCATGCATAGCGTACAACCCATATCGTGGAATGAGGGGATTTGCCATAATCACCACGCTTGGTAGGCGGATTGGTGATCGTAGTTTGATTTTAAGTACTCAGGTGGATGCTGCAGCCAATCCCCTGGCGTAATCCCTTAATCGCCTTTTACGACATCCACAGGAGGAGTTGGAGTTGGAATTCTTAGACCAAGACTTGACCACGTTGTTTTTATTCTTCTTTTAAAACAATAACACTCTGTAGTCAGTCAGTAACTCAAGTTATCACATTTCTACCAACTCTTTGCTATCTCTGAATCCAAAAAATATTTTACTTACCTACGTCCTAAACACATGACAACACATGATAAATTAAACTGCAACTGGACACTTGCTTACCAATCATCAATCATCTCATCTCAATCGATCTCAGTGACATCATAAAAGCACAAAAGCCTACAGTTACGTCAGTCATCCACCCATGACATTTACCCTCCCTCCTTTTAAATACCCCACCGGCGCCGAAGCATATCTACCCTCTGAACGACCCTCTTGAATGTTCTATGACATAATACCTACCCCACCTTCTGTAGTGGGGCGACGTCTCGGATATAGAGACATGGGCCATAATGCCCCGTTTTTGAATAGCTGGGATCTAAATCTTTCAAATGGAAACTGATAGCTTGCCCGAAAGACAAATTATGAGGCTTCAAAAGACATGAAACAGGACTTGCTAAAATAAAAATCTCACTACTGGCCTTCTAGAAAGAATGTAATGAGACTATGTGTGTCGTATTATCTAGATTTGATGTATACAACTTTTTGATGTATATCTAGAAATTTAATTGCAGTGGACAATAACGGACTTTTGGGTCAATTTATATTTCGATATAGGTCAACTAAAGTAAGATAAGACGATTGATATTCATGAAGCAGTCTAGACTCCCAGGTGCTTTCAGGTATTTTGGGAACTTTATGTCTCGAATAGGCGAAATTTTTGATAAATATTTCATTTGCTGTAACATATTTTGAATGTGAAATTTATTATTCTCCGAGTTAATTTTAAACCTAATCTCATAGGCCATGAAATATGGTAATTTTACGCTTTGTAAAATTCGTTTAATTTATCATATTATAGTTTTAAAATGTTATCATACCTACCTATGTACTTGTAAAACAAACAAAAAACATTTTCAATCTATTAGAGAAGATACAATTAACAATGTGCTAATAAAAATACTTATAATATATTATTTTTAGCTCGACTAGGTTTTTCGCCTCAACAATTCCCCAATTCTCGTTATTCTCAAACTTATACCCTACAAGGATAAAGTAATGTTTGTTCTCGGTTATAATTTCAAATACATTCAGACTTAATTAAATTCATTTCAGACTTTGGCAAAGTAAAAGAAGAGCTGTGTGTAGACACTGTTTGTAGGGTTCCAAAAAATAATTTTATTTATTTATTTATTGAGAGAAACCAACAGCGATACAAAATGTATAAACAGAAACTTAGAGATATAAACATAGGGCCAATAACAGGTTTCTACATTTGAACAGATGAAAAAAGAAATGCTGGGAACAAACAATAGCTGTCTGCAATCTAGTAAGGTACTTAAGTACATTAGGAAGCTAATCATGCCTATGTGTAGGTCATAGAAAACTATTTATTAACTTGTGAAACTTGTTACTTATTAACTAAAATGCCATATTAAACAAAGACCATCAAAAAAAAAAAAAAAACCAGTGGGTAATTCAAAAATACCCACCACCATGCCTTATTATTGTAGTTGATTACATGCTTTCATAATCCTACCTCTAAAGGTAGGTTTTGAACAATCAAATATGTCAATATCTTTGAAAATTTTATTGTATGTTGTGACAATACGAATAAAAACAGAATTTTTCAAATAATTAGTGCGACTTGAGGGTATACTAAATAAGCTTGTGTGTCTAGTTCTGTAAGACGGGGCCAGTAGTCCTATCTGACTAACTATGGCTGGGCAATCGATCCGCGAGTTTATGACATCATATAAGAACAACATGTCCATGACCGTCCGACGATCACTAACAGTCATTAATTTATGAAAGCGACAGCCTTCCTCGTAACTTTCAAAGCACTGCCTGGTCTTATAGTTTAAAAAACGAATGAACCTCTCTTGGACACGTTCAAGGCGCTGAGTATACGTTATGTAGTACGGATACCATATACAAGAAGCGTATTCAAGATTGCTACGAACATAAGCGTTATATATACATTTGATACAATTGACATTGTTGATTGTTTGACATGTACGCTTAATGAAACCTAGACATTTATACGCTTTATTCACGACAGTATCCACATGTTCAGACATGGCAAGTTTCGAGTCAAAATTTATTCCTAAGTCACGAACAATGTTAACTCTGTCGATTTGAGTATTTTGAATGCAATATGTGAAATTAACCGAGCGTAATTTCCGAGAGAATGTGATAATTTTACATTTATTAACGTTAACTTTGATTCTGTTTCTCTTGTAGTAATAATAGGTAATTTCCAGAAGCTTTGAAGATAGAGGCTTTAGTTAACCCTCGTACAAATGTGGTCGTATCGACCGAAGGCACATAAGAACATGAACACAATTTATACTTAAAAGAATTTACTATTCATGATATCTACAAAAATTCAACCAAGCAAAAAATAAGGGATCTAGAGATAAGATGGGATAGAGATCAGGGATATTTTCTACTTGTTAAAATCCGATAGAATATGCCCCTTTTCCCCACCGGTAGTGCCATATGTATTTGCATGTGTGACAACATTAAATAATTTATAAAACAGTGTTATTGTGTCACCGTAACTGTGTGACCAATAATAGTTTAGTAACACGAAGTTTTTCTGCAGTTTGGCTTTATTTTTCAAATTACACATAGGTAGGCCTTACAAAAACACTATAAAATTGTCGCCATCTGTCGGCTGTGATCGAAACATTCTGTCAGGAACCATTTAAAATACTTCAAAGGTTACTAAAATGTCAAGCCAATAAAGATTTGAGGCTATAATGAAGTAATTTTCTTTTAAATACTGCTAAAAGAAGGCAATAAAAATGTCGGTCACTGACGAAAGTTCCTGTTTAGTACTGGACACTTGGCTCTTTTTTCCACTCACACTTGACGAAGTTATTTGTCACTGTGACAGTATCTTTATTGCAAGTACACAATGTGTTCTCAATTGACTTCTGCGTATTTTGCTTTCATGAAATAAAATTCCCTGTTTTTAGGATTCAAATGGGTTTATTGGCTGTTTCGTATAAGTGACATAAATGTTTTATGACTGCACCAGTTTAGACGTAATAGACAGTTTCTGTGTCACTGTTCTATTTAAAATTATCACAGAGCTACATAATATACTTTATGTAGTGAAAGTTATGCGTAAATTCAAAACGACATGACATTCATCGTCAATTTTCTTTTAACAAAAAGAACCGAAAATAATGTCACTTCTTTTTACTTGACTAATTGAGTGTTAAGTGCCTTTCTGACCTACCTATTTTAAATGTTTTACGATAGGAAGAGAAAAAAGACACAAATATACACACACACACGATACGACTACTTGATACGAATTTAAAAGAGAATAACGATCTTTGAGCTTTGAAAGATTTATCAAGAGACAAGTACCTACGCCCTGCTGTCATACAGTGCAAACTAATACGAAAGTCACTTGACTGTGGTGCATTGCCTCTCAACAAAAAATTAGATATTCTAGTATAACCAAACTACTTGTAAATTACTCTATTACCTTTGTTTGCTCCTAATATTATGTTATACTAAAAGAAACATAATTTACATAATCTTATTTGGTACGTTTTTTAATTTTTTATTGAACAAAAATCTTATACAGTATTAAAAAACAATAAATTGCTCGGTTAATTCCTCCATTCGATCATTTATCGATTTGATCCTCTATCCAATCGATTTATTGAAGTTGTCCAAGTTATTATACAGAGTGACAATTAGAGCTTTTTCTATTCTTTGTGCCCTTTGCGTTAGCGCTTTCCTTATTAGATATGGAGGACAGATACGAAGCAATTAAGTTTTTTTAAGAAAAGACGGGGATTATCTGTGTCAATCGTTAATAGACTACCAAGTATTAAACACAGATTTCCCAGCCAGACAGAGCCTTTTGGACTTCTAGACATCGTGTGACCTACGATAATTAATGGCAACTTTAGGCATTTGATTATTGTAAATATTCGCTAAGACCATTCACTTCTCAATATATATAACCGTTAAGTTCTGGAGTATACGGAGTGAGAGGAATCTTCCCTATACTAGTCAAAAGAGAAATAACACCATAAACCCTCTATTATTCAGGTTATCAGATGGCACTGTTGAGAACTGGGAGCGCATGGTCCCCATAGAAGAATATAGAAGAAGTGTTGGAGGTATATCAGGATCTAAAAAATGTGTGGTATCAGCTTACCTCTAAGAGAAACAGGTGTGACTGTATGTATTGATCGGTAACACAAATAAATAGAAGTTTCTTCGACCGACGAATATTGTGTCAATTCGCCAGGCACATAGCAACGATCTATTTTAGACGATCAGTTAACGTCGCTTGCACACTACAGGTTAGACGGCTTTTATTTTCAATGATTTTTCATCCATTACATTCATAATCAGCTAGTTTTTATATTTTTTTTATAATATTCGTGAAGAATTTGGAAGCCATTAGCTCTATTAGCTTAATTAATTGCAATCAAGCCTAAGTTAGCCACATATATAACTGAATTTGAATTGCTTTACACGAATACTGCTAAAGTTACTTAACCTTAGGTTAAAGAAAATTTGTTTAAAGATTTAATGATGTTTTCTTTAAAGTAACTTTGGTATACTTAGCATCAAAAATAATCATACAACCAATTAATTGCTCAATTACCACAGTTTAAAGTGTCAAGTGTGAAAGCTCCATTACTCGTGGAGTGGCGTGCGTGACCCATATTCGTGGGCATACGCTGCAATGACCCGGATTCAATTCCGTGCCGCAGCGCAGTACAGTTAGCGAAATTGGTACAACATCTTCGATTTTCAAATGTTTAATAATGGTCGCTGAGAAATATCGCCCTAATTGGGATTATATTTCCGTAACTAGCTGCAAATAATATTTTAAGCTTAACTAATGTATTCAAAGTTACCTTTTCCAGTTGAGTAGTAGAAATGGAAAGCATTTAAAAACAAAAATTGACAAGCTCGATTACCTCGAAAGAGTATTATTGTATTTAGAGACAGAATTTTCGCTAGTGTATGTATAGGGGGGGATAGATGGAATCTTGTCAAAATGAATGAGTACATCAGAGGAAGTTTAAAAGCCAGTGACGGAAAAGTTTAGAAGTAATAGGTTAGCGTAGTATCACAAAGTAAATCGTGTCGGCGCGCTACCGTATTTTTAACCGACTTCATAAAAAAGGAGGAGGTTCTCAATTCGGTTGTATTTTTTTTATATTTGTTACCTCATATCTCCGGCGTTTATGAACCGATTTGGAAAATTTTTTTTTTTGAATAGATATACTTCCAGGTTGGTCCCATTTTTTTTCAGAATCAAGTTCTGATGATGGAATCCATGAGGAATTGAGGGAACTCCTCAAATATTGTAGGCATACATAATGACGATTTTGATATTTTCAGCAACAAACCAAGCATTTGCATTCAGAAAGTATCATAATCCTTTCACCACTATGGTTCTTTCATAATTTTTTTCATCCAAATATTTAGTCGAATATAATGGCGGAAGTCGGTTTTTTAAATGAAAAGTTATGTGGTAGTATGGTCATGTTATGTGGAGGGATGAATGTCATGTCATGAGCAGAGTATAATGAATATAAATGTGGTTAGATATAGAATTAGATGTAGACCAATGAAGCTATGAATAGATCGTGTAACAGATGACATGGATAAAAAAAATGTGAGTACCGAAATGATGGCTGATAGACAGGAATTGAAGAATAAAACATTCTGTGCCGACCCCTCTTATTAATAGGATAAGGTCAAGAAATTATGAATGGAATCTTTTCAAAACATCACGTCATACACGTGCCACTAGAGATTATTTTGCTTGATTGTACACTCTTCACTCCGATCAGTTTATGTCGTTTATGTAGCTGACTGTACCTTTGGACATGTTATTTATTCTGTTGTTTTGTTCGAGAAATGAGTCCCGATCTTGTTTAATAGTTTGTTGTATATTGTTGTTTGTTGTTGCTTTTTAATGTTGCACTCGATTGATAGGTTTAAAGACTTAAAAAAGGAATTCTTGTGAAAGAACTTATTTGGGGACGATTTCGCAAAGATATTTTTACTTGATATTCCTGATCAAAATATCTACACATAATTCTGTGAACACATGTTTTTCGACGCTTCATCATCATCATCAGTCTGTAGATGTCCACTGCTGGACGAAGCCTCCCCCATAGAATGCATGAGGGTCTTGCCATGCTTCCATATTTCTTAGGCCGGACACAACACGGTACTACGACTGAACTATTATTGAATTATTATAAGTAAATAACTTTTCATTTAAAAAACCGACTTCCGTCATTATATTACACTAAATAGGTATTTGGATGAAAAAAAAATGATGAAAGAACCATAGTGGTGAAAGGATTATGATACTTTTTGAATGCAAATGCTTGAAATGGGACCAATCTGGAAGTATATCTATTCAAATAAAAAATGAATTTTCCAAATCGGTTACGGCGGAGATATGAGGTAACAAATATAAAAATAATAATAATAATAATAATAATTGAGAGCCTCCTCCTTTTTTGGGAAGTCGGTTAAAAAAGAAAGGTATATCTATCATTCTGATTATTCTAATATAAGTAGCTGATTTCCACTGGTACCACTTTTTTGAAGGTCAAAAGCTAGTACAATTTCCAGTAACTCACAGAACCAATTAACTTTTACCGGAAGATAACCGAGGAAATTGCTAGGAAGTTCAACCAATTGGATAACGGCATTTCCCTGAAAATGCCCAGGAACCGGAAATGAGGGCACGACAACCGCCGATCGCAAATGTAGCAATTACCTACAGGCTCCGGGAAATGTGGATAATTTCCTTTTTAACCGACTTCAAAACAAGGAGGAGGTTATCAATTCGCTTGTTTTTTTTTACGTAATGTCATACGAAGTTAACAACATGCACTGTGGCGGTATTTTTCAGGTAGTATCAGTTTTACAAAATAACTGCAAGTTTTTAATTCTTTACTGAACTATCCGCAAAAGAAAATGATATATAACACAAGATTGTTTCCATACTAGTAAATGCTAAATGAAGTGATAACACATCTTGCAAAGTGATAAAAACATCTTGCATACGATATTAATGCTAAGTAAGTACAGGATAAGTCGTTATTACTGTATCTATTCTAACACCAAAATCTAAATTTATTTTAGTAAATATTATAAACGCACAGAGACGGAACCAGGCATTAAACCGGGGGCAAACCGGTCAAGTCAAGTTCAACTGGCGCCAAAATAAACGATTGCATTTGTTTAGACTTGTGTTTGCAATAATTAAATGAGCGTGTGAAGTCTACCATTATTCCAGAATTAATAATAATACATTTTGGGTACACTGCCATTCATTCATTCATTCATTCACTCGCTTGGAACTTTGATAGATAGATAGATAGGTTTACACTTTATTGATTACCACACAGAAACAATAAATACATAATTTTACATAGAAAGGCAATACAATGGGCGACCTTATCGCTGAAAGCGATCTCTTCCAGGCAACCTTTGGATGGAACGAAATGAGCAACGCTATAATGAACTGTGGTGTACCCTACCTACAAAGCAAAACTAAAACGTATTCTAAATTGCCCGCTAATAATAGCTTGCCCGAGAAGTAAGGATAAACCTAGAACGGAAAAGTAAGGTAAGGGAAAACGTAAATGAAAGTCCTGTTTTTAAAATTACTACGGAAAACGAAACATTTTTAGAAGGAGAAAATGCGTATAAAATTACTTGACTAATAAGTTTTTCACACCACCTGCTCGACAATGTCCAATTACATATTATGCAACCTCAGCGTAAAGTAAAGCATTGTCTCTCTAGGGATATAAAGTTGTATGCACCTCTGGAATAAAGCCTGTTTTCGTCTTGGGCAGCTTGAACCCCTCGCTTCACTCAGGACTCTATATAACTCGAGTCTCTCGTTACGCTCATGGTTCAATATGCCGCCCGCGACATAAGACACTGCTTTATTCCCTTAGTGCATAATCTACTATAATTGGTTTGCCTACTTGCACTTAACGCTAATCCGATTCGCATATAACCAATTCCATTTCTCAATTCTTCAATAAAAACTGAGTATTATTTAGGAACGGCGAATTTTCTGTGATTATTTATTTTAGAAAATTGCGTTTCTATTATTGTTGAAAGATTAATGTTGAATGTAATCCACTTGTTTATTTCAGAAGTGGGATGTGAATATCTAATGGTAGAGCCAATTGAATGTGTACAGATTTATAGTTTTTATAGGCTTCAAAATTTATTGCTTCCATGGGTAGCTTTTAGAAAGTCAAACTACTGTTGGATTTCACTTCGATTGTTGTTAAATTTCATTATTTACTTTTCAGTTTGAGTTTAAAATTGTTTTTCCAAGCTGTGAAGCACCCGTACCCTTAAAACCAAAACACAGCAATAAGACAAGCTTGGCGGCAGAAACAGTAGAGATTTAGCGCTGATCTTTTCTGTTTTGCAGATCACCACGTCTAACTAATTTTATATTGGTTTCTAAAACAGCATTCATCATTCCGATACCGAAACCCGGAACTCTAGCCAGATATATAAAAATGTCGATAGCCAAGACACTTGGCATGCCGGAGACCTACGCAATTGTGACGTCAATTAATTTGTATTCTATAAAATATACGTAACGAAGAGTCTAAAATTTCGGAATTTCGACTTTTTTAGCCCTAATTCGGCCCTGAAACTCGCAAAGGGCTCTGACTATTTCGAAATAATTTACGAATCGGGACCCTGACTCTGAGGTCGCGAGTCTCATTCATTAGTTTTTTTTTTAAGAATTTTGCTTATTAGCACCATCATAATAGCAAAACAATTGGTAAATCTTACTTGGCTTGTAATAAAAAATATACAACAAAACAAAAAAATATATCATTAACATGTTGGCAACGCGTGATCAATGGCGCCAACTTTACGAGCAAACTGCAAGTTCATACAAACAAACATTGACATAGCGTATTTATTCAATGAGGCCTTCTGTTTTATGACTACCTACTGTTTCAAAGATATTTCTTTGATTTTCAAAGATCTTGGAGACGGAATATTTATTGCTTAGTTATGTTAACAAGTCAAGGTAGCGGCAGTTATGATGTATTTATGGATTGTATATCCCATTTGTCACATTATTCAAATCTAGGTCACGAATTAGTTGCAATTGCGACTTGGCTTCGGTTTTAATATTTAATATTTTTCTTCTTTATCTAAGAATACAATACAAAAAAAAAATACATAGAAAATTATTTATTGCACAACATAAAAGTAGGTACTGAATGCTATATAGCATTCTCTTCCAGATTACCTATGTATATTATGAAAAAAAAGAGGTAGTTCACAAAAGTTTAATTCAAAATTAGATTAAGAGTAGCAATAATACATGAACATACTTTTCATACATAGGTTACGTTCATTTACATACGTTTCAACGAAACATCAGCATCAGGAGAATAGTAAATAAAAATAGTTTCTAAAATACTTGTAACAGTTACTAAGATACCTAATATATACAATAGGTACAAAAAATATATTTAATAGACCAATATACATATAATGTAATATGAATATATAATTTTATTAAATGTATATTAATATTGGGACACCATACATCTGTAGATTCGTTCATGACAGTGAATAATGATTATATATTTGGATCTGAATACATCAACTGAGGATACCCTCTTGATATTGAAATAGATTCCATGGTCGAATAGTCGAAATTTCGAAGGAAGCTGTGAGCTGTATTGAGGGTTAACCTCTCAGCATAATACAGCTCACAGCTTCGCCGGAGATGTTGTGAAGAACTTCGTCTTCGTTATGTTCAACTTCCAATAGTTTGACTAGAATAGTATTTACCACAATGAGTTTTGTATACTTGCGATCTAAAATCATTATTTAGCTCATAAATAATTTAACTAAGTACTGAAATAGCTAGTATTTAAATACAAATAGACTAAACTTAAGCGTTTTGTCCATGTTTGTGTACGTGCTATATTGTGCTCTACTTGGGAGAACATTCGACTAAAATACGGAAAACTATACATCTCCTTTTTTAACCGACTTTCCAAAAAAGGAGGAGGTTCTCAATTCGGTTGTATTTTTTTTATTTTTTTTTTGTTACCGCATGTCTCCGGCGTTTATGAACCGATTTGAAAAATTCTTTTTTTATTTGAATAGATATAATTCCAGATTGTTCCCATTTTTTTCAGAATCCAGTTCTGATGATGGGATCCATGAGGAATTGAGGGAACTCCTCAAATATTGTAGGCATACATATGGCGATTTTGATATTTTCAGCAACAAACCAAGCATTTGCATTCAGAAAGTATCATAACCCTTTCAGTACTATGGTTCTTTCATCATTTTTTTTCATCCAAAATTATTTAATCGAATACAATGGCGGAAGTCGGTTTTTTAAATGAAAAGTTATTAAATGAAAAGTTATTAAATGAAAAGTTATTATGTATGACTTTAAGACAGTACCTACTTGTTAAGGTATCTGAAAGTTATACCGTCGCATTCAATATACTTAGTTATAGTTTACAATTCATTTGAAGATTAGTGACTTCCATCATTCATCCTAAACGGAATTCTAAAAACATAGTTGTATGAAGTTTTACAAGTGTAAATTATTTGAGATTAAATATATTTTTAAAAGTAGTTTCATATTATATAATATCTTCGTATGACATGTCAAGGCAAAGCCTATAATAGTTAACAAACAACTATCACCTATGAACAATTCACATCTTGAAATAGCTGATAAGTTAGCTTCCTTTGTTTATGAATACCGTCATTCATACGTAAGTTTACATCATCATCATCATCGGCCGTTAGACATCCACTTTTGGACGCAGCCTCCTCATTTACCACTCTTGGTAGGCAGATTGGTGGTATTGGTAAATACTCAGATGGATTCTGTTGCCCATCTCCTGGCGTAATCACTTAGTCGCCTCTTACGACATCCATGAAAGGAGTTGAAAGAGTCCTATTCTTAGACCAATACCACCACGGCCACATATACAGTGTGTCTCAAAATATCTCTAGGTCTGGGTGTTATGGTACCATGGTACTCGTAGTTCCTGATACCCACGACACAGGGAATTCTAGTGTGGGATCAAGACTACGTATGTGAATGTTAGGTGTTATGTTATGTTATATGTGCCCGTCTAAATATGACTCGAAGGTCATTTAAATTGCAATAGAGAACAATGTTTGTTCTTCGTTTTGGGAAATTCAGCATTTTTCCAGAAAAAAGGTACTAGGCGCTTTGAACAGCTTGATTCAGTACTTACGTCTTCAATACTTAATGGCCACGCTATCAACAGATTAATAATCCCTAAAGTAACTTATTGTAACATTATTATGCAGATTTATGCACGATACAACAATATTTTACGTCAAAGTTTCTCGAATTTTGCAGAATTTTCCACGAAAATACGCTACACTCGTTTATACGTCGGCAAAATGTGTTCCGTGTTTTTCCTATCTATTTATACCTAGCTTGTTTATGAGATTACTAACCCAGTGGGAATTGTTTTTACTTTCAAATGCAAGATAAACTGAAAGCTAAATCAAATCACGACTTGATAGGCACGCCGAAGTATCTCTTTTAGCTACAGCTTTTTGGAAAACTTAGTTGTAAAATTGACTTCGTTTTCGCATAGCCCACCGGATTAGCGAGCTAGCAATGGGCTGGCGATATATGCCGAATAACTGACAACTGTTGGGCTAAGCAAGTTGAGTAAGCAAGTGGAGACCGCGTCCTGGTGAAAGTAGCGGGGGGTCACCCCCCGGATAGGAGCGATAACTTACAAAAAGCAGCAGGCAGAAAGGCGATTATAAGAACTGAACACACCTGTGAACACACCTGCCGATCTAGACAAACGGCATTCGCTTCGAAGCGATTCTATTTCTACAGTCGTAATACAATACAAAAGACCACGTGACATATCGATAGCTTACGTCAATTTGATACATTTTGGACTTTTCTATTAGCGATATCGCTATTAGAATGTGACTTTGTCTACGGCCTCAGGTTCATTGACGCGTATTGGGAGAGGCCAGCAGATGTCCAGCAGTAGACTAATGTGGGCTGATGATGATGATGATGGCTTTGTTTTAGATTTAAGAGCTCCAAACCACCAAATGATGGCACTGAGCACGCACAAACATAAAGCATAATATGCAAATAAAAATTGAAACTGGAAATTTCCGTCAAATCGGCCTCAAAACGTTTACAGATCACCAAAGTCAAATATTTGACGTATCGAATCAACGTTTACATTGCAAAGTCGTTAAATCGCTGTCAAAGCGCCCTCTATTTGCTCGAAATGTAAACAATGTGCGTGTCATAATGTCCTCAGTGATTTTCCTTCCTTTACCGTGTCCGGTGCAAGCGCATCTTGAACCAGCAACAGGAGCAGGATTGGCAAAAACACTCTTTAAGAAAAAAAAGATATTGCAAGATTACATCTTAGAAGATTTTTATGGAGAAGAGGGTAAAAGTGCAATATAGAGCAAATCCCCCCATTGCATTATATGGGGGAGGCCTCGTCCATCAGTAGACGTCTAAAGGCTGCTGTTGTTGTTGATGATGATGATGATGATGAAAAACCTCGTTCAATGAATCAATGAGTCAAGGGACGGGGAATAGTGTATTTTTTAGGGTTCCATAGTTACCAACGGAGCCATTATAGGATCACTCTGGTGTCTGTCTGTCTATCATAGCCTATTTTCTCCAAATCTCCTGGACTAAATAAAAATTTGATAGGTACATATATTATAATAATAATATAGAGTTAAGTAACCCAATCACGAACGTATAGCGTGAATAAATTAATTCCGATTTCGGGCGTAAGCTATGGGAGCCAAACTAAAAAATTTAACGGAACCCACGCGAGTCCGCCTCGTACTTGACTGGTTTTATTATTTACTAGTTGCGCCCCGCGGTTTCACCCGCGTGAATAATGATGAAAATTGATGATGACGATGATGAAAAGTAGCCTATGTGTTAATCCAGGGCGTAAAGTATCTCCATTCCAAATTTCACTCAAATCCATTCAGTAGTTTTTACGTGAAAGAGTAACAAACATCCATACTCACAAACTTTCGCGTTTATAATATTAGTAGGATAGGATGGTTCGGTATGAACCTCGGGCACGAGTGACAAAACTTTATAGACTAACAGAGAAATACCTACTTTTAGATTAACTAGGTACTAAAAGGAGGGTTTATAGACTTTATAGCCTTGCTAAGCTCATATATTCATATTCATATTCATATTCATATTCATTTATTTGGCCTTGCAACAAAGGCTGTTACACTAGGCAAGTCACATAATATACAATAAAAAATAATGTCAATAAAATAAAATCTAAATACGTTACAAACACACACATTAAGTCAAGCAACTATATTTTCTTGGTCAATAATTGTGAATGACGAGTCCGACAAATTTAAATTCATGAATTCACTTAAGCTATAGAATGCAAGTCCTTCCAGAAATAATTTTATTTTTCTTTTAAATTCCGACATATTTTCCAAATTTGTTAATGTCGCTGGCAATTTATTATACATTTTTAACTTAAAATAATCCCCCTGCTTTTGAACTTTCGCTAGCCTTACTTTTGGTTGATGAAGTTTGTCCTTATTCCTTAAATTATAATTATGTATGTCCCTATTTTTTAAATAACTATCTCTATTTTGATGGATTTCTAATAGGCTTTTATATATGTACAATGATATCACCGTCATTATTTTATTTTGCTCAAAATATTTCCTTGCCGATGTTCTCTTCCTTAGCCCACATATTATTCTTATAGATCGTTTCTGGCAGATCAAAACTTTATTTACATTTGAACTATTTCCCCATACCGTTATGGCGTAGCTAATTATTGAATGGACATAAGCGTAGTAAACTGTGATTAGGGTTTTTTTGTCAATAATAGGTTTTAATTTTAAAAGAGCATAATTAGCACTTGCTAGCCTTTTACATAATTTATCAATGTGCGCTACATGATTAATAGAGTGATCCATAGTATATCCAAGGAAAACATGTTCCCTAGTCCCATCCCCATCTTTTAACTTTGTGTTTCTCGTTTGATACCTCATAACTATACTTTTGTCTGCGTTTAATATGATTCCATTTGCTTCAAACCAATTTGTCATTATATGGATTGAATTATCGATTCTATGCTCTAATTGCTGTTTAGTATTTTCTTTCAATCCTACATGGGTATCATCTGCAAACAAATTGATAAAAGCCCAATCGGGTAAACAGCTCGCAAGATCATTTACGTAAATGAGAAATAAAACAGGTCCTAAAATCGATCCCTGTGGTACTCCTATGTCAACATGACCAGCGTCTGAGTTTGTGCCATTTACTGATACAATTTGCGTTCTATTAAGAAGATACGTGGTCATCATTTTCAATTCATATCCATCGAAACCGTAATATTTTAATTTTCCTAACAAAATGTCATGCCTTAAGCAATCGAAAGCTTTCGATAAGTCACAAAAAACACTTGCGCATTTCTTCGATTCATCCAATGCCCTCAATACAAAGTAATTCACATTTCTTATGGCCATTTCGGTGGATTTGTTTTTTCTGAACCCGTATTGAGCTACAGTAAACAATTCATTTTTCTCGAAGTAATTTACGATTTTATTTTTAATTATCATTTCTAAAATTTTTGAAATAGTAGGCAGTATGCACACCGGCCTGTAATTATTTAGTTCACAACACTCTCCTTTCTTATAAAGTGGTATTACCCTTCCAGCTTTCAGTACGTCAGGGAACACTCCGTCTAGTATGCATGCATTTATCACACTGCAAACTAGTTTCAGTAATATGTCATTTCTTAAAATCAACTCTTTAACCATTTTGCTATTCATGTCATATATATCTACTGATGTTTTACCTGTCATATTCATAACTATTTGTCTAAATTCTGTATGTGTAACTAAGTCAAATTTAATCTTATTTAATGGTCTATTTGTGTTATTTAAGTATTCTAGGCATCTGTCTTTGTCAATTTTTGCGTTTTTGGTCAGATTTCCTGCTATATTTCGAAAAAAGTTATTGAACATATTTGCTATTAATTGAGGGTCTTCAGTTTTATCCTTCTGTTCATTAATCATGGCTTTGATTGTCTTATTTTGCGTATTTTTGCTCTGTGTTTGTTCATTTATAATTTTCCATGATTCTTTGATTTTATTTTGTGATCTTTTGATCCTATTTATATACTGAATTTTTTTAGCACCTATCAATACTCTTCTTAAAACCTTTTTATACGTCCTAATTTGAGAGCTTAACTTTTCATCGTGCTGGAGTTCATCTAGTAATTCCATTTTTTCTAATTTTAATTTAGATACTTGTATTCCTTTTGTAGTCCATTTTTTTACCATCGGTGTACGCGCTTTCTTTTTTGGGAACGCCACATTAAAATAAAACAGTAAAGCGTCCAACAGAATACGCATCTTAGTATTCGGATCCCAGGTCCTGTCTATTTCAGTTTTCAACTTAACATAATCTTGGCTAAAAATGTAGTGAAAATAGTCACAATTTTGCTTAGAGAAAGATCTAACCAACGGGTTATCAGTGATTTTGCATTTACTTTTTTGTCCAACTTTACAATTTAGTTTTATAACATTGTGATCCGATAATTTGCAATCTAACACACATGCTTCAACACAGTCAAAATTAATTATGAAATTGTCTATACACGTAGAACTTACACCTCTTTTCGTGCTTTTAGTTCTAGTAGGTGTATTGATAGCAAACCTACATTTAAAATTATTAAGTATGTCCTTAAATTTTCGTATTTTACTTGTCTCTATCAATATATCTAAGTTAAAATCCCCAGCTACAACAATTTTTTTACCTTCTCTGCAAAGTCTATGTAATAATTTAGTTAATATATCAAAAAACACTGAAATATCTGTATATCTGTAGTCCTATGCTTACTAAATTTAATATCATAGCATTTTCTTAATCTTCTGCTTACATTACTTTTATTATTATTATCTCCCTGTTCTGCATTTTTTCCTTTTTCTATTTCTAACCATTCAGATAATTGAAGTATCTCCTTTTGCAATTCTTCAATTTTTCCCGCACGTTCCAACTGATTCACTTGTTCAATCCCCTTTTGTGTGAGTTGTGTCCTTATAGGTGTCCCCAAAGTTTCCTCATCCAGTATAGATAATCTTGGCTTCTTCCTCTTCCTTCCCCTATTTGGTGAAGCAAATATCTCGCTGCATTCGATTTTTTTATACATTTCTATGATTTTATAGCATTTCTCTAGGTCTTGTTTATGATTCTTGTTATCGAGTAGTAACTTATCGACTTCGCTGTTGGCCGATAAAAGAGAATCTTCTAGACAGCTTACTCTCTGTTGTAATATACCTAAGGATTCGCTTTATTCGCTCAGTTTATCGTCAAAAAAAAACAATCTAGACTTTTCTGGCGCCGATTGGTATATTATAGTTTTTGGGTTTTTATTACTTTAGTTTTATACGAAGTATTTTTAAGACCTCACTTTTTAATTAGTGGATGATAATTCCAAATTCCTGCCAGCCTAGCAATAACAGTAGCAAACGGCAATAGGGGAACGCAATAATGGCGATCATTTTGGCAGCCAATTGATTGTCCAAATAATAATAATAATAATAATGTTTTATTTCAGGCTACATGGGAAATGTATAATAAAGTTATACCTAAACAATAAGCCCATAGAATATATACCTTATAGACTAACATATATATTTTACACTTAAAACTAACACTACATCTTTTGGGGGATTTTGTTTCGATACCGCTTCTCTATAGCGTCGGTAAACAATGTCAGCTGGCCAGAAATCAGGTTTGAGGAGCTCATTCTTATATCTCGCCGTAACCTGGAGAGCATAGGACTTGAAATCAGTGGCCCTATTGGTCTCCAGCCTCTGGAGGGACAGTCGAATCGTCCCCTCAATCCGGCCCCGGCACCTCTCCTTCACAAATCGCAGGACATCATCTCCTGATGTCTTCTCGCTTATTCGGCTTATTTCGCTTGTTCTAAATCTTTTGAAACTTGAAAGGAAGAATATTTAGGTCAAGTTTCCTCTATTCAAGTTTAATAAGATTTAGATAGCGCTAAGGCTACCAAAATGATCCCCATTGTTGCGTTCCCCATTGCCATTTGCTACTGTAGTTGGGGGGCAGAGGGCCTATTACGAGTTTTGCATTGCAAAAACCGGAATGCGGAACGTGAGCATTCAAGCATTCGCAGTCGGTAAAAACAGTACAGATTAGTAAATAATTACTACGTAAGTCACGTTGAATTCTCCCGTTCCGCATTCCGGTTTTTGCAATGCAAAACTTGTAATACGCCCTCTGGTCCTTGCAACTGAAAGAGATGTGCTACGCCGTAGAGGGTCTACGATAACATGGCCGTTCATTTCGAAATCCGTTGGAGATCTATTCCTGTTACATTTACTACTGGTAGGCATGTATGATATCTTACCTGGCAATACTGTCCTGTCTGTCTAGAATGTTCTGGAGGCCGACGGCATCACGAAGCTGCATCACGAGGGCTGCTCTCACTGCCTCTGTTGTTTTCATCTCTTCAATTCTCTCACTCAATACCTGAAAAGAAAATCATATTGAACAAAATGTCTCATGCTATCTCCTTGATTCGGGACCTCTCGATTCGGCTGACCATATGAGAAATAGCTGTTATTAACAGAACGAGAGTTTAAATTGTTTTTTTAATTTGATGTTGTGGTTCGGCATGTTCGCCGAATCGATCTGTCCTGAATCGCAGCGCTGTCCAGTTCCTTTAACTATCGCATTTTTATGCCTAAATAATCCTTGAACTGTTTATCAGTTTAATGTAGTCACGAAAAACGTTCCAGTTAATTTATCGTTTTAAATGGAGGAAATAAACAGAGTAATGTTATCTAGGTCAAATAACTGAAGATAAACTTCTAAAATCATCATCATCAGCCTGTAGAAGTATACTGCTTGACGTCAGCCTTTCCCATAGGAGTCCACGAGGAATGGTTTTGAGCCGCCTCCATCCACCGACTTCCTGTGACTTATTGAATGTCGCCGATCCATCTAGAGTCTTCCCATACTGCTTCGTCTGGTTCGTGGTCGTCTCTCGAGAACCTTTATTCCCTAACGATTGTCAGTTCTGCGCGCTATATGACCTTGTACTTGCTAATTCTGAGAGGTATGTTAGCGAACTCTCTCACTCTCGATGGATGGTAAATGGAGGCGTCTCAAAACTGGTTATGTCATGGCATTATAGTATCAAATCTTATGAGGAGGTCAACGTTAAGAATAGAAATAAAAAAAAAAAATGCTGGACACATTTCACACAACATTATTATATCTAGCCCCAAGCTAAGCAGAGCTTGTGTTATGGGTACTAGATAACTGATATACTTAATACAATACATTACATAGATAGATATTTTTTATTATACATAGAAAATACCCAGAACACCCTGAACAAATATCTGCAGATCGTACAAATATTTGTTCCGAGGGAATCGAACCCGCAACCTCCTGCGTCGCAGGCGAACCTTCGTCTGCCGCGCCACAGAGGTAAAAGGTGAATGTGGTGGTGGTAGGTGAATGTTCAATAATTACGAGAATCGATGCTCTGAAGTTAGTTTTTTTTTTTTTATGCAAGCAGACAAGCTTTCGGCCCACCAGATGGAAAGCAGTTACCGTAGCCTATGAACGCCTGTAACACCAGAGGCATCACACGCGCGCTGCCGACCCTGAGACACAAAGATGAAAAGTCTCAGTTAGAAGTTAGATGCTCGTAGATCCAGAAGTGGAATCAAATAGCCAGGTTTTATAAAGCTATGTACTAACCTCAACATCTTCACAATAAAATGGCGTACTCTTGAAGACATCTCTCTTCAGCACCGCCACACACGGACCCTGGACGCCCCCAACGAACTTTTCACAATTAAAGATGAGAGCATCTTTCTTCACCATCCCTTCTTCAACTCCTGGGAAGGTCGGGTTCATATCCACAGCTGCTGATGGAGCCAACAGGGTATAGTCCCAGAAGCTCCATGCTCCGTATTGATGGAGGAGTAGGGTAGTAGCCACATCATCAGCCAGGACTCCAGTGAGTTTGGAAGCTGCAGGGAAGAAACCGATCATACGCTTGCCGGTGCCACTGCTCTCTTGTAATCGGAACTCAAGGCTGTTGAGGTCGATAAAGCCTTCTTTTGTTTCGGGAACTTTGATTATCTGGAAGAAAATAGATTGTAAGTTATACAGCGTGTAAAAAGACAGCTACCGAATACTGAAGGTACTGGTAAAGCTACCTATATCATAGCTATATAAAACAGCTTTCGCCTGAGAAGTCATTCATAACGGAGAAAAACTTTTTTTTCGTTTTGTATCGTATTTTACAGCCAGCAATGAACGCATTTATTCCGGCCGCAC
The DNA here is from genome assembly GCA_951392215.1 of Epirrita christyi. NCBI lineage: Eukaryota > Metazoa > Arthropoda > Insecta > Lepidoptera > Geometridae > Epirrita > Epirrita christyi. The sequence goes on from OX595848.1 coordinate 10,478,471, forward strand.
GAGTTCAACGCTCCCGGTCAGCTGATCGACGCGCAGCGCGAGTATTGCTTATGTGGTTTTCATTACTTTTTTTGAGGTTTTATTTATTAACGTGTTTTTAATGATGGAAATTAGGTTTTTGTGTTCCTTTAACGATATTTTATGGATATTTGAAAAGAAAACACGAAAAAAGCGGCCCAAAAGTGAGCACTTTTTTTGCGTGTTTTTTCAGCTTAAATATTTTCAGAATCATGGTCTGAATGCACTGTTTCATATTTCGAGAGTGTCTTTACACTACCTGTAGAGTATCTTCCAAAGAGGAAAATTTACAATAGCGTTGGATACAGATAAATTACAATAAACCATACAGAGCCGTGGTTATAGGCTGAGAAGCCTAAAAATATGACCCCTCCAACTCCTCATGTGGATGAATAATTTAAGGTTGTTTTCTAAATAATTATTTACAAAACCGTACCCTCCTTGGTAAATTTATCTGTGTTTAAACATGGTCGGATGCTTACAGTTGCTAGTTTAGTATTAAAATTTACATTCAATTCTAACTCAAGACAAACACATCGTGCACTAAACATTTGAGTTGTTTTATGAGCGAGGGCAGCCAAAACCTGTGTGTGATTTTTTTCACACTCACTTTACTGTTGCTACATAGTTTTGTAGGGACGTGAATGTTTCATTCAAAAAGAATAGCAGATAATACAACATGCTTATTTATTGTACTAAAAACACTTGTACTTTATTGTAGTGAAACAATAGTAGATTAGTTATGCACTTAGGGAATAAAGCAGTGTCTTATGTCGCGGGCGGCATATTGAACCCTGAGCGTAAAGAGGGACTCTAAAGTTAAGTCCCGAGTGTAGCGAGGGAGTTAACTTTAGAAGCGAAGTGAAGCGAGTGGTTCAAGCTGCCCAAGACGAAGATAGGCTTTATTCCAGAGGAGCATACTCTACTTTTCACACCTTTCGCGAGACAATAAAAAGCCAGGGCTTGTTTTTATTTTTGCGGTAGTAGATGAAATCCAATAATCTCTAAAGCGTCTATTTTAATAAACCCTGGAGTAGAAACACTATCGTTTGACATTTTTATCAACATGGATATTACAATAAAATTTACTGAAAATCACACCACCAAACACGCGCACAGCATGTTTGGTGATGTGATTTTCAGTAAATTTTATTGCAATATTCATCTTGATAAAAAATGTCATCTTGTATTTCACATTCTTTGTTAACGCACCTTTTTCTTTTTTTTTTGAGTTCTGCTTATGGTGGCCAGTTTGATTTTCGAACAAACCTCTTTACAATGCCATGTGGGCATTTTTTTACTTAAAGTTTTCCACGAGTCTCCACACGAATTTGACGTTCCAAATTCAAATCACTTTATTCCCTAGGGAGTTTCATACAACTTTATATATAACTTTATATCCCTAGAGAGACAATGCTTTACTTTACGTTGAGGTTGCATGATATGTAATTGGACATTGTCGAGCAGGTGGTATGAAAAACACTTTATACTTGCCCCCCTATTCCCTAACTGAAAGTCACTCGGTGACTAACGTTTGACAAGTAAAATGACCATCAATTGCTCTAAATTAACATTGAGAACTGTCAATTTATGGTCATTTTACTTGTCAAACGTTAGTCACCGAGTGACTTTCAGTTAGGGAATAGGGGGGCGCCGCGCTTTCTTTCGTTTTATTTATGGAATTTTTAAATTGTGTTCACTATCTAAGTACTAGAAAGCAGTATTTTCGTCGTAGTATAGCATAAAGCACTATGTATCACTCGGGAGAAAGTGCGATTCCCACCTCATGTGTAGGTACTCTCGGCTGTGCCTCTGGCTTCAAACTACACCCTCGTTGGGAATCGGTCACTTTCTCCCCTAGTGAATAATGTATTCATCATAATGTATATCATAAATATGTGTATGTATGTATATGTATGTGTAATATGTATTATCTGTTTACTAGAAGAGCTGAATCTGAGCTTTCTGATATTTATTAGCCCTATTCCTTCCCTCGAAAATTTAACCCAGTTTGGGTCACGCAAACAAAATAATAATGCTAGGAGGCATATTTGTAAAACATGTGTTTACCCAAGGCTTTTCGCTTCTAGCACGAATTGACGGGGTCAAACACCTAAGAAATTCTCGCGTGTAAGCATTCCAATTCATAAACTAATAATGATTGCTATTTGAATTCCGCTAAAACTGTTTTACGAATAGGGGTAAGTCTTGTGCTCATCATATCATCATTAGCTAGTAGAAGTCAACTAGACGTAGGCCTGCCCCCTAAGAATGCCACGACGAACTGTTCTGAGCCGCCTCCATCCACCGACTTCTTGCGACGTTGTGTGATTTTAGCACATCATTCACGGTGTTTTAATTTAAACTTAGCAGACTAGCATGTAGATTGGTTAGTTGTGGGCGATCAAAGTCTTCAAAGTCTATTTTATTCATTAAAATCACAAGAATTATTTGGAACGTCTGCTACGAAGAATTTTCCTAAAACTATTAACTATTTACTAAAACTAAACTGTGAATTTCCTGTAATCTATGATTTAGGCCAAATATTCCGTATTTTTTTTCAAAGTTTTGGCACAGTATTTTCGGTGATTTAAGTGACAATTTTCGCATTATTTTCTCTAATATCACTTAAACTATATAAGCATTTTAAAATTATATAAAACACATTTGTATTTCGCATAACGAGATCATGAAATTATAGCTAACATGATACATTTGACAAAAGTTTATGTTTAATTTTTCTAGTTTGCCCCCCAAAATTAATCCCCGAAATCAGAATTCAATTATTTATGCTATACATCCGTGATTGAGACTTCAACTTCTTGGTTCTCTTCTTTATGGTCCAGTAGTTTTAGAGAAAAGGGCCTGTGCCAGACGAACACCTGAGTGCTATAATGGTTCCGTTGGAGATACTGAACCCTGAAAAGGGTATACATTGAAATAGACTATTACTGGGTAGGTTTATAACTACTGCAAATTGTACACGTGTTATCGAGTGGTATCCATATCCACCTCAAGTTAATAGGTAACTAGTGGTTCGCTCGAACTGAGACCTCGCGATAACACCTTTATCAGCCCGACTACTTAACCAAGTAATTTCCATGTTCCTATTATTATTTTTGAAAATGTTCACCTCGAGGTCTACCAGTACAGTACAGGATCTATCAGTAACAGCTCTAATTTCCTACACATCATTGAAATAACCTTTGAATAGGGCTAAGCAACGGGGCGTAATACTACATACCTGTTAGTACCTATATCAAGTACCTGACGAATTAATTGATAACATTTGATAGAACTCCAGCGTCATTCGAATTCCTAGAAATGGGAGGTCAACAATGGATGTTATATTGGGTTTTGTTTTATGGAGTACAAGTTTCTAAATTCTTCAGTTTCAGACTTTTCCCTGTAGTTGTGACACAAAAGCCACAAGCATACCAAATTTTAGCATTGTGGGATTGCTGGAAGTACCCTAGAATTTTTGATTTTTATGTTTTTTATTTTCCCTAATATCTCAAAAACTTGTACTAAGGCTAAATACTTATTAAAAACAGTTTGAAATGTCTAACCAAAGTGCTTTCATTAGACATCCCACTTGATCTGACTGTCTCACTTTTATTTTTTTTACCCCTCTTGGACCCCAATATCTCAGCAACCCCCTGACCGATATAGCTCATAACCTTAGTTACAAATTATACCAATACTATCTACCCCCAAACCAAATTTAATGAAGATCGGATTAACGGTTTGGAAGTTTTCATCGGACAAACATACATACATACATACATACATACAAACGCCGATTCTTCCAACTTGACTCAGAGAACTCGCTTCGCTCGTTCAATTATAGCTATACAAAACAACAATAACATGTCTAAAAGTAATTATGACCTTACTCGGAACCCTAACAAGGCCCAGTTGTTTTGACTAAAAACTACGCACAATGGTATTCGTGCCCGGAATGGAAGAACTATTCCCGTCAAATAGAGGTTACGTCACTATAGTGGGCCCATTGAGGCCCTGGGCTGTAAAAAAACAAGGTCACACAATATTTACTACGCTGCAAAGAGTTAATGTTATTAGCTAGCGCGAATTCTGGGTGTGAGAGACCATAAATTTTATTTTATTACGTATTCTTTAATTAAAATAATCAAACTGTATAGTGATTACATAAATCGTAGCTGATTATTTTCGACTGGAACAAACATTATTTAAAAACGAATAACTAACAATTCTAGAGATACTACTAGCCATTAAAAATAACTACATAGGTTTATTTAAAGAAAAATATTAAAAAAAACGAAAAACATCCGAATTGAGAACCTAATAATAGTTCCTACAAAATTCAAAAAATACTTAAGTAAGTAGTTAAAAAATTCTGTTTTCAAAGACAACATTTTTATTTTCTAAATATTTTTTTACGTTTTAATAATTAGTATTTAAATAAAACGACAAGTGCGAGCGAAACTCGTACCCAATCAGTAAAATATTTCGAAATCATCGGAGCCTTAGCCATGAGCAGTATTTTTGATGATATTTAGTCACTCAGTGACATAAAAAAATCGCACCCCTGTCTTATCCAAGTCTTTCAAAACAATACTAACATACTGTTTACGCTCCCAACATACCACAGAGCCACTACGAAGCACGTGCAGTTAGGAACCCATATTGACAAATACGAGTACCTTAGTGTACGATTTACGACCGGCAAATTCCACGGTTTACCGATAGTGCACATGGTTATCATGCTGTAGTGCACGCTAATAAACACGTGACCACTTGCACTTGGATTGTGCATTTGGTAAGCCACTCCTTGAGACTGGGAAGTCTTGACACGTGTATGTGTTACACTTTTAGTCAAAATTTATTATAACTACTCAAATCAAATCAAAAGAATTTTATTCATTTAAATCACAAGAAACATTTTGAATCGTCTTTTAAATTAAAATCACTCCTGCCTCTCAATTACAGTAGCAAATAGTAATGGGAACGCAACAATAGGGATCGAACGAAAACGTGTTATTTTTTTGCAGTTATTGTAGACTAGCTGGTGCCCGCGACTTCGTCTGCGCAGGATTAGTATTTCGAGTAGCTTATATTAGCGTGGCGTAGAAAATAATATAACCTATATATATACTGTGGCGGGCTTTTTTGTAGGACTATTTAAGATACATTTCCATCATACATTACATATGTGTAACTCTAGCGGTTTTGGCAGCGCACGCCAGAATAGCTCGCAGTTGGTAGATTTTTTCCTACTTGACACTTATCGTCATATTATAGACAATTCACACAATATCTTTATAAATTTTGTAGCCTATGTGTTATTCTGATGTATAAGCTATATTATTGTAAAGTTTCATTAAAATCCATTCAGTAGTTTTTACGTGAAAGAGTAACCAACATCCATCCATCCATACTTACAAACTTTCGCGTTTATAATATTAGTAGGAATAGGAATAGTAGGATAATGGTACGGAACCCTTGGTGCGCGAGTCTGACTCGCACTTGGCCGGTTATTTTGGTGTACAACAAAGTATTTTCTATTCTATGTTTCATACGGACTACTATTTTCAGGACAATATCGATTGTCACCGAGTAAAAAAACGATATTGACAAATATTAGCTAGGTCTATATTTCCGCATAGTACATTCAAGTTACGTAACCACATGGGCGCTATCGAAGGACATAACCTTGTCCTCGCGCTGATATAGCGCGTACTATAACGTCTTTGTGTTTGTTAATGATAGCACTGTTTTTTTTATTTGCTTTCTCAGAATTAGCAAATGAATGAAGAAGGATTAGAGATGAATGCCCTGTGGGAACACTGAAAATACTTCTAGTTACTTTGATGCTAATTTACTAGTAGTAGATTTTCTTGTGGAACGTTTGTCCGAGGAAGTACTACCACCGTACCTGTTCCTGCTGCCAAGCAGTAGAGCTCGCATTGCTGTGTTTTGGTTTGAATGGTAAGGGTGCCGGTGAAATTACAAATATAGGGCTTTTCATTACTCAAACTTTACATCATTATCAGCAGTCTGTTTACGTGCAAAGCTGGACGACACCTACTCCATTTTTTTTTTTTTTTTTATGCTACTTGGCAAGTAGACAGGCTTACGGCCCATCAGATGGAAAGCAGTTACCGTAGCCTATGAACGCCTGTAACACCAGAGGCATCACACGCGCGCTGCCGACCCTGAGACATAAAGATGAAAAGTCTCATGTGCCTGTAATTTCACCGGCACCCGTACCCTTCAAACCGAAACACAGCAATGCGAACACTACTGCTTGGCGGCAGAAATAGGTACGGTGGTAGTACTTCCCCGGACGAACTCTTTCACAAGAAGTTCTACTACTAACAAAACATTGAATACAATGGAGGGTTTGCCATAATCACCACGCTTGGCAGGCGGATTAGTGATTGCACATTGGTGTTAAGTAGTCAGGTGTATGCTGCTGCCAAACCCCTGGTGTAAACCCTTAGTAAAACTATTACTACATCCACAAGAGGAGACGGAGAGGTCTATTCTTCGGCCGGACATACCACGGTACGATAAGTAATAAGTTTTTGAAAAATTTATTTTTCATAACAAGCTTTTATTCAAATAGTGATCGGAACCGTAAGCTGATCAGAATAAGCCCAAATACAGCCAGGCTACTATTAATTATCGAAGAGTTCCTTTGTCCATCTTCCGTCTCTATCATCACATCAGCTCACCGTCACCATAATATTGTACTGTCATCTGAACTTGACAGGTATGAAAAAAATTCAGCTCAATCGGTTAAAGATAACTGATTTAAAATTCATTTGCAAGATTCCACCCGGACAAACATACTATTGCAAGTTAAATAAGAGCTTTTAATAAAAATGTCTTACCTCAGCTCCACACTCCCTCCAAGGGATCAGCTGTCGTTCCGTCTCTCGTGAAGACACGAACAGCACGACTTTTTGCGGCTGTAGCGCCCGCAGCAACCTCGGGAGTGTCGCGCCCAGCACCACCACATCTTCTGGACAGGCGCCAACTGTGGTGCGGATTATGCTTTTGGCTTCTGATCTGTTGAAAGTAATCAATTGTCATTTGAACAGCAGCTTAAAACACTGAAACTAGCATACACGTGGCTTTGCTCGCGTGGTACCAGAAACAAGCCCATGTGTCTAATTATAATTCAAAGTGTTCAGACCTGCACTGACGTCCCGCTGTGGGCTGTATTGTGCATTGTCCCCCTGTGCTAACCCTACCCCAACCAGCCCAGTACCTTAAAGTAACGGAGCAGGACTATGGGTTGGTGGCAACACGTCGATGATGGAGAGCAGGATAGAAGTATCTCCTGCAAACCCGTCATGACCCTGGTCTTTTTTGTAGCTGCACAATCCAGGATCACGTGCTCCACCGTCTTTTCTTCCTGCAAGCAGCCCCTACATAGCCCGCTGTCAGTGGTCCCAATCTTGTACAGGTGATGGTTTAGGTCGCAGTGCCCTGTTATGATGCCCACTACCATACGCAGGTCCTCACGTTTAATTTAGAGTAGTGTAAGCCCATGTGTCAATCCAAGGCATAATCTGCCTCTGTAGCTGTACCAAGTTTACGCACCTGGCCAGATTGCTGATGGCCGAATTTTATTAGTAATAGAGGCATAGTGAGTAGTTATTAGCTGAGGTGTGTCCGGCCCCCGTCCCTCCGTCTCCTAACGTGGATGCCATAAAAGCCAACTAAAATGATCAGCACAAGGGGATGGACAGCAATATCCACCAGAGTCCACCTAACATCGTTACTGTGATTTCAAATCTTGCCAAAAGTGGCCTTTTGCGTTAAATCGGAGAGACCTCGTCCAGCAGCGGACATTCTACCAGCAGAAGATGATAAAAGTGAGTAGTTTATAGTAGTAGAACTGCTTCAGAAAGAGTTCGTCCGGAGAAATACTACCACCGTACCTATTTCTGCCGCCAAGCACTAGTGCTCGCATTGCTATGTTTCTCTTTAAAGGGTACGGGTGCCGGTATAATTACAGGCACATGAAACTTTTGATCTTTATGTCTCAGGGTCAGCAGAACGCGTGTGATGCCTTTGGTGTTGCAAGCGTCCATTAAGGTCTTACTTTCCATCAGGTGGGCCGTATTATTTGCTTCCCTAGTAATTTAAAATAAAGACAATACCTGAATATTTCGCTCTGTCCCGAAGTGTGTGATAGGGCGGTGCATTGGGTCGCATGTGTGGGTAGCACGTCATTCGCTACGTATTCTTCAATCCATTTTAATGCTCGTCCTGAGCCATTGTAGTCGCAATATACAACTGTAACAAAAGAACACTAAAATAAGCATAAAAAAAGAAGCTTAAATTATCATAAGTCTACAAGAGAGCATTATTGAACAAGACAAGACCTCCTATAGTGAAATCATGCCAAATACTATAAAAGTTTGTGAGAATGGATGGATGGATGTTTGTTACTCTTTCACGCAAAAACTACAAAACGGATTTTGATGAAACTTTACAGTATTATAGCTTAAACATCAGAATAACATATTAATCATCCATCATCATCATCGTCACCCTCTATAGGGTAAAAAACTAATGGGGGGTGGAAAATCCCCCCATTGCACGCTGGATGAGGCCTCTTCCATAGCATGCATAGCGTACAACCTATAGCGTGCAATGGGAGGATTTTCCATCATCACCACGCTTGGCAGGTGGATTGGTGATCGTAGTTTAATGTTAAGTAGGTACTCAGATGGATGCTGCTGCCCATCACCTGCCTTAATGCCTTAGTCGCCATCCACAGGAGGAGTTGGAGTACCTAGTCCTATTCTTAGGTCGAGACTATATGAATGACATATGTATAATTTATTATACTCAAGCTATAATTTATAATGGAGGTTCCACGCGGGCAGAGCCGCGAGCAAATGCTAGTAATATTCATTACCTCTTTGTATCTAAAAAATTGTACAATAACAACTCTAGAATGCCGTTTCAATCAGATTAGATTTGAATAGAGAAGGGTGATTGAACCCTCAAATTATCCAGTACATACATAGACAGACACAGCAGAGCCACAAAATATATAGGTACAGAAGGCCAGCTCAGTACAACGATAACAGGCGCACGCACACATAGACGTGTGCCTACCACGATCTCTGTAGAACTCGGTCAACGATTATGTGGCAGAGCAGAGGCCTTACCATGAGCTCTTATATCTAGCGATTCAGTTCAAAAACTATTCAGTACAAAATATCGGTTCGTCGTTGACATCCATCATCATTGAATAACTTTAATCGCAGAAGTTTATAGAGCTTCTGCTATTGTGCCTTTAAATATAGCTGCGGACATCACGAAACCGATATTTTGTAGTGAATAGTTTTTGAACTGAATCGCTATAAGAGCTCATGGTGAGGCTTCAGTTCTATGTATTAAGTATTCTGTGGCTGAGCATATTATGTTAGCTTAACATAAGATGTATCAGACTCGTTGGGGAGTTTTTGTTGGTCAACTATTTGTCCTGGCTGCTGGCTTACTTAGGAATGTGTTTTAAGATAACTTTTCATTTAAAAAACAGACTTCCGCCATGGTTTTTTTCTAAATATTTGGATGAAAAAAAAAATATGAAAGAACCATAGTGGTGAAAGTATTATGATACTTTTTGAATGCAAATGCTTTGTTTGTTGCTGAAAATATCAAAATCGCCATCTGTATGCCTACAATATTTGAGGAGTTCCCTCAATTCCTCATGGATTCCATCATCAGAACAGGATTCTGAAAAAAATGGGACCAATCTGGAAGTATATCTATTCAAATAAAAAAAGAATTTTCCAAATCGGTTCATAAACGCCGGAGGTGTGAGGTAACAAACATAAAAAAAAATACAACCGAATTGAAAACCTCCACCTTTTTAGGGAAGTCGGTTAAAAACGTTATCTGTGTTGGTCATGGAAGGGACATGGGGCGGAGATGAGCTCACCACTAATCAAGGCAATGCTCCTATTGGTGATAATGCTGAAAAGAGTGTACCCCTTTAGAGAAGAGACATGAGTCCTTTGCATGTAAAACAAGACAATAAACATGCAATAAACATTTTTTTTGGATAGGATATTTTTTTTATCAAAATAGGTATCAGAAAAGTTTTTTACTCTTTCGCTGCACTATAAGCCCAGCGTCAAACAAAAATGTCAGCGTATCGCCGCCGACCTATATATTAAATGAAATGATTGACCCGAAAAAAACACCTAAAAAAAAATTTTGATATCTCAAAATGTTATTCGACTTATGTCGCTGACTGTTTCGTCGACTGTTCTTCAAACAGACTTAATTATAGAAAATACAAAAGAGCCGCTTGTCCAAAAATTTATTGACAATGGCCGTGTTTACCTTTTGTCATTGTTACCAACTTTGTTTAATTGAACTATGGAAGTGAACCCTTAATTAAATAAGGTATAGCCTGCACACACACTGGGCCGTGTCAATGATCCACGGGACCAAAGGCTATTGGCCGGGCAAAATGTCAACATGGGTTCAGTCGGCTTCAATTGTCAATAAAAAACAAGTAACTAATTAATTTAAAAAAACTAAAAAGCCCGACTGCTGGTTAATTAATTTAAGGTAGTTATATAAATAATAAATATACCTAGTCGAGAAACAAAATGTGTAAGTAAACATAATTTCGAGGTATTTGCGTATGCGTTCTGAAACTCGGTTAATGTCTCGCAGTTAATTTATTTGAAGTTAGACTCCTACCATTCCATATATATTCATTATAGATCTGCATATATTTGTTCAGGGTGTTCTGGGTATTTTATATGTATAATAACAAATATATATCTATGTAATGTATTGTATTAAGTATATCAGTTATCTAGTACCCATAACACAAGCTCTGCTTAGCTTGGGGCTAGATAATGTTGTGTGAAAATGTCCAGCATTTATTATTATTATTATTATTCCATATTCACATACGCGAAGATTATGTAATAGTTACTATACGTGGCAGTGCGACTGACACGAGATTATATTGTGACTGGAATGTCTTTAAATTAGAGAATTGAGCCTCAGTTCTCTATTTCAATTTAAAACATTAGTTTTAAAGATTTCAGTGCGAGATCGTCAACTACTTCCAACGCTGACTGTACCAACGTATTACAAAGGTATCTTTGAAGATTATTATCGCGAAAATGTGTGGAATATTAAATATCTTGCTATGACAGACACAGAGTCTATTGTCTGTCTATTGTTCTACAGTAACAGTTAAGGTACATAAGGTTACACAATAATGGATCACAAACAAGACGTAACTCAGTGCAATTAATTCATTTTTAGGGTTCAGTGAAAATTATTAAAATAATTAAACCAACAATTCAACAAAAAATAATGAATCAAACAAATCAATGATAATCGCTCATTGTTAACCACAAATACTGAAATAATAATAATATATATGAAATAATAATAACAATGCGCGGCATTCTTAGTTTCAATTATCTAGGTTTTTTGATAACGAAATGGAAGAACACTCAGGAAAAAATTTCAAATATCAATTAGAAACTATTATTCAAATGATACCGTCCTTGATGTGCTGCGAGGGTACAACTATTCGAAGAACCACAAAATATTTTGTGTAAACGAGTTTTTTTTTATGTTTGTGGAAGCACCAACATATCGGTACGTGGTACAAAATGAATGATAAAATTCACGAAAGTTACTTTAGTAAAACGACAAAATACAAAGATAGTTTACTAATACTTAAACTGCATTTTTGATTTGTACAGAATTGGTTCAACATAGCGTTGTCTTTTTTCTTTTTTTCTCTCAAAGACAGACACGGAAAGACACCATAAGCGTCGTGGTCATTCTATACAGGCCCCCTCAATTACACAATTTTTCGCTTCGCTCGTTCAATAACTACGATATCAATACAAGTGCCACCTCCAGTACATTTCCCAAAAAACGATGATTTGCGGCATATTTAATGATATTTAGTCACTAGGTGACTCAGACTATCTTTTTAACCGACTTCCCAAAAAAGGAGGAGGTTCTCAATTCGGTTGTATTTTTTTTTTTTTTTTTTTTTTTTTTTTTTTTTAATGTTTGTTACCGCATATCTCCGGCGTTTATGAACCGATTTGGAAAATTCTTTTTTTATTTGTATAGAGATACTTCCAGATTGGTCCCATTTTTTTCAAAATCCAGTTCTGATGATGGGATCCATGAGGAATTGAGGGAACTCCTCAAATATTGTAGGCATACATATGGCGATTTTGATATTTTCAGCAACAAACCAAGCATTTGCATTCAAAAAGTATAATAATCCTTTCACCACTATGGTTCTTTCATCATTTTTTTTTCATCCAAATATTTTGTCAAATATATGGCGGAAGTCGGTTTTTTAAATGAAAAGTTATATATATCTATGTCAATATAGTGACATAGAATTTGGTTGGTGAAGATAGGCGAACAAAATCTATGATTATCTGATGCACAAAATTTATTTAATACTGGGTGTAGAAGGACTAAGTATGTTCGTACTGTTGGTAACACGTATCTTTGACAAGTACAGCTGTATCTAATCTTTGATTCTATTCATGTTCATAGATTATACTAATTTATTATTTTATGATACGCAGCACAATCACATGTGCACCTTTCCTTTTCCTATATATTTATTTTTTGTTGCCATTTACAGAAAGAATAATACAACAAGGACAAGGATACAAAATTTAAAAATACATATATGCAACAGTTGAGCTATCTAAAGATTGCAAACGATCTACAGATAATAGATAATCATAATGTTGTATCTACTCATAATTATCAATAGGCAATTATCAGCTTGACAAGAGCGCAAGGCAAAGAAGTGAAAAGCCCTTTTTATGGTTCTGTAGCCAACTAAACTCAATAACTACACAACATATCTTTCTGCATTTAATTTTTTTCTGAATTTTCCCAAATATATAATAATCATTTTGAAAACTTTCATTATTTCATTTTTGAAGACCTATCTAATGATACCTAACACGATTATGTGCAATGGTTTTTTTTTCAGCTACATGTATAGAGAGCCACGCTTATTTTTTTTCGTGAATAAAAATTCTTCAATCTGTATCGGTTCCTAGAATACACCTACTTTTCATATTTGATCTACATAGTACTAATAGTCTATGAGCATGTATGGCTGTACTATAACATAAGTACGGACCAAAAGGACGAAATTATAATGAGTATAAGTATAATTATATTTTTTTTGCCATTTAGCTACGGAACTCTAACAAGAGAACCTAATTAATTCGTGCCTTGCTGTAGCAAAAGTGGCGCGTAGGCACGCGCGCTTTTGCTGCTACGAGGTCGTAGCGAAAACGCCCTAAAAGATTTACATTGTCAAACTTTCGTTCCGCAGCGGGAATCGAACCCGCACCTCTTGCGTCCCAACCTACTAAATTCGCTCGCCGCGCCAATGGAGGTCGTCTTCCATAGAGGAAAGGAAGAAATACTTACTGCAAAAATAATTTTGAAAATATTTTCAAGAATATTGCAGACTAAGGGCCTTATTCATAATCATTTTTTAAACCTATTTTAGTTAAAATAGCTTTTGTCTTCTTCTCTCTGATGTAAAATGTCATATGTCAAAACAAGGCAAAACATATTTTAACTAAAATAGGTTATCGAAAGGTGCCAACTCGCGGATTTAAGCGAGTTTCAGATCCGCGAGATGACGAACAAGTCTAAAAATGATTATGAATAAAGGCGTAACTGTGCTAGTGGAAAAAAACCTACTTAATTACTCTTTTACGCAAAATAATCTTTGGATCACATAGGCGTGACGAAACAGGAAACGTATTATCTGATAGATTAGCACAGACATAAAGAACCGAGCGCGTTTGCAAATAACAGTAAATATTTGGCCATATCATTACCGTGTTTACACGTCATTCTGACATTACTTTGCATTCGTATATATTTTTTTAAATTCATTTTCGGCCTGGACAATGACGCAATTGTTTACTTTCTTTTAATTTAATTAATGTAAATTTTTAACATTAGTTATTGTATTTAATGTCGTATGAAATATATTTTAATATGTTTTTATTTCAATTTCTAAGTGACATTATTTCATCGAACGCCTGTTTAGTTTAACTAAATGCATAATATCTTGATAGAAGCGACTCTATCCTAAACTACTTTCTTTCATTGAATAATAAGTATCCTAGACTCTATCTCGACGACCTGTATTCACCATCTCACTGCTGGATTTAGCCTCTTTACCTTGTCTTTTCATTCCATATCACTGTTCAAAGATTGGATTTGTTCGCAATAGGTAGGTATACAGAACACATTACAATACAGACTATATTAGCCCTCTGCTATGTTCCAGATTACTAAGCGTAAAATTAAATGTATATTGGTAGCGATTCTGTGCATCATTCTCTAAATTTAAACTGCACTAAAATTATCGCTGTCCCTTTTATTTCGGTCTATTAGAAAGGGCGCGCGACAATTTTAGCGCACATTAAATTTAGATAACACTGCACAGAACCTACCACTCATGAAGTAAACGTTCCTATAGTTCTGATAGATTGAAAACTACACTTACAACAATTATATTTTCCAGATTTTTCTCGCTTTTTCAAAAAGAGACTTTATATTTTATTTTTCTAGTGTTTTTTTGAGTAATATCTTGAAATTTTGGTGGCATATACACCGATTAGCTAATTAAGAGCACATGGTAGTCAAATTAAACATAATAAAACAAAAAAAAACATGTTCTACACCACCTTTTGTAGGGCAAAAATACCTGCTTACTGGACTATAAGTGCATTGCGTGTTATTTCAAATGGGTGGAAATAGTAAACCAACGTATTCGTAAAATCATCGCTTTACTAGCACATAACTTGACTGAGACTTTAACAACTTCACCTAATCTTATCAAAATAATATACCTACTTGACTTTCCTCAGAGACCATAGTTAAAAGAAGAAGAAGAACTACATATATTTACATTATATATACCAAATGTGCTTAGATAAGATACAGATATTTGTTTTTCGTGATAACATTGTTCATTCTCTGCTAGACTGAACGCAAATAGTGAAACTAGACCATAGGTGCAAATGTAGACAAACTTAGATTTAAAACAGGGCATTTTTTTATAACTTAGTTATAAAAAAATGCCCTGGCAAGGAAGGGGAAGTTGGTAGAGAAGGAATGAAAAATGTTAGAGTTACGTCTATAATCTACCACTGGAAGTATTGGCTCCCAAGGGAAGTGACAAATCACACATTAAGTTCAAACAACGTACAAAATGAACGTCAGTGGTGACAAAGGATATTTTTAACCGACTTCCCGAAAAAGGAGGTTCTCAATTCGGTTGTATTTTTTTTTTTATGTTTGTTACCGCATATCTCCGGCGTTTATGAACCGATTTGAAAAATTCTTTTTTTATTGAAAATTCTTTTTTTATTTGATATACTTCCAGATTGGTCCCATTTTTTTCAAAATCCAGTTCTGATGATGGAATCCATGAGGAATTGAGGGAACTCCTCAAATATTGTAGGCATACATATGGCGATTTTGATATTTTCAGCAACAAACCAAGCATTTGCATTCAAAAAGTATCATAATCCTTTCACCACTATGGTTATTTCATCATTTTTTTTTCATCCAAATATTAAGTGCGGAAGTCAGTTTTTTAAATGAAAAGTTATTATTATATAATGGCATCAATCAAAATGAACGTATTAAAAGAAGAAGAAGACAAAATGAACGTCAGTAGTGACCGTGGAAGAATGTGGTGATATAGTTTTATATAGTGGCAGCAGTTTTTGAGGTTATCGGTCCGATCGCAATAAAATTATGTCAAACTAGTGGAACGCCCGTGACTTCGTCCGCGTGGAGCTTTTTCCATACGAACTTCCAACACTACACTTCATCCCTTAGGAGGTTAATTTCAGAAATTCATTTCTTATTTCATCCCTAGACTTCAAAAAGAATGTAGGTACCTTTAAAATTTCAGGTATTCAGGACTTACAGTTAAGGCTGTGCGTTGATAGTTAGTCAGTCAGTCGCACCATGATTTTAACATATTGATATAGGTCAATGACATCAGTGTGGCTTGATAAACAGTTTAATATTTAATATTAACGACCGACTCGGTAGCAACTAGATAATGTCCGATACTGGACAATTTACCGAATATGAATCAGGCTAAGAGTGATATCGGTCACCTAGAAACTAACTCCAAGTATAAGGTCGCTAAGTATCACCGTTACCCTATGTAAAAGGTCGCTTAAACCACGGTCATCCCAGAACAAACCCGATCTATAAGGTCACTTACTACCACGGTCACCCTAGAACCAACCCCATGTATAAGGTCACTTACTACCATGGCCACCCCAGAACTAACCACATGTATAAGATCACTTACTACCACGGTCACCCCAGAACGAACCACATGTATAAGGTCACTTACTACCACGGTCACCCCAAAACCACCCGATGTATAAGATCAATAACTACCATGGTCACCCCAGAACCAACCCCATGTATAAGGTCACTTACTACCATGGTCACCCCATACCTAACCACATATATAAGGTAACTTACTACCACGGTCATCCCAGAACTAGGTCAAAAGCACAAAGCTAACAAACAGTATAAAATAAATGTTATGTTTCAAAATAATTGAAAAGTGGATTTGCATAAAACAATCGCAGTAAACTATTGTCTATGGGCATGTTTACGTTACAGAACAAAGCAAAGATGTTAATATTTTATTTTCACACAGTACAGCACCTACGTACGTTTCAAAGATATATTTTTTCAAGGTCAGCCTTATGGTAAATACATATGCAAATGTGGTTATATAACTAAAGCCAACACATGTATTCAGTCAATATTTATTTTAAGTATGTTGATAACGATTTAAGTCGAACTTAATCTTACCTATATAAAACAAGATAAAAACGATTTATGTAAATAATGAAGTTGTTTTTGATTCAGAAGTTCTTTAGGTTTGATTCAGTTTTACCATCATCATCACCAACCAGAGGCCCAATTCTCTAAATTATTTTAAAACTACACTGAAAGTTAACCGAAACGAGACTGAATTATGAATTGACAGGAAGTTGGTATTCTGCTCCCTTATAAATAACAATTTAGTCTACTTTCAATTCACGATGACTACAATTAGAGTAGGATAGTTATATATATAATTGCAAAGAGTAAAGAGAGGCTTCATCTACAATGCTAAAATTATCGAAAAAACTTTGAATCGTTCAAGTTTCAGTCGCATTTCGATATAATCACATTACAGTGTTGTATTTTATGTTTAGGGAATACAATTTCTGACATTTTAAGACATTGACACAAGATCGAAACATGATCCGAACTCTATTTTAACTATTTATAAGTTAGAGAATTGGGCCTCTGATTACGTCCACTGCTGGACGAGGGTTCCCCCATTGAATACAATGTGGGGATTTGCCATAATCACCACGCTTGGCAGGCGGATTGGTGATCGCAGTTGGTGACACTCAGGTGGATGCCGCTGCCCATCTCCTGCTGCAATCCCTTAGTAAGGCTTCTTTTACATCCACGGGAAGAGGAGGAGGGTTATATTCCTACATAAGATTCAGTATATGATATTTAAATAAATTTCTGTTAAAATTTAACTTCAAAGAATACCTACTTCCATAAAAAAATAACTCTTCTCAAAAAATAGGTACCTATAGCTGTTCTGGTAGGTAGGTAATAAATAGGTTGTTTGTGCAATTTTTTCAGCACAGAAATAAAGGAATCTTTTTTTTTAAATATCTGTTCTTTTATGTATTTGAAATCAATTTTAAAACTTAACTCAATCACTTCTCTACCAATCACGATCAAGGAAAATATTACTCCCACTAAAAAAACGAAAAAAAAAACCAAAATACAACTCTATTTATTTTTCACAGTGTAAATAGAACCATCCCATGCCTACGTGTCAGCATCGCGAACATAATAATATATTTCGCACGTTGTTGTGTGTGTAAAGAATATTGGCGTAGGGATGTCAGAAAAAAATATTAATATTTTAAAAAAAGTACCTACTTTTAATACCGTGAATCTACGGGGTTGTTTGTGTACCTATAGTAGATATTTTATAGTTGTGCCAACTCAATAATGTTTTTGATAATGTCTCCATTTTTTTTTAAACATTGATTTTCAGGATACCTTTTTCATAGTTTTTTGCGATTATTTAACCTCTAGACTTCTACTTATGTGCTGAAATTAAAACAAATAATTAATAAAAAGTTTTTTGCGAATTTTCCGACTTAGTTAATTGCGAATTTGTAAAACTTTTGAAACTATCATGGTTATTGACATAATTATCACTAGATACTAGGTGAAACTGTGCCGAAATATCGGGAATCAATAAAGCTCAAAAATCATGGTAAATATCCCGTTTCTAGTGTTAATTATGTGAATTTGTAGTTTAATTATTTTGTGTCTTTTCCGATTTTTCAGTAGGCTGTTAACCCTGATACGTAGTTGTTGTAGATGCGAACATTATCGTGCGATAGCAGCCGAAATCAACACTAACACTGGCCGAAGCATCGTATAAATAGCCTTGAGGCCTTGATCGCGAGTCGGAAACCAGCACTTGAACTGTTATAACTCGTTATATAATATCAATGATCGCTACTATTTCGCAAATGTATTCTTTTGCTGGTGCGAAATAAATCGATTATTTCTTTGGTTTTTTTTTTATTATACCTACCTAGATCTAGGCTGAAAAACTTCTACGAACACAAAAAGTCGTAAAAAAATTAGTGGAAAGGCATCTGATTTAACGAATCACAAAGAAGGAAATAAGAAGAAAATGCGTACACTTATATAGGATAAACATTAAATCATTTTTTAAATTAAATTGTTTTTAATATTTTTTTTTTTAACAATTTCAGTCATAAAATTTTCAAATAAAAATATATTAATCATTATAAACATTGTCTATGAAGATTTCAAAAAAACAGGTATAGGTTAAAAAAGTGTCGGTTTACATTTTAGATAAGATCCAAACCTCTTGAACAAAATATCAAAGGAATGGAAAATTTACGACAAACATTTTAAAAATAACAGACTCCAGATAATTATTCAGCCTGTGCGGTTCAAAAATGAATAAATCTATTTTATCGCATCCTCACTAGTAGTAGACCTTGGTTGTGCGAAAACATTGCGAGGAAAAAAAAAGATTATAAACTCTACGATTGGTTAGTTTTATAGGTTAAGATTCCAAATTTAAATTCTTTCTGACGTCATTTCCAAATCTGTTACTCAGAAACATTGCTCTTTGATATAACTGTCTAGTTAGATTATTAATTTACAAACTGCAAAATGTACTAATGCCTAGAAACAAAAAATCGTTCATAGAACTGCGAGTGTTATCGCAAAAGTCACGCATTGTAATTCAATACAAGTGCCAAATATCCGCGGCGCAATTTGCAACCATTGTTTTCGACAGAAGGCATAAGCATTCTAGTTATTATTATGATTCGTAATTCATTTAACTCATGTTTTTCAAGTGTGATTCATCTTATAGGATTGTGTGTAACACATATTTTTATTTTTTTCAAACAGTTTTATCACTTATGTTTAATAAATTCAACCTTCCTCAAATAAAATTTGGACACACCCATTTTTATTTTTAGAGGCTTTGTGCAATGTTAATAAACGACAGATGTCTTGGAACCAAATTTACAGAAAAATTACATGGCTCTAAATTAGTTGTTTTGTTTAATAATAATTGAACTTGAGATTTCTAAACTGCACGTGGATCGGATAAAAAAACTATTCATGTTTCGTCAACCTATACCTACCTACTTAGAGTACCTACCTACAGGGTAAACCTACAATGCTATAATAATATTAGGAATTAGGAATGGAACACAGTATGTATTAGAACAATAGAAACAAAATAGGCCTTTTCTAAACGCTATTTCCTCAAAAATTCAAATATATTAATCAAACAATTGAATTTTGACCAACCAGAGACAAGAACGGGTTTCGGACGGCCTTGAATCGCGAAATTTATTCCATACACGTGTTCGGAGTTATAACCAAGCAATGTTTTGCTACGTTGATTCGGTTTCTGTGGCGCTAACATCGCGGACTTTTATGCGAATATTGATGCGAATTGAATTCAATTACGTAATGGAGGATTCCATGCGTATACTCGTATTGGTTCTTACTACACTACAATAAGTTCATTTTAGTCCCAGAATTGTTCAGATGTCATACGTTCCTCATAATATTTTTTTCTGTAAATTGTTTGTGAGTTGTAAGGAATCTTAATCTCTCTCTATCTCTCTGTGTGGTCTTCAAGACTGAAGATCGTGATCACTTCGGACGAAGAAAAAACAAACAGCTTTAATTAAGTTATAATAAGCATAATAACATGCGTCCTTGGCATGTAGTTGTTATATAAATTGTTAAATTGTCATCGTTCATACCTAGCTGTAAGTTTTTCTAAAATAGAAAAATAAAAAAAATGTAAAACCAAAACCGCATAGATTCAAAAAAAATACCTACCTAATGTAAGGATAATAATAAATATGTAGGTAGGTTAGATAATTCTACGGTGCTTATATTTTAGTTATAAAATAGTCCTACTCTAATTATTATAATTGTGAAAGTTTGAATGTTTGTTACTCAATCATGCCTAAACGGCTGAAATGATTTCAATGGAATATTGTCCAGGGATAGATAATGAAGCTTTTTATCCCTTTCCGTTATCACACGATCAAAATCGTGGGTGGATTACAATCATTTACTTACATTTCTATAATTCTGAATAAAATTATAACTTATTGATTACGGTGATGTAACATTAATTTAAAATGCTGGATTAGGAAACCAGATTGTAGATAATTTAAAGTTGTTATCTAACTCTGAGTCAATAGAGTGACGCAATAGAAATTTTATGTCCTAGACCCACAAACAAATCCATTGAATGAATGAAACGCATGAATGGAAAACAATAACACATGATAACAATTAAAAACAATTTACCGTAGTGTTTGCCAGTTTCAAGTATTTATAAATTAATTGTAATTTGCAACGTTACACTTGTTCCAAATCGTCAAAGTCTCAGTCAAGTCATGTTTTAGTAAAGCTGTGGCAGTTTTACTAGAACTTTGGTAGACAATTTCCACCATTGAAAAGGCACGCAATACACTTCCATTTCATTTCACTACACTTGTGCAGTTTATAAAAGCTACATTGGGTAAAATACCACCAAAATTACACAAAATAACTTATAAAAACACTAGAAAAAGAAATAAAATAAAAGTAGGCGACGGCGACATCTCTTTTCGAAAATGGCGGGAAGAGTCCGCAGTAAGTAGTAGGTACTTGTTTACAGATTTAAATAATGAAGAAGATTAAAAACCAAAGACAAAAAAAACTTCTGGTTTTAAATTTCGAACCGGTTTATTATTCTACTACAGTGTCGAAGTATATTTTTGTTTTTGCACAAAACTGCAAATACTTTAAATCCGAATGTTTTTGGAATGGTGTGGCATCTGCGATATTGAAAGGTGACACGTGACCAGCATAAAGACTGCTTAATTTCAAACATGGCTGCGTCTTACGTGGTAGTTTTCTAGTGCTCCATGAATCGTGGTAATTTACTGCCAAGTTGAGATAAATGTATTTTGACTCCAAGTAGATACACTCAAGAGGACAATGATGAATAAAATACAGAAGGCTAGAGAAGCTACTCTTGCAAAAAAAAAATGGGGACGTAAAATCATATCATAGAATCATAGGTAGATAGGTAGGTAGGAGGTAAGCTCATAAATAAAAGACGTACCTAATTGAAAACACGTAAGTATGTAAAAATATACAAAAAGAAGTTCATAGACATCAGCTGCTTAGTGACCTAAGAATAGTTTAGTTGTTAACTAAAAAAAACATACTTATAGAAAAGTTGGATGTAAAGAAGTTATTACGGTTTCAGTGCGAAGATGCTTTACGCGCTGGGTGCTCGAAAAACTTTGGTTGAAGGAATGTGTAGGTAGGTCAGAATGTGTGGTTTTATTTGAATACTTACGTGAGTTGCTCAGCTACTTATGGCAACTGTACCTATCACACCTAACTAGTTCCAGAACAAACCAGTTACTATTTACACAAATATAAATAATTTTTCTAATCTGCGAGAATTCATACGGAAAATACGCCGTATCAGCGTATCGTATCAGCGATGCATATTCGATGTTCGCGCATAACTGAGGAATCTCAATTTCATGCCATATGTTGAAAAGTGTTGAATTTTAACTATCGCATTGGCTCAATATGGCTTTACTTTCTTATAACTGTAAATAAACTGGTGTATAGTGAAATAGGGTCACTTAGAAATAAACACAATAGGTTACCTACCTCCCAAACTATGCAAGATACCGAATTGAAATAAAAATGGTGCCTACTTATTGAAATCAAAGTATTTCTTTTATAAAAAAAAATACTTGAGTAACATTTATTAAAAAAAAAAAGAACAGCCAAAAATTAGTTTCGAAGATATTGAGGTTTTTCTAAGTGACCCTATTTCATTGGACATCAGACTATACCATACTTAGTGTTTTTTAAACTTTCGCGATTAGAAAACATATTTATTTTAATAATAAATAATAAGGTAACACGCGATAAATACCCGTGACAATATAAATAAATAAGTTTATATCATGTTTTTTTTGCAATTAAGTCTCAGTCAAGTCATGACACATGTAGTAAAAGTAAAAATAAAGTAATTTTTTTGAAAAAACATAAGGCGACTTCATTGATCCTTTAAGTACAAACTTAAAACTAAAAAGTAGATGATACTTAATACTTTAATTACTTCAAAGCAATATCAAAAATTATTTAATGCAAAATTCAACTAACTGGCAGAACCTCTGCTTGTTGCAACTGCAATACTTCGTAGACCACATCCACCTAGAACGTGCCCTACGTGGTATTAAATTCCGAGCTAAGACATAAAGTTGAATAGTCTCATGCGACTGTAATTTTACTAGTAGCTAACCCACTCACAGTATATGAAGCTTGACTTATTACCTGTGTTCAAATAGCAATATTGATTACCGTTACACGTGTTCAGGTGGTAGGTACCGCTTTTTTGATCACCCACTCGACGCCCACAAAGCCTTTTTTAAATTGTTATTAATGATAAAACCACTTGTGGAAATAACATTTATCAAAGTGATCTTTTCAAGTATAATGTAAATTCAAGCTTGGAAATATTCTGTTTTGTTTTTAACATTTTATATTTTGGTCTAAGTTTTTTAGTCATCTTGAAACGAACATTTCGAAAGTAGCAATTCTTAATTTTATTGCATGGCATATTATCCTTAATAAAAAACTAGGTAGCACAAATTTAGCAATAACCGTACATAGACCCATTAACAATTTCAGTTTTCAATTTCAGTACCTACGAGTTTTGATAGTTTTCGAAACTAGGTAAGTTATATTGAAGTTTCGTTTCCTTCCATACATTTACTGACAGCATCCTTAGTTTTCTTCTCGTTTTCGCTAGGGGCGCTGCAAGTAAATGTAAGGAAGGAAACGAAAACTATAAAAAACTCGTACTAAGCCCCTAGAACCCTTGCGGCACATAAAACCTTGCTATATTATGTAAGTAGCTACATAATTTCTCCCTATTACATCACTTATATACCCCCGACCTTTTGCGTCGGCAATAATTCCCCACGCACCTACCCCCTCCTTAAAATTACAACATTCCCTTCAAGGACATGAAGGACCCGCTTCCAAAACATTCACAAAAGTCCCCTAAATCCCCCTTTCTCCCTAGTATTGATCGCCGGGAGTGGGTCATTTACGTTCAAGGTCACCTTTGTTTTCCACCTCTCTCCTTCTATCCCGTAACTCTGTCCCTTTCGAAAACCCTTGGCAACGAACCCGGAACCTTAGGGAGCTCAAGGATACTACGCAGTGCGAAAATAGAGGTTTAGGTAGGTATTTTCAGGCTTAACGCAACGGTTTGTTTACTCTTGTTTTCGGTTACATTTTTAGACAACGATGTCATTATTTTGCCATCCAAAATAAAGCGGATTTATTTTGCTTTGTTATTTAATAAAGCTCTAAGTATGTAGCCGGCTGAGACGCAAGTGCGGGTTCGATTCCCGCTGCGAGACAAATGTTTGCATGATCTGCAAACATTTGTTCCTGATACACACGAAACAGGGAATCCTAGTGTGGGATGGACTATTTAAGTGACTGTTGGGTGTTATATATGTTATGTTTACGATATATTGGGAACTGTGTCATACAAAATTTTGAATACTTTTACAACAATGAATAAAAACTTGTCCTAGGGAATGGATAGTCATTTAAACAAAACTGAAACGACTATCCATTTACGTCTTAGCTGTGAGTGGTTAGTCTAATTCGATTGTTTGTGACAAAGCAATCCGCCTGCAACTGCAATGACTCTAGGTTTGGAAGTTTTCCAAAACACAAATGCAAGGAAGGTTTCAAAACTATTGTATCTGTAATATTGTAGTTGTGTAGAAAAGTATTGTTTTCAGGGCATCATCTTTTCTTTTTGTTTTCCACTTTTGTATTTGTTGAAACATATACCTACTACTTACATTATAGTCTTTCTATCTCTTATCTATTGCCGTTGTGTGTCTGGCAGGCCTAAGACCCCTCAATCTCCTCCCGTGGATGTCGTAAAACCCAACTGGATTACACCAGGAGACGGGTAGCAGCATCCACCTTACTGCTCAACATAAATACTGCGATCACAAATCCACCAACCTAGCAGAAAGAACAAACAATGACGACAATCAACAGCAGAACAAATGGTTGTAGCGACACTAAAAGCTGGTGTTGCCACGTACCCAAGAAACAAACGTATTCTTGGATAATAACATAATGTTATATTCGAGTTTATCACTTCTAAGAACGGTAATAAACAAGGAACAAGGTCACATATCCAAACCGGTCCATCTCATAAAACTACAGAAAGTGGAAACTGGATATGACAACTAAAGCCACGTGTTTGCTAAAGCGAAAGTAAACTTTACTATTACAGCAACTAATGCATTACAATACCACGAAATAAAGCTTGGGCAAATTTGCTGAGCCAGAGAGAAAGGCAAACTCGGAGCTAATGCACATACGAACAGATAGGGACTCGTATAAACACTCGACGCTGTAGTTATCTCAGCCTAAGAATAGGACCAAGAGAAGATGGCTG
This sequence comes from Epirrita christyi, assembly GCA_951392215.1. Lineage (NCBI taxonomy): Eukaryota > Metazoa > Arthropoda > Insecta > Lepidoptera > Geometridae > Epirrita > Epirrita christyi. Next base: position 10,503,714 of record OX595848.1, read on the forward strand.
AATGATGGTAAAGCCATGAAGCTGCTACACGTTAAGCTCTATGTAAGGTAACAAAAGACAGCTATCAAAAACTGGATGCACAGGTACAACAATCCCTACACAGATAGATAGGTCGAGAAACATTGTCCATCCCGCAGGGCTATGCTCTATCTCGCGATAAGTTTGCAACAGGCGTAAATTGTGAAATCAGGGCTGTCAGACGGTAACTTTTGTATGAGAAAAGTGACGTTTGACAGCAATGATCGCACAATTTACGACTGCAAACCTGTTAATATAGAATACGCGGGGCCGTCATTTTACACTCTGTATAAAGTTCACCCTCTAGGCTGGCAGCGCTCCATCTGGCGGCGTCTGATGTAATTTTCCGCTTTCCCAATCAACTTCCGATTAAATTTATAGAACAAATGAGACGTTACATGCTGGCCATTGATCAAAAGTAATCAAACCTGTAGTAAAAAGGTGTTAATCTATTTTCGGGCAACATTAGAATGGTCAAACTATGCAATCGTGAACTATATTACCTAGATAAACCTAACCTAGTTACTAAATTGGGTAGGCTAGATAAAATAGTACTACATTCAATTGAATTCTATTATAATGATGGAGCTGATAAAAAAAAAACAGAAATACAATGGCTCAATAGCCCAGTGCTTCCTGAAAACAAGCCAATTAGACTAATATAAATGTCAATAGCCTTGACGGCAGATATATTAATTTAGCTTAGTAATTTATATTTGCGTAGACTACTTAGTGATGTGGAAGTTCACCTCAACGATAGCATACAATACTACGTACTATACACACTGCTAAAACAACCCACGTTTACACGCATGGGGAGGTACTTGGTGAAATGTGATAGTTACTGATACAACCGTATGAATAGAATAACTATTAGCGAGCTAGCTATATAAGTACCATGTATACATTCATTCCATGGGAGTACCACAAGGAATTTTACTGGAGCCATTTTTGTTTAAATTTGTGTTAACGGATAGAACCACAACAACTTTACAAAGATAATGATTACTAATTTCTATAGTGTACCTACTTTATTTATGAAACGACATGAAAAAAATAACGACGAAGGATTATCATGATTACATTCTGAGAATCATAATTCCATGTTACATTATTCTAACTGTAAGCATGTGGCATCTGTTTTCACTGTCCAGAATTAAAATAATTTAGGTCAAACGAGGTAATTAAGATTTTCGAGTGGCGACCACAAACCGGACGACACAGTAGCGGAAGGCCCTTCACTCGATGGACTAAAGACATTATAAACGTCGCAGGAAGTCGGTGGATGGAGGCGGCTCAAGACCGTTCGTCGTGGCATTTTAAGGGGGAGGCCAATGTCCAGTAGTGGACTTCTACAGGCTGATGATGATGATGATGATGTCAAGCGAACACAAACTGATAAAAATATGAAATACGTTTGAGGTAGGTCGTTAATGTCTGAAATAATACCTATCTTAGAATAACCAAATGTGTGATTGCCATAAGTATAGGTTAACACCAAGGTTTTGCCAAGGAGTAATTGAATGCCAATAAGCCGAGCATTAGGTAATTATGCAATTCGTGAAATAATCGTATTACTCCTATGAACAAACTCGAGGAACAGTTTTTACAACAAACATACTAGAAAATACAGCAAAAACAGCTTTACAATTCGTATTATCGAACTAAATTCAGTTTTCCTTTAGTATGAATATACGAACTTACTACAATTATTGCTCTTAATACTCAAGACTTAACTTAATGTTCAAGACGAACGGTCTTGAGCCGCCTCTATCCAACTTCCTGCAACGTTTATAATGTCTTTAGTCCATCGAGTGGAGGGCCTTCCTCTACCGCGTCGTCTGGTTTGTGGTCACCACTCGAGAACCTTTATTCCCCAACGGTTATCAGTTCTTCGAGCTGTATGACCTACCCATTGCGCTGTTATGTTATGTTGTAGTAACTATAATATTCATATTATACAAATATTTCAAAACATCCAAGTACCTTTGAAAATGCGCATTATCCATAACAATAAACGGATACACGTTCCTTCTCCACGTGCCTGAGTACATTTCACATACATACTATCAACTAACAAACATCAGTATCACATTTCAAGCATTTCTCCATTGAATTCCGTACACACCGCCTATTCGGTAACGTGGATAAAAAAGGGTCCCAAGCGAATTCCTTGCGTTACTCCCGTAGCGCATGGCACCGTTTCTGTATAAGTATTGTTATGATTGCATCATTTATAGTTCGTAGAATAAAAATGTTGTTCTTCTTCAACGTGTCACTTGTTATTTCTCGGTTATGTTTTAGATCAGTGACCAACTTAATAGCACGCTATAATAGCGGTATAGCGGCACTGAAAAGGCATTAGGGACGATGGTGTAAAAACCAGTGTTATGAAAGGATTCAGTACACACAGTATTCACAGAGGCGTACACATCATAACAATATGAATGGCAAAGTTTCTTACATTTTGTGACCCAGCCTTTTTGTAATTTCAACGTTTAGTAGAGATACTTTTGGTTATTGGTAATATATATGCCAAGAGAATAAAAAAAGTAAATTGAAGGAACGGTATATAAGTTGCGGTATATAAATCAATGCACAGTAAAAATGAAACTAAAAGGAATGTAGAGTAGGTACATTTTGCGTCATGTATTTATGAAACTCTCATATGATTTTGAGTTAAACCTTGAGTTAAATCTATGTCAATCTCATTGACCTATATTCCTCGACAAAGAATAAGTAAAGCTGCTGTACATACCTATAGGTACTGAAATTTCTCCGAAATTTACTGACAAAGACAAAATTTAAACTGAAACAGATAGCATTTTTATTTTTATTCTTTTAAAAGAGGACAATGTAGGATCTGAATGTAAAAAAGTTTTGAGTTTGTTCTAAACTTTTTGCATTTGTGTTGTTTATATGAGAATAGTATAAACGTAGCAGGAAGTCGGTGGATGGAGGCAGCTCATGACCGTTCGTCATGGCATTCTAAGGGGGAGGCATACGCCCAGCAGTGGACTTCGACAGGCTGATGATGATGAAGTCTTAAAAGTCTTAGTTTACCGCGTCGTCGGGTTTGTGGTCGCCACTCGAGAACCTTTATTCGCCAACGGTTATCAGTTCTTCGAGCTATATGACCTGCCCATTGCCACTTCAACTTGCTAATTCTGAGAGCTATGTCGGTGACCTTTGTTCTTGGTCCTTGGTATTTAAGACTTATGAAAGTTTAATAAAAACGAGTGTTAAAAATCTTCCTAACAAAACAAACTAGAAAAAATATTGTAGGTATCATTGAGTTTGTCAACAAGAATTTGTATATACGCAAAACAGTTACACGTGACAAGTAGTTCCTGTTGTCTATGGTAGCATAATTATGTAATTAGACTCCTGAATACTCCGTTGTTCTAGTAAACAAACAATATGCATAATATGTTATGTGTGTATGTAATTGAATTGAAGACTGAAGATTGTAAGAGAAAAGCCAAAAGAAACATTCGGAAATAGAAGCAATAAGGTGTTTTATCTTGGTGTGACCGACAAAAAACCAGTGACACGGCGAACGAACGAACTCTCAACTAATAGCACCAACATACTCCAGAGGCCTTAGGCCGTTTGTCCACCACCGCCGTCACCGACACGTCACCGAGAACGAGATTATTTTGGGTCGAGTTTAATATGAAATGACGCTCGGGTGACGGACGTGCAGTGGACACGCGGCTATAGTAAATGTATGTATCGCTACTTCGGCGCCGTCATCTCGTTCTCGGTGACGTGACGGTGACGGCGGTGGTGGACAAACGGCCTTACCATGAGCTCTTATAGCGATTCAGTTCAAAAACTATTCAGTACAAAATATCGGTTCCGTGATGTCCGAAGCTATATATAAAGGCACAGAAGCAGAAGGTCTATAGACTTCTGCGATTAAAGCACAGGGCGGTTGTTCTGATAAATAAGGCGTGCTCGATTTTTGGGTCGAACTGGGTCGGCTATTTGCCCGACCGAGCCCTAGTTGTAAACAATCTTGTAAGCAATAAATGAATTACTATGAAATAATGATATTTTACACAACAATGGCACTAATGTCCCTATGTTTACTCTAAAGCTCACTAACGAAACATACATTTAGAACAAAATAATGAAGCAAAACTACAATTTCAATGAAAACTGTTGAAGCACTTGTGTAAAGTCAGCCCAGGCCGATACTGGCTTTGCCTCGTACCACAATGCACAATATTACACTCAGGTATTGTGAAATCCAACTTGTGTAGTAAAAAATATAGGTATTTGCTAATAAAATAGTGAAAATTTACGAAAACACAAAAAGTAAACAAAACTTTGAATGAACGCAATCAAAGGTCACAGAGTATTAAATGAATGGTTGAATGGCAAGCTAATGGTGGGCAATTTTCATACAAAATAAATGTTACTGCCGCTCCATTTTGTTCCTTGCTCCAAGGATTAAAGTTATTCAATGATGACGGATGTCAACGACGAACCGATATTTTGTACTGAATAGTATTTGAACTTAATCGCTATATGAGAGCTCATGGATCCCAACACTAGCATTCCCTGTGTCGTGGGTATCAGGAACTACGAGTACCATGATACCATAACATCCAGACCCGGAACAAATGTTTGCAGATCATACAAACATTTATCCCGCAGCGGGAATCGAACCCGCAAACTCTCGCATCTCAGCCGGCTACTCGCCCGCCACGCCACAGAGGTCGTCATATATAGATCGTATACTATGCCCAAGAGGGCATGCTACATACCAATCAACGGGACATCCAAGATCAATAGATGCAACGTATGACGTACCTGAAACAATTAAAAACATAGTAAGAAACTCATAATAATGTCCAAAAATGTTATATTATTCTATTTGATTTATTAGTACTGTGTAGTAGACAGCTGAAAATATAGCTATTTTTCCAATTCACGCTTGGCAGGCGGATTGGTGATCGCAGATTTGGTGTTGAATACTCAGGTGGATGCTGCTGCCCATCCCCTTGGGTAATCCCTTAGTCGTCTTTTATGATATCAATGGGAGGAAACGGAGGATTCTACTCTTTGGCTGGACACACCACGGCCTAAGAATAGACCACGCAATTACGTAAATGTTTATAGACAACTATGTATACCTATATACCGAAATAAATTTCGGGAACCGTATGCAATTACCAAATTTATCTTGCGTCGTTGGTTTTTTGTGGTTAAATTTTCTCAGGCAGGTAACTGTGGGACTGGAAAGAGTCGCTTGAAGAGAAAACCAGCGTGGTGAAAAGATTCCTTTCATGCACCATTGTCAAATTCAAAAAAGATGTGTGGGATGTTTTATTCTCTAAAAGTTGTTGCAAATCTGTAAAACTGCTATCTGCTAATGATACATATCCAAAATTAGCAACACCATGCGTCACAGATGCACAAATATTTACATGAAGGTGATAATTGATAGTCTGATGCGTAAGACTGATAAGATGATCAAATCTGTTCATCACATCATCTTGAAATGAACATGATTGAATTGAAGCGTTCCACTAAGAGCACAGATTTGAAGAGCACCGATCCTATTCCACTTTAGAGCACCAATTCATCTATTAGATCGGTGCTCTAAGTGGAATAGAAGAACATTGGCTGAGGACTTGGAAGAAGGAACGTTGTGGATTGGCGAAATGCAAGAATTTATTTAAATAATATATTTAGTATATTCGACTTCAACGTTCGTGATGTCACTCGGGCAGGCCCTGTCTGAAAACCAGCGCCGCGCCGTATCTCCCTGTAGGTCCGGTGTAGCTGTATGCTGAGACAGGGACCTATTTGACCACCACACAACATGCATTACGCCATTTGGTGTTTTTTTAGTTTTTTGTAAACTTTCTACTTAGGTAGGTACTGTTGGTTTTATTTTGTTTCTTTTTAAGTGGGGACAAATAAACGTATTTTCTTTCTTTCTTCAAGAATTTTACATCATGTTTTTTATCGTTCATCATCAGAATGATCCGTAGCGTTCTCCACATTACTGTCTATTGAGTCCCCCACGGTCGGTAATCGTTTTTAGGGTTCCTTACCTCAAAGGTACCAACGGAACCATCATAGGATAACTCAGATGTCTGTCTATCTGTCTGTCTGCCATAGCTTATTTTCTCCGAATCTACCGGACCAAAAAAGTTGAAGTTTGGAACATTAACGAAATTAGGTGACCTAATCCCGGACGTGTGCGTAAATAAACGAACGCTGATTATCGAGGCGTAGATAGAAGATAGAAGATAGAAAATACTTTATTGCACACCATAGTAAAAATTAAATAATTTAACAAACGAAAACTAAAACTAACTATGCTATACAATGGGCGGTCTTATCGCATATATATATATATGTTGTATTATGGGCGTATTTAAATAGGTGCTCGTTGCTTATAATTAAGGGAACAAATTAGAAATTAAAAAAACTAGTGTCAAATGCATCATGTGACATATCAAATAAAATAACTCATTATGAGAAATACGAGCATATTTTTTTTTTATTTTAAAATTCTTAGTTTAAATGATATTAATGAAAATTTGCGAATTGAAAAATTTGCAAAATTTGAGAATTTTGTTTCTTTCTTTCTTTCTTTCTTTCTCAAAGTGGAATAGGATCGGTGCTCTTGAAATCGGTGCTCTTAGTGGAACGCTTCTACTTATTGAGCAAAAATTTACCCTCTCTTTATCCGGAGTTACAGAGCAAATCCTTTTTAAAAAAATATGAAATAGTTGGGTTTACTTATAGTTTACAGGAAAATTTAAATGGAAATCATAAATCTTAAAACTCCCACGGGAAACGGAAAATTTTCGTAAAGAAAAAATGTTAAGTTTAATTGATCTAGCGGTTACTATGCCAGTCTACTTGTGCGAAACCCTCTCCACGCGAGTCCGACTCGAACTTGACCGGTTTTTTGTCTATTCCTGGACTTACCTGAGCTCGAAGATACTTGATACGCCATGATGTAAGTAGTTATAGCCTATAGGATAGGATAGCCGTGTTCACAACATTTGAAGAGTTTTGACAAGTTTGTAAGAATCTTTGTAAATAAATGCATGCATTATTTTATTTTCGATATCATAATATATAATATATAATCTTATCTTTATCTTATTTTCAAAATATACATAACATAACATGTCATATTAGAATTCAATTCAGTTATAAATAATTCAATTCAATTCAATTCTATTATAACATAGGTACATATAACACCCAAACAGTCACATATAGTCCTGAACCCACACTAGGACTCCCTGTGTCGTGGGTATCAGGAACTACGAGTACCATAGTACCAAAAAACCGAGACCCGGAACAGATATTTGCAAATCATGCAAACATTTGTCCCGCAGCCAACAAAAAAAGAATTATGCATATGTTTATACTTATGTTTATTTTTAACCACTACAATGTTAATGGCAAATAAAATTTGTTAAAACTATTTACCAAAACACGCTTTGTGTCACATAAACGGCCGTACACAGTAGAACAAGTATGTCAAACATGCGGCCCGCAGGCCGCATGCGGCCCTTTACAAAGTTGACTGCGGCCCGATTCAATTTTGAACATAATAGTATTATTGTAATGATTTAATAAACGATTAGCGTCCTGTATTTCCTAACTGAAAGTCACTCGCTGACTAACGTTTGAGAATTAAAAATATGGCCATCAATTGGTCAAAATTTATTATCATAAAGGATTGTCATCAATTGATAGTCATTTTACTTGTGAAACGTTAGTCACCGAATGACTTTCAGTCAAGAAATAGGGGGGCAGTAAGTACTACTATATCTATGCAAGGAGTTTGATTTCTTTATGGTTGTGTTTTGCGGCCCACTGATTCTATACGGTCTTTAAGTTTTTTCTGTCTGAAAACCAGCGCCGCGCCGTATCTACTTGTAGGTTCGGTGTAGCTGTATGCTGAGACAGGGACCTATTTGACCCCCACACAACATGCCTTACGCCATTTGGTGTTTTTTTAGTTTAGTTTAGTTTTTTGTAAAGTTACCTACTACTTAGGTAGGTAGCTACCTAGGTACTGTTGTTTTTATTTTTTGTTTCTTTTTAAGTGGGGACAAATAAACGTATTTTCTTTCTTTCTTTCTTTCTTTCTATTTGGCCATCATTTGGCCCACCGATAACTTTGAGTTTGACATGCATGCAGTAGAATGTACGATAACTTAACTATTGAACGTTGCTTACTATTTTTGAGTCATGAAAGCCCGAATATTTTGACATATCTAATACATATTTCCACGGCTAATTAAAAACTGTCAATAATACCATGAGTATACGGTCAATATCACTGACCTTCGATTGCAAACTGGATTGTATCAATAGGTACCTACATCAGTATAATATGTTGACCGGTATAGATGCTATAATATACCTATTGATAGTTTCAACGTACCTATAGCCTATCCATATATCCATCATTTGCAACGATCTACAATGGCCGCTCAAACTTCCGCGTGCATTCAATAGGACAGCCTTCCGAGAACTTGAACTAGTGAACAATTTATATAAAATCGATAGATTATATTCTTGGAGCCGGTTTCTTTGATATCGTAAGAAAATCTAGAAGAATTTAATTCTTAGAAAAATTTAATTATAGTTTTTAACTGATAATACGCCACATAGAGCCAAGCGAGAGAGCGAGAGCGTGCGATATGACCTCCCATTGTAGTTCCATACTTATTTAAAGTTATAGTATTCAGATTATTGTAATGTTGTGATTTTAAATGTGTATTTGTGACCAAGAAATACCCAGTGAAACGTTTATCAAGAAATTCCCGGACTTGTTGGGCAATTTTTGTTGGTATAACATTTGTCCGCTGCTGGCTTATTCAGGAGTGTGTTATTACTGGAAGAAAGCGATAGCCGAGTTGGTCGTGGAAAGCAATGGCGGCGATGAGCTTACCACTTGTCACGTCTATATTTCTGCGATTGTGCAACTCACTGTGAAAAGAGGACCTTTGAAGCTCTTTGTACACCTTCGGGAAAAAGGTGTGTTTATGTATGTGCCTGTAATTTCACCGGCACCCTTCAAACCGGAACACATTACTGCTTTGTGATAGAAATGCGTATGGTGGTATAGTATTTCCCCGGACGAACTTTTTCACATTAAATTTATTGTTGAAAAATGTATTTTTCAAAACAAGCTTTTGTTAAATTCGTTATCGGAACCTGATCAAAATGAGCCCAAACACTGCCAGGCTACTACTAATCATCGAGGAGTTCCGTTTTCCACCTTCCATCTCTATCATCAGATCAGCTCGCCGTCACCATAATATTGTATTGTCATCTGAACTTGAGAGGTATGGAAAATTTCAGCTCAATCGGTTAAAGATAACGGATTTAAAATTCATTTGTAAGATAAGACAAACATACATACATTGCAAATTAAATAAAAGCTTGTAAATAACTTTTCATTTAAAAAACCGACTTCCGCCAATGTATTTGACAAAATATTTGAATGAAAAAAAAATGATGAAAGAACCATAGTGGTGAAAGGATTATTATACTTTTTGAATGCAAATGCTTGGTTTGTTGCTGAAAATATCAAAATCGCCATATGTACGCCTACAATATTTGAGGAGTTCCCTCAATTCCTCATGGATCCCATCATCAGAACTGGATTTTGAAAAAAATGGGACCAATCTGGAAGTATATCTATACAAATAAAAAAAGAATTTTCCAAATCGGTTCATAAACGCCGGAGATATGCGGTAACAAACATTAAAAAAAAAAACAACCGAATTGAGAACCTCCTCCTTTTTTGGGAATCGGTTAAAAAGCTCTGCTACTAACGAAATCTGTTCCTACATTCCTGTAAGAGCATCTTAATACCTTTTGATCAAATACACTTAAATTCAATTTACACAATAGTCGTCTGACTGGTGGAACCGGTCGTGGAACGGTAGCCAAGCTAACAAGTGATCGAGGGCCCTTATCGTGACGACAAGTTTATACATCCACCAAGCGAGATAGAAGAGTTAATTTAATTGAGCCAGGGGTTCCTAAGATTGCCACCGTCATCTGACGGTCGTAAATAACAGCGTTATCTTACGAATCCTGGGTTTTTTGCTTGAACTGTGACACCAAAGTCATTATGCTCGACATGGAGTGCGAAGCATTAGCTTCAACCAAAAGCTAATTCGTAATCATCATGAGGAATCTGTCTCGGAACTTGAAATTGCTTAGTTCCTTGAAAAATCCTTGAAAATACCTTATGTTCCGCAAGAATCTATAAAAATCTAGATTTATTCCAACAATTTCCGCTTATGGTAGTCAGCCACAGCCACAGATAAATAATGTATGAATCATTGAAAAATAATTAATTTCATCCTGATTTAAAGAATTACGTAATTGATATAGTGGAATGTATATATACTTATAATAATAATTGTACCTTTGTAACTAAGATTAGTGTAAGTGAATAAATGCCCTTTTTTTATTTTATTTTTTTATTTAATGTCATTTTTAATTTTTTCCTCAACTGCGTAGCATTCGTAGAAAGATTTACTTTACAGTAATAAAAAACAACTCGGGTACCCATTCAAGGAAATTTTGCAGAATAGACTCCTCGCTCTATATAATTCATCATCATCACCAGCCAGTTTACGTCCAATACTGCGACGAGGCCTCCTTGAATACAATGGGGGGATTTGCCATAATCACAATGCTTGGCAGGCGGATTCTTGATTTCGCAGTTTGGTGCGTACTCAGGTGGACGCTGCTGCCCATCCCCTAATAATCCCTTAGTAAGGCTTTTACTGCATCCACGGGAGGAGAAGAAGGGATTTATTCTTAGGCCGGACACACCACCACAAAAATTCTATAATATAAAGAACTATATTCTATTTGTTTCTTTATGTAATCAGTTAAAAATTAATTAATGAGCAGTTTTATTTGTATAGCTTTCTAAATAGTATTTATTATATTATCAGTTTTGTTTATATCTTAAACATGATATTATAAGTGTATTTTTGCATATTTTTAACCGACTTCCCAAAAACGGAGGAGGTTCTCAATTCGGTTGTTTTTTTTTTTTTTTTTGTATGTTTGTTACCGCATATCTACGGCGTTTATGAACCGATTTGGAAAATTCTTTTTTTATTTGAATAGATATACTTCCAGATTAGTCCCATTTTTTTCAGAATCCAGTTCTGATGATGGGATCCATGAGGAATTGAGGGAACTCCTCAAATATTGTAGACATACATATGGCGATTTTGAAATTTTCAGCAACAAACCAAGCATTAGCATTCAAAAAGTATCATAATCCTTTCACCACTATGGTTCTTTCATCATTTTTTTTCATCCAAATATTTAGTCGAATACAATGGCGGAAGTCGGTTTTTTAAATGAAAAGTTATCTTATAAATAGTCACTATTCCCTTATACGTCACTATACTTATATTTATTCATCAAGATTATCTGAAAGAAATGCTTTTTAGGATAAAGTTTGCCTATTTATTTTGATGCGCAATAAAGAATTTTATATCTAGATATAAATTTGTCTAATGACAAAAAAAACCCAGATACCTTTTGAATGATGATGGTGGTATTGATTCAAATGTTACAATAACACCACCATCATCATTCAAAAGGTATGTGATAGGGTTTTTTTTATAAAGCAGGATTTTGAGTTACTTATTGTGTTTAGTGGGTAGGTACACTTGCATCTAATATCAAAAACAAACTACTTATATAAGCAATTAAAAGTGATGAGCAGAACAGAATACCATTGGCCGAGCTATTTGCCCTGACATTTTGCAAGCAATAAGATCACGCTTGCACGTGCAGCAGAGTGTAAACATTGAAAGCAGTTCATGAACGATACATCATCTTCATCATTAGACTGTAGAAATCGGGTTATTCCTGAAATCCCCTCTAAGGGGATTTCGGGATTTTTTTTCCCGAAATCCCATTTGAAGCTGCTAGTTCAAAATGAAGGGGATTTCAGGAATCTACTATACCCTGATTTTTAATTTCAGACAATTTTTATAAACAAACTAATGTCAAGATATGCCACTGTGTGTAAGTGTTATGTATGTGTGTCATATGAGTATTTACACGTATGCTACACAATCATGACACTTATACTCACAGTGGCATATCTTGACATTTGTTTGTTTACAAAAATTGTCTGAAATTAAAAATCAGGGTATACTTGCCATAGGCCTCTCCATAGAATGCCACAAATTTGTGTTTATCCTAATGACGTTTAATGACGTGGTTATAAACACCAATCACCAATCCGCCTGCCAAGCGTGTTGATTAAGGCAAATCCCCCCATTTCATTCTATACCAGTGGATGATTAACCTGAGGCCCAATTCACTAACTAAAAAATAGTTAAAATAGAGTTCGGATCATGTTTCGATCTTGTGTCGATGTCTTAAATGTCAGAAATAGTATTCTCCTGACATAAAATACAACACTGTAATGTGATTATATCGAAATGTGACCGAAACTTGAACGATTCAAAGTTTTTTCGTTAACTTTAGCATAAGTAGATGGAGTCTCTCTTTACTCTTTCCAATTGTATAACTATCCTACTCTAATGGTGGTCACCATGAATTGAATGTTGACTAAATTGTTATTTATGAGGGACTAGAAATTCAACTTTCAGTCAATTTTCAATTCAGTCTCGATTCGGTCAATTTGCAGTGTAGTTTTAAAATAACTTAGAGAATTGGGCCTCTGTTCCATAAAAGTTGATGTTGAATGAGGAAGGTTCCTTTAGTATCTACATACTTTCATCCCACCTAAGGTGAACTAAGATAAGAAGATGTATGCATGTAGGTATGGCCAATCCCCACACCAACGCAAAATGTTAAAACGTACTTTTTCCTGTTTGCGTGAACTTTGACTAGTTGAACAATAAAGCTTGGTTTGTAATAAACAAGAAAATTACAATAACAGCCAAGTAACTTTGTAAGTTACCTAATAAGTAATAAATAACCTACTTATTATGTTGAAGTACCTGTTCTTGGAACTTGCTCTACATTGGAATAGAGGGATCTATTAGTACCTAACTAAATTATAGGCATATAACGGATATTTTAGTAAGTACAAAAGATCTAAACTACAGGATTTTATTTTTATTTTATTTATTTATTTAGGACAATAAACAATTACACTCGCATAGTACTAAATATAGGACTAAAATAACCAGGATTTATCAGTAACTGCTCTATAATTCAAACATTGGGTCAAATTAATAGTAGAATTTAAAATTATGGCTTGGTATCATTTTAGAAAAATTACGACTATACACTTCTATTCTCCTACTGACGTTTCGTTGATTAGAGGAGCTTACCCTAATGAAAAAAAAAATAAAAAAACTCTAATCTCTTTCTTTTCTAAAATTAATAGTATGTATTAATAGTACTTAGTTGGCAATTCGCTGGCCAAGCGTGGTGATTATGGCAAATCCTCCCCATTGCATTCTATATATAGGCTGTCTTTATTCTGTGATATAGGGGAAGCCACTTCTAGCAGTGGACGTCTAAAGACTATTGGAGAAGAGAACATATTGACAAAAGTTATGTTTGAGTCAAAAAATCCAAGATTTAAACGGCTCGCTCCGCTCGCTGGTACAAATATTACCTTCACTCGCCCAGGGCGGCACTTTTACATGAATATTAACGTAATTTCGTGTACATTTTTGTTGTTTTTCTAGAAATAAACCCCCTCCCCCTAATACAAAAACCTGGCTACGCCCGTGATCATTCTATCTCACATGTGGCACAACAGCCAACGCCAAGATTGCATTGGCAACAGCACTCGTCAAAAAAACGTCCTAGTTTGAAACAGTTACAATATTTTTAGCTCGTTGCGCTATTGACATGAGTTATCAACTTTAATAGTGGATAACTGATTTATAGATGGTATTATATACTTATGAGACCGTTAATACCGAGTCAATGACCTGTTGTTTGTGGGAACTGCTTTATAATCAGTGGAGTGGCGGCATGCTGTCTGGTTGGATTTTAAATGCGCCGTAATTGGTGTAAGACTTTTGAAAGCTATTGTCTTAGGGAAAACACGTTATTTCAGGAATCTATGAGCAAATACCTTCGCAAAGGTATCTTCAAATACTTACTTGAACTTCAACTTTTTTTTTTGTGTTTATACTTAAAAGATATCTGAGCTTACAGTGTAGGAAACTTCAATGCAATGCAAACTCAATGCATTAAAAAGCTAACTAAGGATTTTTGTTTTTATAAAACTTGTAAATTAAAAACCTCTAGTGTCTTCCAGTGATCTCACAACTCTCAAATTAGGATAGGCTTTGTGACACAAGTAAAGGAAAAAGACTAAGAAATACCAATTTTTTATTTTTTTTACGATGGTGACGTTTATTGAAAAATTTGGCTGAAACTCGAAAAGGGTTTTGTCAATTTAGTATTAATTTACAGATCGGAACTTTCAGGGCGTGAGTCTCCCTCGCACTTGCTCGTTTATTTACTCTTAGAGACGGGCATTCCTTGAAATCATCACCGTCATCATTCATTCCTATCGTAATACGCCTTCCAATACACCTTCTTAACAAGATGAATAAAATGCAATGGTCCAGTTATCGCCAACATTTTGTCGTAAGTATTTCTCGCTTAAAATGCCAACACTTTCGTCTGACGTTGCAGTATAGACTTGAGAGATAAAGTAAGTAGTTATTTTCAAAAGTGTAGTTTATTTTAAAAAGAATAATACAACTAATATTATTAGATAACAAATATTAGTTACATTATACATTATATTAGAAATTTATTAAAATCGTAGATAGTTTGCTTGTTAATTTAATATGTCTTAATAATATGTCAAAGGATATGAATAAATAAAATGAAAAAAAAAAAATTAAGCTTTGGGGCGCGTCCCCAAGACGCTGGCTGCATCTACGCTAATGAGCACTAATGAGTTAAGCGAAAAAAATAAAAATGATAAAAAGTACATGTTGAATGTCCTATGAAGTAGGTTGTTAACAAAACTGAAATATGTACCTAACACAGAAAAAGAAACCAGTGGTAAAAAATTTTGTTGAGTGGAAAGACCATTTTTTGCTCCGTGTGAACAGCAATAAGCACCAGAAGCGGAACCTATTACATTAATCAAACACGCATGTTCAACACATGTCCACAATCAAGCAAATTGCAAAAACATTCATCATAGTCAAGAAAACCCCATCATCACTGTAAAAAAACATCAATCTAACTTCCAGTTCATCGACCCACAGGCGTCAGTATGTCTGTCGGTTCGTCAACGTCATAACTATTAATAAATAGTAGTTTTTTGCCAACAAAAAAGTGTGTAATTAAAACTGACAGGAGTATAGGGAGGTGTAGGATGTCACTGTCGGTTCGCATCAAAAGAAAATGTTGACGACCGATACACTGGTGAATTTGAACCAATTGCGAGGTTGATGCCCCCTTTCTGTATCCTGGCACAGAATAAATACTAGTATCCTGCTTTAAAGGGCATATGGGTACCTTGAAGTTGTAGGTCAAACGCCTATGAGAAGTTATAATGTAGGTATGTGAACGGTTCCATGAAAATCTTTATATGCGAGCATATAAGATTGATAATGTAATACGCGCTCCTGCCGATATTGAGGGTGATAAGATTTATCAAATCTAAATTTCTGAGAGCTTTGTAATGTGGAATATATATCTTTATCTCATCATCATCATCAGCCTATAGAAGTCCACTCATAGAATGCCAGTACGAACGGTCATGGGCCGCCTACTTCCACTGACTTCCTGGTGTTTTATTTACAGAAAGAATAGTAGCTAGATAGAAAATACTTTTTTCACATTATAATATTTAAAAAAATTACAAACAAAAACTAAACTGACTATGATATACAATGGACGGTCTTATCGCTTCATCAATAGGAATTAACCAAAAATTTAAAAATACAATTGAGCTATCAAAAGACCGTTGCAAATGATCTACAGATGGCTCAATAGATATATTATTATTATTTGTTTGTGTTTTGAGAGTTTTTGTCATTTTCTAAATTTCAAAATCTGTCTACTGCATGGATTTAGTATAAAAATTCCTTGTCTGCTGCTCTTTTGACTAATACTTACTCATCTATAGATCTTTTCTGTAAGCAATGTTAAATATTTTTATTTTAAAGACAATTTCATATTGTGTATCTTTATTGATTGAATGATCATCATTCTAACCATCAATGCAAGTGATTTTTGCATTGACCATGATATTTAACAAACAAATTTTAAACCATAAAAGTAATTTAATGTTTTACCTTAATCATACGTCTAGCTAGTGGCTGAATTTAATTATATTTAATTCGTGAGTTCATGAGTATTCCGTTATAATGGAGATAACGTGTTTTAGCTTGGATATGGGACATGTTGTGGGTGTGCCATTGATCCACATTATAGTAACGTCCGATATTCTTATATGAGGAAGTTTTTACGGTGGTATACGTTTGGGAAAATGGTACAATGACGAGAATGATGATGAATGAGATGAATGATGAAATGAATGAAATGGCAATTTAGTAGTAAGCCTTGCGAACAGATCGTCGCGTCGGATAAATTTAATAAATAAATTATGCAATAAATTTTGGAGAATCGTAGATATTTATTTAAGCGATAAGTAAAAGTCAAAGTCAAAAAGAACTTTATTCATTGAAATCACAAGGATCATTCTGAATAGTCTTATAAGCTAAAATTACTCCTGTTCCCTACTCCTCTGTGTAAGACTGCCCATTGTACCTCAGATTTGAAACATTGTATTTTTTTTGTTTATGATGTACAATAAAGTTAATGTCTAATCTAATCTATTTTCAGTCATAAACTTTCAGATTATTAATAAAATCATCGGCCGAACAGTGTTTTGTGCGCTATGCAAGGAGCACCACTGGGTCCCTTACTGTTCATTATGTTCACGATAAGGGCGAGTGGCCCGACTGTGTTTTCGAAGCTCGAAGAACTGACAACCGTTGGGAAGCAAAGCTTCTCGAGTGGCGACCACAAACCGAACTATGTAGTAGACGATGGCCCGTACCAGTAGGTACCTGGTACCTACCTACCAGTAAAAATTTGATGAAACATTATAGTGACTTTAGAAGGAGAGCTAACTGTCTGCTGTGAAAGATGTTTGAATAAACCATATTTTTTTAACTATTGAACCCCTTCCTGCATTCCCATCCACTTAATTGAGGTCAAACTATAATTAATTCAACATCACATGCTACGGAGTAATTATCAACCCACGCATATATGGACAAAAGTAACACCACATTATATTTTAAATTTTGCCTATTCACTTCCGTCGAGAATAGGCTTGGAGTCCCAGCAGTGGGAACATTATGAGCATACATGATTATACTGATTGTACATAAAGTCTAAGTAGGTATAATCAGTATAAATAAAAGGAATGTGATTTCGAAATGTTATTAAGTCTTAGAAATTTAAAATATATTAAAATATCCATGTTTTATTTTGACTAGCAACAATAGATCGAATACTTATTTGTTAATTTTATTTTAAACTAGCATTTGCCCGCGACTCCGCCCGCGTGGAACCTCTATTATAAATTTATTATAAATTATAGCCTATAAGTTATTCTAAATAAGCTATAATTCTGTAAAGTCTCATCAAAAACTATGCAATAGTTTTTGCATGAAAGAGTAACAAACATACTCCATCCATCCACACAAACTTTTACATATTGATAATATTAGTATTATATAATTATATAAATGCCTTTTAAACCAATTAATGGCTGCTCTGAAACTCTATACCTATAGCTACGCGACAATAGTAGCGAATTCTGTGCCAGAATTACCTAAATTTAGAATGCACTAAAATTATTGCGCGCTCTTTCTAATAGACTGAAATAAAAGGGACCGCGATAATTTTAGGGCAGTAAACATTTAAAGAATGATGCACACAGAATCGCTATCAATGTCACCCAAGAGTTCTTACGCTCCTCGGCACATGGAAATCAAAGTAGCAAGTCTCATTCCTGTCATTTTACACACCGTGTTTCCCAAGAATAAAACGGATAAATGCGAGCGAGACTCACAGAACCGTGAAGGTTCCAATCCGTAAATTATTTCGAAATCAGTAGAGAGGTGATTCTAGGTTTTTACCACACAATTGACACGGACGTACGTATGGTGTAGTGTAACAAGGGTCAAGGATTTTGTATGGCGACACCGATGAGCGCCCCTAGCCCCTGTGAACCTCATTTTCCATACAAAAACCCGTGTTACACTACACCATACGTCCGTGTCAATTGCTTGTCAAAACTTAGAATAAGCTCTCAAGAGCCCATTACGAGTTTCAGTCATTTTTTCTTATGCTGCCACTTCACTGTATATTCGCAAATGTTTGCGTTATTTTGCCAAGGTAAAATCAACCATGAGTCTCGGTACATAGGTAATGTTGTTTTCCTTGGCAAAATAACGCAACATTTTCAAACATACACCAAGTGAAGTGCCACCTTGACAAACATAGCCATCCCATTTAAGGGATAAAAAGTTGAAAATACTGAATTTAAGAGATTTTCTATTATTTATTTCTCAAAATCTTTTAGCATTCCATACTTCAGAATTGTGTGGTCACTAAAGGTTTTCATTTTTGGTAACTCCATACAAAAAAATAACATTAATTGCCATATATTTTTAATTCATTGAGTTAGAAGCTCGACACTTAGCTTTTTGTACAACACTATAAGCTCACAGACCTTTATTGTTTGGTATAAATTTCAAGTTGATACCTTAAGCTGTTTCTATGAAAAAGGTTCTTGACAGACAGACAGACGACCAACAAACTGATCCTATAAGGGTCCCGTTTTTACCTGTTGAGGTACGGAACCCCAAAAATGGCTAAAATACTTGACGAATACCTCGCGCACCAGTTTTGACAGTCCATCAACCTCTGCTCTACTTTACCATGTCAACTTGTGTATAATTAGTTTTACGAGAGGATAAAATCGTTGACAGTTTTCTTTTAACATTCCAATTTACTCTTGTACTAATTGCTTGAGGAAAGAGCATACTTCCTGGAATTTAATTTGAGTAATTGCAGTTTTATTTTTTAGATATATTATCGCTAGGTAACGTTTTCCCTATTATTTTCCTGATAAGCACTTCCGTTTGTAGAATAAAAATATTTTTATAATAGCCAAATGCTAAATGAAGCCGTAGTATCCGTGCCGATATGTACCGTCGTGCGTCCGGCCTAAGAATGGACCCCCTCCGTTTCCTCCCGTGGATGAAAGAAAGAAAGAAAGAAGACATTTTAGTTAGTAGTAGAACTTCTTGTGAAAGAGTTTGTCCGGGGAAGTACTACCACCGTACCTATTTCTGCCGCCAAGCTGTAGTGTTCGCATTGCTGTTTTTCGGTTTGAAGGGTACGGGTGCCGGTGAAATTACAGGCACATGAGACTTTTCATCTTTATGTCTCAGGTGCGGCAGCGCGCGTGTGATGCCTCTGGTGTTACAGGCGTTCATAGGCTACGGTAACTGCTTTCCATCTGGTGGGCCGTAAGCTTGTCTGCTTGCCAAGTAGCATAAAAAAAAAAAAACATTTATTCGCACAAACTGTACACAACAACATAATAACATAATAATACACATATACAAAAAAATAACAAAACAAATAAAAAATATGGATGTAGTAAAAACCTTACAATGGGATTACACCAGGGGATGGGCAGCAACATCCACCTGAGTACTTAACACCAATCCGCCTGCCAAGCGTGGTGATTATGGCATATATGGGGGCATACCCCCATTGTGTTCAATGGAGGCCTCCCATAGTTACTTCCTCTTTACAAAGAACGATGCCAAAAATGGCACAACAACGAAAATGCTCACTAAGTAGGTATAGGTACTTATTGTGATCTTGAGAAATGGCACACTAAATGTTCTGTCGTTTATGGAGGAAGCAAAAATGTCACTTAAAGCCTCGATCTCACTATACACCAGTCGTAAAATGATATCTGTCAATGTCATAAGCGTGCTAGATAAGTTGTTATGAGAATAACACATGACTATAAAGAAGTGGAAAACATAGGAAATAGGATCGAATTGAATAAAAAGACAATAAGTACAGACAGATATGAAGATAAGTCATTGACATTTCTCCACTTTTCATTGCTATATATATTATACTGTTTAGTATACTGTTTAGTATACTTTATAGTATATACTGTATACTATAGTATACTGTATGGGCATATATAGCCCAACCAAGGCCCATTCGTACAAAAACCCACAAAACTCTACCGACTTAGTAGATTAGATACCTACAGTTTTGTGTTTGCTCAGTAATACAAGTCTTTAATCGCTTAATAAAGTCAACAGATTTCATTGTCAATGCAACCTCTCTATCACTCACGGCAAAAGGTTGAACTTTCAAGATCATTTCCTACATTATTATGCAACTGTTCAGCTTGTTAGCAGAGAACATTAAGCAGTTATTTTATTGCCAGGAGACGTTATAATAAATAATTGTTATTTATAATAATAAGTTCTAATGTTACAAGATTATGTTAATCTGTTTCTTAAGTAGGTATTGGAATCAAGTTTCCTGAACTAGATTACCTATTAATTAATTGTGTATAGTTATTGTTATACAATAGCTGATGCGATCAATTACACCAGAGAAACGCTAAGGAGTTCGAGAGTGTAATTGATCACTTACACCCGACAACAACATATAAGTTTTGATCACAAATCACACGAAGAAAATTAAAAAAGTCTTGTAAAATAAAATTAATTTTCTTAAGTTTTAAATAAATTAACAAAATACAACAGAATTGAGAGCCTCCTCCTTTTTTTTAAGTCGGTTGATAAAAGGAGAGCCTTGCTTTTTTTTTCTTCAAAATCGGACTGTGGCCAGTTCCATTTTTAAATACAAATAATGAATTGTCATGGAGATTGTATTTCATTGCATTTTATTATGAATGTAATGAGTCTCGTTCTATTTTCAAATTTATAGGGCCGTAAATCGCATTATTTACGGAGCAGTTTTCGCTCAGAGTTTTCGAGTCAACATGACGTACTTTCAGAGCATGAGTGATGAATAGGATATTACTATTGATTTTGATGATTTTCAGTGAGACAACCATCACTGGCTTGAATGTCGGCAGCTCGGAAGTCAATTCTACCTGCATTAATCATCATCATCAGCAGCCGTTAGACGCCCACTGCTGGACGAGGCCACCCCCCATAGAATGTATTGGTGACTGCAGTATTATTGAGTACTCAGGTGGATGCTGCTGCCCATCCCCTGATGTAATTACTTATTCCGCTTTTATTACATCCACGGGAGGAGATGGAGGGGTCTATTCTTAAGTACCTAGGATACGACAAGGTTATTTTTAACCGACTTTCCAAAAAGGAGGAGGTTCTCAATTCGGTTGTATTTTTTTTTATTTTTTTTTTATGTTTGTTACCTCATATCTCCGGCGTTTATGAACCGATTTGGAAAATTATTTTTTTATTTGAATAGATATACTTCCAGATTGTTTTTTTTCAGAATCCAGTTCTGATGATGGAATCCATGAGGAATTGAGGGAACTCCTCAAATATTGTAGGCATTTTGATATTTTCAGCAACAAACCAAGCATTTGCATTCAGAAAGTATAATGACCCTTTCACCACTATGGTTTTTTTTTTTTCATCCAGATATTTTGTCGAATACAATGGCGGAAGTCGATTTTTTAAATGAAAAGTTATTATCAATCCTTTTTTTAATCTGCACCATTTCAATGAGCTTTTCTTTAATCATGCATAACCATACAGTTCAATTTATAACAAAATGATCAGGATAGCAGATCAATAGCAAATCAACACCACTTGACCTCACTTAAATACCACACGCAAACTGCAACGCTTGTAGGTACATTACTTAACCGTGACTTAACTCTCGGCATTGACAGTCAAGTTGGCTGATTTTATTGGACGCGACTTATATGGGTCACATCCTGCCAATCACCGAGCATCACAGCCACGTCTGTCCATTTCCGGGCGAAACGCCAAAAGTAACGTGTTTGTACTTTGTTAACAGACTTCAAAAAAGGAGATGCTCGGTGAAATTACAGGCACATGCGACTTTTCATCTTTATGTCTCAGGGTCGGCAGCGCGCGTGTGATGCCTTTGGTGTTGTAGGCGTCCATAGGCTACGGTAACTGCTTTCCATCAGGTGGGCTGTATGCTTGTATGCTTGCCAAGTAGCATAAAAAAATGCTGATTTTTTATTAAATGATGTTCTGTCTTCTTCGAATGTTTTGTTGACGGTTGTCGGATCTAAGTCCCATAAGCATCATAATACAGACCACGGCGAGGATGACAATTGACATACCTATGAAATAACGTTAAAATATGTAAACCTAATAGAAAATTGTAACCGGTAATAAACTACAAACACTTTTAGTGTTTGCATGTAACAAGTTTTGTACGTAAAAATAGAACTTGGATAGAATTGGTGCGATCATTGCTGTCAAAAGTCGCTTTTCTCATACAAAAGTTACCGTTTGACAGCACCGATTACCGATTGCACAATTTACGCCTGTTGCAAACCTATCGCGAGATAGAGAATAGTCCAGAGGCCTTACTATGAGCTCTTATAGCGATTCAGTTCAAAAAGTATTCAGTACAAAATATCGGTTTAACAAAATGTCGCTATAAGAGCTCATGGTAAGGCCTCTGTGGACCGGTACGAGTCGCGTCCAAAAGTCGCGTCTGCTAGAATATGACTGTGACTTAGCTGAATGCAGCTATAATTTTCCTTCAGAATTATCTTAGACCGATCTTTTATGTTAGTTTTCCTGTTAGGTTCTTGTCGTCAGCAATTTAAATCAGTTGGTTCTAAATGCATTTGTACGTGTTCCGCATGTATGCTGTTGAATAAATGCAGAAAATTATACCTCAATGATAAATTATTGATAAATAACTCTTCACAGACAATTATGTTTTTTATATGAGAAGCTGTTCCTTACAATTTTAAAATACTGCGGAGTTTTTGCCCGGACTTATATATAGGTAGGTACTGACTGTAGTGAGGAAGGGTAAAAATGGAATGACTCAACAATTTCAATGCCTTAGTATATTTGTAGGCTTTTATGGAAATACGAATGTAACAAAAACAAAATTTGTAAAAAATACACGTCATTTGAAAGGTCGTATAAAACCAATGAGGTTTCTATGGCCTGGTTTAGGGCACGTTTGAGAAATAAATAAAAAAAAAAGATTTTGAAAACATTAACCCCCTGTTTCATAATCTTTCTCTTAACCTATTTTAGTTAAAATAGCTTTTGTCTTGTTTTGACGTATGAGTTTTTACATCAGAGACGAGAAAACAAAAGCTATTTTAACTAAAATAGGTTTAGAGAATGATTATGAGACAGAACGTTTATATATCTACCTAGTAATTTATATGAAAATACTGTGGTTCAATGTGTAGTGGCGTAGTCTTTATTTTTTGCGTATACAGCGCCTGTCCCTATACATATACTACCAGCCAATACCTACCTATAGTAAATCATAAATATTCTCATAATCTCCAAACTAAATCAACAAGTAACTTAACTTTTATCTTTGACCTTGCTTGACATTAAGATAATCAAAAACTTGAAATCACACAGACAATCCACTGTCGCCATTTTGTCTGTCTGTTTCCTTTATCACAAAACAATAACATTGCGTAATTTCAAAATGTTTACTTAAACTTACATAGATAATGACTAGTTATCACGGAAAAACAAACATGCTTCCATTAATTAATAATAAAGTGATACACTTTGTTGCTAATGAAGGAAGATCACTGATAAATCAAAGTTTTACGCGTCTCAAACCCCGCTTTCAATAGCGCTAGGTATATATATACCTACCTACAATGTTCATATTTAGATACACGGCGCGGCGTTGTTCATGTTTTCTAAATGGACTCATTTTGAACTCGGAGAATTTAATATTCTTCTTACATACTTACAAGAAAGATTACCGAGATCGAACGTAATTAAAATAGAGATCATATCTGAGGTTTTACATTAGTAATTTCTGTGAGTTACATTCTTATTAGCATTTCATTATATATAAACAACATATCTATTGCTCCTCATATCAACGAACTCTGTGCCGCGGCGGGCGAAGGTTCGCGTACGACGCTGGAGGTTGCTGGTTCGATTCCCGCCTCGGAACAAATATTTGTACGATCTGCAGATATTTGTTCAGGGTGTTCTGGGTATTTTATATTTTCTTATAATAATAAAATATTTATCTATGTAATGTATTGTATTAAGTACTTATATCAGTTATCTAGTAGGTACTTACCCATAACACAAGCTCTGCTTAGCTTGGGGCATTAGCTTAATGTTGAGTGAAATGTCTAGATTTTTTTATATTGCAGTGATACAATTTGTAAAGTACACTCTACATAGTTGAAATCGAATCAAATGGCGTATTGGCGTAGAAAGGTATCATTATTTCCGAGTGTGAGATCATCCCATTTTATCGGGAGTTTGTCCAAATGAAAGTATTGTGCCAACATTTGCACTATGCGGAAGCGTGTGTAGGCTAGGTATCATGTGTGTTATTGATAGGATTTTTAGTATAGAGGATATTGCGTAAGTTTATGAGGTTTTCGTTCTAATTTTATCGCATGTTTTTTTGCGTGAGACTCCAGCCAGACTGATGCTTCAAAATGTTCACAAAGAGTAAGTTTTTGCATTCAAGTTGTATTTATCATAATCGCATTCGGCCTTATTACAGAACATGGACTAAATCTGAATTTAGTCCAGGCGTACTAGTCTAGGATTAAATATCGACATTAGGCATATGCGACTTTAAATACGAAAGCAGATGGTTTGTTTTCCGAAATAAATTCTCGCGCTACTTCGCAAATTTCCAAGGTATCAAACTGACGGATTGTGTCACATCACAATTGAGATGTCCAAATTCTTACCTCTAACAAGCAATCAACTGTCAATTTATAGACCATTGCTAAACTAGGGGGCTGCCTGGTTTTAGATAAACCAGAGATAGTCCAAGCTTATGTCATTTTTGGCATATCTAGCTCGAAAGTTGTTTCTGGAAAACAAACCATCTGCTTTTGTATTACAGTCCTATATACCCTACGTCGATATTTAAGCCTAGACTAGTAGTCCTGGTTTAAACCCAGACTAAGGGCATTTTTTATAATAACACCAATTGAGTTTTTTATAGTCTGTAGTATACTCCAGTCAACACATTTTAGCATTTAGTTTTAGCACGTCATCATCATCATCATCAGCCTATAGAAGTCCACTGCTGGACATGCAACTATCCCAAAAAATGTCAAGACGAACGGTCCTGGGCCGCCGTAATACACCAATTCCCTTCGACCTTTAAATTGTCTTTGATCCCCTTCCTACACTGCTGTCGCGATGTCGTCCGATTCGTGGTTGCTACTTGAGAACTAATCCAATTTTTTTTTAATTTTTTTTTATTATCAGGTTATGATTATTTATCACACATTTTACACGTATTTTAAATAATGTTTTTTATATGATTTTGTGACCATAAATAATTTTAATAAACGCACCACGGGTCTAGATATTAGTGTACTGATCATGTGTACAAGAAAGTTTCATGGAGTTTGATGTATGAATCATAATAAAAGAAACTTCGTTAAACGGCTAAATATCACACAACGCCCTAAAACTCCACTCAAGGTTTACTTCCAGCCTTTAAAAGTTCAAGGCTCCGGTTACTCTGTAGATAATTCCATGCATAACCTAATGAAATTCAAAAATTGTTATCGACACTATAGATAAAAGCTATATAGTCACGCTCATACAAGGCTGGCCAGCTTAGCGAACCTCATCAATGTCACAGCGCTGTTTTGCAAAGTTTTATCTTATCTTACCTCGTGTACATTTATCTATATATGTACAACGATAGTACGAGAGGCTGAATAAAGTTTGTTGTGAACGTAGAAGCAAAGTTCAAAGCAGAGAGTACGCAACCATAAACTAAAGTAGGTGTAGAATTGAAACTTTCGTGGTTGGGAATCATTTTTATCCGACTTCACAAAAAAGGAGGAGGTTCTCAATTCGGTTGTATTTTTTTTTGTTTTTTAATGTTTGTTACCTCATATCTCTTCGTTTATAAACCGATTTGGAAAATTCTTTTTTTATTTTAATAGATATACTGCCAGATTGTCCCAGAATCATCCATCATCAGAATCCAGTTCTGATGATGGAATCTATGAGGAATTGAGGGAACTCCTCAAATATTGTAGGCATACATATAGCAATTTTGATATTTTCAGCAACAAATCAAGTATTTGCATTCAGAAAGTATCATAACCCTTTCACCACTATGGTTTTTTCATCATTTTTTTTTCATCCAATTATTTAGTCGAATTTAATGGCGGAAGTCGGTTTTTTAAATGAAAAGTTATAAAGTAAGTGTTTGAACAGGGTTTTTCGATGAAAACAGGAAACTATGAAAAGACTCACTCATCACTAAACATGTTCGCAGCGTCATTCAAATTAAAAGTTTGTTTAAATGTAGACAGCCGTGGATTATAATATGAATCAGCTTACTAAAAGGGAGAAAAAATCCTACTATACGCACCGATCTCAGATTTCAGCCTACTAATTCTACTCTCTATTGAGACTTACATAAACACTTGGATAGTTTTATGAAACAATAACTTTTCATTTAAAAAACCGACTTCCGCCATTGTATTCGACTAAATATTTGGATGAAAAAAAATGATGAAAGAACCATAGTGATGAAAGGATTATGAAACTTTTTGAATGCAAATGCTTGGTTTGTTGCTGAAAATATCAAAATCGCCATATGTATGCCTACAATATTTGAGGAGTTCCCTCAATTCCCCATGGATCCCATCATCAGAATTGGATTTTGAAATAAATGGGACCAATCTATAAGTATATCTATTGAAATAAAAAAAGAATTTTCTAAATCGGTTCATAAACGCCGGAGATATGAGGTAACAAACATAAAAAAAAAAAATACAACCGAATTGAGAACCTCCTCCTTTTTGTGAAGTCGGTTAATAAGAGCTCCAGGTAAGGCCTCTCATGGCAATTTTCCATAGATTAGGTAAAATGCAGGCTGAATACTTGAATAGTCAACATGTTCTGCATTATCCTACTACAATGCACTTCAGTTAGAGCGAGAATTAAACAAAGCTAAGTAGTTGAGTGACTAATTTCCCTACACGCGAGCACACACGTGACAAACGTAATAAAATGCAAAATGCGCTTCCATTATGTACTTGTAACTCTACACCGACATCCTATGTAATAGTCGACATTGCAAATTCATATGAATACTAGGTAAATAAAATTCATATGGTTTAAAAACTATGTAATTTAGAGCAAAACAAACTAAATAGTTTGTATACAAATTATAATTTGTTTACACTAGTTAAGGGCCGTCCATTAATCACGTGATGTTTTTTAAGCATTTATAACCCCCCCCTACCCCTTGGTGATACGTGGTTATACACGTGTATTTTTAAAATTAATTATTAATTAGTGTAAGATTGTTTTTGAATATTATCTTTAAATACAGGTATAAAGTATAACCTAATTTTATTCCGAAATTAAGGCTTTAGAAATCGCGCGTTTGACGAAACGGTAAATACACGTGATATCTTACAACACCCCCAACCTTGTGATATTTCGTGATTTTTTCTAAACCCCCTCCCCCCACCCCTCTTCAAGCCTCACGTGATTAATGGACGGTCCCCTACCGGTAACCTTCGCTTAAGATAACAAAAAATAAACAAAACATGATAATTAAAAGTACAATGGGCGGTCTTATGGCTTAGAAGCGTATCTATCCCTAAAAACCAGGTACCAGGTCTTTAAAATTACAAAATGAGATCATCATCGCACGTCCAATGTTACGTCACTATCCCGGGGGGGGGGGGGGGTATTGCCTATCCAACTGGTAATCGCTTTTGAATACAATTTTGCTGTACATTGCGCTGCGTGTTTTAGCTTCTTTTCCAAGAGCAGAAATATTTATAACATAAAGTGCAATGTACCTTAAAATCGTATTCGAAAGCGATTACCAGTCTGACAGACAATACGGGGGCTGGTTTTGCTCTCTCCCAATGACCTCCAAAACCAGTTCCGCCACAGAATAAATCTAAAATCGTTATGAACTCCGCCGCTACAACCGTTCACTATTCACTATAAAACAGAAAAAAACATTTCGGGCGTTGTCACGATAGGGGGACGATGGCACTTTTTCTCCCAACGCCCCCCAGTGGGGCCAGAAAGGTGGGGGCCGCTGGGAATATACGGTCACTCCAAAACAATCTTCAATCCAATCGTTCTCCAAACTTTACAAGCAAAAATACTAAGCTTCGATAGAGTAACTAACTATAAGTTGTTTTAATTGCATATTTAATATAAAGCCGCGTGGCATGATGTCGCTGTGCCCCGCTACTGTTAAAATATAAAGCAATATGTATATACCTACCTAACTAAATGGTTTTTATTAGGTTGTTATTTATAAGTATATCATGCGTAGCATGTGTTGTCTTATAATTTTTTGCTGATTTTTTTTATTTATGTCTATTTACTTATGGTTTTTGATGTGCTTGTTTTCTATGACGTATCAGCTTTGACCTACCCATTGTCACTTCAACTTGCTAATTCTGAGGTCTATGGCGTTAATCTTGGTTCTTCTACGAATTAACATTTCTGATAATATTATACGTAGTTAAAATTCATAGCATAGCTCTCTCCATATCCCGCCTCTTTGTGATTAAACATTTCTCTACGGAGTGTACGTATACAATTCATAGAGAAATCCTTTTTAGTTCCTGGGTAATCTGATTTTATCACAATGTTGGACGACCTCTGTGGCGCAGCGGGCGAAGGTTCGCCTGCGACGCAGGAGGTTGCGGGTTCGATACCCGCCTCGGAACAAATATTTGAACGATCTGCAGATATTTGTTCAGAGTGTTCTGGGTATTTTTCTATGTATAATAAAAAATATCTATCTATGTAATGTATTGTATTAAGTATATCAGTTATCTAGTACCCATAACACAAGCTCTGCTTAGCTTGGGGCTAGATAATGTTGTGTGAAATGTCCACCATTTATTTATTTAATGTTATTAGCACCATAAGTAAGTAATTGAGTAATTGGATTCATTCCCACTAGTCCCTTTTGGCAGTCCCTTTAAAGGTACTAATGGGACTTTTTTTCCCACTAGTTCCTTTGAAATTTTCAAAGGAACTAGTGGGAAAAAAAAGTCCCATTAGTACCTTAAACCCATGCTGGGCAGGGGGATAGAAAAGAGGGTTTGCGCTGCACGTAGCATAGGCTACATTTTACGAATTGTTCCCGGCATGTCGATTCCACGCTACATCGACTTCTCGTTATAGCGAGCTTTATTACTACGGTAGGTACATCGTTTATTGACTTTAACCGGAAAGGATTTTACAGTCCCTGTTTGACAATGGGATTGTTAATAACTGGTAGTTCGCTCCGAACCGAGTTCGCGAGACCTCGCGATGACACCTTTATCAGCCCGACTACTTAAGTGGGGAAGAAACGGTTTTGTATTTAACGGCTATGTAAGTATGTAAGTATGGATGATCCACCAGACATCTAAAACCACAGAGTCAATTTCTCTAACATGAGAGATTTTGTTTTCAAAACTGTTAGCCTGACTAGTCGGACAGATTGGAATTTGGATTTTCGCTCAAATTTGTTCCATATAGATCTTTCCATCAGGCAACATTTTGGAGTTACTCGAAATGGTTCTGCATCATCAGAATTTTGATTTTCCAACTTTTTGGAAATTAGCTAAAAATGGGGGAAATAATTTCCATCAGGCAACATTTTGGGGTACTCGAAATGGTTCTGCATCATCAGAATTCTGATTTTCCAACTTTTTGGAAATTACCCTAAAAATGGGGAAAATTATTTCCATCAGGCAGTTGGTAGGAAAGATTGGAATAAACGGGTTTAATTATCTTATCTATGTATAATATAAGTGGCTGCACACTCGATTTTAGAGTTTCCAGGGTTAAAGGGACAAAATGACGTTACATGATGTCCCACTAGTCCCTTTGATTATTTCAAAGGAACTAGTGGGAAAAAAAAGTCCCATTAGTACCTTTAAAGGGACTGCCAAAAGGGACTAGTGGGAATGAATCAGTAATTGAAACACAATTAAATCGTTTTATCGATACAACAGTGAATAATACTCAGTTACTTATCTAATTTATATTGTTATCAACAACACAATGGAAAATTATGAATTGCAATACTGTTTGCGATGTTTTGGTGTTCAATTCCTGTTAGTTGACAGATACTGATGGCCAATGATTGAACGTGCCAAATTTATAGTAGACTAGCTGGTGCCCGCGACTTCGTCGGCGTAGGATTAGTATTTCGAGTAGCTTATATTAGCGTGGCGTAGAAAAGAATATAACCTATATGTATATACTGTGGCGGGCTTTTTTGTAGGACTATTTAGCATTTCCATCATACATTACATATGTGTAACTCTAGCGGTTTTGGCAGCGCACGCCAGAATAGCTCGCAGATGGTAGATTTTTTCCTACTTACTTGATACTTATCGTCATACTATAGACAATTCACACAATATCTTTATAAATTGTAGTCTATGTGTTATTCTGATTTATAAGCTATATTATTGTAAAGTTTCATTAAAATCCATTTAGTAGTTTTTACGTGAAAGAGTAACAAACATCCATCCATCCATCCATACTTACAAACTTTCGCGTTTATAATAGTATATGTATATATATATATATATATATATATATATATATATATAGTAGGATGACGACAAACACGTTCCAATTTGCTGGCGCCCAGTGGACAGTGTCGCGAAATTGTGGGACACCCGGCACATTTGGAATTGTGACGCATTTCAAAGAGATGAATGTTCGAAATTCGTGTTTTTGTGTAATTACTGCGTTTTTTAAATAGATTTTGAATCAGCGTGGGTTGGTTTATTGAATTTGTGTGTTTATTTACTGTGCTGTAATAATGTCAAATGTTCCATGATTAAAACTACGCTGTAATATCATTGGAGATTATGAGAGAGATATTTAATATACTCTGATTTTTGATCTTACACAAACAAATGCCAAGGTATGCAATATAAATGTCAGTGTGTATATATATGTGTATCATAATATTATGTGTAAGTATATATATGTACTATCAGTATCTTAAAATATGTACCTACCTACTACTGAAAAATATTTATTTTTCATATAACTTTGACAAAAACTCAATTTACGCAATAATATATATTTCATGTATATATATATATAAAACTACATATATATAAAATATATATATATATATATATAGTTAAAACTATTCTGATTTTATATTCTATTGGGTTTTGGCTAACACAAAATCCTACCTATTTTCTTTGGGCTTTAGTAACCTACTACTTGAACGTGTATTTTTTGCTCTGGTATCCCCTTTGTTTACAAAAAATGTCTAAGATTAAAAATCAAAGTATAAGTATACCTAAAGTGCATAGAGAACACGAATAATTTTAAAATACCTATTCATATTCATCGGTGTTTTGCCATACAGTAATTTTCCAGGCTAATATTTACATTACCTATTCGTTAACGATCATCGTCTAACCTACTTACTGTATATCGACATGAGTAATTAGTGACGTCACGCAAAAACGAGTTGACAGTTGACTCTTTGTCAAACCTCGAATGTTGCAAATTAAGTATGATAAGGACTTTTTCTGCTCTTTCGAACGGAGACGTCGTCCTTTTTTATTAACCGACTTCCCAAAAAAGGAGGAGGTTCTCAATTCGGTTGCATTTTTTTTTTTTTTTTAATGTTTGTTACCGCATATCTCCGGCGTTTATGAACCGATTTGAAAAAAACTTTTTTTATTTGAATAGATATACTTCCAGATTGGTCCCATTTTTTTCAGAATGCAGTTCTGATGATGGGATCCATGAGGAATTGAGGGAACTCCTCAAATATTGTAGGCATACATATGGCGATTTTGATATTTTCAGCAACAAACCAAGCATTTGCATTCAAAAAGTATCATAATCCTTTCACCACTATGGTTCTTTCATCATTTTTTTTTTCATCCAAATATTTAGTCGAATACAATGGCGGAAGTCGGTTTTTTAAATGAAAAGTTGTTTTACATCAATTTCTAGTGTTTTTTTGAGTTATATCGTGTAATTTTGGTGGCATTTTAACCGGTGTAGCTCATAAAGAGCCCATGGTAGTGAATTTAAATAAAATAAATGTATTGCGTGTCTTTTCGAAGGGGTGGAAATTGTCCAGGAACATTCTAGTAAACTGCCATCAATTTACTAGAACATGACTTGACAGACGACTTTGACGACTGGACAATGTTTGATTATATCAATAACTTGACATTGGCAAAATTGAGATCTTCAGATGCCATATAAAAAAAAAAAAAAAAGTTTGATAATCTGCTACGCCGTGGTGTGTTTGACCCTCAGAATATTATTCTGAGGTTTCGCCTAAGAATAGACCCTGGGTCTCCTCCCGTGGATGTCGTAAAATCCGATTAGAGATAACACCAGGGCATGGCAGCAGCATACACCTCAGAGAGCTGATCTGAGTTTTGACAAGCAGATGACACGGACGTCTGGTGTAGTGTAGTGTGGTTTTTTGTATGGCGACACCGATGAGCGCCCCTAGCGTACACTCTGTGAACCTCATTTTCCATACAAAATCCGTGTTACACTACACCATACGTCCGTGTCAATCGCTTGTCAAAACTTACAATCAGCTCTCAGTGCTCAACAACAATACACCCCCCCTTTTGCTGGATGATGATGCTTTGTCACTGTTGGATTTGTTAAAATTATGATTTAATTTGTATGTCATTGGTCGAGGCTAACTTTACTTGCAGGAATAACTACAATTCTACTAAGAAAATTATGCATATTTTCCCATTTCAACGATATCAAGGACAATGGTTATAACACGTGTTTCTCATAAATAAAGTTTTGTTTCTGCTGATACTTTAGATAAGTAGTTGAATATTTTCAAATAGTGTCAGAATCATAAGTACAAAAATATCTAGAACTACAAGCGAAGAAGCCCACTTATTTCGCAGCCAGCGGCACCCCATCCATGGCCAATCACGGCATATCAGATGCGAAGATGCTAGTTCAAGTCCCGCTGGATCGGAATTTTAGGAACAAATTTTTAAATTTCAATTAGACTTGCGAGTCACATTTATGTATAAAATTAATAGTGACTCATATAAAAGAAACAATAGCTTTTATTTCAATCGTAGAACAAAACAACGTAAGTAAACAAATTAAAGTATAAAGAACCTATATATTATATCTACCTACCAAATACATACTAAATAAACACACGCCTTTATCCCCGAAGGAGTAGGCAGAGCCTCAAGGGCCTCTAGACGAACAAGGGAATATAGACGTGACAAGTGGTGAGCTCATCGCCGCCATTGCTTTCCACGACCATCTCGGCTAACACTTTCTTCCATAACACACTCCTAAATAAGCCAGCAGCCAGAACAAATGTTATAGCAACGTTAATTGACCAACAAGTCCGGGAAAGCATAGAGAATTATGTAAATCTCTATAGTCATTAACCTTGAGTGTTTGATAGAATAACAACAGTTCACGGCGATTAGCTCAGCTGGTGCTGCGCCGCTGTCAAATACCACATGTGCCTTTCAGTATTTATATCCGATATATTTTAAATTAGGTATTCGTGGGTGTACTTGGTTAAAAGCAGATTAGTGATATTTTGCGACTGTACTACAACTCTACCTTGTGATATTCAAATATGGGTAAAGATTAATGTTAATACGAATATATTAATGTCTCTTCGACCTTTATATGTAGAATTCGCTGACTAAGTACCAATTTAAATAATAAAAATAGAATTCATATAATGTATTTTATTTAAATGTAAGTCACATAATTATATCTAAACGTTACACATCTACAAGCTTCATGTAATGTACCTACATATTTTTATTATTAATAATATAGGTACACTGTGTTTATAGTGTGCAGTGTTTATTTTGCATAAATTTTTTTTTTTAAATTCTCTTACCTTTCCTTCGTCCGAAAGGGCCGCAGAAGACATTCCCCTTGCCAATAACACTGTCATCGATATACTTGATCAGCTTAGAAACATCTTCCTTCCGGCATTCTGCCCCCCATCTCGTGGGTAACTCCTCTTGCATTGATTCAGATTTTCCTTTGCTACCTCTAGATTTCTTAAGGACACTCGTCATAATCACATAACACTTGAAAACGCAAGATAGTTTGTTTTATATTACTTATAGTTTTTTTTTTATTACTTTTATCACAATGTCACTGAACACTTGTTTACTTTTCAGTTTTAAGATTGCGAAACTCAAACCACGGTGCGGTTACGCGTGGACACATAGAGGTAGATTTGTTTCTTCTTCTATGCGTGGACACGACCGCTTGGTTCGGTGGTTGCCGAACGAATGACGAATGAAGCGAACTTAACCTTGTGTTGAGTGAACGCGCCAGTGTTTTTCTTGTGCGTAGAATGTGAATAGCATACTAACCTATCCACAATCAGAATCCTATCCTACTACAGTGGGTTGATGGTGCTGTAGATTAACTAGTTTCTATATTTTCTGTGTTGATACCCGGAAAAGTGGTAACCAATGAAGAGCTAATAAAAGGAAGAGGTCGGTATAGCGCAGACTCGGGGCTTTGTGGGAAATGGAACGTAGATTTCTTTTGATAACTGCGTTTGATGTTTAGGAAAAGCGACAATACTTACCAATGAATTATTCTTCGCTTTCTTTAAATTGCGGTTTTGTTTTTTAGAATTCTCAGCTATTCTCAGGTCGGACACACCACGGCATTTTGTACTCTTATTCTGAATAGGTACCTAGGTACCTACTACGTAAACTTGCTGGATGAGTATAGGCTCTAGTTTGTACTTACTACGTAATTGCTTGATGAGTATATGGCTTTAGGTGTACTACCTAAACTTGCTTAATGGTAGGTAGGCTCTCGGTACTATCCTACCATATTATCTCTAGGTAAGTAGAGAGGTGTAGGTACGTAGGTACAGTAGTTTTGACAAAGTGCTCTACAACTCGATATGATACACTGACTAGCGACCCACCCCGGTTTCGAACGGGTTAACGGGGAACCTTATAGTACCTACTTACACTACATACATAAGTGTGTTATACTTGGTTATACTATACAGCAGTGAAACCCATTCCGATTGGTTTTGAAGGAGACGAGTAACGATTTATTGTGAAAGCACCTTCCTTGGATACCAAAAAGGTTCCAGTTCTAGTCCATTCCTGTAAATTGTTAGAAATTCC
Organism: Epirrita christyi; assembly: GCA_951392215.1. Taxonomy (NCBI): domain Eukaryota; kingdom Metazoa; phylum Arthropoda; class Insecta; order Lepidoptera; family Geometridae; genus Epirrita; species Epirrita christyi. Next base: position 10,539,148 of record OX595848.1, read on the forward strand.
TCTTTGGTCGATGCCATGACAACGAGTAAACTGCATGGTAAACTGTGATTCTCTTTGACAACGTATCAAATCTACTTATCAAACGTATTTTAATTGATCGGCCGGCTGCCACATCTTGTACATTTTTGTATTCCTTTTGAGAATTATTTTACCGGATTGAAAATGATGAAACTACAGATAACGAACGAGCGAGATCGTAAGGAGGCTCAGAATAGGGAGAGAAGACGACAATGCGAGCTCGAGAGAAGGAACAGGATCTTCAATGCGAGGAACAGGAAAATTGGGGTAATTTTTTTCTATGTACCTACTACTCGCTAGTAATATATATGTCAATGGTACTACTTCTATCACTTCTATATTTTACACAGAATAGTATTGTTACTAACCCCCCTTAATATTTGTACCAAAACTTCAGTTCTAACCTATACAAGCACAGCGCCAAGCTGTATAAAGTAGAACTTACTGCAAGAGTGGAAACAAACCCTTAGCTCAATTTTTTGATCGAGAGTTCAAAGGGGTTTGAACTTTTTGGCATAGTCGTTACCATAATGTTGCGAGATTTATGGAAGGTTTTAAAAAATGCGGCGCTCGATGCACGGCGCTCCTGCACATATCGATAGACGAACAAAAAATTATATATGACATACCTAATTAAAATTCTAAAGCGTAGTTTTTGAGATAATCCATGTCTGAAGTCCTGGAAAGATAAAAATCCTAAGAAATTTCCTCTCCAATTAAATACCTCTAATACAACAGTTATTAAAATAATAGAAAGTACCTACTTATTAGTTGCGACACGTAGCCACCTTTATGTTATGCCCAATGTTCAGACCCAGGCCTAACCTCATATTCGTTGGTGAACGGACCATATAGTCACCACGTGGACAGAATGAGCCTGTGGTGGATTCTGCATCGGGTTTATCTCGAAAACCTTGCGCTCTAGGACTATATGACAGAAACATGTTTTGTTTCTCTATAGATCCTCTATCGATATACTTAAGTATAAAGGATTCATAGTGCATCGCATTTTAGAAAAAAAATTGGTTGTCTGTAAAGTCGGTTTACTGACGATAGTTGAACGTGACAACGTCTTCTTTGTCGCTCGTTCCACGCTCTCGCTTGCACTTCAAGCCTTACATGGAACGCCTCAGAGCGAGGTAACGCCGCATGAGTCATGTTTTTTCGTGCGTGCAGCCGGCTCTATCGAATTATAAGACGTTGTCACGTCAAGACGTTGTCACGTCAAAAACAGAAATTATGGTTACCACTATAGGTGCCCCCCCCCCCTCCATAGTAAACTTACCCCCTTTAGGTGCTTTCGTCAAAAAAAATATGCATTTGCAGACTCCTACAAATCGTGCGTAGAAACTGCTACGAAATTCGTAGCATTTTGAAAAGCCATTCTGTAACTTGCAAATTTTTATGAAATTATAACATTTAGTTATGAAAGGAAAATTAAATTAAATTATTAATTTATTTGACATGAAAACAATATACACACACAACCTACAACAACAAGCAAACATAGCAGAAGAAGAATAGGTAGGACAAACAAGCTAACATGATGAGGGGCAGGGCATTTAGAGGGGTAGGGTGACCAAGAAAGAATCGGTGACACTACATGAACAGATGATCCATATTAAAGATATTTTGGTCAACAGGTGGATATTCCATTCCTGGAGCGTCAGATAGTCGAGAAACGAGCCGAACGTGCAGAACAGGCCCAGAAGGAACTCGCGTTTGCCCAGCAGATGATCAAGGATAGCAACCTGGCTGTGGTGCTCGAGGCGAGAGAGATAGAGGTAGGTATCATCAGGCGGTAGACCTCCATTATACTAGACAGAAGCCTCCCGTAGAGGTTCTTTTTTAGGGTCCCGTACCCTTAGGGTAAAACGGACCCTATTACTAAGGCTCCGCTGTCCGTCCGTCTGTCACAGGAATGTATCTCATGAACCGTGATAGTTAGACAGTTGAAATTTTCACAGATGATGTATTTCTGTTGCCGCTATAACAACAAATACTAAAAACCAGAATAAAACAAATATTTAAGGGGGCTCTTATACAACAAACGTGATTTTTTTTGCTCATTTTTGCTCGATATTGATAACGGCAACAGGTAGACGCTTGAAATATTCACAGAATATTGCGTTATGTATATTATTCACTTTAAAAATAAATAATTAAATAAAAATAAACATAATATTTAAGGGGGGCTCCCATACAACAAACGTGATTTTTTGCCGTTTTTATAGATAATGGTACGGTTCGCGAGTCCGACTCGCACTTGGGCGGTTTTTTTTTGTTATTCTACTAGACAATCAAGCAAGCGTACGGCCCTGTTGATGAAAAGTGGTTACCGTAGCCTATGGACGCCTCCAACACCAGAGGCAACACACGCTGCCGACCCTGAGACATAAAGATGAAAAGTCTCATGTAGTTTCACCGGCACCCGTACCCTGGATGTTAAGTACTCAGATAGATGCTGCTACCCATCTCCTGGTGTAATCCCTTAGTAAGGCTTTTACTACATCAACGGGAGAAGAAGGAAGGGTATATCTTTAGGCCGGACACACAACGGTACACTAAGGTAAATTAATAAATAAGAAAAACTACAAATGCCAGTTTGATTACTGGTGAAATTACAATAAGGTTTTATGCCTTAGTGGGAGAACTCTTGGGACCTTCCTTAGGATTTGGTTTTTTGCCTTTTTATTATTTGCATGAGGTTCATGCCACAATAACGCATTTAATCTTTGAAAATTTCAACTAGCTACCTTTTAGGTACAACAGTCGATATTGTATACCCCTATATAAGAATACAGGCAGACAGATAGACGGACGGCGTATTAGGCTTTCTAAATAGGGTCACGTTAGCACGTTCTGAGTACGGAACCCTAAGAAACAAAGACGTATTGGTTTGGCTAGCCTGCTCCTTCAAAATTAAATAAAAAACAGACTTCAAAAAAAGGAGGAGGTTCTCAATTCGGTTGTTTTTTTTATGCTTGATACCTCCTAACTTCGTCATTTATAAACCAATTTGGAAAACTTTTTTATTTGATATGATAATGCTTCCAGATTGGTCCCATTTTTTATCAAAATCCATCCATGAGGAATTGAGGGAACTCCTCAAATATTTGGAGGCATAGGTACATACGGGGTGTAAAAAGACTGCTCCCGAATACTGAAGGTACCGGTAAAGCTACCTATATCATAGCTATATAAAATAGCTTTCGCCTGAGAAGTGATTCATACCGGAGAAAACCTTTTTTTTCGTTTCGTATCGTATTTTTCAGCCAGCAATGTACGCATTTATTCGGCCGCGCGAGTTCAACGCTCCCGGTCAGCTGATCGACCCGTAGGCACAGAATAAATATTAGTACAAGTACCGTAGGGCCAATATTTCTCATGTGGTTTTCATTGCTTTTTTTGACGTTTTTATTTATTAACGTGCTTTGAATAATGAAAAATAGGTTTTCATGTTCCTTTAACGATTTTTTTTTCAGCTTAAATATTTTCAGAGTCATGGTCTGAATGCACTGTTTCAGTTTTCGGGAGTAGTAATTTTACGCCCGGTATAGCGATTTTGGTATTTTCAGCAACTAGTTATTATTTTGGATACCTTTACCAAACAAAAACATGCAGATAGCCGAATTCAATGGCGGAAGTCGGTTTTTTAATGAAAAGTTATTTATAACAAATCTTCAACTCTGAACAGGAGCGTCGGCGCATCGATGTAGAGATTGACTCGTACCGACAAATGTACCAGCGGAAGGAAGATACCCGAGAGTATGATCTCAACGACCCTGACGTCTTGAAGAAGCAGCTTCCACCAAGAGCTAGCGACGGCGAGCCGGTGGGCATGTCCAGCGCACAAAAGTAAGTTATCATTCTGTATTCGCGTCAAGTAAAGTCTTGAGTCAAATCTTTGTTTATCTTGATCCTTGCCAACCTTCCAACTGTTACTCATGACACTAGAGATTTAATCATGGCCAACAGCCCAGTGGGTAGGTAAATCAAATCAATTTGGCTTGGCTTAATTTGATGATCCATCTTACTACTAGGTGGGAAGCGCCTTTGAGATGCCTTGGAGCAGAGAGAAGGTGATGCATAGAAACTGAGAACTTAAAAACCTTAGGAAGGAGTCAAAAGTAAAAATAATCTGCAAAAGTTAAAAGTTTATTATGTAGATTACGAGATTAGAGACACGGTAAATTTGTTACACTTCCACTCAGTAGAAGAGAAGCTACGTAAATCCATGCCACTGCTCCTATACCTCAAAATGTAATGCCATTCGTATCTCCGGGGGCCGAAAGAAATGATGAAGAATCATGAAGGTGCAGTGAGGAATCAACGCACTGGGAGAGAGTATTGCCTATTCAAGTTCTAACTACCTACCTACATGATTAGGAGAATATGAGTATTATTAAGATTATTAAGGAGCAAGCAGTACAGGATTTAGACTGAGTGGCGTTAGGCGTAAAGAGCTATTGCCCAACCAACCGTAATTAAGTGAAGACGTTTACTGATAGACATACTAACATATCAGACAATTTCGGTTTCGATCCGTCTCTATCGACCGACTTCTTGCGACCATTACAATGTCATCGGACCGTCGAGTGGTGGGCATTCGTACACTGCTGCGTCTTCGGGCAACGCGGTCGCAACTCGAGAATCTTTACTTCCCACAGTTCGTTGAGCTGTATAGCCTGCCCATTGCCACTTTAACCATAGATCTATATCTGAGCCATTGATCCTGATCGTCACGATCTCACGACTAAGTTCAAACTCACAACTTTCATTTTGAAGTTGAGGTTATCACTCATATTCGCAGGTTTGAAGGCGAAGATCTGGATTATGAAGAACGCAAGAAGATCATGGCGGATCAGAAGAACGCTTGGCTGGAGCAGCAGGTCCAGGAGAGGAAGACTGCTGAGGAGGAGCGGAAGAAAGCCGAAGCCGCTTACATGGTAATTCTTTTTTCTTTAATTTGTTTCCTCCAAATTACACTTTTGTAGGGGAAATGGGTTAAATATTGTGGTGAAGAATACTCACCGTGGTAGGTGCTTGAATTGTGTTGGTCTGGATTTCTTGGAGGGTAGATGAAGTGGAATAGAGGACTCTTTGCTTGCTACCATATGTGGCATTGCTACATCAATTTCTAGCCCTACAACCTCCTGTCTCCTCTTCCGACCTCCGTGCACGGTGGGCGAGTAGCCGGCTGAGGTGCAAGTGGTTGCGAGTTCGATTCCCGCTGCGGGGCAAATGTTTGTATGATCTGCAAATATTGGTTCCAGGTCTGGGTGTTATGGTACCATAACTCGTATTTAGTTCCTGACACCCTTGACACAGGGAATCCTAATGTGGGAGCAGGACTATGTCCATGTCACTGTTGGGTGTTCATGACCCCATAGATATCTAGCAGGCATTTGCCTCACCCATCGACGAAGATTGGCTTCATCCAATACTACCTGCTGTACTACCTGCGACCATTCGAGTGGGGGAAATCCCTACGCGTAGATTCTTCGCAACCCCAGGTGGATGCTGCTGCCTATCCCCTTAGGTATACTCACATTCTCATTGTAAATTCTTTGGGTGCAGATGGCGATCAAGTCCAGGGACGCTCGTGCCAGTGAGCTGGACAAAATGGAGCGAGAATGCCGGTACCGGCTAGGACAGGCCAACCTGCGGTACAATGAGGCTTTGGTAAGAACTTTACCTTCTCTACATGCAAGGGTCTCTGGAGCACTGGCTCCTTTCACCAAACTGGCTCTTTCACCATTACAAGGCTCATTTCAGGGTCACCATACTTCGACCTGTTCAAAGACATAACGATGACGAACGAACTTCGATAATAATACGCAAACATTTTTACTAACCAACACTTATTTTATGGAATACGTAACACATGAAATGGACAGGTTTCTATGAAAAACTTACAAATTTTGATATACTTTAAGTGTCTCTTAAGTAAATGTCACATTAGATTTAGATAGAGTATAGAGAATACGGGGGCGGTTGTCGGTTCTGCGAACAATGTAGCCTGTAGGTATTAAAATTAAAAATTAGCTTGGTATCACCAGGCGTCTGAGAAGAAGCAGCTCGAAATGATAACGAAGGCGCAGGAAGAAGCAGACAACACTGCGGAGATGTACAACAACCTCACCTCAGACATGCTCACTGAGAATCCGGACGTCGCCAAGAGTGCACTCAAAAAGAACGGGTTAGTACCTACCTAGACCAGAAGTAGTTTTTTTTTATACTACTTGGCAAGCAAACACATACGGCCTACCTGATGGAAAGTAGTTACCGTAGCCTATGGACGCCTGCAACACCAATAGGCATCAAACGCGCGCTGCCGACCCTGAGACATAAAGATGAAAATTCTTATTTGCCTGTAATTTCACGCACATGATGGATTAACTCTTTCACAAGAAGTTCTACTACGTCAACAAAGACAATTTTAGAAGATTTTTATGAAACATTAAGTACCTGTAGACTAATAAATCAAAAACTTATATTTATATAAATAAATAAATATATGCTGGACATTTCACACAACTTCCCGCTCGTCCCCAGTGGGGACGAGCGGGAATAACCCACATTATCTAGCCCCAAGCCAAGCAGAGCTTGTGTTATGGGTACTAGATAACTGATATACTTAATACAATAACATTACATAGATAGATATTTTTTTATTATACTTAGAAAAATACCCAGAACACCCTGAACAATTATCTGCAGACCGTACAAATATTTGTTCAGAGGCGGGAATCGAACCCGCAACCTCCTGCGTCGCAGGCGAACCTTCGCCCGCCGCGCGACAGAGGTCGTCAATAATATATATATTAAATTTATTGTTAGGTTAGGCCATAACTTCGAAAATATTAAAATATTATGTGGCATTTTTCACCCGGACTTGCTAGGCTATTTTCGTTGGTAGGTATAAGATTTGTCTATGCCATGCCTGCTGGCGTATTTAGGAGTGTGTTATTTACTGAAAGCGTCAGTCAAGTTGGTCGTGGAAAGCAATGGCGGCGATGAGCTCACCACTTGTCACGTCTTTATTAAAATAAAGTAAAAGTTGAAAGTACAAAAAGTAAGTACAATAATTCGAAAAAAAAATACTAGTTGAACTATTATTGGAATATTTTAGTCCCAAAGTTCAACTGATTGAAGTAATAGTTGAACTTAGTGGAATAGGTATTTTCTCCCTTACTAAGTCAGGTCCGGATCACAGACAACAACAGCATTTGCGCGGGCTATGAAGCAGTTACGCGAGGCATTACTATGCTCTGTGTTCTAATTCTTATAAGAACCAAGGTAACTTCATGTTTTTTTTTACAGTGCCATTGGTTTTATGTACAAAGGCATGAACCAAGAAGAGTTGAAGAAGTTCTTCGCAGCGCAGAAGGAACAGATGGCTGCTGCTAAGGTATCTTAAAACTAGACTCTAGGTCTCTAGTCTACTTCAAGTATATATGTACTAGATATCTCCTAGCTAGAGTCTCTAGTATATACTTCCACTTGTCAGCTTATACATACATAGGTGCCACGGTTTGTCCGGCCAAAAAAAAACTTCCTAATCTCCTAATGTCTGTCTAAAATATGTATGTGTATATATTATATATGTCTGATTATGGCAAATAATACTTACTACGGCGAGGCATAATAACATAACATAACACCCAACGTCTACACAACGGCACACGACTTTCATTCTCATGAAGGATATTCTGTTTTATTCCATAAATCTACATAACATCGCCGCTTGGAATACTAATCTGCAAATTTATTCTAATCGCCCGGGATTTCAAGCCACGACCTTCTGTTGGGATACCTTCTACTGGGCCACCACGGCTCCTATTCTGTGTTCTTAAATAATTGGGTATCTTCAGATGAAACGCGAAGCCGAGGAGAAGATGGAGGCGGAATGGCAGGCACTCGCAAAGTCCATACAGAGGGATGTGGCCAGGCAGGACATTGCGGACCAGAGGAAGAGGAAGTAAGAGATCTGATTTTTTCCCCCTGAGATACACTTTCCTCGTCTAAAGAGACACTTTATAAGACTTTATCGTTTTTCATCATCATCATCAGCCTGTAGAAGTCCACTGCTGGACATAGGCCTCTCCGTTAGAATGCCACGACGAACAGTCTTGAGCCACCTCCATCCACCGACTTCCCGCGACGTTTATATGCATGCATGTTTGAAGGCAGTTTTTCAAGTCGTCCTGTAATTTTAGAGACTGGAAAATAACTGTTTGTAAAATGGTAGGGTTCCAACTGACACTTGTCTCGTGACAGACTTTCTTTCTTGGTCAAGAACTAGTGTGGTGAGAGGGTTCAGTGCACAATTAAGCGTAGCAGGCGAGTGTTGATAAATCGAACTCAAATGCGTTCCAATTTCTTACTAACTTTTCATAAGCCTCCTTGTGAATGTAAAAGCAATGGAAAGGCCATATAGCTCGCAGAACCGACAATCGCTGGATAGGTTCTCGATTAGCGATCACGAACCGGACGACGCAGTGTAACGGCTTATAAAGATGACTCTTGTGTATTGTTTCCAGAGACATCGCCCGTCAACTGATGGAAGAGAACCAACTCCTGGCTCTCCAGCAGAAAGAGAAAGAGAAATACTACAAAGATGTGGTGAACAACAACGAGCCGACGGACGATTACTACTCTCAATTCAACACTACCACGAGATAAACGTATTCTAGATCTTATCGAGACTTATGGATAGGTAAAGTTTGGCTTGCTATAAATATAAATGGATAGTGTATGCACAATATAACCAGAAAATCTGATACCCGCAAATCTTACAAGTCTTCAAGAATGGTAGTCTGCAAAAACGGTACATGTCTGTCTGCAAAAATGGTACGTGTCTGCAAAAATGGTACGTGTCTGCAAAAATGCTACGAGTCTGCAAAAACTGCAGTGTAAAAAGACTAATTTACGCAATGGCATAACACTGCAAAACTAGTGCGAACCTGAAGTGGCACGAATCTGCAAAACTCACAGAAACAACTTTTGCACGCAAGCTTATGCAAATTATGCGCAAGACTGCAACCATGTACTTTTTCTTGATGATAATAAAGGTACGCAAGAAAGAAAACTCTTGCCAAGTTGAATTGCAAAGTTATTCTACTAGCTTAAATACTTTTAAATATCTCCAAAAATGGTACTTATATAGTACATGTCTGCAAAAATGGTACGTGCCTGCAAAAAATCTTGAGACTGCAATGTACGCAATGGCATAATACTGCAAAACTAGTGCGAGCCTAAAGACGTGGCACGAATCTGCAAAACTCACAGAAACAACAAATGCAAGCAAATAACTTCTGGTAGGACAGGATGGAATAAACGGCAAATTTTAGCAAATTATGTACAAGACTGCAACAACACTTTTCTTACTAAAATAGCTTTCGTGAATTATATCTTTCATTTTGTAAAACGGGAAATTTTCACGTACCAATATGTTGGTGGAAGCACAAACACACCGGAACATATCGGTACATGAAAATTTCCCTTTTACAAAATGAACACTTTTCTTGATGATAACATAGGGTAAAGTAGGTAGGCAAGGTAACTCTTGCCTAGTTTAATTGCAAAGTTATTCTATTGGCTTAGATACTTTTTCACCTACCTTATACTTTTTGATAACGATTTACAAAATTTCAATATCTTTAGTACCTAGTAATAGTCACCTTAATTTATTGAAATAAACACATTTTGGAAAATAAATATGATTTATTTGGAAACATAGAATAAGCACATTTACATAACGAATACAAAACATCACAAGAAAGAGATTGGTTAATTTACTGATTCCAAAGCCATGTTCCAAAGTTGCCTTTAACATTTTGGCAATGATATCATAATACTTTTCTATGGCTCGGAAATACTGTCATATTTTTTGCTAACACTCCAGCAATCGCTAGCACGCAACACACTGGTTCTCTCTGATGTTAAATGGCATTGAGCAAAACAAGACAAATGCTATTTTAGCTATCAAAGGTTTAAACACAGGTAGGCCAAAGCACACCGGATATGTATGCAGCACTCTAACGTAGACACGCACTCTCTGAACTAATCGGGTTGGATATCTTATGTTTAAGAAACAGCAAATTTTAAAATGGTTACGATATTAATTTTAATGTATACATACTGCCATTTTTTTCTGAAAAAACTCGAAATCCATTTACTTTCCGTAATAAATCCGTGTTCTTCTTCATATGTCAAATGAGTCATTTGAAGATAGACCAATTAGTTGAGCCACGTACAAGTTGCCGATGGATTCCGAGATGATTTCGGCCGTCTCGCGTCGGTAGCCACCGCTTGTCAACATCACAATCGGGACCTTATGCTTTTTGCACATCTCAAACACGAACTGATCTCTTTTTATTATGCCCTGTTAACAAAACAGTAACAAACACATTAACATACACACACACATACATAACATAATTTCACACACCATTATCTAGCCCCAAGCCAAGCAGAGCTTGTTTTATGGGTACTAGATAACTGATATACTTAATACAATACATTACATAGATAGATATTTTTTATTACACATAGAAAATACCCAGAACACCCTGAACAAATATCTGCAGTTTATACAAATATTTGTTCCGAGGCGGGAATCGAACCCGCAACCTCCTGCGTCGCAGGCGAACCTTCGCCCGCCGCGTCACAGAGGTCATCAATAACACCCAACAGTCACGTACGTAGTCATGAGCCCACACTAGGATTCCCTGTGTCGTGGGTATCAGGAACTACGAGTACCATGGTACCATAACACCCAGACCCGGAACAAATATTTGCAGATCATACAAACATTTGTCCCGTAGCGGGAATCGAACCCGCAACCTCACGCATCTCAGCCAGCTACTCGCCCGCCACGCCACAGAGGTGTACACAGATACATTGGCGGAGTAATCGAGTAACAAACATACAAACAAAAACATACAATCGAATTGAGAACCTCCTTCTTTTTTTGAAGTTGGTTGAATAATGGGACAAGTTTGTAAAAAGCATTAATGAACACTTACGTCCCTAGTGATCTTCATGAGACCCAGCGGGTCGGACCACAGAATATCAGTGCCGGCGTTGTACACTAGGATGTCTGGCTTGAACTCGTTCAACGCACCTTGCAAATGACTGAAAACAAAAATAAACCCTTTGCACGACTAATGTCCAATTATGAAAAACTAGGGGCGCCCGCGGTTTCACCCGCGTGAATAATGATGAAAATTGATGATGATGATGATGATGAAAAGTAGCCTATGTGTTAATCCAGGGTATAAGGTATCCCCACTCCAAATTTCACTCAAATTCGTTCAGCGGTTTGAGCGTGAATGGGGGTTTGGGGCTGTAATGGCTTACACATAGATATAGATATATACTGTGGCGGGCTTTTTTGTAGGACTATTTAAGATAAACATTTCTATCATACATTACATATGTGTAACTCTAGCGGTTTTGGCAGCGCACGCCAGAATAGCTCGCAGATGGTAGATTTTTTCCTAAGTACTTGACACTTATCGTCATATTATGGACAATTCACACAATATCTTTATAAATTGTAGCCTATGTGTTATTCTGATGTATAAGCTATATTATTGTAAAGTTTCATTAAAATCCATTCAGTAGTTTTTACGTGAAAGAGTAACAAACATCCATCCATACTCACAAACTTTCGCGTTTATATTATTAGTAGGATTACAAATAGTCTAAAAATGTCCATTCATACAAATGTCCATTCATAAAAATTACCATTTATAAAAATGATCATTCATAAAAATTAACATTCATAAAAATGTTCATTCAAAAAAATTACCAATTTAGACAACACTCAGAATTAGAAGCTCAGATATTCTAACTTAGCTTTCAATAAGGTTTCTGTAAATAACTCATTAATTCCATTCTTTATGTTATTCTGTATTGATTCCCTTATCGAAAAGTACCTTCATATATATATATATATACAAACTACATACTGATATGTATTTCCTATTATAATAAACTTTTCCTATATGGCCACTTGTAAAATAAATCTTCAATAAGTGTCACTTTAACATAAGTCATATTTCCATATTCTAACTAAAATGTATTTTAAGTTGGTCAATTTTCATATTGGACAACATTAGTGTTGGACAACATTAGTGTTGGATAAAATTAGTATTGGTCAAAATTCTTGTTGGACAAAATTCGTGTTGGACATTAATCCTAGTTGAACAGTTTGTATTTTGGACATTAGTCGTCCAAAGGAAATAAACCCTTTGGTGCGCGTCCTACCGTCAAATTCAAATTCAAATTCAACATTATTTATTCCGTGTTGATACCTATTATTGTACACTAGGAAAAGTCAAATTCTACACAATTTTATAAAAACATAATATTCTAATTATAACAAATGATTGTTAAAATGTTTGAACAAAAATTCTAACACAAGTACCTATACCAGTACTGTTACATACTAAAGTCATCAGCTAGAGCTTCGTCAATGTTATAATAAGATTTTAATAGTAAAAATTTTCTAATATTAACACTAAAATCCTTAAAATTTAAATTTCTAATGTCCAAAGGTAATTTATTAAAAAGATTTATGCTTATGCATAAAAAACTATTAGCTACTTTAGCTAGTCTGTGCTTCGGAACAACTATATCGTCTTTATTGCGTGTATTATAATTGTGAATGTCACTTTTTAATTTTAAATCGTCAATATGTAATTTAGTATAAATAAGATTTTGAAAAATATATTCACCAGTAAATGTCATGATATCTAATTCCTTAAACCTTAGTCTACACGATTCTACTTTACCAATTTGCAATATAAACCGTATCGCCCGCTTCTGCAACAGAAACACCCTATTGGACTGTGATGCATTTCCCCAGGCTAGTATACCATACGTCATCAACGAGTGAAAATATGCATGATATACAGCCTTGGCAGATCTCACATCGCTCAATACTCTTATGGTTTTTATTGCAAAAGCAGCCGACTTAAGCTTACCTGCAAGAGAATCAATATGATTATTCCAAGTCAACTTACTATCAATTTTAACACCTAAAAAAGTAACATCACCAATTGCATTGATTGAATGTTTCATAATTATATTTTGAGCTGGGTCAGCAATTTGTACACTGCCCAGAAAGAATCTCATAATATTAGTCTTTTCTACATTTAAAATAAGATTATTTGCCTTGAACCATTTATTAATGTTTATGATCAATGCATCTAGTTTCATACACACATTTTTCTTATTTTTATCACTTACTACAACAGTAGTGTCGTCCGCAATTCGTATTGCTCATCCTATGAATGAGTTCATGTGGTTGACTGTGGTCCTATCAACTTGTTCCTATGATAGGACCAGTCTTTTGATTGATTCATCCACAAAGACTCATTTTTCGAGAGCCTGTTCGAATGTACAGTTGGTCCACGGAGACAAATAAACAGTGAAAATGTAACTGTACTTTTAATTTTGAAGTTTACTGAACTTATTGCACGGTTACATCACCAGGGTATAAGCAGCAGCATCCACCTGAGTACTCAACACTAATACTGCGATCACCAATCACCAATCCCCACGCCAGCGTGGCATTGCATTCTATGGGGGAGGCCTCATTCAATAGTGGAAGTCTAACGGCTATTAATGATGATGATTGCACAATTGGATGTTTTTCTAATAGATGATGTGTTTTCGTCGTGTCGTACATACATGTTTTTCTTCCTAGATAATTATGTCTCATTGCATTGTACAATCCGCGGAGTGGGAGCACTGGTGACCTGTAAGAACAGGTTTTTTTTAACCTATCTCAGGCACCAGTCTCAATCACAAAACAGGTTTTGCAATCTTTTGATAAATAGGGAAACTGTATACTTATCTACCTAAGAAACTTTTGTGATTTGAGAAAATAAACGTTATTATTATTATGTTAGCCAAAGTACGACTTACGAAAGACCTGTCGCTGTCACTGTCACACAAATGTTAAAACACGCGTATTAGAGAGAGACTGGGACAATTTCAAAGTAAGGCTTAGACTTAGTCACCGTGAAGTACGTTCTATTTATCTGGACCTTAATTCTCACGATTTAAGATTTTCCCACACAAACCCATCTCAATGGCACACCCTGTAAAACCGATGGACTTGCAGGTCGCAATTATAGTTTCTAATAAATACTCATACCCTCAGTTTGTCCAAGTACTCGGTATCTTCGTCCCCGCTCTTGAGCTCGGACCGCCCACCAATTACAGTTGCAAATGGTAATGGGATAGGCAACAATGGGTATCATTTTGGCCCTTCAATCTCTGTGGATCCATTGTCCAGATCCATAGTGGATCTAGTGAGATATTTTTTTCTCTGTAGATCCAATTTTGGACAGTGTGGATCTACTGAGAAATATTATTCTCGCTAGATCCGTTAACCAGCTCCGTTAAGAAAGTGTGGGTGTACGAGAAATTTCTTTCTCACTAGATCCTGTAATGGATCTAATAAGACCTTTCCGTTGCAGTAGATCCAATGTTTTGCTATTCAAAATTGCGTTAGATCATATTAAAATTAAGTTAATTTCAAGAAAAAAATCCTCTTGATTTATTTAATTTATCATTACATCTTGTGAGACAGTAAATAACCATCAGATCCAATAAATTTTACAGTTATTTTAAAAATAGATCTATTAATAATCTAATAATAAAAATTCTCATCAGATCCCAATTATTGGGAAACCGATCAACTGAGAAAAAAATATCTCACTAGATCCACTATGGATTTGGACAATGGATCCACTGAGATTGAACGATTTTGGCAGCCTTAGCGCTGTCCAAATCTTTTGAAACTTGGAAGGAGGAATATTTAGGTGAAGAAGTTTCCCTTATTCAATGATCCCCATTATTGCGTTCCCATTTCCATTTGTTACTGTAATTGGGGGGCCAGCGCCGGATGGCCTCTTTGGCATGTTTGTCGTTGGGGTAGATGTGCCGGTTGTACTTACACCTTCAGTTTGTCCAAGTACTCGGTATCCTCGACCCCGCTCCTGAGCTCAACGCGGCGCCGGATGGCCTCCTTGGCATGCTTGTCTTTTGGGTAGATTTGCCGGTTGTACATGTCCAGTATGTACACGGCCTCATTACCGATGAAGTCAAGCTCATAACCATTTCCCTGGAATTTAAAAATTAATTGATAATATAGCTTTTTTTTTTTGTTAGTAGTAGAACTTCTTGTGAAAGAATTCGTCCGGGGAAGTACTACCACCGTACCTATTTCTGCCGCCAAGCAGTAGTGTTCGCATTGCTTTGTTTCGGTTTGAAGGGTACGGGTGCCGGTGAAATTACAGGCACATGAGACTTTTCATCTTTGTCTCAGGTTCGGCAGCGCGCGCGTGTGATGCCTCTTGTGTTACAGGCGTTCATAGGCTACGGTAACTGCTTTCCATCTGGTGGGCCGTAAGCATGTCTGCTTGCCAAGTAGCATAAAAAAAAAAGAAAGCTTGTATCATCATGATGTGATCGTAAGTAAGGGGTTTGCTTCGCCTTTAATCCCAAACGAGTGTTTCAAACGCCCAACCATAACTACTAACTGTCCTGTCCCACCCTAACTCTCCTCCTCTCCACCTCCCCCTCCAAATCCCCCAATGTTTGTCTAAGCTATTCTATACCCTATGACAATCATCTAAGTGTCGAACTGTCCTGTTCTAAATCGCACCTAATGTTTAAAACCCCCCAAGTGTCTTAGCCTCCCCCCAATACCTTTATCTTACCTGATGAGCATCCAAGTCAACAATCATGGCAGTCTTGATCAGTATTCTGTCCACGAGAAACCGCAGCAGCAGGGTGATGTCTGCATAGGGACAGAACCCGCCCCCCTTGTCGGCGCTGCAGTGGTGGAAGCCGCCGCCGAGATTGATGGCCCAGCCGCGGTCCAGAGCCAGCTTGCCGGCCAGAATGGAACCTCCTACCTGGAGTCTAGAATTAAATAACATAACCAAAATAAATAATATACATAATATTATGTATATAACAGGATCATCATTAGCCTGTTGAAGTTCACCGCTGGACATAGGCTCTAGAATGCCACGACAAACGGTCTTGAGCCGCCTCCATCCACCGACTACATACATATATTATCCAATATGTATGTATGTAGTCGGTGGTATACCTAGAAAGTTAAAGAGGAATGAAAATAGGTGAAATAAATAAATACTGGACATTTCACACAACATTATCTAGCCCCAAGCTAAGCAGAGCTTGTGTTATGGGTACTAGATAACTGATATACCTACTTAATACAATAACATTACAATAGATAGATATTTTTTTATTATACATAGATAAATACCCAGAACACCCTGAACAAATATCTGCAGATTGTACAAATATTTGTTTCGAGGCGAAATCGAATCCGCAACCTCCGGCGTCGCAGGCGAACCTTCACCCGCCGCGCCACAGAGGTCGTCAAAATAATCTTGTGTCAGTCGCATCTTTCATTATTAGTACGTAGTAACTATTACGATTAAGTAATTACTAACTACGTGACAGTGTGATTGATAGATAGATAGATAGAAAATTCTTTATTGCACATAAAAGAAGTACAAATGCGAACTTAATGCTAGAAAGCATTCTCTCCCAGATAACCTTGGTGTATTGTGGAAAAAAGATGTGTCGGTAGTGCACAGAAAGGGAATAATGACAGTTAAACAGAATTTTCAAAAATAAAAAAACTGACACACGTGATTATATTGCAATTAAATTAATAGAATTGGGTCTCAGATTAGATGTGGCAGTTGTGTGATGATGATGGTGAAAGAGATCTAACCTCATAGGCTTCAGATAGCACCGTTGCACCAGTAAATTTGGCAGGCACGCTATCAATGGCACTTCCGCAATCATCGCTACTTTGTAACTCCACTGTAAGAAGGAATTTTGTTAAAAAGTGTTTTTTTTTTTTCATAAAAGCAACTACATTATTAATAGGAGCTACAAATAGCCTTAGCATTTGGCATACATATATTTTAAAACTATGTAATTATACTCTGATTTTTAATCTTAGACAATTTTTGTTAACAAACAAATGTCACTGTGTGTATATGTGTCATGTATGTGTATATTAAGTGTATTTACACATATGATACACAATCATGACACTTATACACACAGTGGCATATCTTGACATTTGTTTGTTTACAAAAATTGTCTAAGATTAAAAATCACAGTTTATGTACGTCAGTAAGCTCGCTTGACAGGTTTATAATTTATTGTTTTTTTATTTATTAATTTAGCAGCTTACTTGCCAACCTAGTTACTCATGGCTTTAAATGTATATTCATTTTATTCATTTTTGTCTACTTTGACATTCACTTCAGACCACACAATATAGGATTATGGTATAGCTTACTTTCAAAGACTTCAGGTATCTCTTTGTGTGCACAACAAGTAAGTCCTTTTTTGTTGCTTCATGGGGCTCCACAAGATTTGAATCATGGAAACCATACACCTTCAACCCCTGAAAGATTTAATGATTTTTGCCAGTGCGTCCAGCCTTAGGAAAGATCCTTCTTATGTCCTGCCATGGACGTGGCTGTTTATGGAGGAGGCCTCATCAGTCAGCAGTGGATGTATACCGGCTAATGATAATATTTTTAATTTATAGGTATCACCTTCACATAGAGAAACTATTATAACAGTCTGTCCCCTACCCCTACCTTAATTAGGGGACTACATACACATATTATTATCAAAAGACTTTTTATTAAAAACGTACGAAAAGACAAAATGGATGTTCAAGTGACAACTTGAACGAGGAATCTGTTGGTAGGCTGGGGAATAGCTAAGGAGGCGCTGAGGAAAAAAGACTCTGACAAAATATCGCAAGAAAAAAGACTTAGAAGAATCTCGCTCAAATTTGGTCCCCTTATCTACACCCCAACGTCTTTTTCCTCAGCGCCCCCTTATCGACACTCCGACCGTTGGTAGTCTTTAATTTTTCTACTACCACGGGCCTATAAGTTATTTTGTGTATGCATATCCTTGGCTGTACTTACTCACTAGAAGCTTGTAACTTTAAAAAAATAAGACTCTTGGCACCCAAGTTACGTTCAGGTTTTAAAAATAACAATAAAAACAACCTCTCTAATATTATGCCACTTCTTCGCATCAAAAACATGAAGCTTTTCTAGGCCCCCCACGCTCACATTGTAATTTTCGTGGTACACAATAGGATACTGAGATGTCTCGATATCGAAATACAAACTGAAAAAAGAGAAAATTAAAATATAAGGATTTAGACAATTTAGTTATCTACTTTAGACAAACTTCATTGTAAATGGTACTGAATTAAAGGTAACCTTGGACGAATTATCACAAATTCGTCCAAGAAGGTACCCAATGGTTGTGGATAGGTACCTTTAGCTAGGGCTAGAGCTAGGTACTACGTATTACCTAGTATTATGTGTGGCCATTTTAAGCATCAAAAATGTTGTTTTTACCCAGCAATTTAGCAGATTCTCACAATATTTACATTTACTAGTATTTAACTTATAAATCAGTGTTTACATTTCTAAGCCAGAAGAAAATTTTTTTTTTTCGTTGCCCTTTGTCTTGCCTTTGTCGCGTACCTGCCAATACTGCCAATGTCAGATAATAGACTTTTCCCTAAGGACTTTTCCTATGGATACTTTTCCATGGCTGGATCTCAGGGCTGGCTGGGTCATGGATACAGTACTAAAAAACATAATGCACACATAAAAAATCCTTGATACCTTTACTTTCTTAGAGAATTTAATTCTTTAAGTTTACTTTAGTCATTATTCTGAGCTTGATACCATGTTTTTCCATGATATACCCATGGAAGTAATAAGTGTAGTACTTATTACTTCCATGGATATACCATAATACCATGTAGAAACGTAAATCGTAAATATAAGAAGCAGAAAAACCTTGGACGAATTATCACAATGGACGTAGTCATAAGACGTTGCCGCTCTTACATCTGTGTATCGTATTAGTGATCATATATCTTTGTCCATCCCACGGAAACTAGCTACGAGTAAAAGAGAAAGTAGATATAAGTTTGGCAACGCCTTACTTCTTTGTAAATCGTGTCAGTTGATAACCGGCTAGTCGGCCAAAACATTGCGGTGAAGTTTTTAAAATCAGCAAAAAATCATATGAAATTACAGTGTTTCATAAAAAAAATTTTGAAAAAGTGAAAATATGTCCTGTTCTGCTGTGTGTTGATCATCAAGAACAACAAAAGAAGGAGTAAAAGACCCGGGATTGTCATTTCATACGTAAGTCTTGGTCAATATATTTAATTTATTTACTTGCTAAAAGAGAGTTTTTTTAACCGGAAAAACTGTAGTAATTACATTTTATTAGTACTTAGTCATATATGCCTGAGTGATAATCATGAAAGTTAAGTGTAAAACCTTTCATTATTGTAAAATAAAATGCATTGTTTTAGGCATCTGTGCTAGTGATGTACTACACCAACCTATTTAGCTTTATCGATAATATTTTAGTTTCCGTTTTTGATGTACACACAACAGATGCTTTGCGCATGTGTTTACTGCGGGATAAATGCTTGTATGATCTGCAAATATTTGTTCCGGGTCTGGATGTTATGGTACCATGGTACTCGTAGTTCCTGATGCCCACGACAAGAGAATCCTAGTGTGAGATCATGACTACGTGTATGTGACTGTTGGGTTTTATGTTATGTTTGTATGTTTGTTTGTTTGTTTAGGTCTTGAGTCTTGAAACTGTGAGCCAGTTCCATCCACCCAACCGATTGAGCTGATGCATTATCAAGTTCCGATGGTAATACATACATGTAACAAATTAAAGAGTTGATATCTTATAATGCCTTTTTCATTAATTTCGAAATTATTCATCGATAGGTTAGTCAATGAAGGCACTTCTCTAGTCACTCACACTTATACATATCTACAACTGCACACTGACAGAAAACGGACATGCTTTGAACCAAAATGCTCTGTCCATTGTGATAATTCGTCCAAGAGAAAAACAATCGTTGGCACCGTAGAGGGAGGATTTTAACGCGGTTGCACTTATCCCATAGTGCTATTCCACAGAATAAAGATTATTCTGAGGCACAGGGCGGTTGTTCTGATAAATAAGGCGTGCTCGGTTTTTGGGTCAGACTGGGTCGGCTATTTGCCCGACCGAGCCCTAGAAGTAAACAATCTTGTAAGCAATAAATGAATTACTTTGAAATAATGATATTTTACACAACAATGGCACTAATGTCCTTATGTTTACTCTAAAGCTCACTAACGAAACATACATTTAGAACAAAATAATGAAGCAAAACTACAATTTCAATGAAAACTGTTGAAGCACTTGTGTAAAGTCAGCCCAGGCCGATACTGGCTTTGCCTCGTACCACAATGCACAATATTACACTCAGGCATTGTGAAATCCAACTTGTGTAGTAAAAAATATAGGTATTTGCTAATAAAATAGTGAAAATTTACGAAAACACAAAAAGTAAACAAAACTTTGAATGAAGGCAATCAAAGGT
Organism: Epirrita christyi; assembly: GCA_951392215.1. Classification (NCBI taxonomy): domain Eukaryota; kingdom Metazoa; phylum Arthropoda; class Insecta; order Lepidoptera; family Geometridae; genus Epirrita; species Epirrita christyi. The sequence goes on from OX595848.1 coordinate 10,559,693, forward strand.
CACAGAGTATTAAATGAATGGTTGAATGGCAAGCTAATGGTGGGCAATTTTCATACAAAATAAATGTTACTGCCGCTCCATTTTGTTCCTTGCTCCAAGTTCTGAGGGCACACCAATGACTTTGAATTTGACATGCATGCTCTAGCTCAATGGCAGTTGCTAGGCAACGGAAATGAAGTCCAGGCGGCGCGAAATGTAAACAAATCCTCTTTGAACAAAACGTGCTTGTTGTATGATCATTTATTTTCTTATAACTTCGATTTCGTGAACAAATACTTTTCGTCCTCAGTAATAATATAAAATATATTAAATAAGTCGGCATGGATACTACAGCTGTAGATACTCTGCAAACTGAAGTAGAATATTACAGGGTAAGCCACCGAGTTAAACTACTATTATACCTGTTTATCTCTTGGAGCAAGGAACAAAATGGAGCGGCAGCGGCAGTAACATTTATTTTGTATGAAAATTGCCCACCATTAGCTTGCCATTCAACCATTCATTTAAAACTCTGTGACCTTTGATTGCCTTCATTCAAAGTTTTGTTTACTTTTTGTGTTTTCATAAATTTTCACTATTTTATTAGCAAATACCTATATTTTTTACTACACAAGTTGGATTTCACAATGCCTGAGTGTAATATTGTGCATTGTGGTACGAGGCAAAGCCAGTATCGGCCTGGACTGACTTTACACAAGTGCTTTAACAGTTTTCATTGAAATTGTAGTTTTGCTTCATTATTTTGTTCTAAATGTATGTTTCGTTAGTGAGTAAACATAAGGACATTAGTGCCATTGTTGTGTAAAATATCATTATTTCATAGTAATTCATTTATTGCTTACAAGATTGTTTACCCACATTTGTTTTGTGACCCAGTCCGACCCAAAAACCGAGCACGCCTTATTTATCAGAACAACCGCCCTGTGGTTTATCTAGATATAATATACAGTGTAAACTCTTTATAACGTTATCCTTTATAACAATAAACTCCCTGTAACGTTGAAGTGAGCCCAACTTGGTTGGTTTGCGTTAAAACCCACATATTGAAACACTCTTTATAGCGATACGCCATTCTCTATTACGAAGAAATGTGTTCATATTTTTAGACAGTAAATATTTATTATCGGTATTATTGTTTATGTTATGTTATCAGGTAACAAAAGACTTTGAAGCTCCGAAACATCCGAGGTCGGTCTAGCTTTTGTTATCCTTAATTGCCTTGAACACGTGCAGTATGACGCATTGTTTTCTCGGAAGTGATGGTCTTCGACCAAGCATACTGGGTACCTACCTATCGTATTATCACTTATCAGTCGTAAACCTACTTTGAAACTGTTAACATGGCCAGTAAACGGAAAGCGATTAGTGTTGACGAAAAAGTTTGTGTGATACGTGCGATTGAAAAGGGAGAAAAGAAAAGTGACGTTGGAAAGCGTTTTGAACTAAGTCAATCCACTGTTGCTACCATTTGGAAAAACCAAAAAACAATTCTACAGGCGGCGCTGGAAGGAAAATCTTCTAAAAAATTAAGAAAGCCAAAATTCGAAGACTTAGATCAGGCAATGTTGTCGTGGGTTAAAAATCAGCGCCAGAATAATGTACCCATCTCGGGGCCAATTGTAAAAGCTAAGGCTGAAAAGTTTGCCAACCAACTTGGCATAATTGACTTTAAAGCATCTGAAGGTTGGCTCGGAAAATTTAAGCACCGTCACCAAATTACGTACGGTAAAATGAACGGAGAGGCGCGGGATGTCGATATGAATGTGACTAACAATTGGATTAGTACAGTGTGGCCTAAATTAAAGATGAAGTACTCACCAGAAGACATTTTTAATGCAGATGAAACTGGCCTTTTTTTCAAGTTAACTCCCGACAAAACTTTAAAATTCAAAGGGGAAAAATGTGTTGGAGGAAAACTGTCTAAAGAGCGTATTACAGTTCTAGTGGCTGCCAATATGAGTGGCACAGAAAAAAGAAAGCTCTTAGTTATAGGCAAATCGAAAAACCCTCGGTGTTTCAAGAACATAAAACAGTTGCCAGTTACGTACAAAGCAAACAAGTCAGCTTGGATGACATCGCAGGTTTTTGAAGAGGAAGTGAGAAAATGGGATGCTGAATTAAAATCACGGAAAATCTTGCTTCTAATAGACAATTGTCCTGCTCACCCAATCATATCTAATCTTCGAAACATAGAGTTAGCATTTTTCCCAGCTAATACAACCAGTATTTTCAGTCAGGAAACACCTGATAATCAAGATGAAGAAGATGATCAAGTGGACAAAGCCGAATCACCACCAACAATTCAACAAGCCCTAGATGCCGCTAAGTTGGTAGAAAATTTTTTGTTGTCTCTAAGATCTAGATATGAAAAGAATACATAAAATAATACAAAACAAGTACTGGCATAGCAAAAAACGTCAGACAAAGTTATCAGACTATATGTGTAAACAATAATTTATAAGCATTTATTATCTAAGACATACATATTAAAAATTCTTGTTAATTTGGTTGTTTTTTTGTTCACTCCATATAACGATAACTCTCTATAACGACAAAAAATGCTCAGTCCCTTGAGTTTCGTTATAAAGAGTTTACACTGTATATATATATATATAATATACACATACAAAGGGGATAAGAGGATAAGCAGGCCACACCCGTCACCACCACTTTATTCGCTGTTCTATACGAGCTAAATAGTAAGGAGCAGCGTTCAGTAACAAGAAGTAGGTACAGTACAAAAAACTAGATAGGTACATACTTACAACCCGTACGAATTAACTGTGCACCTCGCTCTGTGACGTCATAAATAATATTTTTTTACCGGCGCCTCGTATTCGCCGTAAGCGCTCAGTAGCGATAGCATCTTTGTTACCGTTGCGCGCGACTCGTTTTAATTATCTAAATACAGTTTAAATCCCCTGTGATCCCGGATGACGTCACAGAGCGAGGTGCACAGTTAATTCGTACGGGCTATAGGTACAGTAATCCCACAATGGTGAAATTTGGTTCGATTCAAATGATTCCAATAATGCTGAAATTAGGTCAGGTTCTAATGGTTCTTTTGATGCTTTAGAAAGGTAAAGTAGGTAGGTAACCTACATTAAATGTATTACTAATTTAAGTCTATTGGAAGGGCACCAGTACGGTCTGGATTACACCAGGGGATAGGTAGATGCGATCACCAATCCGCTTGCAAAGCGTGGTGATTATGGCAAATCCCCCCATTGCACTATATATAAGAGAGAGGCCTCTTCCAACAGTGGATGTCGAACGGCTGATGAAGAAGAAAGGACGATGGGGTCATGGTTTAAATTTAAAGAAAGCTGCACAATAAATCCACATAATAACTATTATACAGTTGTTTAAAGAAAATGTTTTTTTTTATACTACTTGGCAAGCAAATAAGCATACGGCCCAACTGAAAAGTAGTTACCGTAGGCTATGGACGCCTGCAACACCAGAGGCATCACACGCGCGCTGCCGACCCTGAGACATAAAAATGAAAAGTCTCATGTGCCTGTAATTTTACCGGCATCCGGGCGGTTGCTGAAACAAGCCACTATACGCGCTGTTTAGTATACCTATTAGTAGAGTGAGCACATTTCTAGACTTTCCTTATTTACCAATCTGCACCAAAGATTTTATAAGGCGTAGCTTCGCTATTAATCTGCACTAATCTTCCGTGGAAACCTACCTACTACCAATGCGAAAGTGGCCCCCAGTAGTGGAAACAAAATTTGTTTCAGCAAAACCAAACGGTTGTGGAAGAAGAAATCAGAGCACTCATAACCGATAACCACAAACTATCCCAGCAAGTCGGCATACTGCTGAAAGAGAAACTAGATAATGCGAGACAAACACACTCGCAAAACGACGAGCAGAGTAAAGATATTGAAGAGCTGAGGAAACAAGTTTCAGTGATAGCTAAGGTTTATTTGTTACTCACCTACGTAGTGGTATAATCAGCGTAGCCATAGAACAAGTCCCCCCCCCCATGCATTATAATATGGGAGAGGCCTCGTCCCAGCAGTGGACATCTAGCGGCTGATGATGAAGAATCGAGCAAGAGTGAACGATAAATAAGTTAAGACAGTCTTGTAGTGAGAACTTGAATAGCCTGTTAATGGAGATTAAACAAGTAGTCGATATGAACCATGGCATGGGCCATGAAATAATTAATGATAGTTCGATTGCTTATAAATGAATCTATCTTTCAGGAAAGAGATTCTTTACACGTTTTATGGCAAACATCGCAGAAGACCATAGATGCCTTAGAAACAGAATTAAAAACTTACACCAATTATGACAACAGGGGCATTCAAGTAAGTGTTTTAAAAAACATCAATTTCGATGTACGTACCTTAGTTGGTAGGCGCATAACTATATAAGGTAATAACAAAAAAAACATGTTCTACAGAATATCCATGAAGAGAGAAGAGATCAAGATCTTAAACTACAAACTGCACTAGCAGACTACATCGAATTAGAAGCAAGGTACAAAGAACTCTACACAAAACATTCAACTCTAGAGAATGAACAGAAAGTAAAAGAAAAAGACATCATATCATACAAAGAAAGGGGAAAAGAAATAAACGATAAAATCCGTGAACTAGAAAAAGAACTTGATGAATTCAAAATTAATCTAGCAGTGGAGAAGAAAAATAGTGAAGGCTTGCAAACTCAACTGTCAGTACTGCAAAAGGATATAGTCGAAAGGGCCAAAAAAGAAACTGAAGCTAAATCTAAAGTGAGTACTAACCTAACCTACCTTCCCGGTTCAGATGTTCTTTAATCACTAAAACTTAGTATTTGCAATAGGATATTAATGGGAAGAGCCCAAAAGTAAATGAAACTTAATCTAAAGTATTTTCTATGTTCAGGAGTCCCAAAACCTTAGTACTACAAAAGCATTTAGTCAAAAGAGCCAAATAAAAAAAATCTTAAACTAAGGTGAGTAGGCACTTATTATTTTCCAAGGTCAGATATTTTTTAATTACAAAAACTTAGAATAATGTATTATTTTCAACCCAAAAATAAAACCACAAGAACTCAATTTGCAGGTGTCAGAAGCATTACAACTCTATGATTTGGTATGTGCTCAGAAGAATGACGCCATTAAAACTATTCAAGAAATGAAAGGTAAGAAAGTAAAGTTAAATTACCCACTTTACTTAAAAGCCAACCACCATAATTCAACCTGCCCCCCCTATTCCCTAACTGAAAGTCAATCGGTGACTAACGTTTTGACAAGTAACATTATCATCGATAATTTTTAGGAATTGATAGTCATTTTACTTGTCAAGCGTTAGTCACCGAGTGACTTTCAGTTAGGGAATAGGGGGGCTGGTCTGGTATCAGGCTTAAGGTGACCAAGAAATAACCAGTGGCACGACTAACGAACGAACCAACTTGGAAAGTGCATAGGGCATTTTACTAAAATCTTACTATTCTGACATAATTTCCAGGAGAAGTGTTGCAATTAAAACTTACCCTATCTAATGTAAGACAGGATGTGGAAACAGTTTGTAGAAGAGAAGTAGAAGACCTAAAAGATAAATATAATGAGAAATTAACTGACATGCTCGAACACATAAGACATCTAGACGGGGAGTTATCCGAAAAAGGATTACTTTTGAATAAATCTATAAGGTAGGTAAGGTAAAAACAAAAATGTCGTTACTGTTACCCAACCATAACATAACAAGGTCAATAGGGAAAACAATCTTGTTCACAGGGAAAACAAGACTTTACAAACAGAAAATGAAAATTATATCGAACAACAAAAAGAAAACCTAGAAATAGTAGACCCAAAACTAGTCATAGCAGAACAAAGGACGGAAGCTATGTTCCAGGAGTTGGTGCGTACTTTTCTTATATCGACCTCATTGAAGTATGTCATGAAATAGAAATCGAAAAAAGTTTTTATACTGAAACATGAGCAATCTTCAAAGTTTCGCACACACCAGCACCAAAATTTATTTTTCAATACACTCTCGAATCATAAATGTGATATTATAGCAGCAGTGATTTTTTTACAAACAATTATTTTTTACGACAAACTTTACGTAGACGACTGTTTGGTAGGTGACGTCAGAACGTCGAAACATCCAGCTGGTGTGCGAGAAGCAATGTCTCGCGATAGACATACAGCGCGTTCAAGATATACACACGAGGGAGACTAAACGAAGGGATTGGGAAGAATCTCTTTTGAAGAACCAATGTGAAGAATTACGGTAAGAACTCTGATGGAAATGGCCGGAATACATTAGTGAAATGTATCGTAATCAACAACGCCGCGGATTATAAAAGATTGACTCAAAGAGGCTCAGACTCGGCTGTGGGTGAAGTCTGTTTGGGAATGGAGATTGTGAAATACCCGATTATTCTCGTTAAAAAGATTCTAGTTGAATTAGAATTTTTGTTTACAGGATACAAGTGGAGCACCTTCAAAAATCATTGGATGAAACACATGAAATGGTCAACAAACTACAAAATATGCTGTCGTCGAGAACAGAGCTGAATCATAAGTATAACAGCAGTATTCTAGAACCATACTGGCTTATACTTGAGCATTTCATGTCCAGGTACTTAACCAACTGTTAAATCATAGAGTCATGATAAAATTTTGACAGGATTGACAATGGGTGGATCGACTTGGACAAGAAAAGCTTAGGTAAAGGCCAAGTAGGTACCTACCTAAGTCGCTAGAATACGTCAGTAAATCTACTTATTCAACGTCTCAACTTTCTTGACTTTAAATTTGTTTTCAGAATATTTTCCACAAAGGAAGATGAACTTATTGAATTGAATAAACATTTAGAAAATCAAATGGAACTTAGTAAGAAGTTAGTTTCACAGTATTTGTCCTGGATAATTTAGTAATGGGAAGCAAGTTATTTAAATTTTAATGTCTTTCAGGTGGAAAGAATCGTACATGGAAATGACCGAAAAGCTGAAGAAGAAATTGCAAGATCTCTACAAAGAGAACCATGACCTTAGATCTACGTTAAAACTCCCTCATTTAGGATCTAGTCGTGACAGCGTCAGTAGCTAACTTACATTATGCTCCTGACGCTGCTACTGGCGCTCGAAAATATTTCCCTAAATGCTTCTGCGGCAACATCGGAAGTGAGTGTTTACATTGCCGCTGTTTTGGATTAATATCTAATTATCTACCCCCTCAGAGCCAGACTATGATTCTGAAACTATTGAGGTTGTAAAGACACGTAAAATTTATTTTTTGAAGTTTCTTAGCTTATCTAGGTATTCTTAGCTTATCTAGGTATATATCTACAACTATTAAACGAGCAATATTAGTAAGTATATATATACTATACATACGTATATATATTGAGATCTCGGAAACGGCTTTACCTAACGATTTCGATGAAATTTGCTGGGGTGGGGGCGAAAAATCGATCTATCTAGGTAGGACTAATCTCTGGGAAAACGCGTTTTTCTGAGTTTTCCGAGCCAAGCTCGGTCACCCAGGTACATCCATAATACGTCATGTATTAAGTAATAGAAAAAATTCCCTGATTTTTTATTTGTAACGATTAAGTTAATAAACAGATGCAGATCAATAATAAGATGCAGCATGTAAACACTCACTCGCGCTGCCGGCCGGCCCTTTGACTTCCACACAAACAACTTCATGCCCAGTTCCCTTCAAGCAGGGAAGTGCTCACTCCCACGGAAATGAGCTGAATGTCAATGAGGCATAAAGTAACACCCTTCTTAAAATAAAAGAGACCACGATAGTTTCGACGCAGTTTAGCTTCAGATCCGCAATCAACACCGATAGTTTTATATTAACAGTTTAAAAGTTTTAGCTATTAGATATTACGATAAAACACGGCACAAGAATCTTATTTTTTTAAATTGATTGCCTGTCAACTGTGCATACAAGAAATCAATGCTTTTTGTCTAATAATGAATGCCCTGATAAAATTTAGGTAGCCATTTCAATTTAGCCTAGTAGATAAGGGTCAGGTGCAATATTAGACTAGCAAATAACAATATTATTTTATTTACAATAAATTGTATCAATAACAATCAATAACTTGTAATTTAAAATTAAATAAAAGTTGTAATACCTTAAATCTACACAGGAAATTGGATTTCTCCAAGAATTATTTCATCATGATGATGCAGCAACACACTCGGAGAACAAACTGGGGAACCAGTACAGGGTCTCTTTGGGGTCCTGTGAATCCACCCACGCTAGGCCTTCCTTTACCATGTGGTTCAATGCATTCTGGGCTCTGGTGTCATTCCACCTGAAAATCAAACAAATATAAAACATGGGGGCCATAGAAGGCCTCAACGAGTTTGCTGTTGGACTATGGAAGAAAAAATTAATAATAATAATAAATAAATAAATGCTGGACATTTCACACAACATAATCTAGCCCCAAGCTAAGCAGAGGTTGTGTTATGGGTACTAGATAACTGATATAATTCATACAATACATTACATAGATATACCCAGAACACCCTGAACAATTATCTGCAGATCGTACAAATATTTGTTCAGAGGCAGGAATCGAACCCGCATACTCCCGTGTCGCAGGGGAACATTCGCCGCCGCGCCACAGAGGTCGTCAAAAAAATTAAAATACAAAATGGTGTGCATACATCATAAAATTATCCTAAGAATCCCAGCCCAGATAGGTACTCTCGGTGCTCTAGATAAAGCCCAGCAGTTGACAAATAAAAGTGTGATACTGAATTTTTGTCAGTAAATAACACACAGACTATTAACAATGTTTAGAAAACTATTCTTTACCCTAAATCTCCAATCAGTATGCTAGTAGACACCCAGGCAGTGCCCAAAGTGCTGGCCTTCTGTAGCACTAGAGTTTGGTCCAGGTTCAACTCGCCCGGTATGGACTGTACCAGCCATTTACCTTTACCCATGGGTACCACTGTGAATCTGGAAGTGTAAGACACTAGAATTAAATTAAAGTAAAAGTCAAGTTGATTTTCGGGTCAAGGCAATCAGACCACTGGTCGTTCAAACATTAGCATAATTTCTTTGAAATTTTTTTTCGGCATTTTACTTTGTTTAACAATAAAATAAAATATAATCATAAAAAAGTCATTATTTTATTTCAATGTCAAAGATTTTCATGAAGAATGAGGCTCTGTAACTTTGTTTGAGTTTAAATTTAAATGTGACCCAAAAATTTGGTTAAACTGGGACTACGACCCACAATCTTCACCTCTAATGACAATTTAATTTATAAGACTAGAACTTTCCACTATGCACTTAATTTAAAAAGACAACCACTATAATATTCAAAGGTTTATGCAAGACTGTATTCCCAAAAACAAGATATTTTACCAAAAGATGTAAGAAAAGGAACTTATTTGAATGCTTATAATTTGTCACCAGCCTAGCTCTTAAAGGAGGCTGACATGGTTAGAGCGCAAGTTAACCAAACTTGCGCTCCAATATAAAATTGTTTTTTTTTGTGTCCTATAATGATAAAAATCTATCTATCTTAGAACTATTTGGCCCAATCTGGCCTTTATTCAGTATTCCTACCAGGAATTTCATAATCATCATCATCATCATCACCATCATCATCACCATCATCATCATCATCTAGTTGTCATCTAATACTGGACATAGGCCGCCCCCATAGAATGCCACATCCATACACCGACTTTCTGCAACCGTTATAATGGCATCATCTCCTTTATTGGCTAACAAACTGATAATCGCTTTCAATTCCGATTTTACAGTACATTGCGCTTTATGTTTTGAATATTTCTGCTTGTGACAGTAAACTAAAGCATATGCGGCGCAATGTAATGCAAAATCGTAATTGAAAGCGATTAGCAGTTTGTTAGATAATGCTCCCCCAGTTCATCGAATGAGGGGCCATCCTGCAATGCATAGTCCAGTTTGTGAAGCCACCCAAAAACATTAATGGATCAAATTGTACTTACCCATTTCCAAATATCCTGAGCTTCTTCACAGCAGCCAGCAGATCATCATTAGTGATGTCCTGAAGTTTTTTGGCCTTCCCCCGGGATGCTATAAGCCTGCTCCGCAGTTCCTCCAATGTTATCAGCCCACCATTCTTGTAGTTTGTTGCTAGGCATACTTCTACTATTTGAACTCCTAACTCATAATAAAAATCTCCAATTCCTGAAAATAGTAATTATAGCAAAGCTATAATACTTACACGTAAAATACCTAGTTTTCATCATGACATCACTAATCTAAACTGCACTAAAATTATCTTATTACTTTGTAAACGTTACACGTTCTAAAAAGGACCTGTCTTTGTTAGTAAATGATTCCATAGTGATAAAGATAATAGTATTTTGTGAGCAGCGAGTATGGGATTTGTAGCGCACCGAAGCCGGTGTGGTGGTGTGACGATTTACTTTAATTCGTTTACAGGATACTGACCTAACACAGACCAGAACCCCTTCCCTGACGCAAGAGGGTCGACACCAATCGCCGCACACATCTCTTGAAACTGTCGTCGAAACTGCGCGTTCTTCTTTATCTCACTCTTGTGTTTACTCGCGAACTCTTCCAGGTTCTCCCTGAACACTTCCAGCTGCTTCGACATTTGCTGGAACTGGTTCTCCTGGATAACAGAACCTTTTTCCCTGTATTTCTCCTGCTCCATCTTCTGTTTTTGGATTGCCCCGACTCCCGCGCGTCGCCTCATTTTGCGGTTTGTTTGTGCTCAAGACTCAAATACCAGGTCCTTTATTTACATGCAAATTATTTGAGTGGATTTAGACTAAGATCAATGTCTTTCGAATAAATTGTAATATTCACCAGTGATGCCAACTGGAAACTCGGAAAAAGTGCTAAGTTGCTGTAAAAAATATGCTAAAAATGTGCTAAAATTGTGCCAAACATGAATAAAAAATGCCAAATGTAGTTAAAATATAAATATAAATATAAATATAAATCTTTATTTGCATAAATGTGGTATGTACAAGGTTCTTATGTATAATATAAAGTGGCTCACATTTCCCATGTCTGGGATACAAATATTAACAAAACAGGCAAGGTCAAAAACTACCCTTAAATTACAAAGTGTTACATAAAATACCAAAATAAATCACAAATGTCAACAATTAAAATAATTAAAAAAAACTTTAAATTAACAATGTCAAAAATATTTTTAAAAAAAATAACTCTAAAGATAATACTCTAACCTAGGAAGTCCTTCAAATGGTAAAACCTGTTACCAAGAAGCCAGAGTCTTAATTGAGTCTTAAATTTATTTAGCGGAAGGCTTTTAATGTCAGAGGGTAAGGCGTTATAAATTTTGCCGCACATAGCATAACAGTTATTTAAATAAAGCTTTGTCCTCGGAACCCTAGGAAGAACAATTCTGTCCGAGTCCCGGGTGCTACGTCCGTACATTACGCTTGCTTTTAAAAACAAATTACTATTTTTCCTAACAAATAATGCCGACTCAAAGATATACATACAGGGTAGAGTAAGCAATTTCAGTTCCCCGAACAGCGGTTTACATGATTCCCATGGCGGTATAAATAGTTAAATTTTCTTTTATATTCCAATGAACAAAGTAAAAGGTACCTAAGATAAAAGATAAGATAAAAATAGCAACATTTTTGTGTTTTTTTAGGCCAAATCTGACGTATAAAATGGCTTTCCGACAAACGATTGCAGAACTTAGTTTTTACCAAACTCTTCTGACTGAAAACGCGTTCAACTTCGGCGTTTGAATGTTGGTAACTTAGCTAAATCTTCAAAAGGATTGTTTCCGGCTGCATTTTTGTATTCCATGACTTCAGTCCAAAATAATACAGTTATGTGCAGTCCCAATTTACGTGAATTTAGCTTGGAATTTAGCGATTTGCGATTAACATAATATCAAGCCAAATTGAACTATATGTCGCGCCTTTTAACAATGGTATGCCAGGGTTATCACAAATGGTGAACTTCCCTTGCGACAAAATGATACAGGGGTGAGATTATGGGTCGACCACTAACCTATTTATAAACTGCTTCGCAAATGAATTTACAACCCTAAGCTGGCTGAAGGCCGGGGATCTGTCGCAGATAACAGACCCCGTGATCGACCCTGGTCCCACAACCACAATCACGCAAGGATCATCCAAGCGCCCACAGATTGTGCCCGGATTTCTAGCCCCGAAGGCAACCGGGATGGGCTTGGTATTAAATACCAAGTGCTCGCACCTAACCATCCCCAAATCGAGCAACCACCGCTTCCTCTCAAAAGGTCGACCACGCCCTTAGGGCAAACAAGCCCTCTGGATGGCCACATCCAAACGGGTAGCTCCCCTCCAGAGGCGCTTCCATTCGGCCTATGCCAGGAGCCCTGAAGTACCACGTACCTCAGACCCCCCCTTTCTTCGAGCAAGGCTCGATGGGTTCTGAATCATTCAGAACCTCTTTTCCCAGTACTATACAAGCACTCTCGGTCGACCGAACTAGTCCGTTGTACCTTCGTACACAAGGGGACTTTATACTTATTATCGCGGAGGAAAGATTTTATCGCGAAAGACAGTCTTCCCAAAATCTCACTAACCTCGGGATAAAGGTGACTTTATTATTAGCTAGCACTTACCACGTGGCTATAAGTCTGTCCACTCAAGGCAGATCCTCACTCTCACACCCCCTTTGCACTCGGGAGATGTACCAAAAACTGAGCCACTTCGCACGTGGCTCGGAACAACTTTTTACTCATAGGATAGACGCGCAAACTTGTCAACGGATGACAAATTACCACCCACAATATTTACATAGAAAACTGTTGCCATAGTGTAAAAATGATCGACAAGAAACAGGAAGTCAAATTAAATTTACTTATCGTTTTATGACCTCGTGCTTTGCGCGACACTATAACTGCTCGAATTAAAAGTATATTTTGCCCATCATTCAGATTAGTGATTACTAATTATTAGTAATTGTTATTCGAGTATTAAAATGTAGTGAACCACTAATCAGTCATTCGAATATTGACATACTTAAGCTTTACTGGTTTAGTCGAAAAATGTGCTAAAAAATGTGCTATATGCTAAACGAGAAATAAATGTGCTAAACTGGTATAAAATATGCCAAATTTAGCATCAAATGTGCTAAATTGGCATCACTGATATTCACAGAAACGGTAAACAACAAAAGAAAAACAGAGAGAGCACAAACTAAACTAAGGCAGGCAGAGTACTAAAACTACGTGAGAGAGAGACAACTTGGAGCAACATTGAAAGATAAATTCTCTAAGAGTCAAAAGAGTGAGTTTTGCTCGTTCTGTCATTCTGTGACACTGACTGCGTGAAGAACACAGTCACACTGAATGACCCTAAAGAATTTATATTAATTCTCTTGACTATACATACAGAACGCCCCGAACTGGCTTTGTTTGACCTTCTATAGGTGTTTGACTATTAAAATAAATGAGGAAGAGTCAAAGTCATCGACAATGCTATTGCGAAACCGTTTCTTTTCACCTACTCCTTTATAAAAATTTAAAACGGAACACTTAGGGTAACTAACACATCGTTTCATCCTCCTAAAGGCTCAGGGGTCTAAGTATTTTTGTCTAAAAAATGGTTTTTCTTGCAAGGTGTTCCTAAGTGGTGTAAATTGCGGCAGCCGTTTCCAGGAACATCAATCAGCTCGCAATACTTTTTTTGAATGGAACTCTGGCATGTTTCCTTTTCTCAAAACTACAGTTTGACCTTTTATATGTAAATTTTCGACATCTGACTCCATAGCCTAATGATAACACCAGCATAAAACACGCCCTAGATAACATTTTCATGCCAATGTTCTAAATAAGTAGTTCAAAAAATGCAAAAGATGCGATCATCCCAGGTGGGGATCGAACCCACGACCTTTGGATTAGAAGTCCAACGCGCTATCCTCTGCGCCACTGGGACTGTGTGAAGTGTGCCAAAATATGTAATTACAAAACACATTGCAAGAGTTTAAAACCTTTTTATAAAGATATTGTTTTAGCTTGGTAATTATAAGCTTTTAGAATAAGTTTTCAAGTATTCATATTTTCAATTAATAATTATGAGATAATTATGATTAGTGTATTGTTTTAATTAGTTTGCAAATATAAATAAGCCACTGACTCGATCAATTACCACAGCAACAGGAAATGTCAACAAACAAATAAGCCAGATCAAATGTCAAAATTCTGTTGGGCAAGTTTTTGAAATTTCAGTAAACCGAAAAAATAATAGAAAATTGGATAAATGTGTCAGCGACGGTGTAAAAAGACTGTTATTTACATCAAAATCTAACATGGAAAGCGTTGTCATGGAAAATGGTCCCACAGATGTTGACGAAAGCCAAGATGTAAAAGGTTTGCAGTCGGCAGAAATCTTCCAAAAGTTTATGTACGAATTGTTCGAAAAGAATGGAGTTCTGAACGATTTGAGGTCGTGTTTACGTGGGCATATAATCAGTGTGTTGAGAAGTGTGCAAACTGGTTTGTATTTATATAGTCGAAATCCTAAAGATTTTCTATAAAACTGAATGAATTTTTCTAACCATGGTTTCCAGATTTTCTATCAAGTTCTGGGTACCTACAAGCAGTTCAAGAATGATTTGACTGTTGATTATTGAATATAGATATTGATTGATATTATGATCTTCATATTTAACCAGAAATTTTAATTGATGATATCAGATCTACAGCCATCACCATTTCCTTTTGAAAATATTATTTTATTTACATTGACTGTATAAATTAAATGTGTATTTTTGATTCCTATTGCAGGGGCACCTCCATCATGCCAAAAACATTTTACACAGCGGCTAGAGCTCACATTCCAGGCTTTGAACATTCTTATCGCAGAGTACCTGTTGCGTTTAGTAAGAAAACAATAGAAATATACTTAATTAGATAGATTATAACCGGTTTAACTTACGTAGATTATATACTTATTAACTTATTGTCATAGATTATATACTTAGAAATACACTTATTACTTATTTTAGAAAAATAATGACTATACACCACATACTTTACTATTCTCCTGCTGACGTTTCGTTGACGATGCAACATTGAATAGTGAAGTACGTGGTGTATAGTCGTAATTTTTCTAAAATGATACCAAGCCACGATAACTTCAATTCTATTATTAATTTTATTTAATTACCTAAAAAAATACATTATAAACGTTGCAGGAAGTCGGTGGATGGAGGCGGCACAAGACCGTTCGTCGTGGCATTTTAAGGGGGAGGCCTATGTCCAGCAGTGGACTTCTACAGGCTGATGATGATGATGTTAAATAGCTATCAATCAACTAGGTAGTTTGATCAGTCTACTTTGCTTATTGAAAAGCCAACCAGCATGGGAGCAGCTCCAGGGGGTCAGATTACATGCCAAAACACAAACTTTAATAACATCTGTCATTTGACACTTATTTTGAGTTCAACTACATGACAGCAACTCATCTTATATCTGAGAAATATCAATAACTGTTGAATGAAAGGGAATTGGCAAGAGGTGGAGAAGTTCACTGCTGGACATAGACCAGTTCCCTCTAGAATGCCCTTGAGCCGCCTTCACCCACAGTCTTCCTGCGCCTCTGTGTCAATAGTACTACTAACAAGTACAACAGGTAGTACAAATGACACACCTTTGTATCTCTAGTACAACTACAAAAAATACAAGTTCACTCGACTTTTTGAATTTTATTTAGTTTAGTGTCATTAGTACTACCAGTTGTACAAAAGAGACCAGGGCCAAGATGGGTTTCCAGGAGCTACTTCTATACTGCTCTCCAGCATCGACGCCTTCTGACACACTTCAACGGTGTTGCCACCAACCCGAAGTCCTGCTCCGTTACTTTAAGGAGCTGGGCTGGCTGGGGTAGGGTTAGCACAGGGGGACAATGCACAATACACCCCACAGCGGGACGTCAGTGCAGGTCTTAACACCCCCACTTAGAATTAGAATTAGACTACCAGTTGTACTTCTCAGTAGAACTACTGACTCGGAGGCCTTCCTATCTTTAAATGGGTCAATCGAGGTGGGCCCTTCTACACTGCATCATCCAGTTTGTGGTGATGTTATGAATACCTCACCATCATCTACCATCAGACGTCCACTGCTGGACGAGGCCTTCCCCACAAAACGCTACGGGCAGATGATTATTTGCCATAATCACTACGCTTGGGAGACAGATTGGTGATTGCAGTTTTGGTGTTGAGTACTCAGGCGGATGCTGCTGCCCATCCCCTGGAGTGATCCCTTAGTCAACTTTTACGACATCTGTGGAGGAGACAGTGGAGTCTATTCTTAAGCCAGACACAATTGTATACCTAATACATAATAGGTACCTAGGTACCTCCTAGTGTAATTTGGGTACATCCTATTTACTCTTGTTAAGAGAGAGTGGGGCCTTCCCACTAGTGGGAAAGGTGATAGGCTAACGAAGAATCAGTCATGAAGTTTTATTTACCATAAATTGGAACAATGGGGTACTAATTACTAGTTTATATATATATGTTGTCTAAGTAATAGGGTAGATAAATGCTGCATTATGTAAGAATTTACCTTGTAGTTTTTAGTATTAGATTTAGCTTAGTGCCTTATCTGTAACCATACATTATAGTTATGGAAGAGTGGGACCTTCTAACACAAGTATTTTCTACTTATAAGAAGGTTCCAACCGTAATTAAACCAATTGTATACCTGTTACAGAAATAAACAAATTATTATTTTAATTATTATTATTATATTTACAATTTCTGATTAATTTTTTAAGGAATTCAACTATAGCCTGTCTGTGTTCATATCAGAGATACCTTTGGTAAATATGATGTTTGCTTTCGCCAAAACACTCATGAAGAATGTTGACAATGATGACAGTCGACCCAGGTTCAAGGACAGTGATGTGTGGTGTATTTTAAATTATTTAGGTAAGTAATCATTTTGTTGTGTGAAAAGAGAGAGTGTGAATCATATCCATTTTACTTGCGTATCAGCTGTGTTACTATGAGCTCTCTTAGCCATTCAGTTCAAAAACTAATAATAATAATAGCCTTTATTGCTGAAAAAATAGTTACTTATTATATACTAAATTATATGCTAAAAAGAACATCAGCTTGCCTCTCGGCAAAGGTCTCCTCCAGAGACTTCCACTTTAACCTGTCTTGGATTAATCGCCGCCATGTTGGTCCCGCTAATTCTCTCAGGTCATCTTTCCATCGTTTTCTTTCCCTTCTTCCTTTTCCTTCACGTGGGTTCATTCTATTATATCTTTGGTCCATTTTCCTTTCTTATACCGCATTGTGTGACCAGTTCAAAAACTATTCAGTTCACAATTTTGGTGCTTTGATGTCCACAACTATATTTAAAAGTATAGTTGCAGATCTGCAAATATTTGTTCTGGGTTTGGGTGTTATGGTACCATGCTACTTGTAGTTCCTGATACCCACGTCACAGGGAGTCCTAGTGTGGGATCATGAAAACGTATGTGACTGTTGGGTGTTATGTTATGTTATTTATGTCAATTTTGTACTTATTTTTTCAGGTGTTAAATGTGACTCCGAGCATGCATCAAACATACTGGAGATGTACAGGATGGAGGAGGGTGCTCCTCTGCTACTGTGCATCTTGAAATGTATGCGTTTGTTCAATGAACACATTTTTATGGAACAATGTAAGTTTATTATAACCCACATTCACTTAAATATTCCTGGGTCATAGATAAATGCCATGCGCATGGTATTAGCTATGCTAATGCTTCTAGAGGTGTTTTGAAACGTGCCCGTACCTGGAAACAGCAAGAGGGGGGCCATTTTGAAAATTTATTGCGATAGTTTTATTAACGTAGGTACCAGATTACTTACAAATTGTATGAGAAAACATTTTATTAAATTTGACTAACTTCTGCTGCTCAGATTTTTTTCTTCCGATACAATGAAACAATCCTTACATGAAACTGAGTCGATACGCATTCAAAAAAATTTGGATCTAAACAAATAATTTTTATGGAGAACTCACGCTTGACCAAAAAAATAACTATGCCGAAATCGTTTTCATACAAAATGAGTAAATGGTTCCAAAGACAGTTTTCCCGTACCTCTTATGGATTAGGATATCCCCGTACTGTCCCATTTAAAAAAAAACACCCTGTATAACTATTTATTTTATATATAAACTATGAGTGAATGCCATAGTTTCGATCGCGTATTATAACAAGTAGCCACGGATAAGTCCTACTCTGACTACTGGGATAGGAAGTGGCAATCCAATTTCCTTGTGAAGATAATAGGTACTTCTAAGTTTAAGATGATGTAGAGAAATTAACAGACAAAAGATATCTAGGACGAATTTGCCAATTTTTTATGTTTCAGTAAACTCCTCCCGAGAAAGCATCTTGAAAAGTTCAGGTTCCAATGATGAGAAATCTATGAGTCCTATGCGAATACCCACATGCCAAGAGAAATGCCAACACTATGCGTACTGTAAAACGTGCCAGAGTAAAATTACGAAGGTAAAAGAAAAGTACAGAAAGAAAAAGAAGGAAATTGCAAAGGTTAAGTACCTATTTGATTTAAGTTCGTCATCATCATCATCATCAGCCAGAAGACGTCCACTGCTGGACGAAGCCTCCCCCATTGCATTCTGTGGGGATTTTGAATGCATTCTGCATTATTTGAGTTTATAACTTTTCATTTAAAAAACCGACTTCCGCCATTGTGTTCGACTAAATATCTGGATGAAAAAAAAATTAAAGGGTTTTGATACTTTCTGAATGCAAATGCTTGGTTTGTTGCTGAAAATATCAAAATCGCTATATGCCTACAATATTTGAGGAGTTCCCTCAATTCCTCATGGATTCCATGATCAGAACTGGAGTCTGAAAAAATGGGACCAATCTGGAAGTATATCTATTCAAATAAAAAAAGAATTTTCCAAATCGGTTCATAAACGCTGGCGATATGAGGTAACAAACATTAAAAAAAAACCGAATTGTGAAGTCGGTTAATTAAGGAAAAGAGCTTGTCTGTCTCCAACTAGGTCAGCTCTGATGCTGGCGCCCTCTACAGATAACCCAACACGTACTGACTCCACTAGAGTTCTCTGTATCCTGGGTTCCTGGGTATCAGGAACTACGAGTATCATCCACAACTCACATACCCGGAACAATTAATTACCTATGACGACCTCTGTGGCGCGGCGGGCGTGTACCTTGCTGCAATGCGAGAGGTTGCGGGTTCGATTCCCGCTGCGGGACAAATGTTTGTATAATCTGCAAATATTTGTTTCCAGTCTGGGTGTTATGGTACCATGGTACTCGTAGTTCCTGATAGCCACGACACAGGGAATCCTAGTGTGGGATCAAGACTACGTATGTGACTGTTGGGTGTTATGTTATATCTGTAGATAATGCAAACATTTGTCCCTCAGCGGGAATGGAACCCGCACCTCTCGTGTCTCAGCCGGCTGGAGATAGCTTTCGGTAATATCTCCTGCACATTTATTTCAGAATTTGAAAGAATCAAGCCTCAATTCTCTGGGTGTAGAACCTCTGTTGAAGAACATTACCTTGATGGAAAGGAGCCTTATTGATGAGGTTACTAAACAATATTGTAAGATAAGATAAGATATTGATTTATGTGTTATGGTGTTGCTTTCATTCGTTAGTGTTTCTTATTTTTTAATTACTCCTGCAGAATATTCGGTTTGGTATACTTTTTACTGAACGTTCGGCCGACTATTCGTATAATTCGGCCAAGCCGTGTTTATTGCCCTGGTTCTTCTTGGCTTTGTCGCGTCGAAACAGATGTAATTTTAATTTATAAGACGATTCAAAATGATCCTTGTGATTTAAATGAGGAAAATACTTTTGACTTTGTCCCATTTTTTGTTTAGAGAAGTAGGTAATTCTTAATCGCATCCACTGTCTTAGTATCTACTATTTCCCTAAAATTTCGTTAAAACCCTAGAGCTATGTCGGTGATGTTGATTCTCCTATGGATTTCCTTGTTTCGGATTCTATCACGTAGTGATACTCCCAGCATAGCTTTCTCCATAGCCGGCTGCGCGACTTTTTGCTTGTTCCATACGGCCAATAGTTAACGACCACGTCTCAGCGCCGTAAGTCATCACTGGCTACATGCACTCATTATAGACTTTCTGAGGCTCTTTGGTATCTGTGACGACAAGATGTGGCGTAGTTTCCCGAACGCTGCCCATCCGAATTGGATTCGTCGGTCGACCTTCAAGACCTTGTCCAAGATTTTGTCAAGAACTTTACCAATGGAACAAAAAACCTTTTATATATAAATAAGCATTTCCACCAAAACATTAAATTTTATCTTGTATCCTTTCACCACAATTGTTACTTCACCGTCGGTCACTTAGGCCTTCATTAGGGCCACCATAACTCAACCTGTCACTGCCTTTACTGCACAGTGCACAGTTTTTGTTGAAAAATTTACTTTTCAAAACAAGCTTTTATTAAATTTAATGATTGGAACTTAGCTGATTAAAATGAGCCCAAACCAGACAACTGTTATTTATCGAGTACTTCCGTTGTCCACCTTCCGTCTCCATCATCAGATCGGCTCGGCTGTCACCATAATATTGTATTCATCGAAACTTGACAGGTATGCAAAATTTCCGCTCAATGATTTGGGTGGAACTGGTACAAAATTCAGTTTCAAGATTGTGACCCAAAAAACAAACAGGGCAAGCTAACAAATTGTACATTGTTTCAGATGTTTGAAGAACTGAAAACGGTGTATGAGGCAGAAATGGAGCTGATAAGAAGGGAAGAAGACGAAAGAGTGAAAAGGTCACTAGAAACGCATTCAACGCAGCTGCAGAATAGAAGAGACGAGGTAAGAAGCAGCTAGTAGCGTCAGAGAGAATGTGTCTACGAAACAGACAACACCAACCGAGAAAGAAAGAAAGAAAGAAAATACGTTTATTTGTCTCCACTTTAAAAGAAACAAAATAAAAACAACAGTAGGTACCTCCTACCTAAGTAGTAGGTAACTTTACAAAAAACTAAAAAAAAAAACACCAAATGGCGTAATGCATGTTGTGTGGGGGTCAAATAGGTCCCTGTCTCAGCATACAGCTACACCGGACCTACAAGTAGATACGGCGCGGCGCTGGTTTTCAGACAGGGCCTGCCCGAGTGAGATCACGAACGTTGAAGTCGAATATACTAAATATATTATGTAAATAAATAATTAATTCATCAGCAAACTGAAATATAAAGAAATAGTTATACTACACAGTTATCAACAAAATATAAGATAAAAGTCTGTGGTCTGTTAGTAGTAGTAAGACACGATGGAGTATGGCCCCCACTCGATGCACTGACGACATTGTAGTGGCTGAAGGTGGCTCAGACAGACGTGGCATTATCCATTCCCCTGGTGTAATCCCTTAGTCTGCTTTTGTGGCATCCATGGGAGGAGACGGAGGGGTCTATTCTTAAGCTGGACACACCATGGCACCTATCGATATGGATTTGCTTAGCAAAGTTGCAAGCATTAAGGGGCCTGCGAAGGCCGCAAGCAAATTCAATTAGAAGCGAGTGTCAAAATCAGCTATCCCTGTTTGGCATCGGGGCCTCTCCACCTGCATGCGCGATGGGTGTACGAGCCGTTCGGAATTTGTATCAAATTAGGTCGTGTTCCGTATTCCCAAAAATTATGAATAAAAACTTAATGTTTTTTCATATCTTGTTGTTATTCCGTAACTTGACAATATATTGCTATGTTCCTAATCACAGTATACTAGAAAATACGTTGTTTTTAATACGAAACAAATAAGATGAAAACATGTCGTAAAAATATACAAAATGGAATTCGCTTACATTTCGTTTTAGGTAAGTATTTTGAAACAAGAAATATCAAGGAACCTAGATAAATACTACCCAAATCCGAATAATGCCATAATATGGTGGAAATATGTTTGAAATACAAATGATTATGGTATTACGTTTGGATGGGCATTTTATCCTGCTATCATCAAATCCTAACAACACATTTTTTTATAGCTTTCCAGATATTTATGTAAAAGGCAATGCGCCAATGTAATGTGGCCAAGTGCGTGTCGGACCACGAATAGGTAGGTTTCGTAGTCATTTATCAGTTACATTAAAAATAACAAATTGTTTTGACAGATGGAAGAGTCATTCAAGGCGCGTGAAATTGAGTTAGAAAACAACGTGCACCAGAAAAAGAGGTTCCTGTGGGGATTGGCGCGCGCTTTGCGCGAACAGCACCAGCACATGGCACGTGCTATGCACGATGTACGCGTTGAGACTAGTCGACTCTCCGCCAAGGTATCACTTCGCCATTTTCCATCATTTTCCAAAGTAGGCACTTTACAAGTATAGTTGCCAAGTGGCTCGACTTCAGATCCCGAGGACGTGGATTCGAAGCCCGGACGTGCACCAATCTATTTTATGTAAATACATAACCACACGCCTTTTTCCCCGAAGGGGTAGGCGGAGCCTCAAAGGGCATCTTTTCACCGTGGGTTGCAAAGTTGCAGGAATATAGCCATGACAACTGGTGAGCTCATCGCCGCCATTGCTTTCCAAGACCAACTCTGCTAGCGCTTTCTTCCAGTAATACTCCTAAATAAGCCATCAGCCAAATTGCCCAACAAGACCGGATATTTTTCGAAAAAATGTAGGTATGTGCTTTACTTCATGCTTTCAAACGATAAAGGAAACAGGCGTTCTTAGAATAAAAGTTCTAAGACATGTGCGAAAGGAGCCTCTTCGAGGCGAACTGAATCCTATCATCACGGTTCTATTCAACATTGGTTACGTGACCCTGCTCAGGGCTACCATACCACAACCAGAGACCCATAATTCTCATTATTTTAAAACTACACTGAAAGTTGACCGAATCGAGACTGAATTGACAGAAAGTTGGTATCCTGCTCCCTCATATTAACAGTTTAGTCTACTTTCGATTCACGGTGACTACCATTAAAGTAGGATAGTTATATATATCATTGGAAAGAGTTAAGAGAGACTCCATTAAACAAAACAATATCGACAAATCTTTGAATCGTTCAAATTTCGTTCACATTTCGATGTAATCACAATACCGTCTTGTATTTTAAGTTTGAAAAATACCATTTCTGACATATAAGACATCGACACTAGATCGGAATGTGATCCAAACTTTATTTTGACTTATTTTTATTACGAGAGTTGGGCCTCAGGTCACTGGTCACTAAGGGCAAACCAATGACACGATGGACTAAGCTAGCCGGAATAAAATATATTTGTCAAGTAATAAATCTAACTCATAATTATAATGATGATGATGATGATATAGGTTAGGCCTCGTCGAGCAGTGGACTTCTATAGGCTGATGATGATAATTATGTAGTCGGTGGATGGAGGCGGCTAAAGGCCGGACGTCGTGGCATTATATAACATAACATTCAACAGTCGTTCACGCATAATGGACCATCATAGAGTTCGAATGCGGAAAAGGGAGTTCTTTAACATTCAACACACACCCAACAGTCACATACGTAGGCATGATCTCACACTAGGATTCCCTAGGTGTCGTGGGTATCAGGAACTACTAGTACCATGGTACCATAACACCCAGACCCATGCATGAGGGTGGCTTTTATCCAGCAGTAGACTTCTACACAATTGATGATATTATTTTTTCAGGAGAACAGTCTTAAATCCCAGCTGGCGCAAGCGGAGGAAGTGCTGAGGGCGCGCGGCGCGGACATGAGGCAGCAGATATCCGCAGAGCTGGCCACCTTGGAGACGCACCTCGCCACCATGAAGTGCGAGCGAGACAACATACACCGCGAACGAGAACAGTTGCAACTGTACAAGGAGCACGCTGCCAAAAATATAGGTACAAATCTCAGAATAATAAATAAAAATAAATAAATAAATGCTGGACATTTTACACAACATTATCTGGCCCCAAGCTAAGCAGAGCTTGTGTTATGGGTACTAGATAACTGATATACTTAATACAATACATTACATAGATAGATATTTTTTATTATACATATAAAATACCACCCTGAACAAATATCTGCAGATCGTACAAATATTTGTTCCGAGGCGGGTATCGAACCCGTAACCTCCTGCGTCGCAGGTGAACCTTCGCCCGCCGCGCCACAGAGATCGTCAAAACGTCACTAAGGTTTGATTTCACCCTTAGAATAATTACTAGTACTAGAAGGATTGCTAAAGTACCAACAAAATACAACAGTTTGTACTATTTCACTTACGGTACTGCAAAAGGTGTTAGAAAGGGATGCTTATACATTCGTCCATTCCTAATTGTGCAAGGTTGTCACTAGTTTTCTTAACGCTAGTGATGTAACTGTGTCGACTTTAATATCGATTAAGAAATCCCACTATTCTTTGATTTCTTTATTATTAAACGAGCAACGTATATATATTTGTTAGCCTGTCTGTACCTAAATAATACTATACTCTGATTTTCAATCTTAGACAATTATTTTAAACAAAGAAATGTCAAGATTTGCCACTGTGTGTTTAAGGTGATTCGTCTCGCATGTGGCGCCAAATTCAAATTTTATTGTGTTTTTTGTAAATCACAGCTCATCAACACTTCTTGAGATAGAGAAAATAAGTTTTGCGAAAACTAGGAGACCTAGCACACATGTTTTAATTGATAGTATCTCATAAATATAATTAGTTAAGCTACGAATATCTTTAAACTGAAGTAATGATCTATATGTGAAACTAGAAACTAAAATATGTGTGTCAGGTCTCCTAGTTTTCGCAAAATCAGTTTTTACCATCTCAAGAAGTGTTGATGAGCTGTAAAGAGCAAAAACGCAATCAAATTTGAATTTCGTGCCACATGCGAGACGAATCACCTTAAGTGCGATGTATGTGTATACACACATGACACTTATACACACAGTGACATTTCTTTGTTTACAAAAATTGTCTAAGATTAAAAATCAGAGTATAAATATTATCTCAAAAACGGCTCTGACGATTTTAATGAAATTTATAGTATGTTGGTCACAAAATGCTTACTACGTAGCGTTTTGACGCGACGATGCCGACGCTCCGCAACCCGCTTGCGACCTTGAATAGTTTTTGAACTGAATCGCTATAAGAGCTCATGGCAAGGCCTCAGGTTTTAGTTTTTTAACCTAAATTTTTTTCATATTAATTTATAGACTCAACAGAAAATGAGCATTTCAAAACGCAGTACAATGTGCTTAAAGATGAAATGAGCAAACTCATGAGATACCTCGAAACGGTGAAATTGGAGCCTAAATGTGTGAAAGAAAGAAGTTCCCTGACAGATCTGCACGATGTGACCTCCAAGGTTGATGTAGTTTTGAACAACGAACAGGACATGGAACGGAAGGGCGACGAGGACAGAGCCAAGTCACAGCAGCTAGTGAACGATTTAAAGAAACAGAAAAATGTTAATTTTATTCAGGTAATTCTCACTAATATTATAAATGCTAAAGGCTGGCGATGATGGTGCTAAACACAAGCCAAAGCAATAATTTGCGGTCATGTTAGATGAGCTTAAACATGATAAAAGTTAATTTGTAGGAAAAAAACAACTTCTTTAGCGCTAAATCAAATATTTGTACGTTCTGCAGATATTTGTTCAGGGTGTTCTGAGTATTTTCTATGCATAATAAAAAATATCTATTTATGTAATGTGTTGTATTAAATATGCCAGTTATCTAGTATCCATAACACAAGCTCTGCTTAGCCAAGCTAAATAATGTTGTGTGAAATGTCCAGCATTTATTATTATTATTAATTTCGATAAAAATTATATAAGTAATAATAAATGCTGGACATTTCCACACAACATTATCTAGCCCCAAGCTAAGCAGAGCTTATGTTATAGACACTATATAGATAACTGATATACTTAATACAATACATTACATAGGTAGATATTTTTTATTATGCATAGAAAATACCCAGAACACCCTGAACAAATATCTGCATATCGTACTAATATTTGTTCCGAGGCGGGAATCGAACTCGCAACCTCCTGCGTTGCGGGCGAACCTTCGCCCGCCGCGCCACAGAGGTCTTCATATGGAAGTATGACACCTCTGAAGTATGACATACCAAACAAAAAAGAATCATTAAGGGGGATGCTTTCGATTACTTAAAGCTCGTTTCACGCTAGATGGCGTGGAAAAACAGATATTGACTTTTTTATTTTTTGTTCAAAACTCGAGCGTCTTTAGTGAGTAATTTTACCGTTTGCGAGCACGGTGTAGGTCATAGAATTTGATGCAGCATGAATTTTCGTTAAAGAGTCGTTAGAAATTTCAAATTCACTATAAATAAGATCTGACAATTTGCCTCATGTAATTACACGCACGCACACTTCTACATTCACTGTTTTGTTTTTTACTAGATGGCGTTGTCATTATCCCCAGATGTTATATAGATGGCGTTAAAAAAATGTTTATAAGGTATCTCGTATAATGATGGCGTTAAAGAAAATTGTTAGAAGGGATGAGCCGCCACCATCCACCGACTTCCTGCCACCCTATAAAAAGTGCCGTGGTGTGCGGCGTAGAATCTATAATCCTCCTCCCGTGGATGTCGGAAAAGCCGACTAAGGGTTTACACCAGGGCATGGGCAGCAGCATCCATCTGAGTAACCGATACTGCAATCACCAATCAACCTGCCAAGGGTGGTAATTATGGCAAACACCCCCACAAAAATGAATGTCTTTTTACAGAAATTAATAAAAAGAAAAAACAAACAGATTAGGTATTTTTATTGGTTTATAATTACAAGTATTTTCCACTAGAAATATCATACACTGACAACAAATATTCATCAATAGGTAAGCGATCAGTGCAACTGCACATTTTGTCTTCGTATATTGTATTCATTGTTACCATTAGTGCCCATTGCATCTCTTCTAAATATAACTTTTCATTTAAAAAACCGACTTCCGCCATTGTATTCGACTAAATATTAGGATGAAAAAAAAATGATGAAAGAACCATAGTGGTGAAAGGATTATGATACTTTCTGAATGCAAATGCTTGGTTTGTTGCTGAAAATATCAAAATCGCCATATGTATGCCTACAATATTTGAGGAGTTCCCTCAATTCCTCATGGATTCCATCATCAGAACTGGGTTTTGAAAAAAATGGGACCAATCTGGAAGTACATATATCTATTCAAATAAAAAAAGATTTTTCTAAATCGGTTCATAAACGCCGGAGATATGAGGTATCATCTTCATCATCATTAGATGTAGTTGATCTGATGATCAACTACATCATCATCAGCCTGTAGAAGTCCACTTAGGTGTCCCCTAGAGTGCCACGACGAACGGTCTTGAGCCGCCTCCATCCACAGATTTCCTGTGACGTTCATAATGCCTTTAGTCCATCGAGTGGAGGGCCTTCCTCTACAGCCTCGTCCGTTTTTCGGTCGCCACTCGAGAACCTTTATTCTCAAACGGTTATCAGTTCTGCGAGCTATATGACCTTCCCATTGTCACTTCAACTTGCTAATTCTGGTTGATCATCAGTGGCTAGAAAAAAATACATTTCTTGATATAGTTTTGTTTTAGACAATGTTGTAAGGGTTTTTTGTATGAGAAAAAATAACGTACATGATGTCATTTCATTGAGATCTATGCACTTTGCATTTTTCCGAACACGTCTCAATATATATTTCAGATAAAATCGCATTTTTGAAAAATGCTACCAGCTTTAGCATCATGCTGCTGATAAACTCATTTATAGGGTGTGGTGATACGGCGTTTGCAAACATAACAGTGTACAAATATTACTGTGTTGGAAATATATGATATTGGATAAACAATCAACAATCTGCCTCTCTCACTATTCCAAATTGACTCGCAGTCAGACGACTAGTTAGTAGTTTTGTTAGTAGTAGAACTTCTTGTGAAAGAGTTCGTCCGGGGAAGTACTACCACTGTACCTATTTCTGCCGCCAAGCAGTAGTGTTCGCATTGCTGTGTTTCGGTTTGAAGGGTACGGGTGCCGGTGAAATTACAGGCACATGAGACTTTTCATCTTTATGTCTCAGGGTCGGTAGCGCGCGTGTAATGCCTCTGGTGTTACAAGCGTTCATAGGCTGCGGCAACTGCTTTCCATCTGGTGGGCCGTAAGCTTGTCTGCTTGCCAAGTAGCATAAAAAAAAAACGTTCCGATCTGTGAGTAACGTATAAATCATTTCCATGCTGTTCATGTTGTGGACCATTTCTCAAATCTTCTGCCATCAAATCTGGCTGACTGCTGTTGTGCATTATTATTTTTCGTGCAACCAGAGTCAGCTTCGTCAATTTCGGCTTCAAAATATTTCGTCCATAAATTGGGAGCTTGGTGTTAGATAAGATCTGAAAACATAACATATTTACTTATTACATTTTTATTCATTAAATTTTTAAAGATATTTCAAGTAATATAAATATCGAGCTGCGCCTCGCGGTTTCACCTGCGTGAACCATGATATTATTATTATGACGTTGATTTATTTTAAAACTCGTTATAAAATACATTTTTCACTATAAAGAAATACTACTTATCTATAAAAACAGTATAGTAAAAAATATATTACAAAACGGTAAACCACCGACCGCGGAGCAAAGGCCCAAGCGGTCGGAGGCTAGGGCTGCAGAGAGAGGAACCTCCTGACTATGCGTGCCGAGTCCAGGAGTACTGCCTTCTGAATCTGACCGTTGATCCAACCATTTAGTGAGAGCCTCTCAAGGTATTGGTCGAGGCTCTTTGCTATAAAGCCATTCACAGAAACAACTATCGGGACGATAATCGTCGAATCCACATCCCACATGGCGGTAATCTCGTGGGCCAAGTCAAGGTACTTGCTTGCTTATTATTATTATTATTATTATTAGGTATCTTCATTCCAAATTTCACTCAAATCCGTTCAGCCGTTTGGGCGTGAAGAAGTAACAAACATACTTATAAACTTTCGCATTTATAATATTAGTGTGATGTGATGAGATGAAGAGGTCAACCGACGAATCCAACTCGGATGGGCAGCGTTCGGGAAACTACGCCATATCTAGTTTGTTGGTTTTGTGAAAACTTCTTGTGAAAGAGTTCGTCCGGGGAAGTACTACCACCGTACCTATTTCTGCCACCAAGCAGTAGTGTTCGCATTGCTCTGTTTCGGTTTGAAGGGTACGGGTGCCAGTGAAATTACAGGCACATGAGACTTTTCACATTATGTCTCAGGGTCGGCAGCGCGCTTGTGATGCCTTTGGTGTTGCAGGCGTCCATAGGCTACGGTAACTGCTTTCCATCAGGTGGGCCGTATGCTTGTCTGCTTGCCAAGTAGCATAAAAAAAAATCTTCTCGTCGCCGATACCGCAGAGCCTCAAGACGAAAGTCTACACGCCAGTGTTGACTTACGGCACTGAGACGTGGTCGCTAACTATTGGCCGTATAGACAAGCTCAAAGTTGCGCAACGGGCTATGGAGAGAGCTATGCTAGGAGTTTCACCACGTGATAGAATCCGAAATGAGGAAATCCGTAGAAGAACCAAGGTCACCGACATAGCTCTCAGAATTAGTGGCAGTGGGCAGGTCATATAGCTCGAAGAAGTGATAACCGTTGGAGAATAAAGGTTCTCGAGTGGCGACCACAAACCGGACGACGCGTTAGAGGAAAGCTCTCCACTCGATGGAATAAAGACATTATAAACGTCGCGGGGAGTCGGTGGATGGAGGCGGCTCAATACCGTTCGTCGTGGCATTCTAAGGGGAAGGCCTATGTCCAACAACAACAACAACGAAGGCTTCAAACAAAGGGCAGGCATCTTCTATAATAGTACTACTCTACTAGTAGGTAACACATTAAAATTATGTAAATATCTGTTTACTTACGAAATTTCACCGTGAAACCGTTTTAACCTGGCTTGCACTCGTTTCAAAGACACCGCCCCAAAGAAAATTAATCGCATGACACCCACAGTGCACCATAGACAAGGACCATAGAGAAAAAAGTCAAGGAACATATAGGGAGAAATAAGTGCACTAGGCTAGGTAACCACAGACAAACAGAACACCTTAAATTCAAAAGAGCCACAAATCAAAAAAATACAATATCGTTTTTAATGCAAAAATGGCATTTACATGATTCCAATTTTTATATTCGAAAAAGACACCCATGGTTTTAGCGTTAAAAATAGTTCAATCACACAACTACCCATTTAGCATTTTGAGACTTTGATGACTAACTTCACAGCAAAGCAGCCATCTTTCCAGTTAATAATAATAATAATAATTTTATTACGAAACATAAAAGTGTCAGGTTTTGGAATGCGTTTCTTTTGAATGAAAGTTCAATAAGTTTGATTACTATTTTATTAAAACGAACCCGCAGTACTTGGAAATGTGTCTGCTTTGCATATAAGATTACCGTGATTATGGTTGTAATTGTTTAAACAAACATGCAATATTTGTTAAATGACTGTTATTACAATCAGTCCGTACAATCAGTCTTAAAATACAGTGTTTCATTATCATACATAAGTATCCTTTGAAATAAATAATCACTTTTAAGATTATTAAAATTACTTTGGGATCACATCCTTTTCAATCAGTTTTAGGATGCCTTGTTTTTTGTCTCAGCAACTTGTAGCTTTTTGATATTATTTTATTTTATTTACTTGGGAAAAATCTGTATCCTGAGAAGTTTTGTACAAAAATATATTTTTATGTTGTTGATCAGTTTTAATAACTTTAAGGTATGCCTTTACGACTCTGCCTTTGAAAATCTTTGCCAAGAGGCTGAACACTAAGAGGTTCTGAATCATAACTGATTGGTAATCAATCGTCTGTACTGCTGTCTGAGCTTATAGATGAGGATTTACTGGAGTCTCTATCTTAATCGCTTCATCAAAAATGGTACAAATTCCATACCAGACAGACAGCCAACACAATCTTAGCCTATCGTTACTTGATGAAAACATTATCTGATTTTGGAAGTCCAGAGCAATGAATAAATTTAGTTATTGAGGAAAGTACAGACAGCGATTCAGATATACTCAAGTGAATCCTCATCTTCAAGCTCAGACAGCAGTACAGATGATTGATTACCAATCAGTTGATTCAGTACTTCCTAGTGTTCAGCCTCTTGACATAGATTTCCAAAGG
Organism: Epirrita christyi; assembly: GCA_951392215.1. NCBI lineage: Eukaryota > Metazoa > Arthropoda > Insecta > Lepidoptera > Geometridae > Epirrita > Epirrita christyi. The sequence continues at coordinate 10,590,852 of OX595848.1, forward strand.
AAGAGTCGTAAAGAGCAGACCTCAAAGTTATTAAAACTGATCAACAACATTAAAATATATTTTTATACAAAACTTCTCAGGATACAGATTTTTCCCAAGTAAATAAAATAAAATAATATCAAAAAGCTACAAGTTGCTGAGACAAAAAACAAAGCATCCTAAAACTGATTGAAAAGGATGTGATCCCAAAGTAATGTTAAACTTTTTATACTTACTTATTTTAAAATTGATTATTTAAGCTAAAGGATTTTTATGTATAATAATGAAACACTTAATGAGATTACTGCGATGACTTAGATATTATTGATCGTAGATCTCATAGTTACTACTAGTAAGTCAAAGATTTATGGAGTATTTTATTTTGTAATATTGCTAGATGAAGAGGTGATAGTTATGGATAAGTTTCTTCCGCATTTAATTACATTGATCTCAATGTAAATTTCAAGGTAGTGTAAGGTTCAAAATACGCATCTTATAATATACCATACATATATGTAGAAAAAAAAGATTTATAAAGTAATACAAAAAAAACTACTATCAAAACTTTGATAGGCTTTCCAGTAAAAAAATGAATTTTCGACTTGTGGCTCTTTTGCATTTAAGGAGCGAGATGACAACTTCATACTACACTTTGATATTGATATATTATCAGGGTTGCTACACCGAGTTTCTGAATCACAGCACGATTCACGGTCGGATTATAAAAACTAGTAGTTTTGCGAACAGAATACCTCAAGAGCACAAACTATCTTGTTTTTCGATAAAGTTTAAAAATCGCATCCATAGTCCGATCTAGCATATACCCAATCTTACTTGAACCACAAGTCGTTGAAACTCTAACAAATGAGAGCTCACGTAATATTGGTTTTCATTTTTATTTTTTCTCAAAAACTATATTGTAAAATAAATATATAAGTAAGTACATATATCAAGTTTCATCAAGATTAATTGAAAAATGCGACGTACGCGAGTACTTACGTACATAGGTACATGCATCCGAACAGACGATAGCAAATTTTGCCATATTATATTGCAAGGACTTACCTTGCTTTGCTCGCTCGGTCAATGACTAGAAATATTTTTTTTTATTGCTGCGAATGAAGTTACGAAAGTATAGTTTTTACATATTCTTTCGTTGTTTTATTTTTATTTTATAAAACTGAAACTTGAGTTTCAATAAAGTACGTTACAATAAAGTATTTTCTCGAAGGTACCTACTTTGTTGATATTGCAAAGTATAAAGAACATAGCCGCAAATAACTTTGTAAACTATGATTATAACGAACGGTTGGCAACCCTATCAGAGCCAGCTCATAAAGCCTAATAATTACGGGTGACTAGCAAGCACTAAACTTGTGACGTAGCGTTGCCTGGCAACGTCGCGTTTCGCAATTTTGGTGACAGACCCGAAAATAACGCGAGGCATAATTTATTTATTTAGCGCCATCTTTCACTATCTTTCTCAAAACTCGGTGCTCGAGGTCCATTTAACCGCCATCTCTGTCAAATTAAACAAAACAGGGTGCTCTGCGTAAAAATATCACGCTTCGATGGTAGGTGGCGACTCAAAATGGACATTAAAAACACTCACACATACGTAAAATTGGTCGTATTTCAAACTAATTTTAAAAATTACCCTTAGTAAATTTTTATTTGAAACAACCATTTGCGAGTACGATAATCATTAGAAAATCGAAAAAAAAATACGATATAAAGAACGACAATCTGTGGATTGAAAAAATACTTAAATTATTTTGTATGGGCAAGGCAACGAGAGCATTCACCTTAAGATCAATTCATAATTGGTGGTGTAATCGCGTAACATACATAAAAAAACACACTCGAATTGAGAAACTCTCCTTTTTTAACCGACTTCACAAAAAGGAGGAGATTCTCAATTCGGATGTATTTTTTTTTGTTTGTTACCTCGTATCTCAGGCGTTTATGAACCGATTTGGAAACATATTTTTTTAATGATATGGTTCCCGATTTGTCCCATTTTTTTCAGAATCCAGTTCTGATGATGGAATCCATGAGGAATTGAGGGAACTCTTCAAATATTGTAGGCATACATGTAGCGATTTTGATATTTTCAGCAACAAACTAAGCAATTGCATTCAGCAAGTATCATAACCCTTTCACTGCTATGGTTTTTTCATTATTTTTTTTCATCCAGATATTTAGTCGAATACAATGGCGGAAGTCGGTTTTTTAAATGAAAAGTTATTAAAAGCCTTTATTTAACTTGCAATGTATGTATGTTTGTCTTATCTTACAAATGAATTTTAAATCAGTTATCTTTAACCGATTCAGCTGAAATTTTTTCATACCTGTCAAGTTCAGATGACAATACAATATTATGGTGACAGCCGAGCTGATGTGATGATGGAGACGGAAGGTGGATGACGGAACTCCTCGATGATTAATAGTAGCCTGGCAGTATTTGGGCTCATGTTGATCAGCTCACGGTTCCGATCACTATTTTAATAAAAGCTTGTTATGAAAAATACATTTTTCAAAAAACTTGAATTGATTTGAAGTCGGTTAGAAAGGGGTTTGTTCCAGCAAACTAAATAGGAAGTTCTGTATTATAATATAATTTTCAGTCGACCCAGGATGAGGACTATTACGAAAAAAGTCGCTCCTGTAGTAGGTCCTCAGTATCCAGTGAAGCCGCTGACGCGCTGTTCGAGACTAAGTGCGACTCGACACAGCGACTACGCGACGATAATGAACAGCTACGGAGTTTTGTGAGACAGGTAAACAATTTCTCTGTCACCAGCCGGCCTAGACAAACGGTATTCGCCTCGAAGCGATTCTATTTCTACAGTCGTAATACAATACAAAAGACCACGTGACAGATCGATAGCTTACGTCAATCTCATACATTTTGGACTTTTCTACTAGCGTCATCGCTATTAGAATGTTTCTTTGTCTAAGGCCTCTTTTCATCATCATCATCTCATCGCATCATCATTTGACGACCTCTGTAGCGCGGCGGGTGAGTAGCTGGCTGAGATGCAAGAGGTTGCGGGTTCGATTCCCGCCTCTGAACAAATATTTGTACGATCTGCAGATATTTGTTCCGGGTGTTCTGGGTATTTTCTATGTATTATAAAAAATATCTACCTATGTAATGTATTGTATTAAGTATATCAGTTATCTAGTACCCATTAGACAAGCTCTGCTTAGCTTGGGGCTAGATAATGTTGTGTGACATGTCCAGCATTTATTTATTTATTCAATGAATATAATTCTTTTGATTTGATTATATTTCAGCAACGCGTACACATAGACAGCATGTCAAGCCAGGTGGCTCGGCTGCAAGCGGAACTGTCACTTTTGCGAATGCAAATAGTGCCTACCGCACCTCCGCCCGCTCCGCACCCCGCTTCCATCACGCTGCGTCCTAGGACGGCGCCTAGCCCAGCGGTATACGCAGTTAATACCAATGGAAGGTAACGTTATAATTTGATAAAGATAATTTGTTTGTCTTGAATGTGGTAATTTTACATTGATGGTCATAATTTACAAGTCCAACATACATTCAAGTCATACATTATGACATACAAAGTCAAAGTCAAAAATAATTTTATTCATTGAAATTACAAGGATCATTTTGAATCGTCTTATAAAATAAAATTACTCCTGTTCCAACGCGAGCAAGCCTAGAAGAATCGGGCAACAAACACGGCTTGGCTTACATAAATGGTCCGTTATACCACTAGGTGAGAAGCGCCTGTGTGGTGCCTCGGAGCAAGGATTGCTGATACATAGTAAATGTGAACTTAAAAACCTTAGGAAAGTAGTCAAAAGTAAATAAACATCAGCAAAAATATGCAAGACAGCACACGCTACGCTTGTTATACTTATAAATAATAATCTAATACAAACATGTAAATAGGTAAGTACAGATATTGCAAATTTCCATTTTAGCAGTCGAGGGGCGGAGCGACATCAGGCCACGCGGCTTTATCATTCATATAGTCATCACGAGTGTAATACGCTTTCTTAAGGTGAATGCTCTCGTTGCCTTGCCCATACAAAATAATTTAAGTATTTTTTCAATCCACAGATTGTCGTTCTTTATATCGTATTTTTTTTTCGATTTTCTAATGATTATCGTACTCGCAAATGGTTGTTTCAAATAAAAATTTACTAAGGGTAATTTTTAAAATTAGTTTGAAATACGACCAATTTTACGTATGTGTGAGTGTTTTTAATGTCCATTTTGAGTCGCCACCTACCATCGAAGCGTGATATTTTTACGCAGAGCACCCTGTTTTGTTTAATTTGACAGAGATGGCGGTTAAATGGACCTCGAGCACCGAGTTTTGAGAAAGATAGTGAAAGATGGCGCTAAATAAATAAAAGTATGCCTCGCGTTATTTTCGGGTCTGTCACCAAAATTGCGAAACGCGACGTTGCCAGGCAACGCTACGTCACAAGTTTAGTGCTTGCTAGTCACCCGTAATTATTAGGCTTTATGAGCTGGCTCTGATAGGGTTGCCAACCGTTCGTTATAATCATAGTTTACAAAGTTATTTGCGGCTATGTTCTTTATACTTTGCAATATCAACAAAGTAGGTACCTTCGAGAAAATACTTTATTGTAACGTACTTTATTGAAGCTCAAGTTTCAGTTTTATAAAATAAAAATAAAACAACGAAAGAATATGTAAAAACTATACTTTCGTAACTTCATACGCAGCAATAAAAAAAATTATTATTAGTCATTGACCGAGCGAGCAAAGCAAGGTAAGTCCTTGCAATATAATATGGCAAAATTTGCTATCGTCTGTTCGGATGTATGTACCTATATACGCAAGTACTCGCGTACGTCGCATTTTTCAATTAATCTTGATGAAACTTGATATATGTACTTACTTATATATTTATTTTACAATATAGTTTTTGAGAAAAAATAAAAATGAAAACCAATATTACGTGAGCTCTCATTTGTTAGAGTTTCAACGACTTGTGGTTCAAGTAAGATTGGGTATATGCTAGATCGGACTATGGATGCGATTTTTAAACTTTATCGAAAAACGAGATAGTTTGTGCTCTTGAGGTATTCTGTTCGCAAAACTACTAGTTTTTATAATCCGACCGTGTACCGTGCTGTGATTCAGAAACTCGGTGTAGCAACCCTGATAATATATCAATATCAAAGTGTAGTATGAAGTTGTCATCTCGCTCCTTAAATGCAAAAGAGCCACAAGTCGAAAATTCATTTTTTTACTGGAAAGCCTATCAAAGTTTTGATAGTAGTTTTTTTTGTATTACTTTATAAATCTTTTTTTTCTACATATATGTATGGTATATTATAAGATGCGTATTTTGAACCTTACACTACCTTGAAATTTACATTGAGATCAATGTAATTAAATGCGGAAGAAACTTATCCATAACTATCACCTCTTCATCTAGCAATATTACAAAATAAAATACTCCATAAATCTTTGACTTACTAGTAGTAACGATGAGATCTACGATCAATAATATCTAAGTCATCGCAGTAATCTCATTAAGTGTTTCATTATTATACATAAAAATCCTTTAGCTTAAATAATCAATTTTAAAATAAGTAAGTATAAAAAGTTTAACATTACTTTGGGATTACATCCTTTTCAATCAGTTTTAGGATGCTTTGTTTTTTGTCTCAGCAACTTGTAGCTTTTTGATATTATTTTATATTATTTACTTGGGAAAAATCTGTATCCTGAGAAGTTTTGTATAAAAATATATTTTAATGTTGTTGATCAGTTTTAATAACTTTGAGGTCTGCTCTTTACGACTCTTCCTTTGGAAATCTATGTCAAGAGGCTGAACACTAGGAAGTACTGAATCAACTGATTGGTAATCAATCATCTGTACTGCTGTCTGAGCTTGAAGATGAGGATTCATTTGAGTATATCTGAATCGCTGTCTGTACTTTCCTCAATGACTAAATTTATTCATTGCTCTGGACTTCCAAAATCAGATAATGTTTTCATCAAGTAACGATAGGCTAGGATTGTGTTGGCTGTCTGTCTGGTATGGAATTTGTACCGTTTTTGATGAAGCGATTAAGATAGAGACTCCAGTGAATCCTCATCTATAAGCTCAGACAGCAGTACAGACGATTGATTACCAATCAGTTATGATTCAGAACCTCTTAGTGTTCAACCTCTTGGCATAGATTTTCAAAGGAAGAGTTGTAAAGGCATAATATATTTTTACACAAAACTTCTCAGGATACAGATTTTTCCCAAGTAAATAAAATAAAATAAAATCAAAAAGCTACAAGTTGCTGAGACAAAAAACAGGGCATCCTAAAACTGATTGAAAAGGATGTGATCCCAAAGTAATTTTAATAATCTTAAAAGTGATTATTTAATTCAAAGGATACTTATGTATAATAATGAAACACTGTATTTTAAGACTGATTGTACAGACTGATTGTAATAACAGTCATTTAACAAATATTGCATGTTTGTTTATAAACAATTACAACCATAATCACGGTAATCTTATATGCAAAACAGACACATTTCCAAGTACTGCGGTTTCGTTTTAATAAAATAGTAATCAAACTTATTGAACTTTCATTCAAAAGAAACGCATTCCAAAACCTGACACTTTTATGTTTCGTAATAAAGTTATTATTATTATTATTATTAACTGGAAAGATGGCTGCTTTGCTGTGAAGTTAGTCATCAAAGTCTCAAAATGCTAAATGGGTAGTTGTGTGATTGAACTATTTTAAACGCTAAAACCATGGGTGTCTTTTTCGAATATAAAAATTGGAATCATCTAAATGCCATTTTTGCATTAAAAACGATATTGAATTTTTTTGATTTGTGGCCCTGTTGAATTTAAGGTGTTCTGTTTGTCTGTGGTTACCTAGCCTAGTGCACTTATTTCTCCCTATATGTTCCTTGACGTTTTTCTCTATGGTCCTTGTCTATGGTGCACTGTGGGTGTCATGCGATTAATTTTCTTTGGGGCGGTGTCTTTGAAACGAGTGCAAGCCAGGTTATAACGGTTTCACGGTGAAATTTCGTAAGTAAACAGATATTTACATAATTTTAATGTGTTACCTACTAGTAGAGTAGTACTATTATAGAAGATGCCTGCCCTTTGTTTGAAGCCTTCGTTGTTGTTGTTGTTGGACATAGGCCTTCCCCTTAGAATGCCACGACGAACGGTATTGAGCCGCCTCCATCCACCGACTCCCCGCGACGTTTATAATGTCTTTATTCCATCGAGTGGAGAGCTTTCCTCTAACGCGTCGTCCGGTTTGTGGTCGCCACTCGAGAACCTTTATTCTCCAACGGTTATCACTTCTTCGAGCTATATGACCTGCCCACTGCCACTAATTCTGAGAGCTATGTCGGTGACCTTGGTTCTTCTACGGATTTCCTCATTTCGGATTCTATCACGTGGTGAAACTCCTAGCATAGCTCTCTCCATAGCCCGTTGCGCAACTTTGAGCTTGTCTATACGGCCAATAGTTAGCGACCACGTCTCAGTGCCGTAAGTCAACACTGGCGTGTAGACTTTCGTCTTGAGGCTCTGCGGTATCGGCGACGAGAAGATTTTTTTTTATGCTACTTGGCAAGCAGACAAGCATACGGCCCACCTGATGGAAAGCAGTTACCGTAGCCTATGGACGCCTGCAACACCAAAGGCATCACAAGCGCGCTGCCGACCCTGAGACATAATGTGAAAAGTCTCATGTGCCTGTAATTTCACTGGCACCCGTACCCTTCAAACCGAAACAGAGCAATGCGAACACTACTGCTTGGTGGCAGAAATAGGTACGGTGGTAGTACTTCCCCGGACGAACTCTTTCACAAGAAGTTTTCACAAAACCAACAAACTAGATATGGCGTAGTTTCCCGAACGCTGCCCATCCGAGTTGGATTCGTCGGTTGACCTCTTCATCTCATCACATCACACTAATATTATAAATGCGAAAGTTTATAAGTATGTTTGTTACTTCTTCACGCCCAAACGGCTGAACGGATTTGAGTGAAATTTGGAATGAAGATACCTAATAATAATAATAATAATAATAAGCAAGCAAGTACCTTGACTTGGCCCACGAGATTACCGCCATGTGGGATGTGGATTCGACGATTATCGTCCCGATAGTTGTTTCTGTGAATGGCCTTATAGCAAAGAGCCTCGACCAATACCTTGAGAGGCTCTCACTAAATGGTTGGATCAACGGTCAGATTCAGAAGGCAGTACTCCTGGACTCGGCACGCATAGTCAGGAGGTTCCTCTCTCTGCAGCCCTAGCCTCCGACCGCTTGGGCCTTTGCTCCGCGGTCGGTGGTTTACCGTTTTGTAATATATTTTTTACTATACTGTTTTTATATACTATTTGTTTTTATAGATAAGTAGTATTTCTTTATAGTGAAAAATGTATTTTATAACGAGTTTTAAAATAAATCAACGTCATAATAATAATATCATGGTTCACGCAGGTGAAACCGCGAGGCGCAGCTCGATATTTATATTACTTGAAATATCTTTAAAAATTTAATGAATGAAAATGTAATAAGTAAATATGTTATGTTTTCAGATCTTATCTAACACCAAGCTCCCAATTTATGGACGAAATATTTTGAAGCCGAAATTGACGAAGCTGACTCTGGTTGCACGAAAAATAATAATGCACAACAGCAGTCAGCCAGATTTGATGGCAGAAGATTTGAGAAATGGTCCACAACATGAACAGCATGGAAATGATTTATACGTTACTCACAGATCGGAACGTTTTTTTTTATGCTACTTGGCAAGCAGACAAGCTTACGGCCCACCAGATGGAAAGCAGTTGCCGCAGCCTATGAACGCTTGTAACACCAGAGGCATTACACGCGCGCTACCGACCCTGAGACATAAAGATGAAAAGTCTCATGTGCCTGTAATTTCACCGGCACCCGTACCCTTCAAACCGAAACACAGCAATGCGAACACTACTGCTTGGCGGCAGAAATAGGTACAGTGGTAGTACTTCCCCGGACGAACTCTTTCACAAGAAGTTCTACTACTAACAAAACTACTAACTAGTCGTCTGACTGCGTGTCAATTTGGAATAGTGAGAGAGGCAGATTGTTGATTGTTTATCCAATATCATATATTTCCAACACAGTAATATTTGTACACTGTTATGTTTGCAAACGCCGTATCACCACACCCTATAAATGAGTTTATCAGCAGCATGATGCTAAAGCTGGTAGCATTTTTCAAAAATGCGATTTTATCTGAAATATATATTGAGACGTGTTCGGAAAAATGCAAAGTGCATAGATCTCAATGAAATGACATCATGTACGTTATTTTTTCTCATACAAAAAACCCTTACAACATTGTCTAAAACAAAACTATATCAAGAAATGTATTTTTTTCTAGCCACTGATGATCAACCAGAATTAGCAAGTTGAAGTGGCAATGGGAAGGTCATATAGCTCGCAGAACTGATAACCGTTTGAGAATAAAGGTTCTCGAGTGGCGACCGAAAAACGGACGAGGCTGTAGAGGAAGGCCCTCCACTCGATGGACTAAAGGCATTATGAACGTCACAGGAAATCTGTGGATGGAGGCGGCTCAAGACCGTTCGTCGTGGCACTCTAGGGGACACCTAAGTGGACTTCTACAGGCTGATGATGATGTAGTTGATCTGATGATCAACTACATCTAATGATGATGAAGATGATACCTCATATCTCCGGCGTTTATGAACCGATTTAGAAAAATCTTTTTTTATTTGAATAGATATATGTACTTCCAGATTGGTCCCATTTTTTTCAAAACCCAGTTCTGATGATGGAATCCATGAGGAATTGAGGGAACTCCTCAAATATTTTAGGCATACATATGGCGATTTTGATATTTTCAGCAACAAACCAAGCATTTGCATTCAGAAAGTATCATAATCCTTTCACCACTATGGTTCTTTCATCATTTTTTTTTCATCCTAATATTTAGTCGAATACAATGGCGGAAGTCGGCTTTTTAAATGAAAAGTTATATTTAGAAGAGATGCAATGGGCACTAATGGTAACAATGAATACAATATACGAAGGCAAAATGTGCAGTTGCACTGATCGCTTACCTATTGATGAATATTTGTTGTCAGTGTATGATATTTCTAGTGGAAAATACTTGTAATTATAAACCAATAAAAATACCTAATCTGTTTGTTTTTTCTTTTTATTAATTTCTGTAAAAAGACATTCATTTTTGTGGGGGTGTTTGCCATAATTACCACCCTTGGCAGGTTGATTGGTGATTGCAGTATCGGTTACTCAGATGGATGCTGCTGCCCATGCCCTGGTGTAAACCCTTAGTCGGCTTTTCCGACATCCACGGGAGGAGGATTATAGATTCTACGCCGCACACCACGGCACTTTTTATAGGGTGGCAGGAAGTCGGTGGATGGTGGCGGCTCATCCCTTCTAACAATTTTCTTTAACGCCATCATTATCGAGATACCTTATAAACATTTTTTTAACGCCATCTATATAACATCTGGGGATAATGACAACGCCATCTAGTGAAAAACAAAACAGTGAATGTAGAAGTGTGCGTGCGTGTAATTACATGAGGCAAATTGTCAGATCTTATTTATAGTGAATTTGAAATTTCTAACGACTCTTTAACGAAAATTCATGCTGCATCAAATTCTATGACCTACACCGTGCTCGCAAACGGTAAAATTACTCACTAAAGACGCTCGAGTTTTGAACAAAAAATAAAAAAGTCAATATCTGTTTTTCCACGCCATCTAGCGTGAAACGAGCTTTAAGTAATCGAAAGCATCCCCCTTAATTAGATTCATCTTTATGTAGGATTTAAATCTTCGAATAGGAAGTTTAAATGCACCTTCTGGAAGTTTATTATAGAACCGTACAGAATTCCCCATAAAAGATCCACTTACTTTCTTTAATCGAAATTTTGGTATATTTAATACTAAAATATTTACAAATAATTTAGTTCCCATAAGTAAGTCTAGGGCAAATTGCGCCACAGTTAAATTTTAAGGCAAGGGCCTCAAGCTTATACCTAGCCGACCCATCACACATATGGCAGCAAAACTCATAACATAACACCCAACAGTCACATACAAAGTCCTGATCCCATACTAGGATTCCCTGTGTCGTGGTTATCAGGAACTACGAGTACCATGGTACCACAACACCCAGAACAAATATTTGCAGATCATACAAACAATTGTCCCGCAGCGGTAATCGAACCCGCAACCTCTCATCTCAGCCGGCTACTCGCCCGCTGCGCCACAGAGGTAGTCGAGATCAAGAGGAAACAAGATCGGACTTGTGTTTTGTATAGGTTCAGAAGCTGCCACTGTGTAAACTTTTTATTTTACTTTATTGGAAACAAACAGTTGATACATTAGGATATTATAAAATAACATTTTTTAAATAAATATGAGTAAATGTACAACCCACGACGTTATCCACGGATTACTAAAAAATAAATAAATAAATGATGAACATTTCACACAACATTATCTAGCCCCAAGCTAAGCAGAGCTTGTGTCATAGGTACTAGATAACTGATATACTTAATACAATACATTACATAGATAGATATTTTTTATTATACATAGAAAAATACCCAGAACACCTGAACAAATATCTATATCTATCTTAGATATTATTATTTTTATCTATATATTTGTATATGTTTTATATATCTATATAAAAGATTATGAGATTGTTGTTTTTTTGTAAGTTTCCTGTATAGACTTTTTTAACTTATCGTTAACGTTTCGTTTTCGTTAGGTTAGTAGTAGAACTTCTTGTGAAAGAGTTCGTCCGGGGAAGTACTACCACCGTACCTATTTCTGCCGCCAAGCAGTAGTGTTCGCATTGCTGTGTTTCGGTTTGAAGGGTACGGGTGCCGGTGAAATTACAGGCACATGATCATCTTTGTCTCAGGGTCGGCAGTGCGCGTGTGATGCCTCTGGTGTTACAGGCGTTCATAGGCTACGTTAACTGCTTTCCATCTGGTGGGCCGTAAGCTTGTCTGCTTGCAAAGTAGCATAAAAAAAAATAAAAAAAAAAACTTTCAGAATGAATGCCTGCGCCAGCGTTAACCACTTCAGCTCCGGATGGCGCAAGGGCGCGGGCGAAGAACTCGGCTTCTTCAACACCGCTCAGCCTAGGATCGTGGTGCCGGGCGACGCCATACCGTTCGTCGGAGTCATTAACCGACACACCGACAACAGGAGGTAATGGAACTGAACTTCTTCAGCAACGTTCAGCCGAGGTGCCGGGCGACACCATACCGTTCGTCGGAGTCATTAACCGACACAGCGATAATAGGAGGTAATGGAACTGAGCTTCTTCAGCAACGTTCAGCCGAGGTGCCGGGCGACACCATACCGTTCGTCGGAGTCATTAACCGACACAGCGATAATAGGAGGTAATGGAACTGAGCTTCTTCAGCAACGTTCAGCCGAGGATCGTGGTGCTGGGGGACGCCATACCGTTCGTCGGAGTCATTAACCGACACACCGACAACAGGAGGTAATAGAACTAAGCATCATCAGCAACATTCAGCTGAGGCTCGTGGTGCCGGGCGACGCCATAGCGTTCGTCGGAGTCATTAACCGACATATCGACATTCGTTTTAGGGTTATTTCGTCAATCACAATATGAAATAAGGCAGGTATGCAAAAGTATTCGGATATTCGAATCTCGTTTCCTATGAAAAAAGCAAATCCACGAAAATACATTTTCTTAACAATAAATTGATCCATTTTAAAACCAATAGCTTATATTTTCATTAAAAAATACAATATAAAATGTCTTAATCCCAGTTTATAATAATTGTTAAATCCATGTATGTGGCACCGAATCATAGACCTTCTTATAATCAATACAAGCAACCGAGAGGTTTCCCTTGCTCCTCCTGACCATCTGTCTGATGGCCATGTCAATAAGGAGGAGATCCTTAATACCACGGGACCCAACCTTACATCCATACCGAGCAGGAGCCAAAATATTGTTTTTTTTAACACTCAACAGTCACATACGTAGTCTTGATCCCACACTAGGATTCCCTGTATCGTAGGTACCTATCAGGAACTACGAGTACCTGGTACCATAACACTCAGACCCGGTACAAATATTTGCAGATCATACATGCCTGATGCGTGTGATTTGGAAACCACATCATTTTATAAGAAACCAACGCACCACAGGTCTAGATATTAGTGTACTGATCATGAATATTTCCCACGAAATATTCATGATCAGTACACTAATAATCTACAAATATTTGTTTCGGGTCTGGGTGTTATGGTAGCAGGTACTCGTAGTTTCTTTTGCACGCGAACGAAGTTTGCTCCTATTTTGGCTATTATTTTATTTAATAATAGCCAAAATGGAGTTTGAAGAAATAATAGCCAAAATAGAAGCAAACTTCGTTCGCGTGCAAAAGGACCCGGTGACCTCTTAAATCCTAAAAATCAATTTTAACTGACTATGTTTTTTTTTGTATGTTTGTTACGCGATTAGTTTTGATCAATATCTTAGAGAATTTATAGTAGGGAGATGGCAAGCATACGCTTTCCCCTCTGCCGAAGTACATGAACGGTCGTTCGTGTCAGTTTATAAAAACTAGTTTAGCCACGATCGTTCGCCATTCTGCGTTCATACCTGTCGCTATACGGAGCTCCTAAAAATGGTTGGTTGTGCTGTGGTTTCGTGTAAATGGCGGTCGGAAACATCAAATTTAACAAAATATGGAGTTTCTTATCACATTTAAGTAATTGACAACACAATTAGGCCATTAATTTGACCGTAAAATATATTTTCTTAGTGCAAGCATACGACAGAAATAACGATACGTAATTTCTTGGTACGGGGACAAGTGATGTGAAAACAACGAACGAATGAATGAACGAAAGAGGCTGCAACGATTTTTATGAAATTAACAGGATAGGGAGTTTTCAGACCGAAAACCGATCTCAAAGCTGTAAAAAAAACCTGTTTCCAAAGAAAACATCAATACCTACGTCGTTCAATACCAGCCTAAAATATAGGTTAAATGGGCTTGATTAGCTGTTTTTCGGGTTTAAAGGGGTTGTAAGGTTATTTTAGAGGTTTGTATTTCCGATTTTTTTACGGTTTTAGGGTTATTTCGTCAATCACAATATGAAATAAGGCAGGTATGCAAAAGTATTCGGATATTCGAATCTCGTTTCCTATGAAAAAAGCAAATCCACGAAAATACATTTTCTTAACAATAAATTGATCCATTTTAAAACCAATAGCTTATATTTTCATTAAAAAAATACAATATAAAATGTCTTAATCCCAGTTTATAATAATTGTTAAATCCATGTATGTGGCACCGAATCATAGACCTTCTTATAATCAATACAAGCAACCGAGAGGTTTCCCTTGCTCCTCCTGACCATCTGTCTGATGGCCATGTCAAGGAGGAGGAGCTCCTTAATACCACGGGACCCAAACTTACATCAATTCCGAGAAGGAGCCAAAATATTGTTTTTTTTAACACTCAACAGTCACATACGTAGTTTTGATCCCACACTAGGATTCCCTGTATCGTAGGTACCTATCAGGAACTACGAGTACCTGGTACCATAACACCCAGACCCGGAAAAAATAGTTGCAGATCATACATGCCTGATGCGTGTGATTTGGAAACCATATAATTTTATAAGAAACCAACGCACCACGGGTCTATACACATATTAGTGTACAAATCATGAATACAAAATTTGATGAAATAATAGCCAAAATAGAAGCAAACTTCGTTCGCGTGCAAAAGGACGTACGCGTCCTACCGGTGACCTCTTAAATCCTAAAACAATTTTTAACTGACTATGTTTTTTTTATATGTTTGTTACGCGATTACTTTTGATCAACATGAATCAATTCACCCATTCAAACATACATCCATAGACTAGATCCATAGACAATTAATAATCTTAATTTTATTCAATCTTTCACACCCCATCACTAGTTTTTGCGCTAGTGTGCAACTAACCAATAGTGTAATTACAGAAATTATTTATTTGTGTGCTTGTTTTATGTTTGTGTGACAGCTTTTATTTCCGTTTGCGTTTATAGACACGCCTCAACTTTCTGCATGAGTGTGCGTGAGTAAGTAAATGTGTGCTGTTCGTGTTTACCTCGCCTCCCGCAAAAAGTGGCAGAAATAATTTAGTACAAGAAGTTGAGCATGCCATCTCCCTACATAAATTCTCTAAGGTGATTGATATAAATAAATAAATAAAAGCTGGACATTTCACACCACATTATCTAGCCCCAAGCTAAGCAGAGCTTGTGTTATGGGTACTAGATAACTGATATACTTAATACAATACATTACATAGATAGATGTTTTTTATTATACATAGAAAAATACCCAGAACACCCTGAACAAATATCTATATATGTCTGCAGATCGTACAAATATTTGCTCCGAGGCGGGAATCGAACCCGCAACCTCCTGCGTCGCAGGCGAACCTTCGCTCGCCGCGCCACAGATGTCGTCAACATATGAAAACATGGTTCTTAATGGTTATTTTATGTTCCAGGTATCTGTTAAATCAATGGCGGGCGCTACGCCGCCGTATCTCCCCGCAGAGAGGTGCCAGTAGGCGCGCCTCTCCGCAGAAAGATGCCAGCAGGCACCCCTCTCCGCAAAAAGGCACCAACGGGCGCGGCTCTCCGCAGAGAGGCACCAACGGGCGCGGCTCTCCGCAGAGAGGCACCGGCGGGCACGTCTTCAAAGTACGAGCCAGGCTACCGAAACATCGGCACATGCTGGAGAAACCAGGTATGTTCCCACTTCTCAGGAACATTTCATTTTGAATTGTACGAGCACGTACACTGGCCTAGTTATTTAGGTCTAAGAAGCACCTTACGCTATACATGCGTTCAGAGGCCCAATTCTCTTATTTAAAAATATTCAATTCGCAGTATATTCTCGCCTCAGTCGCACTGTCACATATAGTAACTATTACTTAATCTTCGCGTTTCTTGCAAAGAATATGTAATAGTTACTATACGAAACAGTGCGACTGACACGAGATTATATTGTGACTGGATTGTTTTTAAATTAGGGAATTGGGCCTCAGTTCGCGTTTAGCAATCAATCAAGCCAAGAGGCTCATCTTATATATTGATACAAACTTATGATATTAAGAAGGCGTACTATGTGAATTTGCCCAACAAAATTTATCTATAACTCAGTATCTATGGATTCTACGAGTTCAATATTTTTGAATATGAAAGTTTTATATTTTTGCATTTATTGTGTAAAGTTGAAAACACGATATGTAAAAAAAACCTCGATAGTTTTATTTAATGAAAAACCCTTGTTTCGCACACGTTTTGAAACAAATGAACCCTACGGTGTTTTGAGATAAATTTTACTACAACAAGTTGGTAATAACTATTTATTCTTATGCTAAAATCAGTTTTTTGATAAACACTTTATTTTTGCCATAATAAACAAAGAACTTCATTTTTGTGCACGACACTCGCTAGCGCGAGCGAGATGGCGCGCGGGTTATCGCGTGCGTTAAAGAGGGACCCTAAATTGTAGTATAGTGCCCTCTTAATGATATCAGTTAAAATTACTGATATAAAAGCTTTCTTCATAACCCAAGGTGTGCGGACCGTACATAAATCGTCTTATGAACTAAAATTATTTGTCATTTTAGTTCATAAGACGATTCAAAATGATCCTTGGAATTTTAACAATTCAGTCTTTTTACAGTTTGTAATAAGAACTTTTTATACATATTTCATGTTATCGATCGCTGATGATGAACACGCTAACAATGCGCCTACGCAACGGGCGCTCGCGCTTTTAAATGATTTTATGCTAACGTTCCAGCGTGTTCACATTTGTAACGATATTCTAAATTCATTTATTTATTTAATTAATTAGAACGGCACCAAATGCCAGTTACACTAATTAGGTAGGTATGGTTACATAATTATTAATTAATTCATGTGTCCCTTAGCGTGCTATTAATAAACGTGGAATATCCTTGGAATAGCTACCTACACCGTGTTTTGTCTCTCTCGATCGAATTTAAACCTGCCTGTCAATGCACAAGACAAAATACTGTGTAGCTATTCCAAGCATATTCCGCGTTTATTAATAGCACGCTTATTAGAGTATAAGTTTTATATAAGTCTTGTTTTTTTATTTAAGGCAGTTTGAGCTTTTTTCAAAATTGTAAGCAACCTGTTTAATTTAATAAATAAACAAATAGATGAAGCGTTTCTCTAAATAAGTCCAACCTTTACTGTATGTGTGTTTAATTGTTCAATATAGAACAGTTGTTATATAAATAAATAAATGTTGGACATTTCACACATTATCTAGCCCCAAGCTAAGCAGAGCTTGTGTTATGGGTACCAGATAACTGATATACAATACATTACATAGATAGATATTTTTTTATTGTACATAGAAAATACCCAGAACAACCGAACAAATATCTGCACAAATATTTGTTCCAAGGCGGGAATTGAACCCGCAACCTCCTGCGTCGCAGGCGAACCATCGCCCGCCGCGCCACAGAGGTCGTCATATAGGTACGTTAATTCATTTAAAAATATTTATTTCTAGAAACAGCTGGACCAAGCACCTTTTTACATTTAGACGAAGTAGACATCGACTCTGCGGATGTATATCAGCCCAATGTCATTGAGAGTGAGGAGAACCTACCGGCGGAGTACCAACCAGCGGAGTACCACCGAGCACTCGCAACGCCCTCGACCGACGAGCGGGCGAGGGAGAAGAGTCCCAAGTCTATTCTGAGGGAAGCCAAGGAGAAGTTGAGGAAGTAAGCTAATTGCTTAAAATGGCCATGCTTGGCAGGCGGTTTGGTGATCGCGTTACATAACATAAAACCTAACAGTCACATACGTAGTCATGATCCCACACTACGATTCTCTGTGTCGTGGGTATCAGGAACTACTAATACCATGGTACCATAACACCCAGGAATCGGAACAAATATTTGCAGATCATACATACATTTGTCCCGCAGCGGCAATTGAACCCGTAACCTCTCGCATCTCACATCTTTTTTCCGCAATACACCAAGGTTATCTGGAAGGGAATGCTTTTTAGCATTAAGTTCGCCTTTGTACTTCTTTTATGTGAAATAAAGAATTTTCGATCTATCTATCTCTGCCGGGGCCAACGATCTCTAATACTCACATAGATATCGGGTCGGCGCAATAAAAACGTCTCGGTGAATTTAAGCTCACTTGAAAAGTGAGTTTGTATTTGATTTAGTTCGCTTCAAACAAAGCCAATGTAAACACGTGTCACAATGCCGCAATGTATATTTAAAAGTTGCAAAAATAATCCCCGAAAAAACAATTTAACGGCCGGAGTGTCTTACTTTCGTTAAGTACATGTAGAATAAGTTGTATTTTAAGCTTTAAACTAACAAAAAGTATGAAATTTTGATCAAAATTACCGATTTTAAACCACCGCTACAAATGTTTGGCCAACGTTGACGCAAAATTGTCTGTAACAGAACAGTAGATGCATGGAGTAGATTTGTATTGTAATAATTTGTTTTTACCAGAACTTTAAAAAAATTTAATACTACTTTTGTGTCTGTTTGTTGAACTCTCATCAGATACTTGGCTTTCCTTTTTTTTATTTTAGCTTTCCGAGCAATCCATTTACGCTACTGTTATTTAACCAAATCTTTGGTTAACAACCCCTTTACATCTATACCAACTGATAATGAGTCCTCTCGCTTTGTTAAAATTTATGAACCAGAATCACTTATAGAACACATTATCGTAAAAAAACAGTACTTTTTCAAATTCTTTTATCATATTATAGGTATATTTCCCAAATATCAAATAAATGCCCAACCTACGGCAGGCGCCTGTACGCCCGCCCTCAAGCACTTTACGGTTTTTGTTGGAAAACTTTGATGGTCGATATCTTTTTTTATTATGAAACGAGACAAACGTAACAGAACATATATTTTTTATATTTGAGCTTTTTATAACTAGGGCTTCATTATCAGCCTGTAGGTACGCAGAATGGAAATTTTTTTATGTTGAGCTGTTTTAAACATTTTGGGTTTTGATCAAATTATTGCACTAAACTGTACTTGTATTATAAAGATTGTAAACATGAATATAAAGATGTGGAATTTAGTGATATTTTTATTTGTGACATCCAGCGATAGACATCTTGGCCAAAAACATAAACATACACATAAATATACACACAACAGAACGTTAATAAAATAACAAGTATATATACTATCAATATCAAATATACATGCCCAAAACATAAATAATTTTAACTTAACTTTAACGTGCATATTATAAATTATTTAAGTGATCAACGCGACTCCATACCTTCTGTAGTTAAATTTGAAGAAGCAAACAGAAGCGAAACCATGGAAACGGATGGATGTAGCTCGCAAGGTAATAACGGGAAAAAGAACTTTATTTGTAGCTTTTTAAGGTTGATTTCACACTAGTTGTTTAACCTATGTCTTTTGATTTGACAAGTGACAGGAGTAATATAATTGCTTTGCTCGTTTTTTGTGACGAATGATCGTAAGTGTAAGATAATATTTTGAAGATTTGCTACTTTTTTGCTAGGTGTCATGGTTGTAATTAGGTTGAACTTAGAACTGTTTTAAAACTTTCATCTTTGTTCGTTAGTAAACAAATGTAGCTGTATAAGTATGTATCCATGCGGACAGTTTTTAGCTTTCATTTTGTACGTGACCCTGGATCTATTGTGAATTATAAGATCGTTGGCCGGGGCAGATGAGATGAGAGAGCAGGTGAGTACACCTGCTGCGCCACAGAGGTAGTCACTCAGACGGATGCTGCTGCTGTTGCCCTTCTAATCCCATAGTCGGCTTTTACGATATCCACGGGAGGAGACAAAGGGCTATTCTAAGGTCGGACCAGCACGACCGTCTCTGAATAAGTAGAGCCAAATATGTGGATTTGAGTCTCAATTTTTGTGTGAAATTTAAAAAGAAATGTTTCTGTTTCAGTAAAGACACCGTTAGAACTAACACTCCCATCGACTGCGAAAAGAGCCCGAACTGCGTCCTCCGCGAAGCGAAACTCCGCCTTCGGAAGCTTGAAATAGAAGCTGAAGCTGTCGAGAAGTCGTATCTGGACTTCCGGCGGAAGCAACACGCGGTCCGAGGTGAGGACGAATAAGGGAAGGGGAGGGTGGGTAGCCGACATTGTTGACAAACATTTAGGTTGACTAGAAATTTTAACTAGTGTTCGCCCGTGGCTACGCTCTCTTTTACCTTATTATTATTAGTATTTCTTTTTACTTAGTGCATTTTTTTTTAAATTATTTATTAGCACTCTTTAATTTGTTACTACCTTCTTGGTTGGCAGTTATAACATTGGCATTATGCCCTCCATTTGTACATTTACTTTTGTTTATGGGTAATTTTGAAAATTTTGTAGGGAAATTGTCTGTAAATTGTTTCGTCAAACTAAAATATTTATTAGGAAAGTCATAAAAATTTAGATAGGTAGGTACATTAAAGAGGTTTAATAGTACACTGACAGTAAATGTACTATTAAACCTCTTTTACCTTCAAAAAGGCGGCTCTATCGAGATGTTGTGTTATACATATATTATAGATTATATTATAGATGTCTACTGTTCTAACCGCAAAAACAAAATTCTTAAACCGCGTCTATAACTCGGTGTCAGTAAATTGTCAAATTGTAGGGGGACATTTAAAAACAAAATATTTTAAACGAGTAAAAAGTAAATGAGCAATAGTTTAGCATTACCTAAATGTAACTTTGATATTCAAGAATAGTTAAAAAAATAAGTATGAATAGTTGAGTTTTCGAAAAATATATGGTTTTAGATAACGGTCGGGTCGTAGGGGATAACAAAACGTTTTAAGCTACATAATTTGTAACTGATTTTACGTAAAGATTTAAGTACAAACACATTGTTTTTTTTTTCAAACATAATATGCTGAAAATATAGGTAGGTTGCATTTAAATAATTCAATATATTTTAGTTCAATATATTTTTTTAAATTATGATTTTAATGGGACGGCAGATTTGTTGACATAAATTGTAAAAAATACCCCTATGTGTGCAATGAAGAATATACAAACAAACAAACAAACAAACTATTGGTGTATGACATTTGAATTCATTGTTTGTTGCAGATACAAAACCTAGTACCTCAAGATACAAGCTAGACGAAACAAAGACCAAAGAATCTTCTTACCAATCACCACTACCCACGTACGACAGATATTTCAAAGAATACCAATCTAAGCTCAGCACCGGAGAATGTTTTAAGAATAAAAACACCGCTGCTGTTATTGCGAACCCTATACCCGATGCGTTTGCAACTCAAGAATCTAAAAACAACGCTACTGCTAGAATTAACCCCATACCCAATATGTACTCAACACAAGCTAAAAAAACTGTCAATTACTTAGAAACCACATTGACTGAATTTAGAAAGTTATATCATACTGGGTATTATTCAAATCAAAGACTTGATACTCCTTCCCATCCGAAATCGCCTGAACCTAAATCTGTATCAGGCTCTCATAAAACTAACAGTAGCAAAGAAACCAGTAAAGAGATAATTAGACAAACGAAACATGGTATAGTGAACGATTTAGAAATAATGAAAAACAATATAGGAAAAATATATAACATGACAGAACAGGCAAAAACCAATGAGGTTAATAAAAAAGATCCAGAATGTAATGAAATCGAACCTGATTCGAGAAACGCGCAAAACATTATTGAAAATTTTGCAGCTAAAATTGATAGCAAACATGAAGTAGACGATAGAAATTTACTTAGAGTCGAAGTAGAAAGTGTCAGTGAAATCAATGATGTAAAAATGATGAAATCGCAAACGCAAGAGATGTCACTAATCGTTGAAAGTTCAGTTGATAAGGACAACGACGGAATTAAATTGAAGTCAGAATTAGGTAGAGACATAACATCTACAAAAATGACTATAATAATCAGTCCTAAAACAATAACGAATGGGCAAGATGCATGTTCAGATAGAGATGAATCATTATCAGACAGATATGAGATTAAAACGAGTTATGAATTGTCATCAAAAAGCTTAGTATCTTCTAAGAAAGAAAGCACAAAAAATCCTGGAAAAGAAATTCCCGTTTCCGGAAATATCAGATGTGGGAAATCAGATGAAATGACGACAGATGACGTTATTGTAGCGATTTATAATTCCAATGACGACGTCATATCCAATGTCCAAATGCAAGTAGATCTTGCAAAGGACGTTTTAGACTATACTATAAGTGAATTGGAACAAAGCGAGGACAGTATGTTTGAACTCGAAAACCAGACTCGTGCCTCTATCCCGAAAACGTCCGACGAAGATAACTTTTGGGACTTCTAAAATTACTGTAAATTGTGAATCCTTAAGGTGGATCGTCTCGTGGCGCGAAATTAAAATTTATTCATGTTTTTTTGCTCATTACTTCTTGTGATAGCGAAAACTGATTTTGCGAAAACTCGGAGCTACGAATATTGTTCAATTAATTTTTACTGTTTTTTTGGTTCAGGGATATCAAGAGGGCACTATACTACAATTTAGGCACCCTCTTTAACGCACGCGATAACCCGCGCGCCATCTCGCTCGCGCTAGCGAGTGTCATGCACAAAAATGTAGTTTTATGTTTATAAGTGCGAAAATAAAGTATTTATCCAAAACTTGCCAAAAACGTTTAAGCATAAGAATAAATAGTTATTTCCTACTTGTTGTAGTAAAATTTATGTTAATACACCGTAGGGTTCCTGAATTGTCATTCAAAATGTGTGCGAAACAAGGTTTTTTCATTAAATAAAACTATCAAGGTTTTTTTTACATATCGTGTTTTCAACTGTACACAATAAATGTAAAAATATAAAATTTTCATATTCCAAAATATTTAACTCGTAAAATCCGTAGATACTGAGTTCTAGATCGATTTTTTTGGGCAAAATCACATATTACGCCTTCTTAACTAATTATATTTATGAGATACTATATACTATCAATAAAGCATGTGTGTTGGGGCGGGGTCTCTTAGTTTTCGCAAAACCTGTTTTCGCTATCTCAAAAAGTGTTGATGAGCAAAAAACACAATAAAATATGTGATTTATGAATGAATCATTTGGGACATCTAAAATTACTGTTGTTTGTGAATGAAACAATTTTTTACCAGTCATAATATATTTTGCGATGTCTGTGTGAATTAAAACATTGTACAAACAACAATTTCTTTTAATACAATTACTCATATAAAAGTACAAACTTACAACTTTTGGCATGAAGATGATAACATGAAATCTGATCAAAACTATAAATGCTATATAACGCAGTCCAGAAATTACTTTATCGTCTTTACAAGATAGACTAATGCAATTTTCACGAACCTACACTTAAGCGAGGTATCTGTTGAAGAAACCCAGCAGATTATCAGTGGAATCAGAACAAATTTAAATAATCTAGGAATAACTTTTAAAATGGATATAATGGTATTTGTTGAATTCAGTTGAGAATAATTAGTTGCATTATGCAAAAGAAACTTCTACATACGTCTCAGTAAATAGTAATTGAGTTGATAGTATGGTAATTATTTAAATAAAACATTTTTATGTTTATCCATGTGTTTCATAGCTTATGTCTCATTCGTTTCTAAAGCAAACTCAAGACTCACACCGAGAAGTCTAGCTTATATGTGTCAAAATTAAAGTCCCAAAATGAATCACTATTATTGATGCAGACGGATGGGATTAATTCTAATTGTCCCCAGCGGGACTGCATAATTAATAATATAAATATGCGATAATATTTGGTGTTCTTGGAGTAAGTCTAGAGCTGGCCTTATTTTGAACAAACAGTAACATTACAGACAAACAACTGCTTACCAAATAATCGAATAGCTAAATTAGTAACAGAAGTCAAATTTATAGATATCATAGTCACCATCCTCTATCAGATCATATCTGAATGTTATGCACCATATTTTTAACAACACAAACATATTAAATGAAGTATCATTATATTTAACTTCATCTTTGTTGTCAAAGTATTTTTTGACAAATTTATGAATACAGATTAAAAAGACAGCTCCTGAAAACATACGGAACAGGTACGTAGGCCCTTCGTCAAAAGTAGCGTAATATCGACTTCTCAGGAGCCTCAGGGTATTGGCAACGCTAAGGTTTGTAAAGGGTTATATTAATTTAGGATAAGAGGCAATAATGATACGACTCAAAAATTCTTCATTCATAATTATGTAAAAATAAAAATGTCCACAAATTGGTCAAAACGGTATGTATGGTCATCATGTACTCAACGTCCCGTAAGACTTCAGGAGTAGTTTGCTTGCACCCTGTTTTCTAAAGATATAACGTGCCCATGAAAGATCTGCCCACCTCTAGGGAAGTTAGGCGTGAATTTATGCCAATGTCTTGTTGGCCTGAGAGCACATTTTCATATCTTATAGGTAGCCACAGATCACGGTATCAATAAACAATGTTCCGTGATCCGTTTCTACTGGGATTAATCACTACAAACGCAAATCTATCTCTATAATGTTATATAGTACTACGCCACATGGAAATACAAAAAACTAAAATATATATGTACATTGAAACACACACACAAATTGAATTGAATTGTACACGAAACTAAATTATTATTACACTAAGGAATCAACATAAACAATGTCAAAATAATAAGAAAAAATGTCAAATGGCTTTTTCAGAGCAAGGATTATCAGCTTATTTTTCCATGCCCTAACTGAATTTCCTACACTGACATCTAACTAGATACCATATATTTTAAAAAAAACATTTCAATGTCAAAGTGATGTCAGTTTAGAAATTTTAACAGAATAACAACTATGCAACGGGACTTATTTTTCGTAAAGTAATTTATTTTAGTCCCTAATTGCAATTGCGTCGATTCTCATGCACCATTTTCTAAACAATAAAAATATCAGCATCATTTTAATTTCAGTCGATTAGAAAACGATTGGATCATGTTTCGTGCTGTCAAATTTAGTTTGAAAATAGAACATCTCTCCTTTAAACGGTAAATATTAATAGTAATTATTATAATAAGATTCGTTCAGTAACCTAGGCTCACATTGTGGTTCATGCTTTTGGAAGCGAGCGACGAGCGAGGAGAATTGGCTCCCGTTACACGAAGCCAGTTCGACACCTGCAAAAAATAAGTAGAAAGGATTTGAGTCTTTTAAAATAATATGAAAGGTATTACTAAGTTCAACCTGCAAGAAGTATTATCTTATGTGTGTAGATAGAAATTAAGGGCCTTATTCATAATCATTTTTGAAACCTATTTTAGGCTAAAATAGCTTTTGTTTTTTTTAACCTAAAATAGGTTTCAAAAATGATTATGAATAAGGCCCTTAATTAAACTAAAAACAAAAGCTAGCTTTTGTTTTGTTCTCTCTGATGTAAAATGACATACGTCAAAACAAGACAAAACATATTTTAACTAAAATAAGTTTAAAAAATGATTATGAATAAGGGGGTAAGTCTTCAAATAAAAATTAATCTGAAATCTTACTGTGATCACTGTGTGTGTGTTTGTGGTTACTGTGTTTGTTTGGTGTATTGTAGGGGTGTTATTGTGTATGTGTTTATTATGACATGGTAACATCTACGTTGATTTATTCTAGATTTTCCCCGAAGGGCCTACCCCTTCAGAGCCTCAAAGAGTATTTTCACTGTGGGTTGCACAATCGCTGGAATATAGACGTGACAAGTGGTGAGCTCATCGCCGCCATTGCTGTCCCACGACCAACTCTTCTAACGCTTTCTTCCAGTAGTAACACACTCCTAAATAAGCCAGGACAAATCTTATATCAACGAAAATTGACCAACAAGTCCAGTTCTAACCTGCAAAGGCACATTTCTGTCTTCACCGCAGCTCGTGACGTTTTTGTTTGGTGTGGAACACCGCGCGCTGATCGGAGACGACATGCGTGGTCTCTTCGCAACTCCTCGGGGCGTTCTCAGTATAGACACGTTCCAAGAGGCACAGAAGGAGACGCTTTCATCAGCGTCCGTTTGAAATGGCAGCCATCTAAATAATATATACATTATGTGATCATATAATACGTTGTTGGCGTTTGCACTTTGAAAATAAATAATTATATTAATAAAGTTTTGATCCTTATATAATCATTTAAAAAAAAACATTTTTTTTTTTTCAATTTAATCATCTTCAGTCGGTTGATGTCTAATGCTCTAATTACAATAAACAGTATCGTACTGCTGTTGACTTGTTCAACTGTAGTGTTCCGAGAATGAGGCGTGTGTTGAGTTCCGAGTTCTTTGCTCATAGTTTACTTAAATAATTATCATTACATTTCAGTTTTTCGGTTTCTTCTTCTTTCTGTGTTTTTTTTAATTATTCCTGTGTATATTTCTTGATAATTTTATTTTTTTCTTTTTAATTCATGTTTACTACCTATGTATGTATTGCTTACATTTATAGTTTTTACTGCTGCTATAAGTGAAGACTTATAATTAGCCTTTTGATTCTAAATTTCCCTTTTTACTATGTTTTTATGTGCTGTTAGTTTTCCCAAAATAAATAAATAAATGCTGGACATAGGCCTCCCCAATAGAATGCCACGCCATTTATGTCTTCAGCCCTACATCTTCTATCATTTCGTATTGTTGATCCATTTTTGATCCGAGATAAGTTACAATAGCAACACTTTAGCAGCGTTTTTTTTTTTTTTTTTTTATGCTACTTGTCAAGCAGACAAGCTTACGGCCCACCAGATGGAAAGCAGTTACCGTAGCCCATGAACGCCTGTAACACCAGAGGCATCACACGCGCGCTGCCGACCCTGAGACATGAAGATGAAAAGTCCCATGTGCCTGTAATTTCACCGGCACCCGTACCCTTCAAACCGAAACACAGCAATGCGAACACTACTGCTTGGCGGCAGAAATAGGTACGGTGGTAGTACTTCCCCGGACGAACTCTTTCACAAAAAGTTCTACTACTAACAAAACTAACTAACTAACTTTTAACTTTTGGCGACCTCCGTGGCGCAGAGGGCGAGTAGCCGGCTGAGATACAAGAGGTTGCGGCGTCGATTCCCGCTGCGGAACAAATGTTTGCAAGATCTGTAAATATTTGTTCCGGGTCTGGGTGTTGTAGTACCATGTTACTCGTAGTAGCTTATACCCACGACACAGGGAATCCTAGTGTTGGATCAGAGGCCCAATTCACTAACTAAAAAATAGTTAAAATAGAGTTCGGATCTTGTTTCGATCTTGTGTCGATGTCTTAAATGTCAAAAATGGTATTCTCCTGACATGAAATACAACACTGTAATGTGATTATATCGAAATGTGACCGAAACTTGAATGATTCAAAGTTTTTTCGTTAATTTTAGCATAAGTAGATGGAGTCTCTCTTTACTCTTTCCAATTATATATATATATATCTATCCTACTCTAATGGTGTTCACCATGAATTGAAAGTAGACTAAATTGTTATTTATGAGGGACTAGAAATTCAACTTTCAGTCAATTTACAATTCAGTCTCGATTCGGTCAACTTTCAGTGTAGTTTAAAATAACTTAGAGAATTGGGCCTCAGGACTACGTATGTGACTGTTATGTTGGTTAAGTACTCAGGTGGATGCTGCTGGCCATCCCCTAGTGTAAACGAAAACGTTTTAACGATATCCACTGGAGGAGACGGTGTATGGTGTATACATCAGTCTTATAATGCACAAAACTTACTTGTCCCGCTCTTCAGGCGGGTGGATCGCTACCGTGTGCCGCCAGCGGTACACACTCGGGAACTGAATGGGATTGAGTTGGCACCCGGAGATAGCGTCGAATACCAGCCGGTCCATTTTTGAGGGCTCCTCACTAAAAGCAATTAATAAATGTATTAATTAAAAGTAGTATAAAGTTAAAATACAATAATAATAACAACAAAAACTATTTGATTAAAATAACAACGTAGTCAACCGCTGTTGTTGATCAAATAGGTGTACGGATAAAAAAAATAGGGAAAAATCCCCCAAATAGGAGGGTTTAATTTAAGGATGTTACCCTAAATAGAAGGGTTTAATGCACGGCTATTACCCTAAATAGGAGGGTTTCATGTACGGATGTTACCTCAAATAGGAGGGTTAAATGTAAGGCCAAATAGGTGACTTTTCAGATTAATTGGGTCACTGAATTTGGGTCATCGACCACTGAATGGATTTTAAAACAAAACAAATTAGTAGTAACATTATAATTACTTATAATTTTTCACTTTTGCTTTTTGTACAGACTTTTCTAATGTGGATTGCTAAGAGGAATGCGTTTCTATAAAAAAAGATACTGACCGCGTTTATTTTGTGCCGTTATTACTCGTTGAAAGCGAACATTAGATACTTAGAGAAACAGTTGGACAAGTTCATCAACAACCAGTAGACATCCACAGCTGGACAAGCATAGATTTCCCCTAAAGATGACCACGTTGGACGACGAGGCCGCCTCCATCCACCGACGAAGAGAATCTTACCCGTAGATAAAAGGCTCTGCTATGGCATGGTCGCTCGCTTCAGCCATGTCCTCAGCTTCGCTGTCGGAATGTTCAGACGCCGTCTGAAAGTCTTCATCATCCGAGTGACATGAAGCTACCGATTCGTCATCTGAAATCTGAAGTGGAGTACAGTTAACGTTTTAACTTTAAGTCATAAAAACCGATTGCAAGAATCTTCGAGCAACACGGACTTCCTGCCGCGGGCCGGAAGGGAGCCTTAGCGATATATTACCATTCAAATAGTTCTGTCTTTTTTTGCGGGGGGAAATGTGCACACATGCCCAATTCCGCATATACACATCCAAATACAACACTGTAATGACGACACTCACACTAACAAACCTTGCTTCACCTAGGCTCTGTCTGAAAACCAGCGCCGCGGCGACCTGGGAACGGCACGCCTTTTCCATGTCTGGTGCAGCTTATGCTGAGACAGGGACCTATTTCACCTCACACAACACATTATCGTCTATATAGATCTTCGTGTTTATTTTTGATGTTAATCTTTTGTTTCTGTTTGATTTTTCTTTTTGTGTAATCTTGTATTGTATTTTCTATGGGTGAAACAAATGAGTTTTTTTTTCTTGCACACCTCAGAATAAGAATAAACCTCAACTAGTTTTATTAAACGCATGCCTACTTTGACTTGTAGTTTGACAGAGGGGAACGCTGCGAATGGCTACTCCCTTCCGTGTTGCTAGAAGGCAAAAAATCACACTCCAATCGGTTACGCTGCTTTGCATACCATCATCTATTGCAGCGCCCCCTATACGTGTGACGAAAAACCTTCCATGAAGTCATATTATAAAAAAGTTGCAAAAAATCGCTTTTAAAAAAAAATAGTAACACCACACCACAAAATATACAGGTACAGAAGGCAAGCTCAGTACAATAAGCGGTAACAGGTGCATGCACACATAGACGCGTACCCACGGCGATCTCGGTAGAACTCGGTCGAACGCCAGTTTCTAGTCGACCGAGTTCTACGTGGGTACGCGGGTATGCGCCTGTTATCGCTAGCTGTAAGCTGGCCTTCTGTACCTATATATTTTGTGACCACACACCCACTAGAATGCATTTTCTGGATCCTACGGTCGCGAGTAAAATTTACAAATTAAATAGTTATTTAAATGAATTACATGTTTGACACAAAATTCTTTAATTGAACGAGCGAAGAGAGTTTTTTTGAGTCAACTTGGGTGAATTGGAATTTTTAAGTGTGAATGTAGTTTATCCGATCTTCATGAAATTTGGTAAGTCGGTGGATAGTATTGGTACAATTTGCAGGTAAGGTTATGAGCTATGTAAGTGGGTTGGATACAGCATTGGTCAGGGGGTTGAGATACTGGGGTCCAAGAGGGGTTATAAAAAGTTGAGACAATGAGGCCATGTAAAGTGTTACATAAAAGGGCTTTAGTTGGACATTTTGAAACTATTTTTAGTTTTATTAACAAACTTCAAAAAAAAGGAGGAATCAATCGACTGTATGTTTTTTTTGTATGTTACAAAAGATTACTCCGCCAATTATGCATTGATTTTGATAATTCCTTTTTTGTTTGGTAGGTCACTTCAGAGGACCCAGATAAATTTTATCGAAATTGAATCAGTGCTTTTTCAAAGAAGACGGTTTTTGTTTTGTTTTCTAAAAAATAATTATTTTACACTGTAAAACCACTAGGGTACTTCCGTTAATCCTACAATCAGTGACGGATTAAAACTACTTGATGTTCTAAAAGCAATCCACGCCTGTGGGCCCCCCTATCCGTATGTCAACTAGAACTAGTTTACTGAAACTATTGACTTATTAATAATCAAATTAATTGTATTACGTATGCATAGACGCCGGCCGGCACAATTACTCAAAAAACAAAACATTTCCGCGGGAGTGGGGTTATGACTCTAGGTCGGACTCTATTTTCAAATTAGTCCTAGAAACTTTTTTTGGTGTGGTTTTTGGTGACGTGAGAGTGAGACGTGATGACCTAAGGACGGATTTTTTTGTGCTTCTGGTGCCCCCCCCCCCAGACGTGATGCCCTAGGCAATTGCTTAATTTGATTAAGGGTTAATCCGTCACTGCCTACAATGCTGAAAATTACATCTATCCTCACATTAACATTTATAATACAGGGAGTTTGGCGCATGCCCTGTATAAGTAGGAAGAAGGACTTTCTCGACAGGCACAGTTTCTTGAAAGAAACAGCTAGAAACTATCCACGTTTAAATCGACCTTTAAGCTTCGAAACGATTGTTTTTTTGTATACATTCTCTTGCTGTTTGATTTACCTCTGCGTCAAGCACTTGGCACTTGTTCATGTGCACGGTGAAGACGGCGCTGTCGCCAGCAGGCGAGTTCATGCTGAGCGGCTTCTCAGACTCGTTGTGTTGCTTGCCGTCGCCTGGTGGCAACAAGGACATCGATATAACTTTTGAAACTATCATGGTCATTAACATAATTATCACTAGAAACGGGATAAAAAAAAACATGGTAAATATTCCGTTTCTAGTGATAATTAAGGAGATCGTCTGACGACCTCTGTGGTGCGGCGGGCGAAAGTTCGCCTGCGACGCAGGAGGTTGCGGGTTCGATTCCCACCTCGGAACAAATATTTGTACAATTTGCAGATATTTGTTCAGGGTGTCCTGGGTATTTTTCTATGTATAATAAAAAATATCTATCTATGTAATGCTATTGTATTAAGTATATCAGTTATCTAGTACCCATAACACAAGCTTTGCTTAGCTTAGGGCTAGATAATGTTGTATGAAATGTCCAGCGTTTTTTTATTTATTTATCGTTATTCATTAGTATCACCATCGTCAACCGGTGGAAATAGGTCTCCCCCAAGTAACGCCACGATGAGCGGTCTAGAACCGCCTCCATCCACGGACCGATGACACACATTGTTACACAAGGAAAATACAAGTTAAGGCAGATTTACATTTGTCACGATCTTTGTTAGTAGTAGAACTTCTTGTGAAAGACTTCGTCCGGGGTAGTACTACCACCGTACCTATTTCTGCCGCCAAGCAGTAGTGCTTGCATTGCTGTGTTTCGGTATGAAGGATATGGGTGCCGGTGAAATTACAGGCACATGAGACTTTTCATCTTTGTCTCAAGGTCGGCAGCGCGTGTGATGCCTCTGAGAGCTGATTCTATGTTTTGACCACGGATTTTTGTATAGAAAATGAGGTTCACAGAGTGTACGCTAGGGGCGCTCATCGGTGTCGCCATAAAAAAATCCACACTACACTACAACAGACGTCCGTGTCAATTGTGTGCAAAATACTTAGAATCAGCTTTCTGGTGTTGCAGGCGTCCATAGGCTACGGTAACTACTTTCCATCAGGTAGCCCGTATGCTTGTTTGCTTACCAAGTATTATAAAAAAAATGTAAATCTGCCTTAACTTGTAGATTCTTAAATGTAGTTATTTTTAAACATTATCTGTTTAGTATTTTGATGCCGCACGCCCACGTGATCACACCATGGTCTACAATCTTCAAAAAGATATATAAATAAATAAACAAAAATATTAAATTCCCTTTTATGAGTGTCCGGCCTAAAAATAGACTCTCCATCTCCCAATGGCTGTCGTAAAAGCAACCTACGGGATTACACCAGGCAGCATCCACCTGAGTACTCAACACAAATACTGCGTTCCCCAATCCGCCTGCCAAGCGTGGTGATCATGGCAATTCCCCCCATTTATTTTATGGGGGAGGCCTCCTACAATGGCCGTTTAAAGGCTGCTGATGGTGACGATGCTACATCGATAACATACCTAACCATCGCGTTACCAAGATGATCGCGTTAATTATTATAACGGTATACGTTGATGCGTATACCGTTTGCAGACCGTGCTTGATCATGTGGGCGTCGCCGGCGTCCATCGGCCCAAAGCTGGCCAAAAATGACCGTTAGTCCAATGAACGAGGAAATTCTTTGTATGCACACCCTGACAATAATGAATCTGTCGCTGAAACTTTGCAGTGTAATAAAGTAAAGTTTATAGATTACGGTTGACAAATTATCTAGATTGTTTTATTATTAAGTTAGGTTTTTTACCAAAATATGAAAATCACTTATAGCTTTCGGTGAAAAATTGCTCGGTCTGAAATTCCTTCGGTATATGTCAGTAAATTATGCTTACATAGTTTTCGTTTATAGCTTTATGGTTTTTTAGAAATAACTTACTGTGGAAAATTGCTCAGTCCTTTTTTGTTAATTTATTAGTTACAGAACACTTAATAATAACACTCAATAACAGTTTTATTAAGTACCAATACAATTTTGGCATCGCGTATTATGAAATATGATACCTCACAGCAACAGCGACTAAGTCGACATCTTGAAAACGTCGTAAAAATCTGTAAAAAATATAAAACTTTAGTTTTTCATTTGTTTGAGTTTATTTTTAGAAACTTTTTATTTTTCAGTGTTTTTGGACGCCGTTAGGCATATATACACATATACACCGAAGTATAATCGTGATGTGTGTGGATGTATGAATGCAATAAGTAAAATAATATGTAACCGAAACGTAACAATAAGCACAAAACCGAAAAAAGCGCTGCCTTTACGTACTTCGTGCAATAAGTTTTTTATAATATAGGTATCGACCTCAAATCGCTAAACTACTTCAATTCCTGGTATTAAGATGTACAACAGTCAGCGGAATAAAAGGAATGCGTAATGGTACTTACCGTGGTTCCTAACTTGACTACGAAAGCATAAAGAGAAGCGATTAGAGCGCACTTGAGAAAGCTGCTTTATAAAGTAATTTAAATAGTAATAGTATTTTTTATTTTTTATTAAATGTAACTTTAACTTACCGTTTCGCCTAATAAGTCTTTTCGACGTAATGCAATTTCTTTGATTGACTCCTTTGTGTAAGTTATTTTTACACTTCGAGCGCCAGTATATGAGTGTCTCAGTTCCACATAACAAACAATTCAATTCAAAATTGAATTCTGAAACTTTGATAAAAGTTTTCTTCTTTGATATGCTTTTATCATATCCTCACTAATATAAGATTTTCAATACTTCGATGTGCACCGTCAATCCTTCTTTTAGTTCAGGTAAAAGTCCATAGTCTTTTTAACCGACTTCATAAAAAAGGAGGTTCTCAATTCGGAAGTTTTTTTTTTTAAATTGTTTGTTACCTCATATCTCCGTCGATTATGAACCGATTTGGAAAATTCTTTTTTTATTTGAATAGATATACTTCCAAATTGATTCCATTTTTTTCAGAATCCAGTTCTAATGATGGAATCCATGAGGAATTGAGGGAACTCCTCAAATATTGTAGGTATACATATAGCGATTTTGATATTTTCAGCAACAAATCAAGCATTTGCATTCAGAAAGTATCATAACCCTTTCACCACTATGGTTTTTTTATTTCATCCAGATATTTAGTCGAATACAATGGCGGAAGTCGGTTTTTTAAATTAAAAGTTATTATTTTACACTACACTGTTGAATTCTGTTCAATCCTTTTTGGGTCACCTTGACATATACATCACTATCCAACCGTTTTTTTTTACAAAAAAAACACATAGTTCGTCGTCGCCTTCTTCAGACATTACATACAAACCAAAGATGATCTAACTAAACACTACTACAACACACTACACTACTACTACTGTATACAAACAAGCACAACTGCTACGGTCTATAACGAGACGCAAACAAAGCAGCGAAGCGTGCGTCGGGCGTATCGCGCGCGGTGCATTGTTGCCAGATTGCGAAATTATAAAGTGCTTAAAAACGCTGATTTTCAACCAAAGCCGCGAACTTTTTATTCATACAGAAGATCTTACAGCTGATCAACGAATATATATAGGACTAACACAGGTGTACGCGCAGGGTACAAGGTAAAAAGCTGTATACAAAATAACCGGCTCATGTATCAGCACCCAGCGCGGTACGAAAATTGTTTAAGTATAAAATGTTGATATTCTAAAGTTTATGTTTAAAGGTCGGTTTCCAGCGGGGCGGAGAGGAGAGGAGACGAGGTCAAAGCTGGCAGGTTATTCGCAGGCAGGCCTGATAGGTAAAAACTAAAAGGAAATAACGAAATTATTATGTTTATTCAAACACATCTCCTCTCGTCTCCTCCCCTCTCCGCCCCGATGGAAACCGGCCCTAAGGCGAAATTTTATTGGATAATTTCAAACCCTATTATAATAAGATGTACTGTAACTTAATAAATTAATAAAAAAAGACTGAGCAATTTTCCGACGTAAGTTATTTCCAAAAAAAAGCAAAGCTATGAACGCAAATTAAAATCTTCTAGATAATTGTGCATAACGTCCTAAGAAATATGAACGTAAAAAAAAATTACGAAGCCATTTTCCTGAAAAAGTTGTGAAAAAAATCAGGTATTCTTAATTTCTATACCGGAAGTATCACTAGTTATAAAGTGGCTAGTAGCTACTAGTCGCTAGTAGCGTAAGGGACAAAACAAGATTTTTCAGGATAGCCAAAAAACTATTTAAATTTTTAAGAACTGTCTGTATATTTTAATATTGTGTTTCTATTTTAATGAGGTCTAAGGCAGTTTCTTAGATTTCTTGCCTCTTTCATGCTGAAAATTAAGATAAGATAAGATAAATAATTTATTACCAGAAAATACAGTACAGTACAGAAATATACATGGAACACATTTAAGGAAAAATTGAGTAACATTATGGTTTTCTATAAATAACAGAAACTATGGCCCCACACTAGGCTCTAGGCCCGTGTCGTGGGTGCCCAAAGCAAATTAACAAAAATTAAAGAAATTGCTGGGGTATCTATGAGATATTGGTCAAAAGAAGATTCACAAAAACGTACATACATACCTAGTAATAAGAAAAAGAAAAGAATAATATGAATAATGACATGTTAAATCCTTGCATATTTGTGTGTGAGGGCGAAGGAATAAAATTTAAACAAACCCAGTGCTTTTGAAAATAGCATGTTACATACGTTAGTAAAAAAAATTTGAATTGTGCCTTACACTATTCCAATTTTACATGTAAACCGACATAGATGAAGTATAGTAATAATAGTATAAGAAAATTGTGGTAATTTTAGTGTAAAGTTATCTATTAGTGTTGCATTTTGATGTAAGTGGACTTTTCTATTTAAGGTAATAGTATTATAGGACCTTATTACGACTTATATTTATATACTTATATTTTTTTAAGGAACACATAAAATCACCCATATTTAATAAGTTTTTTTTATTTTAGACCGTAAACTCACACAATCTTCTCAAACTAAATTAACACATATAAAGTTACACTAGTCTTTTAATGTTACACGAAATTTCGGCCCACGGGCTGAGTGTGGTGTGGGCTGAGTTCAAAAATGACCACAATTTCTTATACTTTATGTCACATACTCGTACATCATCTATGTCGGTTTACATCTAAATTTAAGTGTAAGGAAAAGTGTAAGGCACAATTAAACTATTTTTCAACAAACAGTTCTTGGAAATTTTTGCATCAACTGAAAAATCGTGTTTTGTTCTTTACGCTAAGTGATACTCCCGGTATTGGGACGTTTCAATTTGGTTTATTTTGATAAATTATGACGTAAATAACAAGTTAATAAACATAGCTGATGTTAAATTAAGGTAAAAGAGATATAAATTATGAAATAGAATAAGCAAATTAGAGTAAGGGGCAAATTAGTGTTTAAATTTTTGACTTTAAAACATGTTACATTAACATAATATAACTCTTTTAAAATGATCTCTTGATCATTCTAAAAGCGACGAAGCGACGTCACTATGAAGTGACTTGAACCCAGCGAATGATGAACTGCCCAAACAAACGTTATACCGACGTCATTTATAATTCGAGCATATTTCCACCATATTATGTTATTATTCGGATTCGGATAGTATTTATCTATGTTCCCAGATAGTTTTTTTTATCAAAATATTTACCTAAAATGAAATGTAAGCGAATTGCATTTTGTATATTTTTACGACCTAAACGACATGTTTTCATCTTATTTGTTTCGTATTAAAAACAACGATATCGAGGGCATCAAACCATAGGGGCGTATCCACAAAATGGCATTTTTTTTTTATTTTACCTATGGATTTGAGAACTTCTGATCCATAATCTCGCAAAACACTAGTATTTTTAGGTGTTTTAGTTTTTTTTATATTGACCAAAACATTATAGGCGTATAACTACAAATAAATAAATACGTCGTGCCATACAGGCGTATCGTCGGCGTTTGTCAACATATGAGTTAAATTATCGGGCCATACAGGCGTACAGTAACGTAACCGCTTGCATGATTTTACGCCTTTATGGTCGGACATATTCTTTACTAGCATTTGCTTGCGGCTCCGCCCGTATGGAAATATGCATTATAGCTAAATATACTATTCTGATGTATAAGCTATAATACTGTAAAGTTTCATCAAAATCCGTTCAGTAGTTTTTGTGTGACAAACATCCATCCACCCATCCTCACAAACTTTAGCATTGATGATGTAACTACGTATACCTAGAATAGACTAGCCTAGAAAAGACCCCTCCCTCTCTTCCCGTGGATGTAGTACACCAGGGCATGGACATCAACCTGAGTACTCAATACCAATACTGCAATCATCAATCCAACTGCCACGCCTGGTGATTATGGCAATGATGTCTCTGTG
Organism: Epirrita christyi; assembly: GCA_951392215.1. Taxonomy (NCBI): domain Eukaryota; kingdom Metazoa; phylum Arthropoda; class Insecta; order Lepidoptera; family Geometridae; genus Epirrita; species Epirrita christyi. Next base: position 10,628,152 of record OX595848.1, read on the forward strand.
ATCAACAGGGTCAAAACCGCCAGTGACCACCGCATGGTAAGAGGCTCATTGAATCTCAATGTTAAGTTATAAAAGTCCCGTCTGATGAAATCTACTCTCCGCCCAGTTCATTAGTCCTGTTCAAATTCAAATCCTGAGAACTTTGAGTTGGAACTCCAGAATTGCTTCCAATACCTGGCTAAATGCGATATAGTGGACGAGCTGAACAACGGGCTTGTGCAAATAGTCCAAGTGAACACAACAACAACAACTTGGTGGACAAGTCGGAGTTATTTAGGACCCCTTCACAAAAATAGAACACAGAAACTCTCTGAGTGCACTCTTAAATACATGGCAGAGCGATCAATAAACAGATCTTCAAGTACATGCTGCACGATTTGCGTCTTTTCAATACTAATTGTATTAAAAGTGCCTATAGAGCGCAATTAAGGCTTCAAAGTATTTGCTAGAGATCTGTCAATTGGGCTAAGTCAGCTTTCGAAAGCTGGAGATTGTACGTAAGCACGAGAAGTTCTCAATTGTACAACTCATCGCAAAATCCGGCTTCCAGCACGACGAGCGATGCAAGAGCCCGTTTGACCCGCCACTTCAACGATGATATCCTGGATGTCAGCCTATACGAGATCCGAACAGCTCTCAAACAGCTTAAGACGCTATAGGTTCACATAATGCATTTAATGAGCTCTAGAATAGTTATGTTTTTGATATGAGTTCTTATAGTTTACGGAAAAAAAAACGTATTCTTAAGCTTTTTATCTAGTGAAATCATAAATTCAGTACACAATTTAAATTACTCCACTCGTTAAAAACATAAACAAAGATTTTTTAACCATTGTAAAATTGAAATCTATTTTCAGACTAACTTCTAAGTCTTCTAACACATTTTTATTTTTGGAACTTTTGGTTACTATAAGTTATAAATTGGGTTAGTGAATTCATCAACAAAACCTAACTAAACTTTGAAGGGAATTTTTATATAATTATTTTATACACGAAACCAAGGTATCAGAGCGTGTGCTCACAACAGTGCTACTGAAAGCGGGTAGAGAACTGATACTAAAAGTCTTTCAGACGCTATTTAATCCCGTTATGGTACTCTTAGTTCATGATACCCACGACACAGAGAATCCTAGTGTGGAATTAGGGCAATGTATGTGACTGTTGGGTGTTATGTTTATATTATTTTCATCTATCTACTGTTATGTATCTATCTACTGCTATCCTCGAGAGCATAACGCCGAAGGCGTGGAACAGTAGTAGTGGTACTGTTTTTCAAAAAAGTTGAAGACACCCTATTTAAAATTTATTTACCCTTTGAGCTGCCTGAGCCACGTCTATTAGTTGTTTTTAAGAGTAGTTACTAATCGTCTCCACACACGTAGGTCGACACGACTTCTCAAAATAAGACGGGTTTACTGTAGACCACATCCACACGCTCCGGCAGATTATACAGAAGACTGATGACTTAACGAGTATAATCTAGCGTTAGAGAACTACGAGAAAGCCTTTGATTCAGTCGAGACCGCGCTTTTAAGTTGTGGAGGAGGTATTGAACAAGTCAATATCGACCTCTCGCGCCATTTCATTATAACATCTGCATGATCAAATTAAATATGAATTCTGCCTGTATATAGAACAAACTCTTGGAATGTGAAGAAGGTTAGGACTTCTTACTGATAGTGTAGGAGTTCGAAGCCTCAATTGGCCGAGAAGTTCAGGACAGTCGATCGAGCTGCTTGCAATATCGAGAAGATAGGATAAGTCAGCGGCACGCCTACTCTCTTTATGTGGGAGGATATGGAATTTTCTGCAACGCGCGGAATAGTTAGACGTAAACTTCTTTAATCTGAACTGTAAATATCTAAGAAAACGCTTCTGTATACTTTCAATTTGATTTATGTATATGTCATAGACTGGGTTCCAAACCTGAGACACATATTCAAGATGACTCCTAATATAAGTGTAATACAGTATCTTTATAGTCTTTATAGCACAGTGTGACTTAAACCCGCACTTTACGCACGCTTTTCCGTGACTTAAATAGCTCTTTTTTACACCGTGCGAAAATGAACGTCCGGGGCGGGTTTATGTCACTTGTGCTATAAAATAGTATACGATACGTGTGCCGTAAGTTGTCTATTATTGCACGGCGTTTAGCACCCTCGCTACGCAACTTAGGTCACACGTATCGTAATGTACTATTATCTGCTCAAATTCCGACGAAATCATACTCATAAACCCTAAAACTTTAGAATGCCGAATACATCACCTAACTTCGATACGCCGATGTCATAGTCGGCACAATGCTCAGTGACCTCAATACCGTGACCGTCTCCCAACAGATGAAGGCAAGACGAACATCATGTCCAATGCCCATATCGCACCTATACTAGTACACGTTGGGAACGATACTGTCGAAGTTGTTGACCACTGTGTCTATTTGGGTCAGACGATTCGACTAGGAAGGTCGAACTTCGACAAAGAGGTCAACCGATGAATTGACGTCGGCCAGAGCAGTGTTCAAGACGAAAGTCGTTAGATCAGTGTGCGTTGCCAGTGATGGCTTACGGCACTAAGACGTAGTCGCTAACTATTGGCCGTATTAGCTCAAATTCACGCACTGGCTCATGGAGAGGGCTATTACTAGGGCTTCCACTAGGTGATAGAATCCGAAATGAGGAAATTCGTAGAAGAACTAAGATCACCGACATAGTTTCCAGAATTAGCAAGAATAGGTGGCAATGGCAGGTCATATAGCTCACAGAAATTACAACAGTTGAGGAATAAAGATTCTCGAGTGGCGACCACAAACCGGACGAGACGGTAGAGGATGGCCTTCCACTCGATCGACTAAAGACATAATAAACGTTGCAACCTCGCAGGAAGTCGATAGGTGGAGGTGGCTCAAGACCATTCGTCGTGATGCCTATGCACTCCCCCTAGAACCCCATCCATCCATCATCAGCTTGTAGAAGTCCACTAGGTGCTGGACCTATGCCTAGCAATGGACAGTGGACAGGCTGATGATAGTGATTAATAGTTTTGAATTTTTATTACATTTTAAGACAGACAAATTGTAAATGTGTTACTTGTTTTTAATTGTACCTAAATGTGTTTGTAAGATTTTTTTAAGGATTTTAGGTATAATTTTCAGATTTTTATCAAAAATTAGTAATACAGAATAAGTACTTAGTATTGTACTGGAGGAAGAAGCTGGTATCAGTAGATACTGTTTCATTAGATAGGTCTGGATATTATACGCCTCTACGGAATTTTTACACAAAGTCAACTATTTTACCAAACCATATGGGCGTATAATTTGATTTTTCTGAGATGAAGGGTTCCCTGTTAAAACTATTATGTTTTTTATTATACTATGGGTATCTCCATTCAGATTATTTGTAAAAAAACACATTAAAAAAATATGTTTTATCATACGCCTCAAATTATATGGTGAAGGGGAACACAAAATTCACTGAAAATTTTCAAACCATATGGGCGTATGAACGAAAAGTACTAGAAGGAGTTGGGCTACATAATTTTAAGTGCTATGATTATTTGAGACTTAAAATTAGATAGTTTTCCTGAAAACTTCAGTTAGATCTGACATCTCTGAAAAAAGTTAGACAGTTTTTTGTTCCTCCTGAACAGTAGCCCAAAGTCGATACGCCTATATGGTTTGATGCCCTCGATATGTTACGTATTTTATGTGTAGGAACATAGCTTATATTGTCAAGTAACAGAATAACAACACGATATGAAAAAAAGAACAAGTTTTTATTCATCATTTTTGGTATTACGGAACTTGAACAAATTTCTAACAAATTCTGAACGTCTATATTGCTATCGCATCAGAACCGAGGGCCGGTCGGGGAACTACGGTTGTGTGATGTTTGACAACTCGACAGGCACTCACACTAGTACACCGTGTAACCCCGCGCTTCGCTTGCTCTTGTGTTTGTTCACCTATTTGTTTGTTCTAAATGACATTGCAATATTTTTGTCATTTTATTTAGATTTGCCTTGTGATTTGGAATGAAGTAACCTAGGTAACTAACATACCTACGACTTGTGCTTTGTTTACCATTCAGTACCTAGTTTTTGCGTGAAATAGTAGCGACTAAACTTTCCAATAGCGACTGTGAGCTAGGAGGTTCATATTTTTATCACATGAAGTTTCACATAACACAAGCCTGAATATAAAATGGCGTACTGCGGAAACCAAAAGTTTTAGCATTGTGAGCTATGACAAAAAATCAAAGAAAAATATTTCAAAGTAAATGCTCAACATTCCTTTAGCGACTGTGACCTACGAGGTTCATATTTTTCTCACATGTAGGTTCACATAGCACAAGCCTAAATATAAAATGGCGTACTGCGGAAACCAAAAGTTTTAGCATTGTGAGCTATGACAAAAAATCAAAGAAAAATATTTCAAAGTAAATGCTCAACTTTCCTTTAGCGACTGTGACCTACGAGGTTCATATTTTTATCACATGTAGGTTCACATAGCACAAGCCTGAATATGAAATGGCGTACTGCGGAAACCAATAGTTTTGGAGCTATTCATTTTTGAAATTTGCTAAAAACCGGTTTCCGATCTCCATATTTTGGTGATATTTTACTATTTGTACTGACAAATAGTAAAATATCACCACACTGAACCACCACGAACACTGGTTCGGATACGATTTTCGGCTTTTGAAATTGACCCAACCCTCAAGCCTTATACTTACAGTCGCTAAAGGAAAGTCCTTCGATGAATTCTCAAACAGGAGTAAGTACGTAAACAATCTCAACTCTGAGAACACAAACGATGACTGAGTTCATTGACGTTCAAGGAATACGTAAACGACTGGACAGCAAGAGCAAAAACCACGACTAGTTGAAAATTGAGAAACCACCAATTTTTTGCAAAATATACCATTTGGTCTGTCACTGTCATTGTCAAAAGCCGAAAATCGTATCGGAACACTGATAAAAAGTAAAAAACATGGCGTTCGGAAAGCGGTTATTAGCAAATTTCAAAAATGAATAGCTCCAAAACTATTGGTTTCCGCAGTACGCCATTTCATATTTAGGCTTGTGCTATGTGAACCTACATGTGATAAAAATGTGAACTTCCTAGCTAGCAGTCGCTAAAGGAAAGTTGAGTATTTACTTTGAAATATTTGTCTTGATTTTTTGTCATAGCTCACAATGCTAAAACTATTGGTTTCCGCAGTACGACATTTCATATTTAGGCTTGTGTCTACATGTGATAATAATATGAACCTCCTAGCTCACAGTGCTATTGGAAAGTTGAGCCAACCTCAACGATCATCAAAGCACCAATCTGCCCCTTATTCGCTCTGACCAAACGTAACATAACGCGGGCTCGTTACGATATCTGCGTGGAATCATCGCTGAATCGTATGGGTGACGTCACACGTTATTGACAAGGAATATGTTAGGTCATAGCGAATAACCACCCTGATCACAATTATTGGAAAAAAGTTTGTGCTCGCGAGTTCTAACAGTTTGCAGAACTAGGTACCAAGGAGTTTTTATTGCTAGGTATATAAATGTAAAAGTTTGTGACAAATGCCAAATATGCCAAAAATTTGTTTTTGTCAAATGCTAGTTACAAAAAAATAAATACCACCTTCGAATTATGAATGGTAACGGCCACAGAATAGAAATAAGTGTTCGACTGTGCCCCGCGCGCGCCTGCGTTAGCCAAACAGGGACAGCAGTATGCAGGCCGACTTTTGCGCTATTCTCGAGTTGATTTAGCGTGCGGCCATCACCGCCACCTTAAGTATATTCTGTAAAAGTATTCTGTGCCTTCATTGGCATCTCGCGTTTAAGGTAATTCGATCATAAGGGTTCTGAAATAAAGTTTAATGTAAGGACGAAACTATTCGACTATAGTTAGATAGTTAGTTAGTTGGTTTGTCAGTTTCGTTTTTTTTTAGTCTATATGTTGGAAATACATATTTGAAGAGGTTATTTAAATATTTTTTTTTAGAACATTCGTTCTTGGGTTTTCAAAAATGAGTAATATAAGGGAAATTTTTTGAAGACATCCAAGATTACGCCAATGGATAGAGCGGAAAAATCTCAAATCTCATTTTGGCCAAAATGTCCCTTACGCTAAATGATACTTCTGGTATCGAAATTTCTGCATCACCGAAATCAAATTATTCCTGGATACCTTTACATATCCATAAAAATTAATGTATACTGACATATACAGAAGGAATTTCAGACCGAGCAATTTCCCACCGAAAGCTTTAAGTGATTTTCATGTTTAGGTACAAATACCTAACATAAAAATTTAAAAAATCCTAGATTTGGAACCGTAATCTATAAATTTTATCACACTACAAAGTTTTAGCCAAAATGATGGTCAAACTCCACAATGATTGGACTACGTGTAGATTTAAAGGATACAATGAATACACCTAAAGCTGCGACTACACATGTCTGTTATATGGACGAGTAGCTCGCATGCTAAAACATGGCATATTATGCCAGTAGATGGCACATAGGAGATACATGAAATGGCATGCCTTCATTGCTTACTGACTTACTAATATGCTTGTAGCAGTAAAGCTCAGACGTGCCTTTGGAATTCTGCCCTTTGTAATTCACTTTCATACCTTTTCATGTACACCCCCGTTTAATTGTTTCAGTTGCATAAAAACGACTTACCAATATCATGATCGAACATCAGTCTCCTAATGAAGCTCTCACTCTTCGGACTAGTAGACAGTATCGATCGGTTCTTTCTGAACGACGCATTCTTCTTGCTATTTCTCTCAAAGGCGTCAATCTTCCAATCGCACCGACACTTGTACGCCTTCTCCCATATCTCCGAACACTCATTGTCCGACACTGCGGGTCCTTTAGTCACATCTGTCTCCGACAACTCTTCACAGATGAATGTAGATAAGCATCTCACGTGACCATCGATCGCATGCTTAATTTTTATCCTACTCTGATGTCTGTAGTTGCTTTTCCGTTCATCATCAGATCTAAAACTAGTCTTTCTTTCGTCATCTGAACTGAATATATCGTCATTTGGACAGCGTAGTTTTAACAGAAACTCTATCAGATTATTTATGTCGTCCAAATCGGTTGTTTGCTGCTTTAGTTTGTAAACAACTAATTGGGCCAGTCTTGAATGTGTCAATGCAAATTCAATCTTCTGAAATCTTTCATCGTCCATGTATGTAAATATCGTGTGTTGTAAATGTTTTGCTTCCGATTTAAGAGAATCTCCAGCGACTTCCGGCTCGGCTGTTAATGAAAATGTTAACGCGTCAGCTATTCGTTTGGCAAACACTTGGCACGTACGTTCTATGCACAGTAACTGGCTCACTGTATGGTTAATAGCTGGTGCGGCATCGCCGTTAGCAATTTTAACACTGTTAGCACTTGGTTGACGACACATACGTTGTCTGATCGGATCAGTTTTGTTCCAGTGAACCGGTCTGTCGGTTATCTTGCAGGTTTTCAACGCGACGCATAGTTCCGACATCGGACTCATAGTGTTATCACCATTGTGGCTGTGTTGCGATATATTAAGACTTATTCTGGATATTGATAGGTCGTCAGGGGTGTTACATGTCTGTTCGCAGCTGTCATTGTACGCGACGGAGCAGGCACTCTCGTACTTGGCCTTGAGATAGTGTTCAAGTAGCTGGAGGCCTTCTGGTGAGCGCAGGTCGGTGAAAGTGTCCAGGAAGGGCCAGTACTCCTTCCAGTCCACTTTCATTTCTTCAGCTAGGTTCCTGGAAAAATTTATTGAGTGAGGGTAGTTAACCAAATTATTTATTTGGGTGTTGTGGTGGTACCATAGTACTCGTAGTTCCTGATACCCACGACACACGGCACGACACGTGCAAAGAATACTCGACATACAAACTCCTTGTGCAAATAACTCCTCGAGATTTGATTGGTCGACATATAATTAATTTAACCTCCCTTTTTTTCTTAATTGAATGTATACTTTCACTCGTAGTCATGGTATAAAGTATAGTATGCAACTCTTGATTCTCTCGAACTCGTCGCTCAGGATTCTAACACTTGAATCATCATTTCACTTGCTCGTGATTCATCTATGGCCCTCGCTTTAAATGCGTCATTAATTCACTAATTGCATACTATAGTATTATTCATTGAATTCACAAGGATCACTTTGAATCGTCTTTTAAACTAGATGAATTTACTAATGTTACCTGCCAACTTTCTCAAAGCCTTTCGTCATCTCAGTCAGGCGGAAGCTGGATGAGGCGCGCGGCTGGCGTGGTGGCGTCTTCCACTTGCGGCGGAAGGTGTCCGCGGCACGCGACTCCATAGGGCCGGCGTACGCGCGGATCTCATATCGCGGACTTCGAGGATCTATGTTTATTTCCTGAACAACGTCGCTAAATTAGAATGGGTCTATGTTTATTTCCTGAACAACATTGCTAAATAAGAATGGGTCTATGTTTATTCCCTGAACAAAGTTGCTAAATTAGAATGGGTCTATGTTTATTGGAAAACACTGATATACTAGAATGGGTTGGTGTTTATTTCCTGAAAAAGTTTCGAAATTAGAGGTGGATTGTATTTATTAACTGAAAAAAATTGTTAAATTAGAGTGGGTTTGTGTTTAATTACTGAATAACGTTGCTAAATTAGAATGGGCCTATGATAATTTCCTGAAAAAGTTTTTTTTTACGCTACTTGGCATGCAGACAGTCATACGGCCCACCTGATGGAAAGCAGTTACCGTAGCCTATGGACGCCTGCAACACCAAAGGCATCACAAGCGCGCTTCCGACCCTGAGACAAAGATGAAAAGTCTCATGTGCCTGTAATTTCACCGGCACCCGTAGCCTTCAAACTAAAACACAGCATAGCGAACACTACTGCTTGGCGGCAGAAATAGGTACTTAGGTAGGTAGGAATACTTGCTAAATTATTGTGGATTTGTGTAACGTTGCTAAATTAGAAAGGGAATGTGATCGTTTCTGAAAAAGTTTCTAAATTGACTTTATTAGTGTTTAATTCAAATTACCTTCTAATAATGTCTGAAAATATTTAACAGACATATCCATTTTTATCATCGACTCCCTAATGACCACATACGCATCAAATGCTTGACTTTGACATGTCCCCTTACAGTTTAGGCATTGGTAGATGAAATCAAATGATCTCAAGTAAACACTTACGGGGGGTAGGGCCGGGGTGAAGGGCAGACCGATGGTAGGCTCCGCGCTGCCATCTTCAGAATGTAAAACGGGCACGTAGAAGCGCTCGTGCAGCATCGATGAGATGCGCTTCGCTGTGTCTCCGGTAGCGTTGTCGGTACGTTTGCAGATCACCTGCGGATATTATTAGATTAGACTTTTTTTAAGCGACGCGCTTCTAGACAGTTCAAGAAAGTCTAGAAATAATTTTATCGATAAAAAGGGACAGATTTACCAGATTTACGGGAAAGAAAGGGATGGCTTTACGGAAAGAAAGAGATAACGCTCGGTGTTTATCAATCGCTTTTGTCATCGTATGGAGTTAAGCGCAACGAGCGCGGGCGCGGGTGTATTCCGTTGAATTTATATGGAAGACAACACACAGAATGCGTGCGCGGTACGGGCGCGGGTCTTTGGCGCTCGACGCCACCACCGCCGCCGACCCGCACCTGCGCTCTGTGTGTTTTACGCTTTAGCTAGCGACTTTACGGTACAAGCTAGCGCACTGCGTTCAGGTCCAGCTCGCTTCGCTTCCCATTAACATCTAAGAATCAGCAGCCCTTCACCGATCGCATACTAAGAGAATAAAATAAAGTCTCTCTGGCCAATGTATTCGTTGACCGTTATGAGTCCTTTTTTTTTTAATATATTTAATTATATTTTTTTTTTTTTTTTTTTAAGTAAGTACTGAAAATATTGCTATATTAGTGGTTCTCTATAGTTAGGCTAGTTTTTGAACTGTTTCGTTTTAATTGACGATCTCTGTGGCGCGGCGGGCGAGTATCCGGCTGGGATGAGGTTGCGGGTTCGATTCCCGCTGCGGGACAAATGTTTGCATGATCTGCAAATATTTGTTCCGGGCCTGGGTGTTGTGGTACCATGGTGTACTCATAGTTCCTGATACCCACGACACAGGGAATCCTAGTGTGGGATCAGCATAGCTATTCGAGAGAAATATACCCTCTTTATTTCAGCCCCCCTATTCCCGAACTGAAAGTCACTCGGTGACTATCGTTTGACAAGACAAATGTCCATCAATTGCTCAAAATTATCATTAAGAATTGTCAATTGATGGTAAGTTTAATTGTCAAACGTTGGTCACCGAGTGACTTTCAAGATAGGGAATAGGGGGGCTAGTCTCTAGGACTTTCTGTTTTGCATTGATTGTCAGTGTCAATATATTGATACTCTGACAACCTCCGTGGCCAAGTGGGACCCAAGAGGTGCGGGTACGATTCCCGCTGCGGGACAAATCTTTGCATGTTCTACAAATATTTGTTCCGGGCCTGTGTGTTGTGGTACCATGGTACTTGTAGGTCCTAATACTCACGACACGGGGAATCCTGGTGTGGGATCAGGACTACGTATGTGACTGTTGGGTGTTATGTTAGGTTAATTTTGATCACTTGACTTACATCTTTCGGCTGCTCGCCATATTTGTTGATTGCACTCTTATTGCACTGCGGGAACGAAGTGAGCACATCCACGGTTTCAGCGCCACCGAATTTGGCGGCAAAATGTAGCGGCGTCTCGTTCATTGCCTTGTCGGGAGTGTTCAGATACCTGTCCACGAGAATACCAGCAAACTCCTGAAATAAACATTATAAACAATTAATACTTTTTAATAATAATAATAATAATAAGCGTTCGGTGAGTGGCGACACAAGGGAGCCCCATTACTTCCTGGGGTCGACAGAGACCCCTGACCCTCTGGGTTTGCCTTAGCTGGCTGGCCGAGGGTGGAGGCGCAAGAGCCAAGCCTATGCTCCAAGGGTGGAAGTGATAAAGGCATAAAGCCGGGAGTAGCGCTTAGTGAAACTGCAGCACACCTCTCAACACCCTTTAGCCGTCCACGCCAACGTTGCCCCTTACGCTGCCTTCATTGGCGGCACGTTTAAGGGGCCCGTTTAGTGAACGGCAAGTCACCACCTGCCTAAAACGTTTTCAATACTTAATTTAGAATTGGCAGGTGCCGTTTCTCATATTATAATAGCCCAAGAAACATTCAATTAGCATGTTCTCCTTGCAATACCACCAACTTTCATCCATTTCCACAATAGTTTAATCATCTGTCTTCCATCCACCATAACAATCATGTTTTTTATATCCTAATTGTAAAAGGGCCTCTTACTGTTGGCTAATACGGCCCCAGTAATGCCTTATAAAAGTCCAGGTTAAGCCAGTGTTTGAAAATAAATGACTGGAGTAATAATAATAGCCTTTGACCGCTCAGGCCTTGCTTCGCGGCCGGAGGTTTCCCGTCTTGATATATATTTTACTATAGTGTTTTTTATGCTATTTGTTTTTATAGATAGTATTTATTCATAGTAAAAAATGATTTTTTTTAACGAGATTTAAAATAAATTAGTAACATAACAATTAACCCGCAGGGCACGCTTGTAGCGAGCGTTCGTACATTTTCTTACATTGATTACATTACTCCCTGGGGTCTACAGAGACCCCTGACTCTCGTTTTCATTAAAAACGAGGGTCAGTTATAGAGCCGGTTATAAAGTCGGGAAGTACCGATTAGTAAAACTGCAACACACCTCTCAACACCCTTTAGGTGTCCAAACCAATGTTGTCTCTTATGCTGCCATCATTGGCGGTTTAGTGGACGGCAAGTCACCACGTGCTTGAATCATTTTCAATAATTTAGAATTGGCAGGTGCCGTATCTCATCCTATTATAGCCCAATAAACATTTAATTAGCATTTTCTCCCTGCAATAGCACAAATTTGCATCAATTTCCACAATAGTTTAACCATCTATCACCCATCCACCAAATTATTTTTTTATCCTATATCCTACTTGTAAAAGGGCCTCTTACTGTTGGCTAATACGGCCCAGTAATGCCTCTATACAGGTTAGGTTAAGCCCGTGTTTGAAAATAAATGACGTGAAAGAATAAGTGCCGTGGTGTGTTCGGCCTAAGAATAGACCTCTCCATCTGCTTTCGTGGATGTCTTAAAAGCCGGCTAAGGGTTTACACCAGGGCTTGCAGATTGGTGATCGCAGTTTTGTGTAGACTACATAGGTGGATAACATAACATAACACCCAACAGTCACGTACATAGTCCTGATCCCACACTAGTTTCCCTGTGTCGTGTTAAGTACCACAACACCCAAACCCGGAACAAATATTTGCAGCGGGAATCAAACCGGCACCTCTTGCGTCACAGCCCGCTACTAGCCCGCTGCACCACAGAGGTAGTCAAAATGATGGATGCTGCACTCGGGTGGATGCTGTACACGGGCGGTTGCTAGTTAAATAATAACATGACTACTTCGGCTCACCTCGCAAGCCATTGCATCGGTGTCGGATCCGTAGAGGCGCTGCACGAAGGACGGATTGCCAACTGTAGTCAGGATGAGGTTGCACAGCTCAGCGTTCATCGCCTTCGCTGCGATGTGGAGAGCGTTGTATCTTGAACCTTCCTAAGGGCACAATAAACATCTTTCTTAGAATTGAACGTGCACGACGTCGTACCATGACGTTGTAATGTATGGAACTCGTGAGACATGGCACAGCGTGTACATACAATGTGACGCGCGTGTCTACCTTACGTGCTGCATACGCATCCGGTGTGAATTGGCCTTAAGTTGGATCGTCTCGCATGTGGCGCGAAATTCAAATTTGATTGTGTTTTTTACTCATTAGAGCTCATCAACACTTCTTGTGATAGCAAAAACTGATTTTACGAAAACTAGAAAATCTAGAAATCTGTTTCAGTTGATAGTATCTCTAAAAGATAATAAGTTTAGATAGTATCTCATAAATAACATTAGTTAAGCTACGAATATCCTTAAACCAAAAAAACACTAAAAATCATTGAAGAATATTCGTAGCTAAACTAATTATCTTTATGGGATACTATAAACTAAAACATGTGTTAGGTCTCCTAGTTTTCGCAAAATCAGTTTTCGTTACCACAAAAAGCTGTAATGAGCAATAAACACAATAAAATTTGAATTTCGCGCCACATGCGAGACGATCCACCTTAAAGACCCTAATCTGAGTTTTGCGCGCTGCTACTTCAACACAGTTACACAGTTTTTTTTAAGACAAACTGAGTTCCCGAAACTTGCTGTCTCGATTATCAAAGATTTATAAAGGCATAGATTCCATACACTTAACATCATCTTTTGCTAGCGGGCTCTAACATTTCACCGAAAAGACAAACTCCAATGTAAATCCTAGTTATAATACCTGCATAATAGCTGGTGTATTCCCACTGCTGACCAGAAACCTCGGATTGTCCCACACTCTGTCCCTAACAAGGGTTGTCTGCCCCTTCTCGATCGCCTTCCTCAATGTCACCATGTCCTGAGGAGACGGGGCTTTGAAGGGGTAAGGCTTCTCCCCCATGAGGGCTAAAAACAATCAAAAAATCATTTCATCTTCTCAAACATAAAACTTTTGCGGACCCACCGCGGCGCATGCTGTGCACGAGCACGCGGCGCATTGTAGCTGCGAGCATTTATTTGTTCGACAACGTGGGTCTACGTTTCCACTGCAGTACACACTATACACGAATACACACCACCACCCGTGGAAGTAACCGTGTACCGCATGCACAGCGGGCATAGCGTTTGACAACATTGAGCTATGTAAGCGCCTATTCGAGCAAGCCGCGCATGTATCAATGACGTCAATTGATGCGTAGCGTGTCCGTGGGTTACAGTGGACACGATCACATACATTTTCTTGCAAAGCGAAGCTTAACACACGTGCGTAGTCTCTCCGTGCGCCGCGGTGGGTCTGCGCCTTTACTGACTGGTTAGCTGCCTACCCACTAACGTTACCTCCTGCCGGAAATTAACATTGCTAGGGATTGTAAAGGAGCCAGAAAGTACGGTATTCCACGATGGATACGACGACGAGAACACATCGTGAATCCGTGGTGCAAATCAATTGCAAATGCGAAAAAAGCAATGGCGGCGATGAGCTCACCACTTGTCACGTCCATATTCCTGCGATTGTGCAACCTACGGGGAAAAGAGGCCCTTTGAGGCTCTGCCTACCCGTTCAGTGAAAAAAAAAACGTGTGTTTATGTTATGTTAACAGACGGAAGCTGTATTGACTGCTCATTATGTTGTATCTTATCAAAGATGATAATATTAACTTCAATTATCCAATCGCGTTGGAACAGGAGTAATTTAATTTTATATGAGACGATTCAAAATGATCCTTGTGATTTCAATGAATAAAGTTCTTTTTGACTTTTTTTTTTTGACAATTTAAATATGTAATGTTTGATAAATAAAATTAGTCCAGAATTTATATTTCGTTGTTTGTTGAATATTAACTAAATTTCCATTATCTACCAACACATATCTGTTTCAAATTTATACATATGTATGAACTTTACCAAAAGTAAAAACCTAATTAGCATAGAATCCTTAACTACAGAAACATATTCTAGAAGAGTAGGATCTTTACATTACACACAATATTATAAGTTGATGGTACTATAAGCAGAATTATACAGTACAATGTTCTGATCAATGCTAATTACCGTATTATGTTAAGTAGGGTCTGTTTGACTGTTGATTTTATTCAGAACGGAGTTTGCAATATAGATATATAAGAGGTGACGAGCAAGCAACCTGTTATTGACATAGACTAAAGCCACACCATTCTGAAAAAACCAACAGCCAGTTCACAGGGGTCAGGGGTTTTTGAAAGTGACTAAATATCAGCAAAATGGCTACAAATCATCGATTTCCATGAGATCCACCAGAGGAGGCAGTTGTATTGATTTCATAGATATGAGAATTTTAGTCATGAATGAGTTTCAAAAACACGAACTTATAAAAATTGGTGATTAACGGCCATTTGACTGATATTTACTCACTTGATGACATTAAAAAATTGCACCCCAGACCTTATTAACATATATTATGTTAATCTGCAATGATCAGAGCATTGTACTTTTAAGCTATAATTCTTAAATTATAATTCTGCTCAATACTACAATAGTACTAACATACAGAATGGTCACTCTCTGCTCAGAGCACAAACACTAGCAGGTTGTATTTGTGTGTACTCACAATTATCATTTCCATCAGTAGTGTCGGTTGGCTCGGCACCTCTCAGTGTGAAGGACACAGCATCCTGGTGATTCCGAAACACTTTGAACCTAGATAACTTGTATCTTTTCATTAGTTCTAATGCTTCTGCCTTGTTCTTGTACACATGGATGGCTTCTGTGGATTGATACCCCATTTTAGGACTTAAAGAGTTGTATAATAAGTTTTCAGAGTAGGGAATGGCTCATGCAAGACGGCTGTACTAAACAGAGGGCAAAGTCAGGCTCTGGGTAATGATGATGATGATATCATAGTGAGCTTTGTAGGTTCGGGATTCTGCCATATCACTATGAAATGTTGCTTTACCACATATGCTCATCTAAATAATCCCGAATAAGCGAGAAGACATCAGGAGATGATGTCCTGCGATTTGTGAAGGAGAGGTGCCAGGGCTGCATTCAGGGGACGATTTGACTGTCCCTCCAGAGGCTGGAGACCAATAGGGCCACTGATTTCAAGTCTTACGCTCTCCAGGTTACAGCGAGGTACAAGAATGAGCTCCTCGAACCTGATTTCTGGCCAGCTGGCATTGTTTACCGAAGCTATAGGGAAATCCTCCAAAAGATGTAAAGTGTTAGTAGTGTAAAATATATATATACAGTGTAAACTCTTTATAACGTTATCCTTTATAACAATAAACTCCCTGTAACGTTGAAGTGAGCCCAACTTGGTTGGTTTGCGTTAAAACCCACATATTGAAACACTCTTTATAGCGATACGCCATTCTTTATTATGAAGAAATGTGTTCATATTTTTAGACAGAAAATATTTAATATGGGTATTATTGTTTATGTTATGTTATCAGGTAACAAGACTTTGAAGCTCCAAAACATCAGAGGTCGGTCTAGCTTTTGTTATCCTTAATTGCCTTGAACATGTGCAGTATGACGCATTGTTTTCTCAGTTCTTGTTAATTTGGTTGTTTTTTTGTTCACTCCATATAACGATAACTCTCTATAACGACAAAAAATTCTCAGTCCCTTGAGTTTAGTTATAAAGAGTTTACACTAAATTAGTCTATAAGGTATATATTCTATGGGCTTATTGTTTAGGTATAATTTTATTATACATTTCCCATGAAGCCAGAAATAAAACATTATTATTATTATTAATAAGTCTTCTAGTTCCGATGATGATGAAATTAGTAGTTGAAACCTTAAGCTGATCAAAATGAACCCTAACACAGAATCTACTATTAACCATCGAGGAGTTTCATTGTTCACCTTTTGTCTTCATCAGGTACCTGTCACCATAATATTGGATTGTCATCAGAACTAGAAAATAGTCTGTCTACAAGGCACTGTGAATCCTTATGCCACACTGGTTCTGTCATCATCGGTCATAAGGATCGTTTCAGGGCAACCAAATGTAAACGTTATATGTATATCAAAGAGATTTAAAAAATCCTATTGAATCAATTTTGAACTCAATCAGATAACGAGAACTAGGTCAAAAACAGCTTGCAAGATTTGACCTGAGCATAAACACATCCATACTAACACGGTCAGTCCACTAAAGGTTAGTAAAGGATTTTCAAAGAACCATCTAATACTTGAGGAGCATACATGCAAGAGGAAGTTCTTTTTTTCCTTTCTATTGAGAGATAAGAATTTGCACAGGCAATGTGAAAATACGAAAGTAACATCAACAGGTATTGACCTACATCCGTTATCATTCAGAAAGAGCTAATGCAAATACAGTGAATGTAAATAAAACATGAAAATTACCTTCATCCGGGCCTTTCTTCAATTCGCATGGTATATAAACACCGTAGTAGGTCGTCGGCGGCTCAGTACTCGTTGGGCTAACTGGCACACTGGTCTTTTTCCCCAAAGTATCGAGTCGCAAAAGTCTGCTGAGCAAACCTATGCTGCTTCCTTTATTCGTTGGCGACAGCGTTAATTCTTCCTTCATGCCTCCTATATCTCTCCCGCCCCCAGGTATAATAACAGCCTTCGACATTCCGTCTCCTAAAAATGGTAAACATTTACAAAATGTTTTGTTTGTGACGCAAATAACAGCTCGAAATGTTTATTTATAATTCGCTGCTTACCTTGTACTACGGTTTGTCATAAAAACATAGTCGTGGGATTATTATTCAATTCAGCGTGTTTGTTTTTTCGAATAATTTAGCACATTTTTTTGCACTTTCTATGTAAAGTACCACATACACACAAGGCGATTTAATTTGTTTTGTTCGTTGCAGCAGAAATAAAGTAAAACAGATGAATTTTAGTTTTTGGAAAATAAATACGTACTAGTTTGTTTGTCTGTGAAAATGAAAATACGTTATGAAAATGAGTACGTTCCTTTTGGGTGACATTTACGTTATTTTCGTTATTTTTGATCACAAATGATGTTCCATTCGATTTGAAAGTGCTCACTGTGATCGTTTGTAACTGTTTTCACCGTTCTTTCAGACAGATTAAAAACGCTAAGAACGCCAAGAAATTTTGCCAATTTTTACCCAGCTATTTCGATGGGTAAAAATTATCGTTTTTTGACATTTGCGTAATGTTTGACATTCTGAAGTTATTTGTTTCGTAATATCGAGGGCATCAAACCATATGGGCGTATCGACTTTGGGCTACTGTTCAGGAGGAACAAAAAACTGTCTAACTTTTTTCAGAGATGTCAGATCTAACTGAAGTTTTCAGGAAAACTATCTAATTTTAAGTCTCAAATAATCATAGCATTTAAAATTGTGTAGCCCAACTCCTTCTAGTACTTTTCGTTCATACGCCCATATGGTTTGAAAATTTTCAGTGAATTTTGTGTTCCCCTTCACCATATAATTTGAGGCGTATGATAAAACATATTTTTTTAATGTGTTTTTTTACAAATAATCTGAATGGAGATGCCCACAGTATAATGAAAAACATAATAGTTTTAACAGGGAACCCTTCATCTCAGAAAAATCAAATTATACGCCCATATGGTTTGATAAAATAGTTGACTTTGTGTAAAAATTCCGTAGAGGCGTATAATATCCAGACCTATCTAATGAAACAGTATCTACTGATACCAGCTTCTTCCTCCAGTAAAATACTAAGTACTTATTCTGTATTACTAATTTTTGATAAAAATCTGGAAATTATACCAAAAATCCTTAAAAAAATCTTACAAACACATTTAGGAACAATTATAAACAACTAACACATTTACAATTTGTCTGTCTTAAAATGTAATAAAAATTCAAAAATATTAATCACTATCATCAGCCTGTCCACTGTCCATTGCTAGGCATAGGTCCAGCACCTAGTGGACTTCTACAAGCTGATGATGGATGGATGGGGTTCTAGGGGGAGTGCATAGGCATCACGACGAAGGTTGCAACGTTTATTATGTCTTTAGTCGATCGAGTGGAAGGCCATCCTCTACCGTCTCGTCCAGTTTGTGGTCGCCACTCGAGAACCTTTATTCCTCAACTGTTGTAATTTCTGTGAGCTATATGACCTGCCATTGCCACCTATTCTTGCTAATTCTGGAAACTATGTCGGTGATCTTAATTCTTCTACGAATTTCCTCATTTCGGATTCTATCATCTAGTGGAAGCCCTAGTAATAGCCCTCTCCATGAGCCAGTGCGTGAATTTGAGCTAATACGGCCAATAGTTAGCAACCACGTCTTAGTGCCGTAAGCCATCATGGCAACACACACTGATCTATAGACTTTCGTCTTGAGGCTCTGCGGTATTTGTGACGAGAAAATATGGCGTAGTTTTCCGAATACTGCTCTGGTCGACTTCAATTCATCGGTTGACCTCTTTGTCGAAGTTCGACCTTCCTAGGCGAATCGTCTGACCCAAATAGACACAGTGGTCAACAACTTCGACAGTATCGTTCCCAACGTGTACTAGTATAGGTGCGATATGGGCATTGGACATGATGTTCGTCTTGCCTTCATCTGTTGGGAGACGGTCACGGTATTGAGGTCACTGAGCATTGTGCCGACTATGACATCGGCATATCGAAGTTAGGTGATGTATTCGGCATTCTAAAGTTTTAGGGTTTATGATTATGATGTCGTCGGAATTTGAGCAGATAAAGACTATAAAGATACTGTATTACACTTATATTAGGAGTCATCTTGAGTCTCAGGTTTGGAATCCAGTCTATGACATATACATAAATCAAATTGAAAGAATACAGAAGCGTTTTCTTAGATATTTACAGTTCAGATTAAAGAAGTTTACGTCTAACTATTCCACGCGTTGCAGAAAATTCCATATCCTCCCACATAAAGAGAGTAGGCGTGCTGCTGACTTATCCTATCTTCTCGATATTGCAAGCAGCTCGATCGACTGTCCTGAACTTCTCGGCCAATTGAGGCTTCGAACTCCTACACTATCAGTAAGAAGTCCTAACCTTCTTCACATTCCAAGAGTTTGTTCTATATACAGAAAGAATTCATATTTAATTCGATCATGCAAATGTTATAATGAAATGGCGCGAGAGGTCGATATTGACTTGTTGAATACCTCCTCCACAACTTAAAAGCGCGGTCTCGACTGAATCAAAGGCTTTCTCGTAGTCCTCTAACGCTAGATTATACTTGTTAAGTCATCAGTCTTCTGTATAATCTGCCGAAGCGAGTGGATGTGGTCTACAGTAAACCCGTCTTATTTCGGAGGCTGGAAGTCGTCTAACTTACGTGTTTGGAGAAGATTCGTAACTACTCTTAAAAACAACTAATAGACGTGGCTCAGGCAGCTCAAAGGGTAAATAAATTTTAAATAGGGTGTCATCAACTTTTTTGAAAAACAGTACCACTACTACTGTTCCACGCCTTCGGCGTTATGCTCTCGAGGATAGCAGTAGATAGATACATAACAGCAGACAGATGAAAATAATATAAATATAACACCCAACAGTCACATACATTGCCCTAATTCCACACTAGGATTCTCTGTGTCGTGGGTATCATGAACTAAGAGTACCATAACGGGATTAAATAGCGTCTGAAAGACTTTTAGTATCAGTTCTCTATCCGCTTTCAGTAGCACTGTTGTGAGCACACGCTCTGATACCTTGGTTTTGTGTATAAAATAATGATATAAAAATTCCCTTCAAAGTTTAGTTAGGTTTTGCTGATGAAATCACTAACCCAATTTATAACATATAGTAACCAAAAGTTCCAAAAATAAAAATGTGTTAGAAGACTTAGAAATTAGTCTGAAATTAGATTTCAATTTTACAAAGGTTAAAAATAGTCATCTTTGTTTATGTTTTTAACGAGTGGAGTAATTCAAATTGTGTACTGAATTTATGATTTCACTAGATAAAAAGCTTAAGAATACGTTTTTTTTTTCGTAAACTATAAGAACTCATATCAAAAACTTAACTATTCTAGAGCTCATTAAATGCATTATGTGAACCTATAGCGTCTTAAGCTGTTTGAGAGCTGTTCGGATCTCGTATAGGCTGACATCCAGGATATCATCGTTGTAGTGGAGGGTCAAACGGGCTCTCTCTCTTTCTAGGCTAGTCTATTCTAGGTATACCTAGTTACATCATCAATGTTAAAGTTTGTGAGGATGGGTGGATGGATGTTTGTCACACAAAAACTACTGAACGGATTATGATGAAACTTTACAGTATTATAGCTTATACATCAGAATAGTATATTTAGCTATAATGCATATTTCCATTCGGGCGGAGCCGCAAGCAAATGCTAGTAAAGAATATGTCCGACCATAAAGGCGTAAAATCATGCAAGCGGTTACGTTACTGTACGCCTGTATGGCCCGATAATTTAACTCATAATATGTTGACAAACGCCGACGATACGCCTGTATGGCACGACGTATTTATTTATTTGTAGTTATACGCCTATAATGTTTTGGTCAATATAAAAAAAACTAAATCACCTAAAAATATTACTGTTTTGCCAGATTATGGATCAGAAGTTCTCAAATCCAAAGGTAAAATAAAAAAAAATGCCATTTTGTGGATACGCCCCTATGGTTTGATGCCCTCGATATGCTGTAGAATTAACATTTTAAAACGGTGAAAATGAAATATTTACTAGTCTAGGAATAAGTTAAAACGGCCTATGAATAGGGCTCCTCGAACTCCTCCTGTGAATGTCGTAAAAGGCGACTAACGGATTACGCCAGGGCAGCAGCATTCACCTGAGTAATAAACACCAAACTATGATCACCAATCCGCCTGCCAAGCGTGCAAATTCCCTCCATTGCACGCTATGAGGGAGGCATCATCCAAAAGTGGATGTCTACCGACTGATGATAGTAAGTATAAATAATATTTGATATATAACCTGCACCTGCATAATTATGTTTACAATTAGACTTACCACCAAGTAACTGACAACCGTTGGGGAATGAAGTTCTCGAGTGGCAACCACAAACCTAGCGCAGAAGAGGAAGGCCCTTCTCCCCCTCTCAATGAACCAAAGATATTATGAAGGTTCCAGGAAAATGGTGCATGGAGGTGGTACAAGACTGTTTGTTGTGGCATTCTATGCGGGAGGCCTATGTTCAGCAGTGGACTTCGATAGGTTTCATGATGGAGATGATGAAAGGACATACTGATCAGAAGCCAAATGTTAAAAAACATAATAAGTCAGGTACATGTCTAGTTTAATTTTATGTTGTACCTATAATTTATTTTTTCAGTGACTCTTCGCATTCGGGTGCTACAGCCAGCACATCAGCTACCTACATAGAAAAAGATAGGCTGTAGAGAAATCTCCAAAAGCTATCGGATCATTATCGGACCTTATGAATACCGTTTTGGAATAATTTTGTAGAACATGAAGTCTGATTTCACCTCTTATAAATCTTTAAATTGAACAGTGTTAAAAGATACATGTTTTTTTTTGTTTATAAATGTAAATTGTGATACCTACTTAAGAGACAAATGTTGCTTAGGAATGTCTAATTTGTAAATTCAGGCACATTGGTACTGACTGATGCACACATTTAATAATATAAGTATACATTAAATTACAATTTATGATAGTTCATAGAAGTAAAGACTGATCTAAGATTCTTTGTTATAATTTTTTAGTTTAAACAATATTATTTCATTTAAATGCTGTGGTATGTCTGGCCTAAAAATAGACCTCTCCATCTCCTCCTGTGATGATGTAAAAGCCATCTAATGTGTTTGCCACTGGAGAACCTTTATTCCCCAGCGGGTGTCAGTTCTGCGAGCTAAATGACCTGCTCATTGCCACTTAAACTTGCTGATTCTGAGAACTATGTCGGTAATCTTGGATCTCTAAGTCATCACTCGCAACACGCACTGATTATAGACAATAATAAATTACAAACAGTATATTCTGTTACCATATATTTTATTATATACATTATTATATGCAAAAACATGTACTTAGCCTAACTGAAATAGACTTTTATATTTAAATACCCTCTAAATATCCTGAAGAGGTAATTTAGTTGCTACATAACATAATAATTGGCAATAGCTTCTTGATGATAGAGTCCAGGCACGCACAGTAGTCGACTAGAGTGTCTGAACTTGAGGCTCAGACTGAGCTATTGTTATCTAGAATTAGTTATCTCATTATATTATTCTACAGTCCTTTCTTGCTTTCTATTTCTTTCCAATCCATCCACAATTTCTCGAGTAATTTCCACATACCACATGTTTGTTTACAGTGTTTGCGTGTTTGGTTTGGTTTGCTTGACAAGTTTGTTTGACAGATATCGTTTCAGACACCTGTGAACAAAATTTTTGAAAATATCATTTTTGTCAGTTTATAGCCAAGTGGAACACTATTGAACGAATGTAATCGTTTTTTGCGTTCTTGGCAAAAAATTTATCAAGTGGAATGGGCCCAATAGTGAAAATATTACGAAGTATCTTTATCCATGGTGCGTAGTGACTGGGTGGAGTGGAGTGAATGAAAAAAATGGTATTGATGACAGTACCATGGTACCTATATCCATGGACAGACAGGACCGTGGAGCAATAATAAATAATCCTTTCCTACTAATATTATAAACGCGAAAGTTTGTGAGGATGGATGTTTGTTACTCTTTCACGTAAAAACTACTGAATGGATTTTAATGAAACTTTACAATAATATAGCTTATACATCAGAATAACACATAGGCTACAATTTATAAAGATACTCGCTGCCCGCGCGCGACTTCGTTCGCGTGGTCCCGGTACATTTAAACCTTTCCGTGACAATTATGAACACTCCCAGTGATGCCAATTTAGCACTTTTGATGCTAAATTTGGCATATTTTATACCAGTTTAGCACATTTATTTCTCGTTTAGCATATAGCACATTTTTAGCACATTTTTAGACTAAACCAGTAACGCTAATGTCAATATTCGAATGACTGATTAGTGGTTTTTAATAATCGAATAACCATTACTAATCACTAATCTGAATGAAGGACAAAATAGACTTTTAATTCGAGCAGTTACAGTTTAATTTGGCTTGATATAAAATATGTTAATCGCAAATCGCTTGATGCACGTAAATTGGGACTGCACATCTACAACTGTATTATTTTGGACTGAAGTCATGGAATACAAAGATGCAGCAGTAAACAATCCTTTTGATCTATTTTGTCGTTACCGCATTCAAACGCCGAAGTTGAACGCGTTTTCAGTCAGATGAGTTTGGTAAAAACTAAGCTCCGCAATAGTTTGGCGGTAAAAACTTTAAATGCCATTTTATACGTCAGATTTGGAACAAAAATGTTGCTATTTTTATCTTATCTTTTATCTTACCTACCTTTTACTTTGTTCATTGGAATACAAATGAAATTTTAACTATATTTGTCATTTTTTATTCATGTTTAGTACAATTTTAGCACATTTTTAGCATATTTTTTACAGCAACTTAGCACTTTTTACGAGTACCCAGTTGGCAACACTGAACACTCCTACTAATATTATAAACGCGAAAGTTTGTGAGGATGGATGTTTGTTACTCTTTCACGTAAAAACTACTGAATGGATTTTAGAATAGAATAGAATAGAATATTCTTTATTGCACAAAAAAACAAATCATGTACATAGGCGAACTTAATGCTAGGAAGCATTCTCTACCAGCTAACCTTTGTGTAATGCGGATAAATTTATGTAGGTGGTGCATAATACGTTGAAAAGAATTAGATAATACTACAAGTACTTAGGTATAGTTTCACAATAATAAATTTTATAAATTAAGTAAACATACATGAACAACATTATACCAGGAACACACTAACAATAAATAAATACATACATTAGGTACTTAAAATACATAATATGCATAAACAAACATAACCCTAACTTACAATATTATAATATAAATACATACCTATCAATCAATATATATATATATATATATATAATTAAAAATTAGCATTTTATGATACCGCTCACTTTATACGAGTTAATCATCTCAGTCATAAAAAGATTATACACTCCAACTCTGAAGGAACCGATAGAGGAGACATCTCGAATATGGTGTGGGATACTATTCCATAGCCTAATCGCAGTAATGGTGAAAGAGTCCGAATAACAAGCCGAATTGTGGATTGGGGTTTTCAATTGAAGTTGCTGTTGAGGGCGCACAGAACGGTCCGCACCGTGCAGAAGGGAAAAACGTTCTTTAAGGTATTGAGGTGATAAGGGATCATGCAAGATGTTGAAAAGAAGACTTAATATGTGGATGTTCCGACGCTCTCTGATCTCCAGCCACTTCAGCTGAGCGCGGAAAGTAGATACATGGTCATATTTACGAAGACCATGTATGAAGCGTATACAAAGGTTTTGCAACCGTTCCAGTCTGTTCAGTTGCACCTCAGTGGCATCAGAGAAGGCGACATCAGCATAATCCAACAGAGGGAGAAGCAACGCGTTCACCAGTGTTGTTCTGGCAGATAGAGGAAGGAAATTTCTCATCAGCCTCATATAATGCATGCTACCATACATTCTTTTACTGACCATAGCAACATGACGGTCCCACGACAGATTATTAGTGATGTGTAAACCCAGGTTCTTAACCTCAGTACAGAAAGTTAGTGGGCAGTTGTTGTATTTAACAGAAGGGAGAGAACCAAGGTCAAGCCTGGAGATGTAATAATTTCCACCAACGATCATAACCTGCGTCTTGTTAGGGTTAATAAGAAGACCAAAATTCTGAGTCCAGCCATACACAGCATCGAGATCCCTTGTTAGATTCTCGATACCCTGTACCACATCACTCGGCTCAAAGCTGAGATAAATCTGGACATCATCAGCGTATAAATGGTACGACGAAAAACTTATTTTATTGACGAGGGTATTTATAAAAATTGAGAAAAGGAGAGGTGAGAGCACACCTCCTTGAGGGACACCCGCATCAACAAAGCACCAGTTGGACGTGGTGTCATTGACCCTTACACACTGTTGACGTCCACCAAGATAAGAGCCAAACCAAGATACAGCCGACTGTGACAAGTTCATCGAGCGAAGGACAGCCAAGAGAATATCATGATTGACACAGTTAAACGCGTTGCTGAAGTCGAGCAACGTGAGGAGGGTGAGTTTTCGGTCATCAATAGCAGCCCGTATGTCGTCAGTTATTTTGACAAGAGCAGTAGACGTGCTATGAGAAGACCGAAAACCAGACTGAAATGGCGATAGGAGATTATTTCTACGGAGAAAGGAAGAGAGCTGACGAAGAGCAACCTTTTCGACAATTTTCGAAAGAAAAGGAAGAATGGATATCGGTCTGTAATCCTTAAGTTCAGTAGTAACAGCTTTTTTTGGGATAGGAATGACAAATGCTTTCTTCCATGTTTCAGGGAAACAGTCATGCAGGAGCGAAACATTTATGATAGCTGTGATCTGAGGAAGGATTATGTCAAGCACTGGGATAATAATTTTTCTACCAATACCATCATGGCCAACCGCCTTCGTGCTGATACTCGAAATTATCCTTTTCACTTCAGCCCCGTCCACTTTTCCAAAGCAGAAAGCAGTTAAGCAGATTTTAATGAAACTTTACAATAATATAGCTTATACATCAGAATAACACATAGGCTACAATTTATAAAGATACTCGCTGCCCGCGCGCGACTTCGTTCGCGTGGTCCCGGTACATTTAAACCTTTCCGTGACAATTATGAACACTCCTACTAATATTATAAACGCGAAAGTTTGTGAGGATGGATGTTTGTTACTCTTTCACGTAAAAACTACGAATGGATTTTAAAGAAACTTTACAATAATATAGCTTATACATCAGAATAACACATAGGCTACAATTTATAAAGATACTAGCTGCCCGCGCGCGACTTCGTTCACGTGGTCCCGGTACATTTAAACCTTTCCGTGACAATGAGGGGTTTTCACGGCCGTTTCAAATCATGCCTAGGTTAGGCAAGTATTGCATTTTTGAAGTATAATAAACATATGTTATTATTATGTTTATTAAACATAATAATAACTACCGTACTGTATTTTTTGGAAGTGTAGAAATAGCACGTACTAAGAATTATGCCGCGAAAATTATTTATGTGATAATTTCATAATGTTAGTTCTTTTCTACACCACGCTAATATAAGCTACTCGAAATACTAATCCTGCACAGACGAAGTCGCGGGCACCAGCTAGTAATAATAATAAATGCTGGACATTTCACACAAAATTATCTAGCCCCAAGCTAAGCAGAGCTTGTGTTATGGGTACTAGATATACATTACATAGATAGATATTTTTTATTATACCCAGAGCACCCTGAACAAAAAAAATATCTGCAGATTGTACAAATATTTGATCCGAGGCGGGAATCGAACCCGCAACCTCCTGCGTCACAGGCGAACCTTCGCCCGCAGCGCCACAGAGGTCGTCGAGGAGGTCATGTGTAGTAATAGTAAGTACCGCTTACTATGACTACTGCTGCTAGATTCTAGGAACGTAGTTATGCATTCAGTTGGCAGGCTAGAAACAACATTGAATGTTTGAGACTGCAAGCATTGCATTCTAGTAACTGCCGGATGGACGCTTATCGCTTACCACCCACGCATCTTGTGCCTTTGTGCCTTAAGTTAGTAAGATGGTTTGATTCATTCATGTAGAGAATAAGCTTTGTCTCACATGTGTCATTTTTAATTAAATTTATTTACGAATTTTATTAAAGTAATTTTAAATTTAGTTTTTAAAAACTTAAACAACGTTCCCGTATCCTTTACTGGCGCAGCCGGGGCAGATTTTCCGAGTTTTCCGCGTAGTTTTCCGTGATTTTTCGGGAATTTTCCGACGCGAATCGGATCTGTTCGAACCAAATAAATTGTGAAGGTGCTAAGAAGCGATCGAGCATGTTGGTGACTGGCTGGTGAGTAGAATTTTCGCCATCCTTTCCTACCTTTCGTGTTTTATGTTTTGTGTTTTGTTATATTCGGAATCGAACTTTTTCCATCATAACGTTTTCTGGTTTCCTATTGTAGGAAATTGTGAATGTAGAGTAAGTAGATTTAAATAAACATTGCTTATCAAAATTTAAGTAAGTGTTAGTTTTGGTATTATTTGTTTAAATTATAAATAGCCAAATAATTCTAGTAGTAGTTAATAGTTCTTGTTTACGTAGTGATCAAAATTTTACTAAAATCGTTTGTGTCTTTAGTTTATTAAAATAAAAATACTATTAAAGTAACAGAGTAGATAGGTACGTATATAAAATGACGACAGTTAAGGTGATACCTAAAGAAATAATGAATATTATACCAAATTTTAATGGCAACAAACGTCATCTTAATTTATTTCTACGGAAATGTGATTATATAATTGAAAAATATCGCGGATGTGCAGAGCAAGATATTTATGTATTTCATGCAATTACGAGTAAGTTGACTGATGAGGCCGCCGCATTAGCTAGTGAGCGAAATGACATTTCAAGCTGGGACCAACTTAAGGTCTTGTTAATACAACATTTTGGTGATCCTCGAAGTGAAGAATGTATAGCGATAGAACTAGAAACCTTAAAATTGAAACAAGGGGAAAGTTATGTAGAGTTCTGTAATCGGATACAGTCAGTTAAATCAGTACTGATTTCCAAGGTGAACCAATTACCGGATGTGGACATTAGGAAAAGTAAAGTGAGCATTTACGGAAATTTAGCACTTAATGTTTTCCTTTATAACTTGCCCGAAAATCTTATTAGATCAGTGCGAATGAAAATGCCACAAACACTTGAAAAAGCATTAGAGTTTGTGCTGGAGGATGTCAACTTTTATGAGCAATATAGCCTTAGAAGTAAAATGCTTCGCCCTCAGCCACCAGCAGGCGCAATAATGAAATTTGGCACTCCACCATCACAGAGCATGCCCATCCAACCCAGTGGCTTTAGGCCAGCTTTTAACACACCCCCTCGATTTAATTTCGGGATTCCGGGAAACAGTCAGTATAGGCAACCATTTGTAAACAAATTCGGTCAACAGGCTCCAACTGGATATAGACCACAGTTGATGCAGCCGCAACAGTTTGGAATGCAAAGGTTTACGCAACCCCAAAATTTTAACCCAAGACCACAACAGTTTGGCTATCGGCCTCAGTTCAACCAAAATCAATTCGGGTACAAGCCTCCCAATTTAAAATACAACACAGATGTTTCTATGAGGACCGCACCTCCTTTAAAGCCACAAATGCAGACCCCAACACAACAACCACAGGGTTTTCGCTTAAATGAGCTTGAATTAGGTGAAAATTACGGTTACGAAAATTATGAAAGTCAAGAAGGATATTATTATGATGAAAACGATAATACGGATTACATCACCTCCCAAATGGAAGTGATAGCTGAGAACGAACAGGAAAATTTGGTGACCAATGAAACCGCGAATGTAGTGGAAATTGAAAATTTTCACATTCTGGCCTCAATAAAGGACCGGAAGTGATAAAAATAAATTGTAATATGAAATTAAAGCTACCGTATGTTTATTTACCAGAAATTGACGGAAAATTTATGATAGACACGGGAAGTACGAGATCTTTTATTAGCCCGCAAAAGGCTCACCAATTTTTCCGTGAGTTCGCCTTATGTGAACTGTTCACTGTAATAAGCACGCACGCATCTAGTAGCCATAACGAGGTTATTGAAATTCCGTTGATGCCATCTTTCAAAAGCAACGAATTTCACAAATTCTACGTTTATGATGTAGACCCTCAATATGATGGACTTATAGGAAATGACTTATTGGTACAATTAGAAGCTGTAATTGATCTAAAAAGTCACAGACTTCGAACCAAAACAGCTACCCTGCCGATTGTACAAAATATAACAGATCACGTCATAAAGCTAGCTCCACGCTCAGAACAACGAGTAAAATTACCCGCAGACCTGTTTTCAGGGGACGCCATAATAAATTACAAACAACTCTGCGAAGGCGTCCGGATGCCAGCAGCTATTGTTAGCGTTGAAAACGGATATTTTACCACCATTATCCAAAATACATTAGAAACACAAATGACCTTAACTATTACAGCCCCGTTTAAAGTAGATAAATTTCGTAACGACACAGTAAACTTAAATTGCTACAATGACGTAGAGATGAAAGACATGGAAGTGGATGACATTTTGCAGGAAAATTTGACGAGACTTAGGCTTGATCACATGAATCAAGAAGAACAACAGTGTATTTCTGAATTATGTAGAGAATACAAGGACATCTTTTACAGTGACAAGCTTCCTTTAAGCTTCACAAATCAGGTAAAACATATTATTCGGACAAAAAATGAGGATCCAATCTATGTAAAACCATATAGACAACCTCCTGTCCAAACGCAAGAAATTAAAACTCAAGTTAAAAAGTTATTAAAAAATAACATAATTCAGGAATCTCACTCGCCATGGAATGCACCTGTTCATCTTGTACCTAAAAAAATGGACGCTTCAGGTGAAATTAAATTCCGAATGGTAATTGACTACAGACGACTTAACGAAATTACGACAGATGATAAATACCCCTTACCTAATATTATGGACTTATTTGACAAATTAGGGAAAAGTAAATACTTTACGACTCTTGACTTAGCTAACGGATATCATCAAATTGAAATTAATGAGACTGACCGACAGAAGACAGCTTTTAGTACAGAAGCAGGACATTATGAGTTTTTAAGAATGCCGTTTGGGCTTAAAACGGCACCAGCGACCTTCCAACGAGCCATGGACAATATCCTCAGAGGGCTCCAAGGTCTACATTGTCTGGTATACATGGATGACATTATTATTTATAGTACTAGCATGCAGGAACACGTTAAAGATTTAAGATCCATCTTTGATAGGCTGAGAGAAGCGAATCTGAAAGTACAGCTCGATAAATCTGAGTTTTTACGGAAAGAGGTACTTTACTTAGGTCATACTATTACCGATCAAGGCCTCAAACCTAATGATGACAAGATAAAGGCAGTTTTAAACTATCCTCTGCCCAAAACAGTAACCGAGATCAAGAGTTTTCTTGGACTCATCGGCTATTATAGACGCTTTATCAAAGACTTCGCTAAAATAACAAAACCATTAACAAATTGTCTTAAAAAGCGGAATAAGATCATAATAGACCAAAAATACATGGACGCTTTCCATCAGTGTAAAGAACTTCTCACACACGCGCCCCTTCTTCAGTATCCAGACCCATCAAAGCCCTATATTCTCACAACAGATGCATCAGCCGTTGCGTTAGGTGCTGTGTTATCACAGGGTACTGTAGGTACTGATCAGCCTATTGCATATGCGAGTAGGACCCTTAGCGAGACCGAAATGCGTTATAGCACCATAGAGCGCGAGCTTTTAGCCGTTATATGGGCCGTCAAACACTTTAGGCCCTATTTATATGGTAACAAATTTACTATTTATACAGACCATCGTCCTCTGGCTTGGCTGGATTCCCTGAAAGAGCCAAATAGTAAATTAACACGATGGCGACTGCGTTTACAGGAATACGATTTTCGTACCGAATATAAGAAGGGTAAACAAAATACAAACGCTGACGCCTTATCGCGTATTAAGGTAAACGCTATTGATGACGATACGTCAGACGAATCAATGAAGGTTAACTTAGATGAAAAAGAACAACGACTTCAAAGACACATTCAGGACATAACTAGTGAAATTATTGACTTAAGTAAAGACACTGACGAGGATGAGCCTATAGAAACTGTAGTACTATCGGATGCCTCTGATGCAGAGACGGTTCGAAATATTGAAGAATTAGAGCCTTCTTACCCTCTTCCGCCGTTATCAAGTAGCACGGAAGGAACCGTCCATTCAGCTGCGGATCTAGAATCGAAAGGGATTCCTATCTTAAATGAGGCAGTCGACACGAAACCAAACCAAATTTTAGTTTTCACTTGGTTCAAAAAGGAAATACTGGTAAAAAATATATCAAGAGAAAAACAAAAAGTTTTGGAAGTATTTTTACCATTAAATAATGAAGAATTAATCAAACAGTTTTTAAAAGAATATATTACACCAAAAACGAAATATTTTATCTATTTCGAAGATAAGCATCACAGAAAAGATTTTAACAGCGTTATTATAACATTGTTCAAGAAAGGTATGGTAGAGTTTTATGAATGCACTGAAAGGGTTATATTTGTGGAAGATGAGAATGAACAGAAAGCAATTGTATTAAAACATCACGAAGGAAAAACATGTCATAGGGGGATAAAGGAAACTATGGTTAGGATAAAAAGAAATTATTTTTGGCACAAAATGCAGGAAATGACATCAGCTGTAATTAACTCGTGTGTTGCTTGTCAAAAGATGAAGTATGATAGAAAGCCGATAAAACCAACAATAGAGTTAACTCAAACACAATCAGCACCATTTCAAGAAATCTTTATTGATATCTTTTCGATTGAAAACCGGTATTATTTGACTATAGTGGATGCATTTAGTAAATTAGGACAGGCAATAGAAATTGAAAATAAATCGACACCGGAAGTCGTTCGTGCATTGATCAAATACTTTTCAATGTATGGTGTTCCTAACAAAATAAGTAGTGATCCCGGATCGGAGTTTAAAAATGAATTGATGAAAGAATTTGCTGATATGTACAAAATCCAGTTACATATTTGTACACCTAATAACCCAAATTCGACAAGTGTTGTTGAACGTTTTCACTCAACATTAATAGAAATTTATCGTTTGGCAAAATATGATCAAAAGTGTACTGACGCTGCTTCAGTTATGACATACTCTATAATGGCTTATAACAACACGATCCATTCAACAACAGAATTAACTCCTTTTGAGATAGTATTTGGGCACACCGATTCAAATAGATTATTTGATGGTGAATTTGAAAAGACATACATGCAACAATTGCTGAATGATCACGCTAAACGGACGAAATATCTTTATCAATACATTTCTGATAAAATTGTGGAAAAGAAGCAAAAAATTAGAGAGAAAAGATCAGGGGATATTGTAGAATTAGAACCCGGTGACATTGTGTATACTAAAGATATTAACACTAGGAAAAGCAAGGATAAACCACGATATAATAAAGCCAAGGTGAAAGGTAGAGTAGAACGAAATGTAGCCTTAATGCAAATAGGCAAGAGAAAGACTAAAGTAGCTGTTAAAAATGTGAAACGTCCTCCACAGGTGGTGCTTGGTCGTAGTGAGCCTAGTTCCCCAATTCCAGGCCCTTCATTTGCAAAAGATTGAAAACAATCCTGGAATTTTGCCTGTTAAGGAAGGACAAGCGTTCAAGGAAGAAGATAAGTGGTTGATAGTTAAGATTTTAGATTTAAGTGGTATTAGTAATGATTTAGAATTCCATATTTTAAAGTTTAAAGAATTTATTAAGTTAGTAAATAGGCATAAACCCTTTGTCAATGAATTTATGGGCATAAGGACTCAAGTAGAGTACATACGTAACATAACCGTTGTGAAATTTCGGCAGTTGATTCCCTTGCGTAGATATAAGAGAGGATTATTGAATCCCCTTGGGTCATTAATTAAGGTAGTTTCAGGAAACTTAGATAACGACGACGCTATTCGATATGATGCTCTCATTTCGCGAATTGGTTCCAAGGAAATGGTAAATGATAAAAAGATTACTTTGATCACCAGAATGTTAGATAGTTTCATAAACAGTACAGAAATCTCACACAAAAACACACTAATTCTAGATAAACGATTAAAAACAATTGAAAATTTATTTGCAGATAAAAATGGTAAAGAAAGCTCTTGTCTTTATTTGTCGTATACTTTAAGCATGTTTGATATGTTTATGAGTATGTTCAGGACCATTTATATAACGTTAAATGAAATAGAGACAGCTTTGGCATTCAGTAAGGTGTCTGTACTGCATCAGTCGATTATAAATTCTACCGAACTGATACATCTACTAAAATCTATAGAGCAAGTAAATCATTTGGTGTATGAAGCTCACGAGAGTAATTTGTTAAAATTAGAAAGAATTATTAAGGTAAAGGCTTATGTAAAGGAAAACCAGATAACGTTCATATTGGAAGTTCCACTGACAGATAAAAATACTTACAACTATTTTAAAATTTATTCATTGCCCATTTACAAAGATTCCATTAACAAAACAGTAGTAGTTTTTCCTGAATTCCCTTACCTTTTGGTGAAAAATTCGAAATACCTGCCGGTTACAAAGCCATGCGAGAAAATTGCCGTGGATGACAATTTCCTGTGCAACGACGACAACGTGGCTCAGTTCCCATCACTGACCTGTGCTGAGCAGCTTCTGGAGTTCCAGGCAGACCCAACTTCTTGCGTACCATATGCTGTTGACATTGAAGATACCAAGGTGCAAAGAATCAGTTTGGATAGTTGGATCGTTTTTACACGAAAACCGACAGTGTTGGTGGAAAAATGTAGTCATGATAACATCAGAGAGTCGCTCTTGGGTACTTATATCGTAACAACAACAGAAGATTGCGAGATTTACCTGAATGAGTATAAATTGAGTTATCGCAGAACGTTTGCAGAGAGTGTTCAGTATAAAATAACCCCAATAGTAACATTACCGGAGTTGAAATCAATAAATATGACTTCATTGGCTACTGTTAACATCAAGAATATAAATTTGGAGGAAATGAAACATTTTTCACGATTCCTAAAACTAAAAGAAAGTGTATTCAGTGAAGGTGAAAATGAGATCAGTGGCGTAAATATGAAAAGTGTTAGTTTAGGCACTATACTATTGTACTTAATTTTAAGCTTAGTTATTATTGGTTTTCTAGCATATCGTTTCATGTTGATGCGAAATGACCGGATCAGAGCTTCCGCGAGACCCGATAATTTCGCACTTAATGAGGGAGGAGTTATGCATTCAGTTGGCAGGCTAGAAACAACATTGAATGTTTGAGACTGCAAGCATTGCATTCTAGTAACTGCCGGATGGACGCTTATCGCTTACCACCCACGCATCTTGTGCCTTTGTGCCTTAAGTTAGTAAGATGGTTTGATTCATTCATGTAGAGAATAAGCTTTGTCTCACATGTGTCATTTTTAATTAAATTTATTTACGAATTTTATTAAAGTAATTTTAAATTTAGTTTTTAAAAACTTAAACAACGTTCCCGTATCCTTTACTACGTAGGTTAGTACCTACCTATTACCTACGCGCGGACGAAGTCGCAAGCAGGCCAGCTAGTTTAACAATAGAAACATGGTATTTTAAAGGTAGGTACTCAGTTCAATAATAGGTTTTATTTCCAAAATTCGCTTCAAAAGTAATTATATTCAGGCAAAATCAATATAGTAAGGTACAGTTTTAATTCAAGAGCTCTCCCTATTTTTCCGCTTGTTCTTTTTTGATTTATTGTTGGTAACAATAGGAATAGATTGGAGTTCTTTTTGAATAGAAAATGCATATAAGTTGGCGTTGATGGTCTTCAGTTTACCAATCTCTTCTTTTACAGCAGCCTCTTTCAATTTAAATTCATTTTCTAACTCTTTAGAGTTCAAGCTAAGTTCAGAATCTCCATTTGATTCCGGCCAGAATTTTATTTTTCTGTTGGTGAGCACTTCTATTTCTGTCACCTCTTCAGAGTCTCTTTCCAGGGTCCTTTCTAAGCTGTGAAGTATGACACTCGGAATAAATTCTTGCTTGAAAATGGCCGGGTAGTTGACCGTGAAGAATGCATTAGTTACAGACCCTTTGTGTCTTATTGTCCTTATGGGTTGTCTGCTTGGTATGTGCCACAGTACCACATGCTCATCATGAGACCCCGACATTAATGTTTCACCATCAAGCGAGACAGATAGACAAGTTACAGCATCACTATGGAATGGAAATGTTGGGCAGTTGGTATCAGTGTTGACTAGCAAATCCCTGTTTCGTGGTGGATTCGTCAGACTTTGCTGGTATATTTTTCCTTCTGTCGTTCCAACGAAAATGTTTAATTCCAACACATCCAATGCTATGGATGAGAGTGGAACATCAAAGACTAGATTGAGCAACATCTCTCCACAAGCCAGATCATAAATCTTGCATGTTCTATCACTTGAGACTGTAAATAACCTTCCGTGTAGTCCTGTCTTGCTAATGCACATATCCGTGATGGGTAAGGAATGGTCAGAAAAGATGTACACCGGATCATGTTGCCCAGCAGATGTTTGCATAACGAGGTCAACTTCGGGGTGAGCGGAAACTGTAGCTAGCATCCATACCATTACCATTCCATCTTCAGCTGCAGAAACAAAATAGCGTCCATCCGGTGTGAATTTAAGCAGAACAACTTTTTGGTAATGACGGTTTATGATGGTCAGTAAGTTGCCTGATGATGTCTGCCATAGGTAGATCTTCTCATTGATGCCAGCGGCAATGTAAGCGCCATCGCGAGTAATAGCTAACGCGCTAGACTTGCCCGGTAGAATGAAACGCATGCCTTGCACGGTCTGGTGTGAATTCAGCGGCCATATGTGTAATACTGGCTTGGTCTTTTCTACGGCTGCCAAGTAATCGTTCCCTATGAAAGAAAGGGTCCTCGCTTCAGCCGTGCCGCCGCCTTTGTAGGTCATCAGGCTGGTGCCGGTGTGCGGATCCCATACACAGCACGTCCACAAAGTATTGCTAGAGTCACAAGTCACTAACACTTCTAAAGAAGCAGACATTTTATAGTATTGTATAATCACAGTAGGTGAGTTTATAAGAGACAAACCTACAACATTTATTTTTTATTTCGGAATACGCTTCGTTCCATGTGGTTATTGTTTTGACAGTGTTCGTTCGTTCTGACTTCTGAGCAATGTTGCCAACAGGGTATCAGGTTTACGGGCCAGATCAAATCTTAAAAAGGGCTAATTTGTCCAAAAATGTAACAAATAGGATGATTTTAAATATAATTTATGTGTAGATTACAAATAAAATACAGAATTTTGAAAAAGAACATTTTTTAATCACAATTAAAAAGACAGATAAAACGTGCGTTTTCAGCAGTTTATAAGTCCTTATCAGATGAGTCTTCGTCAAATTCGTCAAGAAGGGTTTCATCTTGCGCTGACGACACGCCGACGTTGATGGCTGGTGCTGGTGGTTGACGGCGCGGCGCGTTGCATCAGTTGTTTGCAAACTTGTTCAATATTGATATTTTTCTGTGGATCCAATTTTTTTAAGAGATCCTTCAGGGCTTCAGGGTGTCGTTTTTGTAGCAACTTTATAGCAAACTTTATAACATTTTTTAACAACAAATATACTTTTTAAATTTCTGTATTTTTTATTATGGTTTTGGTAGAAAGATGATAATTTTGGGCTAAATTTGGAGCTAGGGGCCATAAATAATTTTAAACGGGGCTATACAAGTAGAACAAACCAGCCAAGTGCGAGTCGGACTCGCGCACGAAGGGTTCCGTACCATTATCTATAAAAACTGGTATATCTAGCTGCGAAGGGGCTAAATTGGCATCCCTGCTTCCGAGTTCTCGAGTTCATAGTGTTGTAAACTATCAACAAATGTCAACGTCAATACGTCAAAACAACACCAAAGCAAATGTTCTATTATATTCTGAGAGTACAAATAAGTTAGTGCGTAACTTTTCAAATATTCCACACATTAGTCACAATACAATAGGCCACTAAAGTTTTAGTAAAACTTCCACCGCTTTACTAAAGAATGACTGAGCTTTGATGACCTGACATACTTGATGAAGCCCTACGTAAGGCAAGTTGGTATGGTAATAGGACTTTAGCCTGCTAGAAAGAGAGAAAAAAGTATTTTTGTCTATGATTCATTTACCTACAGTCTTCAGTCTTCCATGGTCAACAGCTCAGAATAATGACTTGCTTCAGTCATTATTCTGAAGTGTAAAGCCCTGAAAAATGAGATCCAAACCTGAAAGAAAGAGTCAAATCAAAAAATACGGGGAAACAAACAGAAACAAAAGAAAAACGATAAACTTCGAATCGATCCAAAGAGAACAAATAAAAATTAACTAACAAATGAAATTATCGGGCACAAATTTTTTACCAATAACTGCAACCCTGACTATAAATTGATTTAGTTGTATGTTGTATTTCATTGCTCTCGTGAACAGTGTGGTATGGTGTGATCCTCAGAATAAATGCTAGTCTTTATTCTGAGGTGTGATCTCAGAATAATGAGTGTGATGCTTGGAGCAAGGAAGTTTTGAAGTGTTGCTTGTTGTGAACATGTGAGTGACTGAATGAATGAAGTAAAAAGTAAATTGAGAGTTGTTGAGAACGCTTATAAAAATATTTTTTTGTGTTTTATTGACTTTTGTGCATCACAGCTATTCTGTAAATCAGCATGTTCAAGAAGTAAGTGAAATTTACATTTTTAGTGACTAAATATTTCTGGGTTTATTGTAATAATAAGATGGAAGTGAGGTTAGTTTTATTTGGTAAAATGTATCTTTCCTTTCATTCACCCAAACATCATTTTCCACAATCAATTCTATTGGCTAAAATGTAACATGACGTAATTGGTTTTCTTTCACTATGATTTCAACCAATGACAGCAAGCACCCGAGCGCTTGCAGGCATTGCAGTACTTTTTAGGGATGTACCATGGTGTGTCGTACGTCGTGAAAATTGAGTTGGCTCAGCTCCATATTTTATCTTTGCCTCATAGTTTTGTATCGTCACTGCAGTGCAAGTACGTCGGACTCGATTCGATAAATTTAACATTAAAATTCGACAAAACGAGACTATTATCTCTACATAGTCCCGTTTTGTCGAATTTTAATGTAACGAATCGAGTCCTACGTACATGCAGCCCCGCTATGACTATGACTATAATTTTTGTGAATGTGATCTTCTAAAAAACACCTCTGCTCTCTCAAATAATATATTAAAGTTGATTCATGATTGGATCTTCCAATCAACTAATGGCGCAATGGTACCCTCCGTCCGCTCATTTTAGTGGTGGGTACTCAGCACGTGAGGTAGCACGATTGTAGCTACTCACTTCCACAAAAAGAGTCACTCTTTTGTGTTGGACGTGCTACCACAGTTGACGCCTCGCGACTCGCGAGTCTGTGCTGCCGTGAGAGGCGCGAGCCGAGGGAGCAGGATGAGTATAAAATAAAAGCGAGAGGCGGTCGGTCCGGTCGGCACGCACGAGTGAGTGAGGCGTGCGACTGTGGTATGAGGTGCGAAGTGTGCGAGTTGGCTCACGAGCTGGCTATCATATTTTATGGCTGTGTCTGTGCGTGCACGCGGACGGTGGTGTGCGAGTGGCGAGGCCGTGTGAGCTTGATTGTGGCAGTTAAGGGTAGTTATTATGACAATCGTTTTTCTTTTGTTTTGCGTGGGGTTCTACTTATTTAACCTACATAAGTATCGAAATCCAATAAAAAATTGAATTTATTTTGTACTGCTAAAATTGTCGTGTAATAAATTATTATTATTTTTGTTTACTCACGACCGCGAAAATACAAAAACAAAACAGTTTAAAAAAAGCAAGTCAAAATCATACAATGTTGAATTAGAAACAGCGTAAGATATTCATTGCTGCCAGTCTATTTTCGATATTAGGTACCCTTCATCCCATAAGGTCTAACATTGCCTTTCATACAAATTATACCTTCAGGGTCGAGCGAGACGATTTCAGCCGATTCCGACCGACGTAACACGAACTAACCGAGCGAATCTCCTCGAAAACTCAAACAATTCAAAATTTTAATTTCAAACACGGCACAACTCGCTCTTGCTTTCTACGTTCAAAAAGCTGCCCCCGTATTCCCTGTCAAACTGGTAATTGCTTTCGAATACGATTTTACGGTAGGTACACCGCGCTTTATGTTTTGAATATTTCTGCTCATGGAAAAGAAACTAAAACACGCGGCGCAATGTACTGCAAAATTTAATTTAAAAGCGATTACCATTTTGATAGGCAATATATCCTGCGCTGCCTCGCCTCTTTTGTGGTACCACAATATGCCAGCACAGTTTGAAAAAGAGGGCCTCGCACGATCCTCATTTTAAATAGGTGTGCTACCCAAGACTAGCTCACTTGCCGCTCTGGTTAAAAGTTAGAATCATTTGGTAGGGAGGTGTGGGGGGATGTGATGCCACTTCCTAGATAATGTGCGAAACTATAATAATAATAATAAATGCTGGACATTTCACACAACATTATCTAGCCCCAAGCTAAGCAGAGCTTGTGTTATGGGTACTAGATAACTGATACACTTAATACAATACATTACATAGATC
Source organism: Epirrita christyi (assembly GCA_951392215.1). Lineage (NCBI taxonomy): Eukaryota > Metazoa > Arthropoda > Insecta > Lepidoptera > Geometridae > Epirrita > Epirrita christyi. Next base: position 10,668,096 of record OX595848.1, read on the forward strand.
AATATTTTTTATTATGCATAGAAAAATACCCAGAACACCCTGAACAAATATCTACAGATCGTACAATTATTTGTTCCGAAGCGGGAATCGAACCCACAACCTCCTGCGACGCAGGCGAACCTTCGCCCGCCGCGCCACAGAGGTCGTCAAACTAATTCAACTATTCCTGAGAAAAGAAAAGTGTAATCGGTTTGCAACCTAATGGTATTATTTATCTCAGGTTTCATAAAAAACGAATAAGAGCGAGTGGGGGTTTTTTAAATAGAGTGGTTCTTTAAATAGAAAAAAAAAATGGGAAAACCATGGAGAAACCTAACAACCTACCTAAGCCGGCCAGGTACGTGCTTAGGTTTCCCCATGGTTTTCCCTGGTCTAATCTCTAGTACCTAGTCTAGAGTGTTTTACACATTTTGAGGTTAGAACTTACCATTATTTTTTCTTCGTAAAAGGTTCTTTACCTTTTAATAACCGTTGTAACGTTGTTATCAGGGACTCAACCTTTTCTAACTCTTTTTGACCCTTAACCTCTGCCAAACGATTTTAAATCCAACCCTTACCTTCTAACGCCTAAGATACAAGTGCTTTGTAGATGAAAATGTTATAAAACCTGAAAACCAGTAACTTACTGCTTAGGCCTTAGAGAATTTATAGTAGGGAGATGGCAAGCATACGCTTTCCCCTCTGCCGAAGTACATGAACGGTCGTTCGTGTCAGTTTATAAAAACTAGTTTAGCCGCGATCGTTCGCCATTCTGCGTTCATACCTGTCGCTATACGGAGCTCCTAAAAATGGTTGGTTGTGCTGTGGTTTCGTGTAAATGGCGGTCGGAAACATCAAATTTAACAAAATATGGAGTTTCTTATCACTTTTAAGTAATTGAAAACACAATTAGGCCATTAATTTCACCGTAAAATATATTTTCTTAGTGCAAGCATACGACAGAAATAACGATACGTAATTTCTTGGTACGGGGACAAGTGATGTGAAAACAACGAACGAATGAATGAACGAAAGAGGCTGCAACGATTTTTATGAAATTAACAGGATAGGGAGTTTTCAGGCCGAAAAAACGATCTCAAAGCTGTAAAAAAAACCTGTTTCCAAAGAAAATATCAATACCTACGTCGTTCAATACCAGCCTAAAATATAGGTTAAATGGGCTTGATTAGCTGTTTTTCGGGTTTAAAGGGGTTGTAAGGTTATTGTAGAGGTTTGTATTTCCGATTTTTTTACGGTTTTAGGGTTATTTCGTCAATCACAATATTAAATTAGGAAGGTATGCAAAAGTATACGGATATTCGAATCTCGTTTCGTATGAAAAAAGCAGATCCACGAAAATACATTTTCTTAACAATAAATTAATCCATTTTAAAACCAATAGCTTATATTTTCATTTAAAAAATACAATATAAAGTGTAATCCCAGCTTATAATTGTTAAATCCATGTATGTGGCACAGAATCATAGACTTTCTTATAATCAATACAAGCAGCCGAGAGGTTTCCCTTGCTCCTCCTGACCTTCTGTCTGATGGCCATGTCAATGAGGAGGAGCTCCTTATTACCACGGGACCCAACCTTACATCCATTCCGTGCAGGAGCCAAAAAAATATTGTTTTTTTTAACACTCAACAGTCACATACGTAGTTTTGATCCCACACTAGGATTCCCTGTATCGTAGGTACCTATCAGGAACTACGAGTACCTGGTACCATAACACCCAGACCCGGAACAAATAATTGCAGATCATACATGCCTGATGCGTGTGATTTGGAAACCATATAATTTTATAAGAAACCAACGCACCACGGGTCTATACAATGTCGCCCATGCGCATGTGACCGCCCGTAATATTCTGAATATTCATGAAAAAATGTCGAAAATAAACTTCAAAAGGGGGGTCTATCTATAACATTTTTCACCCTTTTTATTTGAATAGTTGCAAATGTTCAACAAGTTGTTTGCTGGTTTTTTTTTAGAGATAGGTATTAGTAATGTTCTGTGAATTTTTAGCTGATATGTAGTAGATTACAAATAATAATTAAAAAAGTCGTCCTATGGGGATAATTTATGGACTTAGACTAGTTTTTTTTAAATAAATACACAATTTTTTACCGAAAAAATGACTTCGATTCCGTCTTTTTTTTCGTAGTCGATAATTTTTAGTAAAAATGTTAATTAACCTGTTAAAATAACTCATAAGCTTTTGGAAATAATAAACAGAATCCAAATCGACCCATAAACTTCGGAGATGTGTCAAAAAATAAAAAGCAAATCTACAAACTACTTAAAAAATTAAAAATTGAATAACATGAAAAATGTTATAGATAGACCCCCCCCCCTTTTGAAGTTTATTGTCGACATTTTTTCATGAATATTCAGAATATTACGGGCGGTCACATGCGCATGGGCGACATTGTATATATTAGTGTACAAATCATGAAAACAAAATTTGAAGAAATAATAGCCAAAATAGAAGCAAACTTCGTTCGCGTGCAAAAGGACGCACGAGTCCTACCGGTGAGCACTTAAATTCTATAACAATTTTTAACTGACTATGTTTTTTTTATGTTTGTTACTCGATTACTTTTGATCAACATGAATCAATTCACCCATTCAAACATACATCCATAGACTAGATCCCTAGACAATTAATAATCTTAATTTCATTCAATCTTTCATACCCCATCACTAGTTTTTGCTCTAGTGTGCAACTAACCAATAGTGTAATTACAGAAATTATTTATTTGTGTGCTTGTTTTATGTTTGTGTGACAGCTTTTATTTCCGTGTGCGTTTATAGAGACGCCTCAACTTTCTGCATGAGTGTGCGTGAGTATGCAAATGTGTGCTGTACGTGTTTACCTCGCCTCCCGCAAAAAGTGGCAGAAATAATTTAGTACTAGAAGTTGAGCATGCCATCTCCCCACATAAATTCTCTAAGGCTTAGGCCTTCATAAAATTTAAGGATTAATATTATTATTATTATTAATATTTGTTTATGACGTGGTATAAATTCTGTGAAATGTACAGAAGCTGTACCATATTGCATGCCATAAAAAAAAGTAATGATAAAAAAACCTATAACGGCAACTATCATGTACGTCATACCAGATGCGTCGAATCTCATGGGCAAGATTTATCGACGAGAATACGATCCCTTGTTTATCGGTGAAGGCACTGACAAGTTTTGATGCAAATTTCGAGCCTTGAGAGTGATCGAAAATAACGCACATCCTCCATTATGTATACGAAATGTCTCCATATAATGTATGCAGCTAAAAAACCCAACAAAAGTTAAAACAAACCTAACAACAAATCTATAAACGACACAATAAGTTTTAATCTCACGTCTGATTCAGTCCGACTCGAGCTTGCCGAATATATATCTTATTGACTCGTTCATCTGAATGATATTGAGTAGAATGAATTGTCTCCCTCACTGTTTCCCATCACTAGCTCGTGCGTTTGAAATGAAGCAGAGAGCAAAAAGAGCAGGAGAACAATACGAAACACGAAAATAGCCGACGAGTGGCCGATAGCCGCGCCAACCGACGACGGGCAGACGTTCGTTCCTTCGTCGTCTCGCTCATCTACATATTTATCAAATCGAAATCGAATCGACACGAGTGAAACCCGACGACACGCGACGCGACGGTCGACTCGCTCCGCTCCGCGCGACAGTTAGTTTTTGCAGCTGATCCGAGAATTGAGTGCGTTTTCGATTAATTTTTTTTCGATAACCTTCTAAATTTATGTGGCCGAGAGAAGTTCGTAACAAACTGCAATAAAATTAAACCATTCCAAAAGCGACACGCTTCCCAAACATTCGTGCATCGTGTTTCTTTAACGTGACGTAACTGGATTTTCACAAAATAACTGTCTGCGTCCGCTAACAAAGGCCGTGGCTTCCATGGTGGCCTTTTTCGTGTCGTCGCGTGAATGTTGACGTAAAAAATCAATATGTGGGAATTGGACTCTGATATGGGGTCTCGCAGTGTGTCTTCGGACGGACTGCGACGTCGGCAAGGATGGGACCCCGATACGGAGAGCTTGGCCTCGCATATGGACGAGCTAGACGAGGTGCTGGCGGAAGAAGAAGAAGGGTGCCCGTTGCCTTCCACGCCAGAGGACCAACACCTGCTCGACGCTGAAATGGCTGAGGTTTTGAAAGCTGGGGTGTTATCGGATGAAATAGACCTCGGAGCTCTCGCGCACAACGCAGCCGAGCAAGCAGAGGAGTTCGTGCGTAAAGTGTGGGAGGCCTCGTGGAACGTGTGCCATTTCCGACACCTGCCGCGCTGGTTGCAAGACAACGACTACTTGCACAAAGGGCACCGACCGCCTCTACCCTCATTCAGCGCGTGTTTCGCCTCCATCTTCCGCATCCACACTGAAACCGGCAACATTTGGACACATCTTCTCGGCTGCGTCGCTTTCATTGGCGTTGCTATCTACTTCCTAACGCGTCCCTCCATCGAAATACAAATGCAAGAGAAAATGATCTTTGGAGTGTTCTTTATCGGAGCTATCGTTTGCCTCGGATTCTCGTTCGCCTACCATACCCTCTACTGTCACTCGGAGATGGTCGGGAAACTATTCTCGAAACTGGACTACTGTGGCATAGCACTGCTCATCATGGGCTCGTTTGTGCCTTGGCTATACTACAGTTTCTACTGTCATTACAGACCCAAAATAATATACCTATCTGTAGTGATTGTTTTAGGAGTTCTGTCCATTGTAGTGTCTCTCTGGGATCGATTCTCAGAACCGAGACTGAGACCTCTCCGTGCAGGAGTGTTCATGGGTTTTGGCCTGTCTGGCATTGTGCCGGCTATCCATTACGGTGTGACTGAGGGCTGGTTTAGTCAAGTAAGCAAGGCATCACTTGGTTGGTTAGTTCTAATGGGGCTGCTGTACATATTGGGAGCTATGTTCTATGCTCTAAGAGTGCCTGAGCGTTGGTTCCCAGGCAAGTGCGACATCTGGTTCCAGTCCCACCAAATATTCCACGTTCTTGTGATTATGGCTGCGTTTGTGCATTACCATGGAATCAGTGAACTGGCATCGTACCGTGTTACGGTGGGAGAGTGCTCCATGCCACCATCAACCATTGCATTCTAGCCCCCAATTCACAATGTGATAGTAGACCATAGATCAAATAAGTAGAATACATCCACTAGCTTCACTATATTTTGTAATAAAGTAACAGTTTTGTAAGTTTTTAACAGGAAAATTGTTAGTGAAACCAGCAATAAATGTTGAGATACACTCTGAAGCTAAAATTACTCTTGTCATGTATCAGTAAATACCAAGAGACAATAGGGGATTTTGATGCTAGGCTAATAGTTTTTTTAGGGCAGCTTTCATAATGTCACATTTACTAAAAACATCTATTATATTATAAAAAAAATATCCCAATGTTATTGAAAACTGACACTGTTTTTAATTCTATCTGCATACTCTATTCTGTTATGATTTTTTTCTGATCAATATTATCTTTCAATGAATGGCTGATATTTTTTACGTAACTACTTTATAATTTCGCTTATATTTACTACAACTGTGACCCTATGCAAGCCAGCCCAAATTAGTTTTGTTTCTTAGATATAGTTGTATTTTATTTATTTCTAAAACTAGCGTTATCTTTGAAGTAATCATTAGTTAATTTCCACTTTGATTTCAAAACATTTTAAAAGAAATTATTTCTCAAAATTGCACACCATCCATGAAATATTATTTTCTCTGTACTTTAAAATATATATATATGGTTAATTTTTACTTCGTTTTTCTATGTTTTTGCTCTAAATTTAAGATGTAGGCTCATACCTAGGATCATACAGATCCTAAGATGTTCATAAACATTTCTTCCATTAATAGTAATTTTTTAACATTTTGTAAGTATTTGTTGTTGAATCTCAATTTTCAAATGTAAATCTGGCAGATTTTTGAATAATTTGAATGTACTAAGAAATAGTTCTGTATTTCTTAGATACCTACCTACTATTTGCTAGATTTCGTATTTCTTAAAGTTTCACGATTTGTTATAATTTTTTATTTTATTGGTATTGTTTTTTCACACGTCTTTATCGCATATAATACCTTTTTAAATCAGAAAAACAAAATGAATAAGACAAAAGTATGAGTGAGACTCATGCCTTGAGGATATTCCACCAATCCATAATTTCTGATTACATTTTAATAGACTAGGATAAAATATCAGTCAGCAAAAACATAGAGTACATGACATATTGTATAAACATCATTCAAAGTATATTCTAAATTGTTATACGTGTTCATTATTAGTGTAAAGATATGAGACAAAAAATATAAAATATGAAAAAAAATTAGATTACCTATAGGTAGTCTTAAAAAGTACAGTGTACCTATGATATCTTGAAAGAAAAAAGAAGCAAAATTGTAACATGAAAGTATACTTCTTTTAAAAATATTTAAGAGTTCTAAATAGTTGTACCTAACTAAATTTAAATACCTTTCTGTATCAGTTTCATACACAACAGGCTAATGCTAAACTAAATATGATACAATTTCACGCTTTTAACTTATGAGAAGGATGGGAGGACTATTTTTGTATTGGAGGCGTAATTTTTACGTCCTTGTTCTATTATATATTTTTTTCTTAAAATCTTTTTGCTTTATTTTTTAATGTTTGCATTCGACTAAGAACGAATGACTATGTTCTACAAATTCAATTTTCACTATTAATTTTGTGGATATTTTTCTGCTAAAACGGTTTGGAATTGGAATCAGCGACGATTTTTCTACCTAGGATTCTGTAAGGTCAGAAGATTCGTAAAATATGCAATTTGAACTGTAAAGGCACTAATTCCAATTTTATTGTGCTTGGTCGAAATTGTTTTAAGAAATTTAAAATTCAATTGCATTGTATTATGTACCTGTATTGCTTTAGCTATTCATGTGAAATTTTGTTTAATTGTTCTTTTGGGTGGGATACAAACTATGAAATAAAATTGGTATAAATCCATAATAATGTGTGTTTGTTTTTTCTGCAAAACTTCAATTTCTTCGGACTTTTTATATAGGTAGGACAATAGAATCGATTAACTTTGTTATTCTTGTGGTAGTAGAATGCGCCTAGTTGAAAACGCTCCACCGCTTTTATTATTAACATGGAATTGATAAGTACTGTTGTACGTAGTACTTATTAGTTCCATGATTACCTACTGACAAAAGCTTGACGTTCTAAAATGGGCGTTGCTTAGAATAAGGACTAACCTTATTCTAAGGGCGTTGCAAGGAATTTTTATACTATAAATTTTTAATTTAAGACAATTTGTGTAAACAAACAAATGTCAAGATATGCCACTGTGAGTATAAGTGCCATGTATGTGTGTCATATGTGAATTTACACGTATGGTACACAATCATGACACTTATACTCACAGTGGCATATCTTGACATTTGTTTGTTTACAAAAATTGTCTGAAATTAAAAATCAACGTTTTTCTGCTTTTTTGAAAGGGGACGTCGTCCATTTTTATTTATCGATTTCTAGTGTTTTTTTGAGTTATATTAGTTATCGAGTAAAAAGGTGACATTTTGACCGGTGTAGCTTAAAAGAGCACATGCTAAAATTTAAATATAATAAATGTATTGCGTGTGTTTTAGACGGGGTGGAAATTGACAAGAAACATTCTAGTAAAACTGCCGTCGCTTTACTAGAACATGACTTGACCCGAGGACTTTTAACGACTGGACCTATTTGAATAATATAACCTACTTGACATTGGCAAAATTGTAGAGATTTGTCTCAGAGGCCACAATAAAAATTCCTTGGGACCTTGTGTTTACTGATTATAAAATATTTTATTTTGACGTAATGTTATTAGGCGTGCAAAATGGACGCTTAGTTTTGTAATTAACTTGAAATCACTTTGGAAATAACGGATGTTGAAATACTATCCTGCCATAACTGGAACACTGTTTTTTATGAAAATTAATTATTGCATTGTGTAAGTAATCTGATTGAAACACGCACGTTGTTTTCACGAACTTGAAAAATCTAATTTGTTCATGCAATCAAGTTGCTTTGCTAGACATGCACGTGTTTGGATTAGATTTTATTACACTTATGCATAGATTCTATGCATAAGTGTAATAAATGATATTATATTCTATGATATTACAAAACTAAGGCTAAATAAGATTTAAGTAGTTAAAGCTAAGGGGTTACACTAGGGGCAGCAGCATCCATATGTGTACCTACTTAACCAGTTCATTCTTAAAAAAGGACCGAGATAACCGGCCGAGAACGCCTAAATTTGTATTTTTTTAAACTTTCGCGACTATAACACATTTATTTATATTGTCACGGGTATTTATCGCGTGTTACCTTATTATTTATTATTCCCGACGTTTCGAAGCTCCATGTACCTACTCCAGTCAGCCCGCGACCACGATTGCTGTAACGCATTCGAAACGTCGGGAATAATAAATAATTATAAGGTAACACGCGATAAATACCCGTGGCAATATAATATAATACAATATAAATAAATAAACGCCTAAATTGTATTTAATTTAAAGGGTTTTCTTGAATAACAATAGGAAACTCGGATAGTTAGAAAGAAACGCATGGCTTGGTCCGAAGGGCACGACCCGGTTCACTACAGTAGGTCTACTACCTACCGGTTGGCCAACACCGTTTATTTTGAAATTACAGGGTTTTAATTTGTATCATGACGATGATCAGTGTGTACATGTGAATTCGGTAGATAATACTTCGAAAACAGTTTTTACCCACAAATACTTACCTATCTCACTGAGTATTTAGATTAGACTTACAAAATCAAATCGGTTTCGTTCGACTAATGGGTATCTCACACATTCATATCATCATCATTAGCCGTTGGCCGTTAGACGTCTACTTTTGGACGAGGCCACCCCCATAGAATGCAATGAGGGGATTTGCCATAATCACCACGCTTGGCAGGCAGATTAATGATCGCAGTATTGGTGTTGAGTAGTTAGGTGGATGCTGCTGCTCATTCTCTAGCCTAGCGTAATCCCTTAGTGGGCTTTTACGACAGCCACGGGAGGAGACGGAGAGGTCGATTATTAGGGCGGACACACCACGGCAAGGCTTTTCTTATAACTATTCTATAATGATAGAAATGCCTTGCCGTGGTGATCTATTCTATTCATGCCTGATGCATACAGACTTCAGTTTGAATTTATTGAGAATACAACAAACATCCTAAAGAGTAAGCGTACCTACCTAAATAGTAAGTAATGTATTGTTGACCTTCTTGTTTACATATTTAGTTACACTTATAATAGTTCATTTGATCGATACTGCCCTTGGAACTTGAAACTAGCAAAGGTGAGGTGACCAAGGGCAAGGTGTGTTGATAGGGCTGGTAATTTGTTTTCATTAGTGCTATGATTAATTGCTAATTACCTAAGTACTTACCTACCTATCTAGATAGGGTACTTTATTATAAAAGTACTTAGGTAAGTACCTACCTAGCTATTTTCTAATGGGTTCTATCTCTTTAGAAAATAGCTAGGTAGTTAGGTAGAGACCTTTGGTGTTATTATGACCGGCTTCAGAATTAGAACATTTAATTTACATGAAAGTAGGTAATAAGGTTTGCATGAACCAAAGACAAACACTCGGTTCTTTCTATACCCAAAAAGTTCTACTTAAGTACATCTACGGAATGAACTGCCCCATAATAATATACCATATGAGTGCACTGACTGGACATATTCATTATATGATGTAACAGCTGCTTCTCTGCGTACATCTGAGGCCTTACCATGAGCGCTTATAGCGATTCAGTTCAAAAACTATTCAGTACAAAATATCGGTTCCGTGATGTCTGTGGCTATATCTCAAGGCACAGTAGCAGAAGGAGTACCTATAGACTTTTGCGCTTAAAATTATTCACTGATGACGAATGTCAACGACGAACCGATATTTTGTACTGAATAGTTTTTAACTGAATCGCTATAAGAGCTCATGGTTAGGCCTCTGATAGCCATTACACCGTAGCCAATTTGTATGAAAACGTCACGACCAAATCAGTCGCGCTAGAGGTGGGACTTGTTTCATATTAGCCTATGATACCAATTCAATTATTGGCTTAGAATAAGGACCAAGCACATTATTGGCTACAGAAATTTTTCATTGTTTGGATTTCAAGCCTTCTTTTATTCGCCTTTGTGCCTGATACGAAGGACTTCAGTTTATTTTCGCTCGTTAGGTTCGTTCACCTTAGAAAATCGCCATGTCAGCTATCGTTATTAAGTAGATACTTGCTATGCCAGCTCTATAAAATAGATCGGGTGTGGTTTGTTTATAGCGTCAGCCGCCTTATAAGGTCAGAAGCCCTACCCGCACCCTAAATCCTTGGCCTACGGATTACGATGGAAGCGGCTATCTTAAGCTGATAGCGAAACATTGTCAAAGAAAAATGCTACTTATTCCTTTTTTCTTACGTCACCATTTGGTCATAGCCACTATCCACCATACTCCGATATTAGTCATATTATAGTAGGCACTTGCCTTACTAAGGAATTACACCAGGGGATGGTTAGTAGCATCTATCTCTTATCTCATGTCCTAGATCTCAGTTTGGTGTTAAGTACCCTGAGTACTCCAATCCACCTGCCAAGCGTGGTGAATATTATTCAATGGTGGAGGCCTCGTTGTGGCCATCCTTGTCCACTACTGGACCAAGGTTCCCTCCATGGTCTAGCTAAAACCGTGTTTGTATGATGATGCTCTACACTATTTCCGACTGTTTTCCAAAAATTTTACCCAATATCTACTCGCTTTGCTCATTTCTACTTCTGCCGTAATAGGAAATCATAGGTTCTTGTGACCACATTGTGGTTCATTGGCCGCTTTCAGCTAAGAAAACAGTGAAAATCACTCACCGCCACCGCCATGATTCTCAGAGAAAACACTGATCTTCCATATACCTAAAATAGTCAATTTGACGTCAACAATGGTGTCACAATCACCTTGACCTGAAAAGCCTCAGGAAGATACTCGATTAATCGATGATGGAATCTTTAGATAAGTAATTGAATTTATGCATGTCATTTTAGTAAATTAGAGCACAGACGAATGATATGAAAGTACAATATGGAGGATAAACAATTACACTAGTTATTCCTAGGTAGGAGAAAGGTGTATACCCGATCATTTTGTAAGGTGCCAGTTTACAAAATGATCGGCTTGCCCTATTTCCTCTATCAGCCTGCGCTTACCTTTAGACAAGTGTAGTATAGGTACTTACTATGTCTAAAGCCTAATTATATTGTGAACATGTCCGTTCAAAGTCAGTCTGGCTCCAAAAGTTGTCAAATGTTTTGTTTTGTTGTTTCATAAGTGCCTACCTACCTACCTAACCCTAAGAGGGTATGACTATAGGGTTTTCAAGAATCCTACTAATATTATAAATGTTTGTGGGTATGAATGATGGATATTTGTTACTCTCTCACGCAAAAACTACTGAACGGATTTTGATGAAACTTTGCAGTATTATAGCTATAGGGCATCTGAATAACAAAGGCTATAATTTATAATAGAGGTTCCACGCGGGCGGAACCGCGAGCAAATGCTAGTTTATCTATACTTTTTTTTTTTTTAATGGCATCTTAGGATTTTCTCAATTTTGCCAATGTCAAGTTATTGATATAATCAAACAATGGTGTCTATTCTGTTGTTCATCGAACTAAACTAAAATTAAACTAAAATTAAATTTAAAAATGTCAAATTTAGTTATAAAAGCTATTCTGTTGTCAGGCTGAACTAAATTTAATCTTCGAAAACGACAGGACTATATTTTAATTTGACAGCCACCAAATTGAATTGAATTGACAGAGTTAAGTGAATTAAGTGGGGTTTACACGGGTCGATTTTCGTCGTGCGGCTCGTCGCTTTACAAATCGCCTCACCAAGCCGCATCGCTAGCCCATTTACACTAGTGACTAAAATCTCATGCGGCTCGGTCACTTCCTTCGAAAATGTTGAGAAGAATAGGTGTTCGTGCCGGAATTGAAATAGTTAGTTATTCAATTAATCAAGAACGATCTGTACGTAGAATCGCAGTAGTGAAACAACGTGCACGAAACACACCTTCATGCGGCGGGCGATTGCCTACAACATCGTTTACACGGTCGATTTTGGTCACCAGCTGCATGTGGCCGGTCACCGCGCAGCCAAAGTCGGATGCTACCCAACTTTGGGGCTTGCGGCTTTAGTCACTTGCGATCTAGTCGAATTGCCATTTAGACGGTCGATTTTGGCCTTGCGGCAAAAATCGCGCGGCTTTAATCACCCGTGTAAACCCCACTTTAGTCTTTGGATTTGACTAAGGTAGAGCACATTTTTTTTTAATTCGAAATTTGAAATTTGGCGCTCAAGAAAACCTTTTTTTACCAAGCGAGGCCGAACTTGTTTTTCAAAATGCAAAAATACAAAGAAATAATCAAATAGAAAGTCAAAACATTTTTATTTTTTTATGGAAATTATCCATAATTTATTGATTTATATAATTAGTATAATCGCCTCCGTCAGCAGCTATGACGGCACGTAGTCTATCTCGTATTAGATGAGACAAGGCGCACGCATAAATCAGTTCCCCTGATAATCATCCATACCCGTGCACAGTGTGATCTAAGAGCTTCAGGGGGGTTTCTTTCGTTCTGACAGTTCCAGCGTTGAACCATTATGCCCCATAGATTTTCAATCGGGTTCATATCTGCTGACCAAGCAGGCCATTTAATGAGACTAATATCACGGGTGCATGTTAAACCACGCCATGGTAGCCTGGGCCTTGTGTATCGGTGCATTATCGTGAACGTAATCAATTTGCGGGAATTCTTATTAGTATTGACCGTGTCCTGATTTGCTTTTATGATCTGTTATTTGACCTTCATCGCCATGACGCCGAATCCAAAATCTCACGGTGAATCGAGATATATTGAGCTCTCGTGATATCGCACTAATATTCAAGCCATCTTCGTGGAGAAATAATATTTCAGCCCTTTGTTGCAGAGTTAAAGACATTTTATTTCAATCAATCTATCAAAGAGGATGCAATAACTATACGTAAGAAGAGACGGGACATAAAAAAAAATACTGTCGTCAAAACAGGGCTACCGCAAAAAGCCAACATGACGGACGACTGACAAAACAATCAGTTCTACCAACATACAAAAATGGAATAGTGATATGCAGCCAGTATTTAAAATCTATCGATATTAATGAATTGATTACCTACAGTTTGAAATGTTTTTTTTTTTTTATTATTTTCACCAGTTTTTTTTAGCACCACTTAATCAAAACCAGTGGCACAAGGTCCAGTTTATTGGATTTGTGTACAATCAAAAAGGCCATAAAGTAAAACATAACATTTATTTTCGGCATTTACCAGGCAGTCTTGGCGCTACAGAGCGATCTCTTCCAGACAACCTTAGGCTCACCCATAACATTTAGGTTATAAACATCTTAAATGTACATGTGCTACAATCAGTGTCTAGTGTTTCATCGTGGCAGTCTATGGGGGAGGCCTATGTCCAGCAGTTCTTTGTAGACTTCTTTGGGTTGATGATGAAAGATTTAGTAATTTCACCAATTTTTTACACCTAAAAAATAAAAGCATCGATTATCGATATTTATAAATGAAGATATCGTTCACCACACTATCATTCCGAATCAAAATTATTATTGCTTGGGATTATGATATTTTTTGGAATATATGATATTTTGGCCCAAGAAGAAGTATGTATAGGACTGATAATTTATCTAATAATCTAGGTAGGTACTAACCGGACTTCATCCAGAGGAAACCTGGCCATAAAAAGTTTTTTGCCGTTATTTCTATCTGATTGTAAGCCGCATATTTCACAATTTATGTACTTCATATTTCATATTCACAGAAATTAATTAGGTTTCAGAAGCAAACAACACACATAAACGTATTTAGACCACAAAAATAAAATATTTTGCAATATAAATTTTGTCTAAGAGAAACAGAGAAACAAATTGACCATGTGAGAATGTAACTGACTGACAGGTCATCAAAGAACGAGAAAGATAGAGGAAGTGAAAAATGGTCACCATTAAAATTCTGCCCCGTTTCATACAATCTTTTTTTTTTCTTTCAGTTGCGACCGACTGCAGTCTATATTTACTAAAATTCAAACTTATTTTTTTTGTTAAATGTCATTATGGTAATGTGTCAACTTTAAAATTAAGAAATGAGGTTCACCCATGGAATTAATAAGGTTGTACGTAGTACTTATTACTTCCATGGGTTCCCCATCAAAAAGTATCTTTTTGTAGGTCGATTCTACACCTTTACTATCAAAAAGTAATAAGTAGGAGATATAGCATTTTAGACTTTACTGCACACAGTAAGGTAAAGGCCAAGGTACGCCGGATGCGTATGCAGCACACGGTAACGTAGACACGCGCGTCTCTGCGCCGCGCCGCGTAGAGACGCGCGTGGACGTCACGCAAGCGGTGTGCCATGTCTCATACAGTTCCATACATTACAACATAATGGTACGTCGACGTGCACACCTACGTCTACGCATACGCAGCCGGTGTGCTGTGGCCTTAAAAGATGATTTATGCTAGACTGTGCTGGTACTGAACCATAGCTTTGGGTGCGGACGAGGCATGGATTAAAAAGGTACAAACATTTTATATATGAAGTAGCCGTGCACTACCCGTGCCTCGGGACGAATTGAGGTGCGGGCGGCGCTGAACTGGAACTACTTCATTTTAAATTCGTGCCTCGTAAGCACCTGTTTATGCCACGGCTCAGACCCAGCCCGGTCGCATAAATCATGAAAGCTATCATCTTAATTACAACAAAATTCAATACTTTGTGATCCTAATTGTTTTCCTCTACTTGCAGTTTGTAAATAGTTGATTTAAGTATTTATTTTTTTAGCGAAATATGCCCCGAGAATACTTTTTTTGAATCACTAAATTTAATCCACACCAGTTTTCATGAAGACTAATTTTAGGTAGATTTTTCTAATATTAGACATAAAACTGCACAACAGAATATAAAAAGGCCACCTAAAACTAAGTTGAGTAACTAAGCTAATTTTAGTGCTGTCTGACTAAGATTTAGTTTAGTGCTGTCATTTTAGTCGATTCTCAATAGCATAAACTGTACAACAGAATAGGAAAAGATCACCTAAAGCTAAGTTGAGTAACTAAGCTAATTTTAGTGCAGTCAGATTAGGATTTAGTTTAGTTCAGTCATTTTAATCGATGTCTGAATAGCAAAACGTCATTTTGACGCAACTAAAACTAAATTTAGTTTAGTTTAGTCTAGTTTGTGCCAACAGAATTGACACCAATGTCCAGTCGTCAAAGTCTTCTGTCAAGTCATGTTCTAGTAAATTGATGGCAGTTTACTAGAATGTTCCTGGACAATTTCCACCCCTTCGAAAAGACACGCAATACACTTATTTTATTTAAATTCACTACTATGTGCTCTTTATAAGCTACACCGGTTAAAATGCCACCAAAATTACACGATATAACTCAAAAAAACACTAGAAATTGAAATAAAATAAAAAAGGACGACGTCTCCCTTCGAAAGAGCAGAAATAGTACTTAGATTGTATCATAAGGGAGCAAAATAATATTTTTACGGCGAGGGCGCTTTTTTGAATCCAGAGCGAAGTGAGGGATTCTAGAGTAGAATCCCGAACGTAGCGAGAGATTCAAAGTACGTCGCCCGAGCCAAAAATATATTTTGCGCCCGAGTGTTACACTCTACTTTTCGTCACCCTCTATGTGAAAATAAAAGGCGCCTCATATTTTATTTCAAAACAAAACCATGAATCCACTAAACTATACTAACAATCCGTGAATAACTTTTCATTTAAAAAACAGACTTCCGCCATTGTATTCGACTTAATAATTGGATGAAAAAAAAATATGAATTATGATACTTTCTGAATGCTAATGCATTGGTTTGTTGCTGAAAATATCAAAATCGCCATATGTATGCCTACAATATTTGAGGAGTTCCCTCAATTCCTCATGGATTCCATCATCAGAACTGGATTCTGAAAACAATGGGACCAATCTGGAAGTATATCTATTCAAATAAAAAAAGAATTTTCAAAATCGGTTTATAAACGCCGGAGATATGAGGTAACAAACATAAAAAAAAAATTAAAAAAAATACAACCGAATTGCGAACCTCCTCCTTTTTGTAAAGTCGGTTAAAAATGACGAAATCGCTGTAGTTCGCGCGTTTTTAATTTGCTTTTCATTTATTCAGCCGGTGGCGCGACTATGGGCCGTCGTACCAGCCAGTATTTATTCAAACAATATATTCGTTCGACTTCTTTGGCGCTGAACACTAAGATAACCAAATTTAAAAAGGGCGCGGCAAAGATAATTGCGGCGCACTTATTTGTGTTTGATTCTTTTCAAGATGTTCCAAATTCAAAAAGTGCGCGGAAAAGATAATTGCGGCGCACTTATTTGAGTTCGATATGTTCCAAATTTAAAAAGTGCGCGGCAAAGATCATTGCGGCGCACTTATAGAAGTTTCATAAAGAAAACACCAGTTTTGGGTGCACTTAAAGGCGAACCAAGTCGTCCTTTTCGAATAGATGGGATGAAAAAGTCCTTATCTATACTTAATTATAAAATTTGCCGTTCAGCGTGGCAATGCAGTCAGAGTTGGCTAATTACAGTAGCAAATGACAATGGGAAACGCAACAATAGGGGATCATTTTGGCATCCTTAGCGCTATCTAAATCTTATGAAACTTGAATAGGGGAAACTTCTTGATCTAAATATTCCTCCTTTCAAGATTCAAAAGATTTGGATAGCGCTAAGGCTCCCCTATTGTTGCGTTCCCCATTGCCATTTGCTACAATAATTGGGGGGCGGGAGACGGGACGCTTCCGTTTGGTAGTGATATTGATCGGTTGAGCTATCTTTAGATCGTTTGCAACGGTCTTTAAATAGTTCAACTTGTTCAACTGTTTCATTTTTATTTTTAAATGTTTTATTATGTAAGTACTTGTATTATTCTTTCTATAAATAAGTACTTACCTACTTATGTCATAAAAAACTGATCTTATCAGTTGCTGACAAAATTATACTTACCGGTAATAACCTAAAGGTTAATAACCTTTGGTTCAGTCAGCTATGACCTTAGGTTAAAGCTGTGGTGATTGCATGTGGCCATAAGAATAATTATTCTTATGACGACAATAACATAATCCAGATATAATGTTGCCAGCATGATGTAAAATTGCTCACGTTCTCTTAATCAGTATCATTCTTTACAAGTATGGAGCAAAGTTCATCTTTCATGCGGTTATCTTCAGTAGGTGCATGTTGTGTTATTTCCCTCTAGCCAACGTCCACCCGTTGGCTGTTGACCTTTTAACTGAATGGATAGATTATAGAATGAATAAAACGGACAAGTGAGAACGAGACTCACGCTCTTAAGGTTCCGACCCGCATTCACTGGTTCCGATCCGACCCGTAAGTTATTTCGAAATCGGCAGAACTCTTTTCGAGTTTCAGCCACTTTTTTTCCAACAAACACATTCGACCGACATTCATAAATGTAACTAATTTTCTATTCATTAGTACCGTTTGGTCTAGTCTGCCATACCTATCCGTTACATCTATTTCCCGGTTAGTAAAATCCCCATGGGTCTAATTACCGTTTAGTCTTATAACCGTTTAACCCAATTCCCCGGATAGTCAAATCCTCATTGGTCTATTAACTGTTTAGCCCATTTTCTGGGATATTATAACTAAGTTAAATACAATTGAATATTTACATTTAAAAAATCTAAATTGAATCTCAGATAATTATTCCAAAAGTTTTATAAATAAAAAGTCTTACATTATATTGAGTTCTTCTAAAATACTTCAATAACTACTTAATAGGTTAGATTAGATATTAAGAACAATGCTGTCCATCAGCTGTCCACTTTCAAATTATTTTATTTATTTGTTTTCAACTTTCCAAGTCAAGCAAAAATATGCGTACCTATCGCTTCAAGTGGATATCTAATCGCAGTTCCGTAACTCCGAAAACAAAAGATAAGACTTAAGTAGTGCGAATGTGTGTCATGTTTTCGTAATTTAAAAAATATACCTAACTGCGTAGGTCGTCTGTGTTCGTATAATTCGTCGCTTAGGCGCTAGGCCAAAAATGCTCAGTTAAATTGCCAAATGAGATAGAAGGCTTACACTTTAAAAGCCCCTAGATTTTGGCACTGATATAGGTACCTACTGTACCTAGTCCGTTTGTGAAATTTTTATAAGCTGGCATTGGCAGAACTAACATGTTTTGGTGATAATTTATGTTTGAACATACCTTACAGATTAATTACTTAATTAATTTTTAAACCTTTGATAGCTAAAATAGCTTTTGTCTTGTTTTGGCGTGTCGTTTTATATCAGCGAGAACAAAACAAAAGCTATTTTAAATAAAAAAGGTTTAAAAAATGATTAATACATTTTTGTGGGGGTTTCAATTTAAAAAAAAACCTGTAATATTTTGATTCCTGAGGCTTTAGACAAAGTAACATTCTATTAGCGATGACGCCAGTAGAAAAGTCCAAAATGTATGGGATTGACGTTAGCTATCGATATATCACGTGGTCTATTGTATTGAATTACGACTGTAGAAATGGAATCGCTTCGAAGCGAATGCCGTTTGGCTAGGCCCTCTGAATTGAAATTCTTGAAACTAAAGTATTACAAAGTAGATAAACAATAAGCTTGGAACAAAGAGTTGTAAACATTAATTGCTCTCAATTGCTAAATAGAGCATTATTAAAGGTCCTTCAGAAGTTGCGAGTGGGTAGATAAAACCAATAGGTATCGGTTTACCCTCACCTTGTAAATATAAAATCAGGAAAGATAAACAAAAGATTGACCCCGACGAAATAACGTAGACATTTAGTTATTCAGATTATGTCAAAACGACTGTCCTCGTTTTTTTGCAAGTTTGGCAAACTTCCGCATTATTAATTATTACATCATTTCTGGTTTTAAAGGAAGGGTTAAAAATTTAAATGTATAGGTCATTCAATGAAGAACCTAATATATCACATTTGGCCTCGATGACGCATACGAACGCTTCGAGTGTGTGATAAAAGTGATTGAGCATAATTTGACATAGATAACATCAATAAACGTAACATAAAGAAATCCTTAGTTTTATGGCATTTTAGAATCAATTTCTTTTGCATCAAAAATTGTTGCTAACTCTGGCGCGTACTTAATATTTTTACGACATAAGCTTCGATTCAAGGTGATATCACATCAAAGAAAGTTCAAAGGCCCGTTCAGAATGAACCTACGCAAGTATTCGATATTTTGACTAAAAGAGGCTTAAAAAATTATTCGTCAAAACAAAATTGTAAGTAGGTTACCTAACAATATAAAATAGACGAACAAATATATAGTAACAATTCCGCTCCTCTCCAACAAAAATTTTCTGTTCGGCGTTCGAAGAGGCAACATGGCTGCGGAGTTTTTGCAGTAGTGTGTCTTTTTCGTTCTAGCACGCAGTGAGCCTACTGTTTCCTGAGGATGCTTCGTTGAGAGGCGAAACACGTGTCGAATTCTTTCAGAGTTTTTGTTGGAGAGGAGCGGAATTGTTACTATATATTTGTTCGTCTATTTTATATTGTAGAATGGATTTCCGCAAAGTCACGCTTGAATCAATTAATTAGGTTACCTAATGTTATATGTAATGATAACCGTGATAGCGATAAATGAGTAATCTTGGAATATCAATCTTGGAAAATATTTTATCTACTCTCATACTGAAATAAGTATTATACAGGATGTCCCAGAAGTCGACGTCAAGCTGGAAGCGGGTGATTGGTCAAGTCATAATAGTTATCAGAAAATATAAAAAAAATCTAAGTTATATATTTTTAAAACTATAGACATTTCAAAAACTTACTTAAAATGATTTTAGTGTACCCAAGGGCTTTCCTCAAGGACGTAATATTAAGATGTCAGTTTGAATGAAAAAAAAAAAAAGATTTGTAGTAACAGGAGTTAAAACATCATCACAGGGTGTAGATTTTCTCGACTTTTTTAAAATGTCTATATTTTTAAAAACATAACTTAGTTTTTTTTTTATATTTTTATGATTACTATTATGACTTGGCCAATCACCCGCTTCCGGCTTGACGTCGACTTCTGGGACACCCTGTATACATTAAATAAGATTTACAAATTAAAAACAAAACTTAAATGAGTCTTTACGCACTGCCATCGAAATAAATTTAAAATAGTAGTTTATGAAACTGTTGCATAATAAGGGTTCTTAAAATACCAGGCGAGTTTTTTTATAGCATCACACGAGTGTTTTAAGACCAAATTATGTGCAGTTTCATACACTTATTTATCTAATCTCATGAAATAGGTAATATTATATTTTAAAGTCTATTATTACGTTATTATGTTGTATTACGTTTTTTTAACTCACACTCGTGTTTTAAAATCCCTTATTATGCAACAGTTTCATAAACTACTATTTTGAATTTAATTCGATGGCATGTGCGTAAAGACTGTCATTTTAGTTTTAACCGACTTCCCAAAAAAGGAGGAGGTTCTCAATTCGGTTCCTTTTTTTTTTTTTTGTATGTTTGTTACCTCATATCTTCGGCGTTTATGAACCGATTTGGAAAATTCTTTTTTTATTTGAATAGATATATGTACTTCCAGATTGGTCCCATTTTTTTCAGAATCCAGTTCTGATGATGGGATCCATGAGGAATTGAGGGAACTCCTCAAATATTATAGGCATACATATGGCGATTTTGATAATTTCAGCAACAACCCAAGCATTTGCATTCAGAAAGTATCATAATCCTTTCACCACTATGGTTCTTTCATCATTTTTTTTCATCCAAATATTTAGTCGAATACAATGGCGGAAGTCGGTTTTTTAATTGAAAAGTTATGTTTTTAGTTTTGTAATCTTCATATTTCAGTATGAGAGTAGATAAACTACTAATTAAGCAACGCAAGTAGGTAACCTACCACCGCTTGGTTTTGTATTGTTATGCCATATTGTATAAAACTTTTTATACATATGCTTTAAGGTGGTAACATGTTTTTGTCTCATTTTATTGTCATAATTATAATCTTAATTACAAGAAATAATTGTTGCAAATTAACTCTTAGAAATAATAATCCTAAAATGGGTTGACCTTCATTGGGTTGAGTTAAGAAGCACTCATAAAACGGTTATAAATTAGCTTTTTAAAAATTTAAATGTTAACACAGTAAATTATTCGTTAATAACTGAGAATTTATTCAATTTGCGGCAAAAGAGTCTCATAATAAGATTATCCTAATAAAATGTAAAAGTTTGTGTGGATGGATGGATGTTTGTTACTGTTTCACGCAAAAACTACTGAACGGATTTTGATAAAACTTTAACGTATTATAGCTTATACATCAGAATAACTTATAGGCTATAAACACTTTACAGTACTAAATAATAATTCAATATAATGCCGTTTAGTTTCTCGATGACATCCAAAAATTGCACCCCTGAAATGTTATGCATGTTTCTTCCACGTTATTCAAATCTTTCCACAAAGGCATACAAAGCTTGCTTGACGTTAGATTAGAATTTCCTGTGTTCTGTAGATACTAGAAACCTACGTGGTCACGTGATGAACATTATTTAGCTCAGAGCCAGTTGAATACTTTCTCTGTGATGCGATCCAGCGATTGCAAAATGCCGTGTACAATTTCACAATTCTATACTAATCTATTTGGGTTTTTCCCCGTGGTCCCACCGCGCTAGAGATGGAATTAAAAAACAAAGCAATTATAGCGCACTAGCTAAAAAAAATATGAGACGAAACTTTTACACTTAGATTGCATTAAATTTATATGTATAACTAATATTTTATTGTAATTATACTTACATATAAATTTAATGCAATCTGAGTGTAAAAGTTTCGTCTCATATCTTTTTTAGCTAGTGCGCAACAATAGTTTTGTTTTTTAATTCCATCTCTAGCGCGGTGGAACCACGGGGAAAAAAGTTCCCCGTGGTCCCACCAGTGGGTCATAGCAGTGGGTCCACGGGTAAAAACCCATCTATTTACCTGCCTCATGCCGTCACTAAACAAGTTTTAAAGGTACTATTGTTCTAATACAATTAGTCTAAAACCGTCCATTATGTACCTACCCGCAGATTAGCAAGCCAACTCTTAGGACCTTGAAATTAGATTGAGATAATCCACTTATGTTATGATGATAGCCAGTCGGCTATGCCAGTTTGTTATCTAACCGTTGCTTGTTGTAACGAATGACATTTCAATCCAACTAATTATTTGTCATAGCTTCTATTTCTCAATCAGTTGTTCTGAGGCCCAATTCACTAGCTAAAAAATAGTTAAAATAGTGTTCGGATCATGTTTCGATCTTGTGTTGATGTTTTAAAATGTCAGAAATGGTATTCTCCTGACATAAAATACAACACTGTAATGTGATTATATCGAAATGTGACCGAAACTTGAACGATTTAAAGTTTTTTCGTTAATTTTAGCATAAGTAGATGGAGTCTCTCTTTACTCTTTCCAATTATATATATATCTATCCTACTCTAATGGTGGTCACCTTGAATTGAAAGTAGACTAAATTGTTATTTATGAGGGACTAGAAATTCAACTTTCAGTCAATTTACAATTCAGTCTCGATTCGGTCAACTTTCAGTGTAGTTTTAAAATAACTTAGAGAATTGGGCCTCAGTTTGCGCGCAAACCAATTAGGGTTCCCACGTCGACATTTTGAGTAGTTACTGATAGATTCTGTGAACTTTGGTTAGTTAAATTGATTAATTAATTTTATTAAACTTAAGCTGAATTACGCTTCAACTCCCTCTAAATTTTTTAATTGCGCTACTTGTTATGTCTGTCCGATTCTTCATCAGCCGGTATAGACATCTATACTGCTAGATGAGGCTTTTCCCATATTATGCATAGCGTACAACCTATAGCGTGCAATGGGGGGTTTTGCCATACCATCACCACGCTTGGAAGATCACTTGTAGTTATTAAATTAAAAGGAAACAAGACCCAGACGGAACGAAAATAACGTAGTTTCTCATTAATTTAAAATTTACAAGCCACTTTATACAATTTTGTAGATGTAATCGTTATAAGAATAATCAGGAAAGACGTGTTAAGAGGGCACTATACTACAATTTAGGGTCCCTCTTTAACGCACGCGATAACCCGCGCGCCATCTCGCTCGCGCTAGCGAGTGTCGTGCACAAAAATGAAGTTTTTTGTTTATTATGGCAAAAATAAAGTGTTTATCAAAAAACTGATTTTAGCATAAGAATAAATAGTTATTACCAACTTATTGTAGTAAAATTTATCTCAAAACACCGTAGGGTTCCTGAGATTTGTTTCAAAACGTGTGGGAAACAAGAGTTTTTCATTAAATAAAACTATCGAGGTTTTTTTACATATCGTGTTTTCAACTTTACACAATAAATGCAAAAATATAAAACTTTCATATTCAAAAATATTGAACTCGTAGAACCCGTAGATACTGAGTTATAGATCGATTTTGTTGGGAAAATTCACATAGTACGCCTTCTTAAAAACTTTTGGAACAAGAAACCGGATTGAATAAAAAAAATATTTTAGATAGAAGATAGAAAACACTTTATTGCACACCACATTAAAAATTAAAACATTAAAACAATCATATTTATAATTATACGCATGTACAATGGGCGGTCTTATCGCTGAGAGCTATCTCTTCCAGACAACCTTGGGATGGACTGGAATTGATGAGAACGAACCAGGACGGTGCCGGTGGTGTAAAACCAATAAAAGTATATGCATACATACGTTGTACTCAATAAAATATAAATACCTATATAACTTAACTACATATACATACATAAAAATACAAAAAAAAATATAAATATATTTACATATAGTTATAACACAAGAGCATAATACAAGAGCTAACTTATCAGCTTTGTGACACGGACATAAAGTGATTGAACAATAACTTTTTGAAGATAGGTAGAGATTTGGCGGTAACCAAAATAACCGAAAAACCCGTAACTAACCCCGTGTTAAACCCGTTTTTAACCGTAATTCAACCGAAAAGTTTGGCGTGGGAACCTGAAGGTCTTAGTTCATCATCACTATATGTAGAGGCGGTTGCGGTAACCAACAGTCATGATGACAAAGACAATGATGATAATGATAATGAGATGAAAACATCACCCCTCAAACAAACAATAGCGAAGAAAACTGTAGTTCAGGACAACTTTCTAACAAAAAAAAAAAAAAAACAAAATCGGTTCATCCGTTTGGGAGCTACGATGCCACAAATACACACGCCAAACTTATAACACCCCTTTTTATGTCCGGGTTTTAAAAGAATACATTTATTCATTTTGTTTTAAACAATCTGTACATTCAACAACATGCGTTGATTAGATAAACGGTCTACTTATAAATTATCATCGATCATTATATTAATACATAGTTTTTAGGTCAGTATGGCGCGGTGGATGGCGTGGCGTAAGCGTCTAGTACTCCGCACTATGAAATGGTTTGCTCACATGTACAATCTTTCAACATGTCTGTGATTCTTGACGTAACGTGTTACCGCATATGTTGCAGGTGTAATAGGCGTAATATTTATGCTCGGTTTTGTTGTCTCCTGCAATTTCGACAACGACACTATTAACCCAGGCCTATACGGTATCTAACTGTTACAGCAACATAATCTTCAACGAGATTTAAAACATTTTAGCAACTTTCCCTTTGTTTTTCGGTAATGGTTTTCTCTCTGGGGCATTATCTAAAGTAGCTATCAAAAAGCATTCTTCTTATTTAAAAAAAAAAATTTAAAAAAAATACAACTGAATTAAGAACCTCCTACTTTTTGTGAAGTCGGTTAAAAATAGAATATTCGCTTTCATTATTATTTCTTGTCTATTTTAGGCGGGCCGGTTTATACCGAAAAGCTATTCTTGATTATCGCACTTTGGAGATGCATTAGATATGGTAAGGTTGCTGTATGTAAACTCTGTGCAAATTCTCAAATTATCGCGTGTTCTTTAAATAAACAAGGACAACGATAGTTTTAGCGCTGTGTAGACAAATAAGTTGGAATATCGTTCCGAGTTTTATTAGGTTTCTTTGTGGGCTCTTCGTGAAATCACCATGATTTTTCATTTTCGAACTTTTTCCAAACATTGAGTCAAAACAACTTCTTCCTAGTCTCCTCGTAAATTAAGAAAGATATTCCAATATACTCCTTGAATTTTCGCAGACTGTATTCTGCTAGTGAGGTATTAGCAGAATGTCAACAGACCTATTATGAAATCGAAAACCGCCTAAAAATTTTACGGATCTACACTCGAGAGCAATGAATCCGGGTCACTTAAAGAATGTTAAAAATCTCGGAAACTAAAAATGATAGATTAATGCAATAAATTGTATTTAATAGACAATGTAATACTCCTTAAATGAAGGTAAAAAAAATATGAGTCACCATACATTTTATTAACACAAAATTACATAAAGAAAAAAACTGCTGATCTCTCCTTAAAACAAAAATAGGAAACATGAAATTTTTGAACTTTATTACGATTTTCTTGAATTTTAATACTTCGTATTGCCTCCTCGTGCTTCCATTACTGCGTTTACGCAGAAAAAAAACAACAAAAAAACAGAAATCAAACAATGATAAATGACAGATTACAAACAAAAGCAAAACCAAATGCTGTAATTTCGTAGTTCCATCTTCGAAAGTGGCCCTTTTTCAAATTTGATTTTTTTATGATATAACTTTACAATAACTAAGAAGTTTTAATACCTTCATTTAAGGAGTATTACATTGTCTATTAAATACAATTTATTGCATTAACCTAGCATTTTTAGTTTCCGAGATTTTTAGGATTCTTTAAGTGACCCGGATTCATTGCTCTCGAGTGTATTAGGATATAAACATCAAAGTTCACCGGATCACAGACTGCACTAACAAAATTGTGTTTTCTAATGTGTTTTACTGATCAGTTGAGCGGTTACGGCTATTATATGGTTTCGCAGTCAATAAAGTGACGTTTTCATTGTCTTTTCACTGAAGTATGCTGTATGTATGCTGGTGTAAAAGTCGATATACCTACCTATTGGTAAATGATAGGGAAGTACGTATTTGTGGTTTATGTGTGTCTGCTTCACTGTTAAGTGGTCAACGAACTCACTCACGTTTAACCATAAAAATAACTAACTAATAACCAAGACACTTATCTACCCAAGTCACACAGCTCTGACTCCAATATTTAACCTTTTAAAAAAATCCTTTGCTCTTGTTATCGTGGGTATAGGCAATGACGGATTAACCCTTAATCAAATTAAGCAATTGCCTAAGGCATCACGTCTAGGGGGGCACCAGAAGAAGCACAAAAAAATCCGTCCTTAGGTCATCACGTCTCACTCTCACGTCACCAAAAACCACACCAAAAAAAGTTTCTAGGACTAATTTGAAAATACGCGCGTTTTAAGTTGACATAGACCGACCTAGAGTCATAACCTCGCTCCCGCTTGCCCAGTCGCTGCCCGCTAGTGCATTCGGCAATTCGAATGCACCGGAATTACGATCAGCCAATCACAAACCACCCCTTCCCCGCGGGGATGCTTAGGGCATCAAGCAGTCTTAATCCGTCACTGGGTATAGGAGTAGGATAGATGACTCCGGCCTAAGAAAAGGTCCCTCCGCCTCCTCCCGTGGATGTAGTAAACGCGTTACTAAAGGATTACACCAGGGGACGGGCAGCAGCATCCACCAAACTGCAATCACCAATCTGCCTGCCAAGCGTGCGTGATTATGCCAAATCCCTTCATTGCATTCAATGGGGGAGGCCTTGTTTAGCAGTGGACGTAAACTGGCTGGTGATGATGATGATTGTGGGTTATCAGGAAGTGTTTTTTTCGTCATCGTCTGGCTTGATCGTTTAGCAATCAACTAACTTTATTATATCTAGACCTTATCTACTGTATCATTTGAATCCTTGAACACGAATAGAATGCTTATTGAAACCATATCTCAACAGGTACTAGGTATTAATGTGTCCGTCTGGTATAGTACTTGTTAAGTTCTTAACCAACCAACCGCCATCATCATCATCATCATCATCACCAGCCTGTTAACGAGAGACGAGGCCTCCCCCATTAAATTCAATGAGGGAATTTGCCATGAACACTTCCTAATAGGTTAGAGTATTATCTTTAGAGTTATTTTTTTTTACATTGTTGATTTAAAGTTTTTTAATTATTTTTATTGTTGATATTTGTGATTTATTTTGGTATTTTATGTAACACTTTGTAATTTAATGGTAGTTTTTGACCTAATTAACTTGCCTGTTTTGTTAATATTTGTATCCCAGACATGGGAAATGTGAGCCACCTTATACTAAACATAAGAACCTTGTACGTACCACATTTATGCAAATAAAGATTAATTATTATTATTAACACTATACGCTTGGCAGGCGGATTGGTGATCTCAGTTTAGTGACTGCCCATCCCCTGGTGTTATCCCTTAGCTTTTACTACATCCACGGGAGAAGGAGGGGTCTTTTCTTTAGATAGACTGCTAAAATCCATATCCCTCCTTTTGCTTTGCTGTAGTAATACCAATATTGGTTTTACTTTGAGCTCCAAAAGACCAAAGTCCGAGTTTTACAAAGCAATTGATATGGACGTATCATCAGTGTCTCCATACAAAATCCGTGTTACACTACACCATACGTCAATGACACCCTCCGAGTGCTTGACTTGACGCTAACGATACGATAGGATATGTTCTTCATGTTCACAAACAGTTAATTGTCCTACTATTTGCTTTTCTCGCTGTTAACCTTGTTACTATGCCAAGGTTATTTCATTCTTGAAAGCTGGTAGTACCTACCTGGTTCCGGACCTCAACAGGAATAACTTTTCATTTAAAAAACCGACTTCCGCCATTGTATTCGACAAAATATTTGGATGGAAAAAAAATGAAGAAAGAACCATAGTGGTGAAAGGATTATTATACTTTTTGAATGCAAATGCTTGGTTTGTTGCTGAAAATATCAAAATCGCCATATGATGCCTACAATATTTGAGGAGTTCCCTCAATTCCTCATGGATTCCATCATCAGAACTGGATTCTGAAAGGGACCAATCTGGAAGTATATCTATTCAAATAAAAAAAGAATTTTCCAAATCGGTTCATAAACGCCGGAGATATGCGGTAACAAACATAAAAAAAAAAAAACAATATAACCGAATTGAGAACCTCCTCCTTTTTTGGGAAGTCGGTTAAAAAACAGGAGCCTCGTCTGTCATGACCCTTTTTCTCAGCAAAAGGTATCAACTTGAAATTTACACTAAATATAATTACAATTGCCGTTAAATTTCTATATATTGAAACTCATTGATGACTAAAATTCTTATACCTATGATATCAATACAAGTGCCTCCTCCAGTACATTACTTGAAAGACGGTGATTTGCGGCCTTTTTGATGATATTTAGTCACTCAATGACATTCAAAAATCACGCCCCAGATGATTTCGAAATAATTTACGAGTACTCTCAGGGCGCGAGTGTCGCTTGCACTTGTCTGTTGTATTTTCCCCATACGATCACCTACCTATACACGTTTTGTTTAAGAAGTTACGTGCTTCAGGGAAATAGGTCAAGGGTCAAGGCTCGGCACGGTTTCGATCATAATCTCCAGGTGGCTGCGTTCCTGTCTAGCATGTAGGGTAATGGGAAATTGGTGTCCGGAATCGACACCCATAACATGATCTTATGTTTTCTTAATTTTTTTATTTTGATGTCTCAAGGTCGTCCTTGAGAACACCAAAAATGTAATTTATGTATGGGATTTTTTTAAATTGGAACCAACGATCTCTAATAAGATCGTTGTATGGACCTAACCTTTGACCTAACTCACTCAAAATGACAAAAGTATTATTTCAGTAATCAATAATACATTCATTATTATTGGTAGAAACCAAAGAACCTTCAAGGTTAAAAAAGCACCAAAATATTCGAATTCCAAAACAAAATAATCCAATTAGAAGAACCCATATTTCGTAATCACACAAAATCGTTTAGCGATGAAACTGCCACACAAACGGGCTTCGAAAACCCGAATTATGATAAAACTCAAGATTTTGACAAATCGACAAAAAATATCGAATGGTTAACTATTATGTTTGTGAGATTCGTTTCGTACAAAAAATCGAAGCCGGGAAGTTAATTGATAATTTCTCACGACAAGACGTTTTTAATAATTATTGACATTCACCGTGAAAGCTGTTCGGGGAATTCCCGTAAATGGAAAAAACCTGTTAAGTAAATGGATCATGTGGATGAGCCGAGCCACAGTAGACTGGAGGAGCAGTTACTGAACCATTGCATTATCCTATCCTATCCTACTAATATTATAAACGCGAAAGTTTGTGAGTATGGATGTTTGTTACTCTTTCACGTAAAAACTACAGAATGGATTTGAGTGAAATTTGGAATGGAGATACTTTACGCCCTGGATTAACACATAGGCTACTTTTCATCATCATCATCATCATCATCAATTTTCATCATTATTCACGCGGGTGAAACCGCGGGGCACAACTAGTTTGAAATATTTGTTCCGGCCTCCTAATTACAGTAGCCAAATGACAATGGGGACCGCAACAATGGGAATCATTTTGGCAGCCTTAGCGCTGGCTGTTCAAATCTTTTGTAACTTGAAAGGAGGTATATTTAGGTCAAGATGTTTCCCTTATTTAAGTTTCATAAGATTTAAGGTCTTCGCACATTATAACAACTCCACGCCAACGCGGCAGCAACTCTACTCACACTCTCGACCTTTTTAGTGTACGATGCGTAGGCCACTCGTCGTACACTACTTTAATATCATTTTTTGAAATTAAACCTTGAACATATGACACAGGGCTTAAATTTCAATATTTGGCATAGAGTCGAGTTGCCGTTGAGTTGTTTTAATGTGCGAAGACCTTTAATGTGCGAAGACCTTTAGACAGCGCTAAGGCTGCCAAAATGATCCCCATTGTTGCGTTCCCCATTACCATTTGCTACTGTAATAAGGGAGTGTCTCTGTCTGTCTGTAATAAGTGTGTCTGGGTGTGGTACTATGCTATTCGTAGTTCCTGATACCCACAAGGCAACGACACAGGGAATCCTAGTGTGGGATCAAGACTATGTATGTGGCTGTATGTTATGTTAAGGCCGTACCCCGACCAAACACGGCGTCAAACTGTTTTTTTCAAGCCTCTCTCCTCGTTAAATAAAGCAAGTAGAAAAAAAAAAAAGTCACCACATATATTTGACATTTTGTCATCAAGTTCCACGATTGGTTTAATGATTTAACGTCGTAAGTAGTCGACAATAAACCCATGAAAAAATTCAAATAAATCATGATTTTGTACATCTTCTCTTAAAGTTCACGTTACTGAATTTTTTGGTTTACACAATTGGATAGTTAATTTAATAGTAGAACTATTACACGATTAATTTTTTTTAAAATGGGTTCTCTTTATTTTTTATGAATTATATTTCATGAATCATTGCGAATCTGGCTGTGCGCAAGGAGCGGACCAGCCAGCCGCCGGTTCTCGGACGGACGGCTAGATGGCAGTACTATTAGAACGGACTACATAGGTGTCACTACAATAAATAATTTGCGATGTATTGTAGAGGCGAAGTCCTCAAGGTCATTCGGTCAGGGTAGCGCCTTAAGTTATTGCAATGCGTTGGTTCCCCCCCACAGATTACTAGAGACTGGCAAATAACTGGATGGAACTAGTGCGAATCAACCAACGGTCATCATCAACCTGTAGAAGTCCACTGTTGGACATAGGCCTCCCCCTTAGAATGCCACAACGACTGATCAAAGTCAAAAGAACTTTATACATTGAAATCACAAGGATCATTTTGAATCGTCTTATAAACTAAAATAACTCCTGTCCTTACTCCTGTGTATTGAGCCGCCTCTATCCACCGACTTCCTGCGACGTTTAATAATGTCTTTAGTACATCGAGTGAAGGGCCTTCCTCTACCGCGTCGTCCGGTTTGTGGTCGCCACTCGAGAACCTTTCCCCAACGGTTGTTAGTTCGGATTTCCTCATTTCAACCAACCTACACACACTCTGATATTTTTTCCTGGAGGAGATCGCTTCGAAGCAATAAGACCGCCTATGAATTTGGGCCACAAAGACAACATCCCTATTGTTAAGGCCGTGCGGACAATTTAACGCAAGTCAAAATGTTCACGAGCGCTAGAAAACTGTAAGTCTATCACGCACACTTCATTGCTCTTTGTGTGCGTAAGGAAGCCAGAGCCAAAGCTACCCGGCTCAACTAACCTTGATACTATAAAAAATAGATACTTGAAAATAGATACCATACGCATGACTTACAATTTACATAATACCCACCTACCTCCGCCCATCCACGGGAGGATACCCATTATACCCATCCATGTTTATAATGGTGTATTTAAAAAAATCGCAATAAATAACTGAGGACATTTAAAGCGCTAAATAAAATAACACAGGTTCAAAAATACGGGTTATTCCCGCTCATCCCCACGTCTCGTCCCCACTGGGGACGAGCGGGAAGTTTTTTTTCCGCTCGTCCCCACTACCATTTGAATGGGGACGAGCGGGATGTTTTTTTCCCGCTCGTCCCCAAATGCTTCAAGTTCACTTCACACTTATACCAAAAGTGAATATCTTAAGGTGATTCAGTATTTACTTATTTACAAAGTTTTTTATGTGTAAGCACTTTTTTTTACTTTTTAGATAGATAGATAGATTAGTTACTTTTTGTGTAGTTTTTTGGTTTTAAGTATTATTTACACTTATTTACAAGGTTTTCACACTGCTATATATTTTTTTTGAATTTTTCTGTTTTATATAAATTAACACTTACAAGGTAAATACTTAGGTACGTACCTAAGTATTTACCTTGTAAGTGTTAATTGGCGAATATCAAAAGTCAGGGTAGGTACGTACCTACCCTGACTTTTGATATTCGCCAATTATGAAAACAAATAGCTGATGATTAGGTTCGAAATCGCTGCTTGAAGTATGTTACCATTGTAATTTTTTTTCAAATTTTAAACATTTTTCATTGGACAAACATACATACATACATACAAATGCCGATTCTTCAAAGTTGAAAATAAATAAATAAAATAAACAAAATAAACATAATAAAATAAACAAAATAAACAAAATAAAATAAATAAAATAAACAAAATAAACAAAATAAAATAAATAAAATAAACAAAATAAACATAAAAAACAAAATAAACAAAATAAATAAAATAAACAAAATAAACAAAATAAACTAAATAAACAAAATAAACAAAACAAACAAAACAAACAAAACAAACAAAATAAACAAAATAAACAAAATAAACAAAACAAACAAAATAAACAAAATAAACATAATAAAATAAATAAAATAAACAAAATAAACAAAATAAACAAAGTAAACAAAATAAAATAAATGAAATAAACAAAATAAACATAATAAACAAAAGAAAATAAATAAAATAAACAAAATAAACATAATAAACAAAATAAACATAATAAAATAAACAAAATAAACAAAATAAACATAATAAACATAATAAACATAATAAACAAAATAAACATAATAAAATAAACAAAATAAACATAATAAACAAAAGAAAATAAATAAAATAAACATAATAAAATAAACAAAATAAACATAATAAAATAAACAAAATAAACAAAATAAACATAATAAACAAAATAAACATAATAAAATAAACAAAATAAACAAAATAAACTGTTCGCGCCACTATAGGATTGGCACTTCTTTATTTTTCTACCCACAATTGTTTTGACATTTTCTTGAATGCATCGAACGCCTGCACTGGCATCTACGCATCGCCAGGCAGTCGGCGATCAACCCTCATTGATTGAAGACGTTCGCGCTCCGTGTTTCCACAATTTGGAAAACCGCATTATTAACTACTCAAATACCTTCTTTATATCGTGATCCGCTACTTCTATCTCGACACGAATACTAAAGCTACGACCACGCGGTAAGCTTTCTGCCGCGCCGTGCCCGCGCCGCGTCTACTGCTGTTGCACGAAACTGGCAGCTATCGAAGGCCGCTACGAACTCCTCAAGAAGAGAAGACCGAACACACTTGGTGTCACAGCCGTGAAGAAGAGCTAGCAGGCTTTGGTCACCTACGAGGACGGCCTATATCAAGACAAAGAGAACGAACCCAGGACTGGACTACCTGGACATATCGAGGTGATCGTAGCTTGTTTAGTGCAGTGCTTTCTAGCAGACAAAGGTTGGTCTTTCTCTTCTATCTAAAATCCTTATTCCCGCGAGTGGAGTCGCGTGTGGCTATATAGCTTAGCTACCGCGCCGAAACATAAACATAATAAAATAAATAAAATAAACAAAATAAACAAAATAAACATAATAAAATAAATAAAATAAACAAAATAAACATAATAAAATAAACAAAATAAACATAATAAAATAAACAAAATAAACAAAATAAACATAATAAACAAAATAAACAAAATAAACAAAATAAACATAATAAACATAATAAACAAAATAAACAAAATAAACATAATAAAATAAACAAAGTAAACAAAATAAAATAAATGAAATAAACAAAATAAACATAATAAAATAAATAAAATAAACAAAATAAACAAAATAAACATAATAAAATAAATAAAATAAACAAAATAAACATAATAAACACAATAAACAAAATAAAATAAATAAAATAAACAAAATAAACAAAATAAACATAATAAAATAAATAAAATAAACAAAATAAACAAAATAAACATAATAAACAAAATAAAATAAACAAAATAAACAAAATAAATAAAATACACAAAATAAACATAATAAAATAAATAAAATAAACAAAATAAAATAAATAAATAAAATAAACAAAATAAACATAATAAAATAAATAAAATAAACAAAATAAACAAAATAAACATAATAAACAAAATAAAATAAATAAAATAAACAAAATAAACATAATAAAATAAACAAAATAAACAAAATAAACATAATAAACAAAATAAAATAAACAAAATAAACAAAATAAATAAAATAAACAAAATAAACATAATAAAATAAATAAAATAAACAAAATAAAATAAATAAATAAAATAAATAAAATAAACAAAATAAACATAATAAAATAAACAAAATAAACAAAATAAACATAATAAACAAAATAAAATAAATAAAATAAACAAAATAAACAAAATAAACATAATAAAATAAACAAAATAAACAAAATAAAATAAATAAATAAAATAAACAAAATAAACATAATAAACAAAATAAAATAAATAAATAAATAAAATGACTTAAGTGACTAAAATGAATAAAGTCAAATAAATAAACAGTTAATTGTAGGTTATTCTAGGTATTTATTGTGGTTTAATTAAAAAATAGCCCTCTTAATATCGTAGTGGGGACGATCGCTACTAAAACCTTCCCGCTCGCCCCTTCGGGGACGAGCGGGAAAAAAACTTCCCGCTCGTCCCCAGTGGGGACGAGCGGGAATAACCCCATTATAGTAGGATAGTTATACCTATATATAATTGCAAAGAGTAAAGAGAGACTCCATCTACAATGCTAAAATTATCGAAAAAACTTTGAATCGTTAAAGTTTCGGTCACATTTCGATATAATCACATTACAGTGTTGTATTTTATGTTTAGAGAATACCATTTCTGACATTTAAGACATCGACACAAGATCGAAACATGATCCGAACTCTATTTTAACTATTTTTAAGTTAGAGAATTGGGCCTCTGATGTGGTCATTGATTGCAACATCAAGATAATGGACACAGACAGACGTGGCCAAGCAGCGCGTGAGTTTACTTTCTGTTTTCAAGTAAACCGTGGCAAAGCTAGTCCCCCCCCCCCTCCCCCAACACACCGATTGCCAAGTATGCGATACCGAGTACATAGTCATAGTACTGTGGAAGAATGTAAGCGTTCGTCACCTTAGGCTTCATATACACGAGCGGCACGATATCAACGGCAGAAGCAACTGCACCCGTCGGCGGCGTCAACCGTCGACGCGTCGGGCGGCAGCCGTCGACCTATAGCGACGCTTGCAGTTGTTGCAGAGCTTCGATGTTGTCAACGGCTGCCGCCGACGCGTCGACGGTTACCGCCCCGACGCAACGGCTGCAGTTACCTCTGCCGTTGATATAGTGCCGCTCGCGTACAAGAGCACTTAGTTTGAGTCTAACCCCCAGTTTCATTTTCATAATCATTCTCTAAACCTATTTTAGTTAAAATAGCTTTTGTCTTGTTTTGACGTATGACATTTTACATCAGACAGAAGAAAACAAAAGCTATTTTTACTAAAATAGATTTAGAGAACGATTATGAGACATACCGTATATTTTTTGGTTGTTACTTCCAATTTACACTTCAGATGCAATGGCAAATCAATAAAAAAGTTCTCGTGTCAAAATATAAACAAGCAACTGATTAAATGTTTGCAATTTTGATCTTTGTTAACAAACAATTAAATTAATACAAGGTAAATATGAGCTCGCGACATTCTAAAGAAATTTCTTTGAAAACTGATAAACGTTTTTGTTCCGCTACTGTACCTACTTATCCAACTAACAGTAGGTACCTACTTACAGTTACTACATTATCATGCATGCATATTAAAACAGCAAGGCACAATTAGGGCTGTCGTAATTTAAGAGTGCGCTCCGAAAATATAATATTAATGAATCGCCTTTTAGACGCAAATACTAACGGAATAAGATTGAATATCGCACGACTGTATCTTGCACAGAAGTAAAGTCTCAAATCTTACTTAATTTATCATAAGAACTACTAGTCTAGGTAAATTTTGCTTTGATCACGGATAATAAACTATATTTTCCTTCGGTGAGTATTTATTTTGGGTATGTGACTGAAGTTGTTTCCTAGAATTTTCAAAAAATCTAGTTTAAAGGAATAACTTTAAAAAAAAAAAAGTTTCGAGTAAATTTCTGTCAATTGTGTATCCGGCTTGGTCACGGATAGAAAAAAACTTTGAAAAACAACGTATTTCAAGTTATTATATTGATGTGATATCTGGTTTACTCACAATAACTAGGCAAATCAGCATTATATTTATAGAGCGCACCCTTAACAGTTTCTTTTATGTGATAATATTCATGTGCGCTTGTATTATGTTGATTGGTAGATTTTAACAATTCAAATTGCTAGAGTGCTTTTAATTTAATACTGAACGCTCCACTATTTACCTAATTACTTACGCCAAAATAAAATATTCTATAATCCGTAACCCCACAAGGACCGTTTTCGACTGTCAAGTGCCAAGTAAAAGAGGTAGAGGGCGTTAGTTTTAGACTAGACGGTATATGTACTAGGTACGCACCAGCAATGAAGTTGGACATGTAACTTTTTGTAGATGACTGTACATGAATACGTCGGATATTTACGATCACACGAGTTGATGACAATAAAAATAGGTAAAATCGGAAGGTGGCAACTCGCGGATTCAAGCGAGTTTCAGATCCGCGAGATGACGAATGACTCCACCCTGCATACAAGTTTGAGCTTAGGTTTATTAACAGACTTAGAGCCAATACAAACAAATAAATACTCTGTTAGTTAGTAAATACAAAATAAATGCTGGACATTTGACACAACATTATCTAGACCCAAGCTAAGCAGAGCTTGTGTTATGGGTACTAGATAACTGATATACTTAATACAATACATTGATATTTTTTATTATACATAGAACATACTCAGAACACCTTGCACAAATATCTGCATATTGTACACAAATATTTGTTCCGAGGCGGGAATCGAACCCGCAACCTCCTGCGTCGCAGGCGAACCTTCGCTCACCGCACCACAGAGGTCGTGTGAGGTCGGTTGTGTCTTGTTAAATCTAACCATTGGTCAATGTGACAGATAATCTTTGAAAACACCAGTCAAAAAGCATTGGTTAGACTAAACAGTTGTTTTGTTGATGAAATCAAACCTAACAGCCATAAATAGGTAAGTAGGTAGGTATGTATATTGACCCTGTCAGGGTGCTACAAGTATGTATTACAATGTAGGTTATTTTTATCTTTACACAAACATTTGATTTAAATATCCAAAAAAATACAAAACAATGAAACAATGGATTAAAATTTCAAAGGTTTAAAATAACCGCAATTGTTAGCAATATAATAAGAATAAAATTAAGACTTATCAAGGTACCTACGCTATGTACGGTAAGCTATTTTAGCTATCATTAGGGTGTGATTTTTGAAGCACTAAACGTCAGTAAAATTGCCATTTATTTCAAAAATAACTATGCCAAAATCGTTTTCATACAAAATGAGCAAATGGTTCCAAAGACAGTTTTCCCGTATCTCTTATGGAATCGGATATCCCCATACAGTCCCATTTAAAAAAAACACCTGTATATATATAATTGGAAAGAGTAAAGAGAGACTCCAACTACTTTTAACTAAAATTATCGAAAAAACTTTTAATCGTTTAAGTTTCGGTCACATTTCGAAATAAGTAATAACATAACAGTGTTGTATTCTAAATATTTTTTAGTTAGAGAATTGGGTATCTGCTGGCCAATTCTCGTAATTATATTAAATCCACACAAAAAGTTGAGCGAATCGAGACCGAATTATAAATTGACTGAAAATTGGTATTTATTATTTATTGGTGTGGTTAGAATAAGAGGGTTAATTTTTATTGTAGCATACAAATTAACCTATTCTCCCTTAATATAATCAATTTCCAAATTTCTATAAGTACATCTAAAACTCAATAAAAAAAAACTATGCCAAAATCGTTTTCATACAAAATGAGCAAATGGTTCCAAAGACAGTTTTCCCGTATCTCTTATGGATTCGGATATCCCCATACTGTCCCATTTAAAAAAAACACCCTGTATAACCATCCTACTCTAATGGTAGTCACCGTGAATTGAAAGACTTAATTGTTATTTATGAGGGGGAGCAGAATACCAACTTTCTGTCAATTCACAATTCAGTTTCGATCCGGTTAACTTTCAGTGTAGTTACAGATCTATGATGAAGCATATCCATAAACATACCGGCTTTAGTAGGTACGTAATGTGCGTATGCACTAACATCACAACACAAACACAGAAACACGTGCACCTATCGCAAACGTTAGTGCGTCATCAGCTTTATGTTGTTGACGCCACTGATTTCATCTTGCCATCAAGAGGTCGAATACCACGCGGCTTCTTTTCTGATTCCTGTCCTGCCTGACTGACGACACCGTATAAACTTGGTATTTTTCTTCTTAACCGACTTAAAAAAAATTAGGAGGTTCCCAATTCAGAGTTTTCTTTTTTTATTTGTTACCTACCTCATAACTTCGGCATAAACCGATTAAGTCCAAAAATCATTTTTTATTTGATAGGATATTATACCTAGTCTTCCAGATTTGTCCCATTTTTTTAAAATCCAGTTCTGATGATGGAATCCATGAGGAATTGAGGGAACTTCTCAAATATTATAGGCATACATATAACGATTTTGGTATTTTCAGCAACAAGTTATTGTTTTGTATACCTTTAGCAAATAAATACATGCAGATAGCCGAATTGATGAGGAAGCTTTTGTCATCTATCGGCCTGGTGACGCAAAGATCGCTGACTTCCTACAAAGTAATAATTTCAACTTGCTAGAACGCGGACGCAACCTTGACACACCTCTTTAGAAGTTAAAATCGTTGTGATATTGACGGCATCTCCCGCTATGTTTGATTTCTAAAAATACTCTGCCCTACTCTTGACAAACTTATCTACTTCTCACTACGGCCAAAGCGAAACATCAAGATTTCGGGCTACAGCTGGGGGAGTATTGTCTAACAAACTGGTAATCGCTTTCAATTACGATTTCGCAGTACATTGCGCCGCATGCTTTAGCTTACTTGTCACAAGCAGAAATATTCAAAGCATAAAGCGCAATGTACTGTATAATCGGAATCTAAAGCGATTATCAGTTCGTTAGCCAATAAAGGGGCTGGTCCGACTGTGAAAACAACCCCTCATTTGCTACTGCATTCACTCTCTTTACATAAAATCAATTTGAATTTTGCTCTTTTTAATAAAATTAATCTTTATAATTTGGACTCTAAAGTTATGACTTTAGGGTTTATGATTTACAGTACATATCGTAAGTGGATCGTAAAAGAATAAGAAATACGTAGGTACTATTCCCAACTTTTCTGCATGGAAGAACAACTGTGCCAACGCGTCTACCGCTCCAAATACTTAACCTTGGATCTGTTTACATAGAAATGTCGACTTCCGATCCGAGGTACTTATCTTAAATTAAATTAGCTTGTTTTTCAGATAATACTGACTAGTAGATATAGTCTGTTCAGAAAGAGGCCCGTCGTGGGATTTGAGGGCCCAATGTTCAGTAAGTAAGAGACCCGCGTCGGTCTTGGGGTTTTAAGGCTCAGCTGTGCTTTCGTCTGTTTCGTTTTGATCATATTACAACCTGTAAGTAGGTACTTAACTGTTTCTTTAGTCTATGATTCAAAATAGCGACAGAAAGAAACCGGCCCCCCAATTACAGTAGAAAATGGCAATGGGGAACGCAACAATGGGGATCATTTTGATGGGTTAGTATCATTTCGTCTAAAAAAGCAGCTGGTCTAATTAGCAAGTGGTCTAATTAAGTAGCTGGTCTAAGTACAAACTGTTAAATCTAATAAATGATTTAATATAAGAAAATAAATTATAATAAAATAAAATAATATTACTTAATACAAATTAAATAGTAAATTACCATCTGCCAGTTGCGTTTTAGACCAGTTTGTACAACAAACAACAACAACAGACACAAGCACACAACAAGACAAGCTACTTTTTAGACCACTTGCTAATTAGACCAGCTGCTTTTTTAGACGAAATGATACTAACCCTTCTACATATATGTACAGTGGATTTCATTTATTACGACCTTGGTTGTAGCGACCATTTACCTATAGCGACGTTAAATCTAAGTCCCTTGAATTTAAAGCATACTTTAGTACAAAATTCATGTGGCTATAGCGACTTTGGATGTAACGCCGAGTTCGGGTGTAGCGACTGTTTTTAATGAATCATTTGTAACAAATTCCTAGAAATCCCATGCAGATATTGCGACCGGAGTCGGCCGCCAAAGACACAAACATTTTTTTCTTTCACAAACATTTCTTATCTTTTGTTTACATCCATTGCGAAGGTTCGCCTGCGACGCAAGAGGTTGCGGGTTCGATTCCCGCCTCGGAACAAATATTTGTACGATCTGCAGATAATTGTTCCGGGAGTTCTGGGTATTTTCTATGTATAAGTAATAAAAAATATCTATCTATGTAATGTATTGTATTAAGTATATCAGTTATCTAGTTGCCATAACACAAGCTCTGCTTAGCTTGGGGCTAGATAATGTTGTGTGAAATGTCCAGCATTTATTTATTATTATTATTATTATTTATTATTGCACACAGATGGTCAGCAAGTGTGGAGACCTTTACCTCTATAGATATCAACTAAGTAGGTAGGGAAGCGTGTACGTTTCGGAGCTTTTATGGTTCAGTTACAAAGTGATATTCTGATATTTTTTAAATGTATTGGTGAATAACTATGTGTGCAAATATTTTCAATAATAAATGAATATAAACTACACATGTGTACGTGTCTGTATCTCTTTACCTTTGCCTGGAACGACTTCCGGATATAACGACTAAAATAGAGTGGTCCCTTCATTGTCGTTATACTCGAAATCCACTGTACTTACTTACTCATATTTTGACTTCCTGCTACGTTTATAATGTCTTTATAGTCCATCTAGTGGAGGGCTACCGAGTCGTCCGGTGTGTGGGTGGTCGCCACTGGATAACCTTTATTCCCCAACGTTTGTCAGTTCTGCGAGCTACATGGCCTACCTGCCCATTGCCATTTCAACTTGCTAATTCTGAGAGCTATGTCGCTTATCTTGGTTCTTTTACGGATTTCCTAGTTTCGGATTCTATCTCATCACGTTAGTTTAGTACCTTTAGCTACGATATAACAATAACAATAATAACGTTTATTTTCTCAAATCACAAGTAGATATATACAGTTTCACTATTTATCAAAAAGATTGCAAAACCTGTTTTGTGATTGAGACTGGTGCCTCAGATAGGTTAAAAAAAACCTGTTATTACAGGTCACCAGTGCCTCCACTCCGCGGATTGTACAATGCAATGAGACATAATTATCTAGGAAGAAAACTTGAGGTAGGTATAGGTATACATTAAAGAGAGTAGTGAAATTTGGAGTATATATAAACCATTGACAAAAATAAATTGAGATTTCCTGCGATTTCAGTAATTTTAGAACATGTTAGGTAGGTACTTGTACTTATATTAGTTGTTTATTTCAAATGTCTTGAGTGCAACAACCGTAAAAACTTACACATCATAAACACACCTGAATACATTTAACATTTAAAGTAGAAAGCAATTAATGCGCGAATTAAAACAAGCTGTTGTTAGGTATCTTACACTTGACTGTGCTTGTCTGTGTGTTGGTTGTGCATGTGTGTGGTGCCCCACGCTACGTTTACGTAATACCGTACCGTCCGTGTTGATTGTTTCAAAACTCGGACTTCGGGCTCTGGACTTTTCTTTATAAATAATAAAATATGCAATATGTTTTACTTACCTACCTACTAGGTGCTACTAGTTAAGACGTTGTCTGTGTATGACATCAAAGTAGGGTACCTACGAGTACCATGGTACCACAACACCCCTACCTGCTGAGCCCCCGTATTCTCTATCTCGCGATAGGTTTTGCAACAGGCATAAATTGTGCGATCATTGCTGCTGTAGAAGATGAACCTTTTTGGAGAGATATTATGGAAAAGTGAGAGTGACAGTCAGATATTGAGAGAATAAAAGGGTAAAATTCCAAAATATATTCCTGCATAGCTAACAGAGGCCCAATTCGCTAACTAAAAAATAGTTAAGAAATGGTATTCTCCTGACATAAAATACAACACTGTATAATATGATTATAATCGAAATGTGACCGAAACTTGAACGATTCAAAGTTTTTTCGTTAATTTTAGCATAAGTAGATGGAGTCTCTCTTTACTCTTTCCAATTATACTATACATATAATAACTATCCTACTCTAATGGTGGTCACCATGAATTGGAAGTAGACTTATTGTTATTTATGAGGTACCAGAAATTCAACTTTCTGTGGGGTCAGCACGAATAATTTACGTTACCAAGATGCTAGCGAGACGATCGCAAATGTCAAATATTGGCCAATGACATCAGGGTAACTTGAAATCTTAGTAAGTTGATTGGTTCATATTTGACGTTTACTATCGTCTCGCTAGCGTCTCGATAACGTTAGATGTTCGTGCTTGGGCTTCTGTCTAGTCAATTTACAATTCAGTCTCGATTCGGTTAACTTTCAGTGTAGTTTTAAAATAACTTAGAGAATTGGGCCTCGATGTCAAACGTCGCTTTTCTCATAAAAAAGTAACCGTTTGATAGCAATGATTGTACAATTTACGCCTGTTACAAACCTGTCGCGAGATAGAGAAGCTCTGCTGGAACAAACATTTGTCCCGCAGCGCGAATCGAACCCGCACCCCTTGCGTCTCAGCCGGCTACGCGCAGGGCCACAGAGGTCGTCATCCTCCGTTTTCATGGCAGTTTGTCCTTTGACCTCTTTTCCAAATTATGTTCATCATCATCAGCAGTCTTTAGACGTCCACTGCTAGACGAAGCCTCCCTCATGAAATACAATTGGAGGGAATTGCCATAATCATTTTGTTAGTAGTAGAACTTCTTGTGAAAGAGTTCGTCCGGGGAAGTACTACCACCGTACCTATTTCTGTCGCCAAGCAGTAGTGCTCGCATTGCTGTGTTTCGGTTTGAAGGGTACGGGTGCCGGTGATATTACAGGCACATGAGACTTTTCATCTTTATGTCTCAGGGTCGGCAGCGCGCTTGTGATGCCTTTGGTGTTGCAGGCGTCCATAGGCTACGGTAACTGCTTTCCATCTGGTGGGCCGCAAGCTTGTCTGCTTGCCAAGTAGCATAAAAAAAAATGTTTTCTTTTTATGTATTTGGTAGGTTATCAAATTATAAATGTATATTATGATGTGTGTATCTAGTTATGTTAAGTAGGTTAGTAATTAATTATGTTTACTTTATTTGCTCGATATGTTTTATTTCCCTATAGCACTACCACCCAATCTACATTACACAAAGGTTAGCTGGAAGAAAATGCTAATTAGCATTAAGTTCGCCTGCGTACTTTTTTTTTTGCAATAAAGAATTTTCTATCTACCTATCTATAATCACCAGGCAGGCGGATTGGTGATTGCAGTATTTATGTTGAGTACTCAGGTGGATGCTGCTGCCCGTCCCCTGGTGTAATCCTTTAGTCGGGTTTTACGACATCCACGGGAGGAGATGGAGGGGTGTATTCTCAGGCCGGCCGGCAAATTATGGTACTTGAATTTGACCTCATTATCTTATCCGTTTAGGTACGTAGGTTGTTGCTGACACCTATACTCGTATCAATAACAAAAACGTGTTGTAACTACTTACTCCCACACCATGTGGATTTGCAAGATACTAGTTGTACTACGAATAACGTTTATTTTTCAAACCATTGGCTGTTTTATACTGGTGCCTAAAATCAACTATAGCTTCGAACCATCGATGGACCCACTACTTTATTGGAAACTAGTAAACACGTGACATGAGCACGTGTCGTCGTGACTGAGTCGATTATTTATAATATACATTCGTGCACGCTGTCTCGTTGCGATGTTTGTGTACTTACTTAGTAGGTAGGTACCTACACTATACCTATTTACTTATTTTTGACGTGAATACGTCATTCAATTTGCTTCCATAGTGGAAGGCAGTCACGAAAACTGAGGCCCAATTCTCTAATTTTAAAATCGATTTAATTACTTACATTATAATCTCGTGT
The DNA here is from genome assembly GCA_951392215.1 of Epirrita christyi. Classification (NCBI taxonomy): domain Eukaryota; kingdom Metazoa; phylum Arthropoda; class Insecta; order Lepidoptera; family Geometridae; genus Epirrita; species Epirrita christyi. The sequence continues at coordinate 10,712,259 of OX595848.1, forward strand.
CAGTCGCATCTGTCATTATTAGTGCTTAGTAACTATTACTTAATCTTCACCAATAGTTACTACGTACTAATAGTGACAGTGCGACTGACACGAGATTATAATTAAGTATTGTAATTTAATCGTTTTTAAACTGAGGCCCAATTCTCTAATTTTAAAACATTCCAGTCACAATATAATCTCGTGTCAGTCGCACTGTATCGTATAGTAACTACTACTTAATCTTCGCGTATGCATGCGAAGATTAAGTAAGAGTTACTATATAGGTGACAGCTGACAGTGCGACTGAGACGAGATTATACTGCGAATTGAATGTTTTTAAATTAGAGAATCGGGCCTCTGATTATAACAAAATTAAGGGATACAGTTTGGTGTTGCAGCTACATAATTATCGATCATCATCACCATCAGCCTGTAGAAGTTCATTGCTGGACATAGGACGCCCCCTTAGAATGCCACGACTCCCGTCGCGCCACGCCCAGTAGCAAATGGCAATTGGGAACGCAACAATGGGGACCATTTTAGTAGCCTTAGCTATATACAAATCTTTTGAATGTTGAAAGGAGGAATATTTAGCTCAAGAAGTTTCCCCTATTCAAGTTTTATAAGATTTAGATAGCGCTAAGGCAAGCATGTCAAACATGCGGCCCGCGGGCCGCATGCGGCCCATTCCAACTTTGACTGCGGCCCGATTAAATTTTAAGAACAAAGTATATTTTTCTGTAATTTTTCATCAAGTAATGATTAAATAAACGGTTAGCTTGTCAAACGTTCGTCACCAAGTGACTTTTAGTTAGGGAACTAGGAGGGCAGGACTACTAGGTATAATGCAATAAGTTTGTTTTCTTTGTGGTTGGGTTTTGCGGCCCACTGGTTCTACGGTCTTTAAGCATTTGGCCCACCAATGACTTTGAGTTTGACATGCATGCGCTAAGGCTACCAAAATGATTCCCATTGTTCCCCATTGCAATTTGCTAGTGTTTTTTTTATACTACTTGGCAAGCAAGCAAGCATACGGCCCACCTGATGGAAAGCAGTTACCCGTAGCCTATGGACGCCTGCAACACCAAAGGCATGACACGCGCGCTGCCGACCCTGAGACGTAAAGATGAAAAGTCTCATGTACCTGTAACTTCACCGGCACCCGTACCCTTCAAACCGAAACACAGCAATGCGAGCACTACTGCTTGGCGGCAGAAATAGCCGAATAGGCAGAATAGTGTAATTAAGGGGCAGATATCTGAAGGTCATGCTACCACATTAGCCTTTGCAACAACTCTTACGTTTTTTTCTTAACATTTCCAGATTTGATGAGAAGGAGAGCATTTCTGGGGTCCAGCAGCTCAAATCCTCTGTGCAAAAGGGCATCCGCGCTCGTCTACTAGAGCTATACCCTCACTTGGATAACTATATCGATCAGGTGCTGCCGAAGAAAGATACCTTCAGGATTGTCAAATGGTAGGTGTCTCATGAGGTCATAACTATGTTAGTATATTGAGTAGAATTCACGGTAGTACAGCCTTTTGACGACCTCCTGTGGTGCAGAGGGTTACTAAGACTCAAGAGGGTTCGATTCTCGCTCCGGGACAAATGTTTGCATGATCTGCAAATATTTGTTCCGGGTTCGGGTGTTGTGGTACCATGGTACGCGTTTGTGATACCCACGACACAGGGTATCCTAGTGTGGGACTATGTATGTGACTTTTGGGTGTTATGGGTGTTATATGACATGTTTGGGGTTCAGCATCTCAAATCCTCAGTACAGAAGGGAGATCGACCATGTCTGCCATGCTAAAGCTGTACCCTCACTTTGCCAAATGCTGTCAAATGATGCTGATTGTCAAATGTTCATATTGTATGTGTGTCGCTCGGCCATAAGTGTAGAGCCATCATGAAAGAGTTTTTTATGAGTTATTAAATAACGGTTCTGGCTTTTGGCCCACGGTAAACTCAGCCCATAATAAATGCAATAAGTACCCTTAGGTCACGTCCAACTAGGACGCGCCTTCCGTGGCTGCACTGTGTCCGTCACCCTGAGGCATAAAGATGAAAATTCCATGAGCCTGTTATTTCACTGGTCTGGGACCCATAGCAATGCGAGCACTACTGCTTGGTGGCAGAAATTGGTATGGTGGGTAGTAGGTACTTCCCCGGATGAACCACAGAAATGTATGCCATTACACTAGAGTTGTACCCTAATATTTGGAGACCCGTTTTGAGATACGGGACAGGACACGATTGTTATTGGGAGCTATTCCAGTCTGTCCCGCTCGTCCCAAATGATAAATGGAAAACGCAACATGGCAATCATAATATTATACTTCGAACACCCGACTCGACGTACAGAAGAGTTCAAGTTTCCTGAAGTAATAGTTTCTACAGAAGAGGCATGCATATTGATTGCCCCGACTGATGACGACGGCGTGTTATTGTCGGGTGTTCGTAGTTTATCGGAAATGGGAAACAACTTCACCGAAACATTCCCCTTTTCAAAATGTTTGGCCAGCGCGATGTTCCCCATTGTTCGCTTTTTTTTTGTTATTGTGGTAGTAGGTACCCAAGAATTACATTTTCAACCGACCTCACAAAAAGGAGGTTCTCAATCGGTTGTATTTTTATTTTTATTTTTTATGTTTGTTACCTCATATCTCCGTCGTTTATAAACCAAATTGGAAAATTGTATTTTTATTTGAATATACCTACTTCTAGGTCCCATTTTTTTCAAAATCCAGTTCTGATGATGGAATCCATGAGGAATTGATGGAACTCCTCAAATATTGTAGGCATACATACTATAGGTATCGATTTTGATATATTCAGCAACAAATCAAGCATTTGCATTCAGAAAGTATCATAACCCTTTCACCACTCTGGTTTTTTCACCATCAACATATATCCCCCCCATATCATCCCGGTATGGGGAGGGACCTACAAAACCACCCTGATAACTCTAGAAAGAGCCCAGCGTGCGGTCCTTAAGACAATGACCTATAAGCGCATCGCCTATCCTACTAACTTACTTTACAGTGAATGCGGATTACTCACTCTCAGACAACTTTACATTCTGAAAACAATAATCCGTAAACACTCAAGACTGGTATTTGACCCACACTTAGCACTCAAACGACAAAGTTTTCCCGTTTGTTCCCTTCCGAAATGCAGAACATCTTTTGCTAACCGTCAAATTAACTTTCTAAGTTGTTTTCTGTATAATAAGCTTAATATAATTATTTCTATGTATTCTCTAAACAAATACGAAGTTCAGAATAAAGTTAAAAAATGGTTGCAGAATTTGAGCTACGATGACACTGAGCAACTATTGCTCAGAATAGTATAATGCACATACATTTAAATACCCATACACCCGTCAACACACCCACCACACATACTCACACACTTATACCTTACACTTACCTTTCATACACCCACTCACTTTCACTTTTCCATGATTTTATGTACTCACTTATAGTTTTTAGTACTGTTCTATGTTTTTATAAACTATAGTGTTTTTGTTATTTTTGTTTTACCGACGAGTTTTGTATCCTTTGAGTACTTACTATAGTAACTGCATCTTTTATAAATTGTGAGGAACACTGACTCCTAAAATACAAGTTTTTAACTTAGTTTAGGGGTTAAGGAGCCCTTTCCTGTTATTTTTCATAATGTACAATCTGTATCCTTTTAAGTACTAGTATCTAGCATCTAGCATCTTTTATAGATTATGAGTAACATTGACTCCTAAAATACAAGTTTTTAACTTAGTTTAGGGGTCAAGGAGCTCATTTCTGTTTTTTTTTCAGTGTACAATCAGTTTATTTTATTGTCAAAATTTATTTTATACCTTTGTTTTTAAGGATATACAAACTTGATTGATCAATAAACTTATTATTATTATTAAAAAAAAAAAAAAAAAAAAAAAAAACATCCAGGTATTTAGTCGAGTAAAATGGCGGAAGTCGGTTTTTTAAAGGAATAGTTATCAAACGCTAGGTATGGATAGGTTTGCTAGGTAATGTGTCGACGCATAGTCCCCACATAAGGCCATAACTGGCGCGTATTAACTGTTATTTCTGTGACATAACAAAGCTGACCTTTCAACGGTTGCTGAACTGAAAGTTAAGTATTAAATGCAATTTCCTTTTGTTGATTACATGCATAAGTTTTCGAATGTTGATCTTATTAACTTAACCATCTAGTCTTTCCTGTTCGCAAATGTAGGCAATACTTATGTGGATATTGGTGACATGACAACAATTATACGTAGGTACTGACCTTTGATTATAGACACACAATCAAAGGTACTGACATAGTTTATGGCGTAAAGATTCTCCAAACTGCAATATAGACCTCTCCTTGAAGGCCTACGTCTCCTCAAGTCTCCTAAACACAGGGTCTCCATCTCGTAAATGTCGTCCACGAAATGACGTAACATAGGTAATAACGTACGTAACGTAATAGGTACGTAACGTAGGCATAGGTTGTTAGTAGGTAGTAGGCTACCTACTAACAATTATGGTTTCAGCATTTTTTAAACTCTCGCGATTAGATGGAGGGTTCCCAACGAGTAACACCCAAACGAGTAACACTGTTACTCGTTGGGATTTAGGGAGATTAGGGAGTAGGATTAGGGAGATCACATATTTATTATATTGTCACGGGGATTTTTATGTGTGGTGTGTCGGACTATGAATACGAGCATTTTTAATTCTGAAGACCAAGTGAGGGTAGTTTCTGCAGCTGCCACCACTTCTCGACGGTAGCTCCATGTACTCCAGTCAGCCCGCGACCATGATTGCTGTGACGCATTCAAAACGTCGGGAATAATAAATAATAATAAGGTAACACGCGATAAATACCCGTGACAATATAATAATTATGGTTTCCATCCGAGGGCATGAGATTTTTCCGAGAATCACCTCAACACAATTTTGTTTCAGCCACGATCACATCGAGATAATGGTGAACAGTGCTGGCGAGCTGCTCTTCTTCCGGCATCGTGAGGGTCCATGGATGCCTACCCTGAGGCTACTGCACAAATGTAAGATTGCATGATCTGCATCCGGTAACAAATGTTTGCATGATCTGCAAATATTTGCTCCGGGTCTGGGTGTTGTGATACCATGGTACTCATAGTTCCTGATAGCCACGACACAGGGAATCCTAGTGTGGGATTAGGAATATGTACTTACTGTGCCTGTATGGGTGCTATTTATTATTAATACTTATTATACACTATACAGGTGTTTTTTTTAAATGGGACATTATGGGGATATCCGAATCCATAAGAGATACGGGAAAACTGTCTTTGGAACCATTTGCTCATTTTGTATGAAAAATATTTTGGCATAGTTATTTTTTTGGTCAAGCGTGAGTTCTCCATAAAAATGAGTAGTTTTGATCAAAAATTTTTTTGATGCGTATCGACTCAGTTTCATGTAAGGATTGTTTCATTGTATCGGAAGAAAAAAATCTGAGCAGCAGAAGTTAGTCAAATTTTATAAAATGTTTTCTCATATAAATAAATAAATAATAAGATAAACTTTAATAAGATTTTCTTATTAAAGTTTGACTAAGTTCTACAGCTCTGATTTTTCTCATTTCACAAGACCATCAGAGCAGTAGAACAACATTCACCACACATCTTTGTCTAATACCACTAGAGATGTTCTGAAACGTGCCCGTACATGGAAACAGCAAGAGGGAGGCCATTTTGAAAATTTATTGCGATAGTTTTATTAACGTAGGTACTTACTTACAATTTGTATGAGAAAACATTTTATAAAATTTGACGAACTTCTGCTGCCCAGATTTTTTTCTTCCGATACAATGAAACAATCCTTACATGAAACTGAGTCGATACGCATAAAAAAAATTTTTGATCAAAACTACTCATTTTTATTGAGAACTCACGCTTGACCAAAAAAATAACTATGCCAAAATCATTTTCATACAAAATGAGCAAATGGTTCCAAAGACAGTTTTCCCGTATCTCTTATGGATTCAGATATCCCCATACTGTCCCATTTAAAAAAAACACCCTGTATATTATTGTCTCGTTCAGCAGTGGACGTAAATATGATGGGGATGATGATTATGATGATGATACTATTACTTTTCATCACACTGGTTCCTTCATCACCGATCACAAGCTAGTCACCAGCAGGTCTGAAAAGGCCACTTTATATGAATCATAATACGACGATTCATATAAAGGAATTGCTAAGGATCTGCTGAGAATTCGGAAAATGAATTGCTACCAGATGAATTTGCTACATTGAGCAATTCATCTGGTAGCAATTCATTTTCAGAATTCTCAACAGATCCTTAGCAATTCCTTTATATGAATCGTCGTATTATGATTCATATAAAGTGGCTGTTTTAGACCTCCAGGCCTTTTTCAGAGCCACCATTTCGGCTGCTCACTGACTGCAGAGTTGCCAAGACAGAACCTGCGGCACGAGTTGAATCGTGATTTAAAAGCCTACTGTTTCAGATCCATTCTTCGTGCCGATGCAGCAGGTCGATAAAGGGGCCATCCGCTTCGTACTCTCGGGGGCCAACATCATGTGTCCTGGCCTGACCTCCCCGGGAGCCAAGATGTCGACCATAGACAAAGGTACTGTGGTGTTTGCCAGTATACTGCATACTTTACATAGTTAACCGAATTGTGTACTCGCGGTCTATGAGGGCGAAGAATTTGTGGCGCGCCCGCCGCGCCACTGAGATATTTTTTATTATACATAGAAATACCTAGAACACCCTGAACAAATATCTGTAGATCGTACAAATATTTGTTCCGAGGCGGGAATCGAAACCGCAACCTCCTGCGTCACAGGCGAACCTTCGCCCGCCGCGAGGTTGTCCTCACGGCAGGTTTAATTGGCAGGAATCTGAGGGCTTTACCCAGAAGTGTCTAGATACATGATGGTTCTTATGTGTTTTTTTATACTACTTGGCAAGCATATACAAGCATACGGCCCACTGATGGAATGTGATGGAATGTTAGGTACCGTTGCCTATGGACGCCTACACAACACAGAAACATAAAGCGATTCTAGAATTTGCCCGCGGGAAAACTCTGTTATAAATGATTATAAATTGTAGCCTATAGGTTATTCTGATGTATAAGCTATAATATGTGTATGGTGCATTTAAACTTCCTATTCGAAGATTTAAATCCTACATAAAGATGAATCTAATTAAGAAAGCGTATTACACTCTTGATGACTATATTAATGATAAAGCCGCGTGGCCTGATGTCGCTCTGCCCCTCGACTGCTAAAATGGAAATTTGCAATATCTATACTTACCTATTTACATGTTTGTATTAGATTATTATTTATAAGTATAACAAGCGTAGCGTGTGCTGTCTTGCATATTTTTGCTGATGTTTATTTACTTTTGACTACCTTCCTAAGGTTTATAAGTTCTCATTTACTATGTATCAGCAACTCCTTGCTCCGAGGCACCACACAGGCGCTTCTCACCTAGTGGTAAGACGGACCATTTATGTAAGCCAAGCCGAGTTTGTTGCCTGATTCTTCTAGGCTTGGTCGCGTTGGAACAGGAGTAATTTAATTTTATATAAGACGATTCAAAATGATCCTTGTGATTTCAATGAATAAAGTTCTTTTTGACTTTGACTTTGACTTTACTGTAATGTTTCATCAAAATACTTTTTGTAGTTTTAGCTTAAAAGAGTAACAAACATCCATCCATCCATACTCACAAACTTTTTAATATAAATGGGACCTATGTAATTTTTTTTTTTTTTTAGGTCACGTGGTTGCCGTTGTGGCAGAGGGCAAGACTCACGCGCTCGCTGTCGGCATGACTGCCCTCTCTACTGACGACATGTGAGTATCCTATCACCACGCTGGTTCTTGCAACCGATGCTCAATAAATGCTCAGGAGCCACAAGATACTAATAAAGAAAGTGAAAGACTCTAGAGAGACTGGGTAGTAGGTGTAATAAAAAGAAATGGCGGGGGTACCACGTGACTTGCGCAGTAGCAATTTCTAATACAAAATCGTCTGCTGCGCAGACATGTGGTACGCGCGCTAGATATTCATTGGTACTATAAACGTACTATTGTTTTCAACCATAATAAGACGTGCGGTGTAGTACGGTTCCACAGGTCGCAGGAAGTCTGTGGATGGAGGCGGCTCAAGACCGTTCGTGGTATTCTATGCGGGAGACTACGGCCAGCGGTGGACGCCTACCGGCTGATCATAATGATGATGAACTACGAAACAGCTAACTCGTTTCGCTTTTAATGCTGACACCTCACTTTGCGTATTTGCGTAAATGTTTGCATTATTTTGCCAAGGCAAACAACATTGTGAACTGATGGAGTCATGGTTGATTTTGCCTTGGATAAATAATGCAAACATTTGCGAATACACCAAGTGAAGTTGCACCATAAAAGTAAAGGGCCAATTTTTGATGCTTGCATTTAACTTTGTCAACAGCGCGAAGGTGAACAAAGGCGTGGGTATTGAAAACTGTCACTATCTCAACGACGGCCTCTGGCAGATGAAACCTGTCAAATAAACGGTCCGGAGATAAATTGCTTGTAACTTATTTTTAGGCTTCGTAATAAATAACTGAATAATACCTAAAGGTTTTGATTTTATTCAATGTTTTAGTCATATTGGCTTAGCGCACATGCACACATTGGAAGTTTATTTAATTTTGCTCTGAGGCCCCAATTCTTTAATTTTAAAAACATTCCAGTCACAATTTAATAGTGTTTTTTTTTATTGGCATCTGAGGATATACTCAATTTTGGCAATGTCAAGTAGCATAGTTAATAATCAAACAATGTCCAGTCGTCAACTATTCTGTCAAGTCATGTTCTAGAAAATTCAAGTAATTATTTAGGTATCTCCATACCTAAATAATTACTTGAATTTTCTACCTACTTACGTGCATAGTTTGATTTGACTTCGGAATCGCTCTAAATTATATAAGGACCTAAATACTTACCTACTTTATTTCTCCATAAAAACAATAGGTATTGATAATAACAAACGGTAAGTACCTCATAGTAGTCTCATGTGCCTGTAATTTCACCGGCACCCGTACTCTTCAAACCGAAACACAGCAATGCGAACACTACTGCTTGACGGCAGGAATAGGTACGGTGGTAGTACTTCCCCGGACGAACTCTTTCACAAGAACTTCTAATATTAACTAAAAGTAATTCGTAGGTACAAGTCGACAACTCTTACGAGTTGCATCTCTCCGCGCCAGACAGCGACAGAGTTACGCGTTAGGAGAGAGCCGCAATGTTTAGGTGAATATTGCGTTAGGTACAAAGCGCTTGTGCGAACTGAATTGCACTTTAATGCGTCCTAGCAAGAGTCGCTATTTAAATGAAATAACGAAGTGAGTCTTCTGTACTTCTACTAATATTTATTCTGTGCTACTACTTACAAAATTATATGCTGATGATCGTACCATGCTTTGAACAAAGGAGGTCATGAGACGCAAACAGATGGGATTCAGAAACAGTGCTATTTTTCACAGTAAAACCTACTTACCGGATAATAATCTGAGGTCTAACTTAAGTTACGAGCAACACCCGCGGCAGGAAGTCCGTGTTGCTCGAAGAACAGGAAGGAATTCAAAAGTTTATGCTCAGAGCTCTTGGAATGCTAGGAGGCGGGCGCTTGTACGAATGGCGGGCGCTCTGCAACATAAATAATGGAAGGTCTAAAAATATTACGTATTAGGTACTATTACCACGTAAATTATTTCGAGCATTTCGAAATAATACAATAAGCTGAGGGCTTTTCACCTTCGATTAAAAAAAAAAAGTTAATGGCGCTGACTCAACTCTAGCTGTCTAGATTGACATTATGTATTATCTGTGGTGTACGCTTAGAACACAGGGCGGTTGTTCTGATAAATAAGGCGTGCTCGATTTTTGGGTCGAACTGGGTCGGCTATTTACCCGACCGAGCCCTTGTTGTAAACAATCTTGTAAGCAATAAATGAATTACTATGAAATAATGATATTTTACACAATAATGGCACTAATGTCCTTATGTTTACTCTAAAGCTCACTAACGAAACATACATTTAGAACAAAATAATGAAGCAAAACTACAATTTCAATGAAAACTGTTGAAGCACTTGTGTAAAGTCAGCCCAGGCCGATACTGGCTTTGCCTCGTACCACAATGCACAATATTACACTCAGGCATTGTGAAATCCAACTTGTGTAGTAAAAAATATTGGTATTTGCTAATAAAATAGTGAAAATTTACGAAAACACAAAAAGTAAACAAAACTTTGAATGAAGTAAATCAAAGGTCACAGAGTATTAAATGAATGGTTCAATGGCAAGCTAATGGTGGGCAAATTTCATACAAAATAAATGTTACTGCCGCTCCATTTTGTTCCTTGCTCCAAGGCTTAGAATAAGGACAAAAACTACGTCCTTATTCTAAAAAAAAAAGTAAGTAGTGAAAATATCCTCGGCCAAAAAAGAAACTGAAAACTCAGGAAAACTCTGAAAAACATCAAAAATGTTCCAATTTTACACGAATGAAATCAAATCGTTGTTGGTAAATCCATTCAGTGTTGTCAAAATGTAAAAATGTCTAACATATCTACATGCAGGGTGTGCCTCCTGTCCGGGAATGTAAAATTTAATTTGATTCGAGACACTCAACTGCAAGATGTTTTTGAGAAACTTACAAGTTTTAAGGTAAGCACGTACGGTAGTTACCGAATACAAATATGGCTGTGCAAGCATTATAGCAGAAAATGAATTCAAGATGATTCAAGCACGTCAGCCCAGAATACCGATTTCCGCGTATAAGAAAACTGGGAGTCAAATCAACTAAACCCCATGGTAGCCTTCCAGAAGACCACTAAATTGTAAACCATCCTAATAGTCTGAATAGTGGTGTTGATCTAGCTACATCGTCTAAAGTTATTGCAGTAATGTTGGACTTATCAAACTTAAATTAGGATTGGCTCATGCTAGTAGTGACCTGCAAACCATGCACATCGCTACACTCCTCACTACCTATTTGCTATATATTTGAAGTGAAAGTAACAGTACTCTCTCTCTCTCTCATTTCCTGCCGACTATAACGTTATATTACCTATGATAAGAAAAAAAACCAGCCCTCGACAAAATTAAATAAAACAATAATTATTAAAAATAGCATACAGATGAAATAGCAGGTTTCACCTAGTTCATGCTAAAAGAAGTGAAAGATACACTTATACCACATCAAACTTTATTCTTGTAGCTTAATACTCGAGATGAGAGGCCGGAGAGACTATGCAGCACTTGTTGCTGGCAGCTGCAGAGATTTCGGAGGTTTCGGGACAAGTCTGACAAATCTGAAGGGATCCTGACACAACTGTTTCACCATGGCATTGAGGTATTCTTCAAACTAAATACGGGATAAATTTATGTTTGATGGTTAGGAATGAATGCCCATATTATTCAGACATTTAGACAACCTCTACGGCGCGGCGGGTGAAGGTTCGCCTGCGACGCAGAAGGTTGCGGGTTCGATTCCTGCCTCGGAACAAATATTTGTACGTTCTGCAGATAATTGTTCCGGGTGTTCTGGGTATTTTCTATGTATAATAAAAAAATATCTATCTATACAATAAGTATATCAGTTATCTAGTACTCATAACACAAGCTCTGCTTAGCTTGGGGCTAGATAATGTTGTGTGAAATGTCCAGAGTTATTTATTTATTATTTATTTATATTTATTAATAGGTACTAACTTGTAACTTGCCTTTTCAGATTTCCCAAGAGACTATCTCAATACTAAAGAAAAAAATACAACATGACTTCCTGGTGGAGGGTTCCCAACGAGTAACACCCAAACGAGTAACACTGTTACTCGTTGGGATTTTTTTTCCTATCGAGTAACAGTGTAACTCGTTGGGATACAAATTAAAAGAAGTATTCCCAACGAGTTACACCCAGTGTAACACTGTTACTCGATAGGACAAAAACATCCCAACGAGTAACAGTGCTACAAATTACGAAATTTTATTTTAGTTCGGTTATAAAAATATACGTAGGCTATTTAGTTGAAAGTGCCATACTTCGTTGCTATACTTTATCTTCGTTAGTCCATTTTTTATTTTTGTCCATACACTATCAACGCCAAAATATGGCATCTTTTGAACATTCACCATATTTTATTAGCCTGATTGAAAAAAATTATATTCACTGCTAGTTCAATCTCTAGTCCTTCAAATATGTTCAATAATCAAAAAGCAATGGACGGATAAATCTTAGTGAAACAACGCAATCGTGCAGTTTGTAATTTTTATGTAGACAACACTGCACTATAAGATATTGCACAGAATTTCAGCAGCTGCAGAGATAAGCATTTTGCAGTGTTTCCAACATGCTTGAGTTGTATTACTGGTGAAGTATGCAATGAATATGATATAATAATAATATAATATATGAATATAATATTATATATATATGAATACTTTTCTATATATTTTGGCTGTACAAACCGAACAGATAGAAAAACCCGGTAATAAACTTTCAATCTTTGTCTTGTATGACTTTATCCCCACAGCATAGGACAACTCAGGAGTAAGCGCAAGCCCATTCTAACTATACTCTTTCTACGGTGAATCACAGCAAGCGGCTTAATCTACGTTTGGCACTCGTACTTTTTTTATGGTGAGAATGACGAGCACTCCTAGCGTACTTTTTGGGCAACTCTGTATTGCAATATAAAAAAACACATATCAACTCTTGATTCTGTAGTCGGGAGAACAAGTTCAATTCTAAGACGAGGCCTGCAGTTCAGAAAATTTACAATAGTGTTGCCAATGTCTTAAAAAAGATATTTGGTGAAGTTTCCTCTGATGGTGAAAATTGGTTACCTCATGTCCAGAAATGAAAGTAGGTGCTGGCAACACTTTTGTGCAGTCAGGTTATCAGTGTGAGTCAGTGCACAGGGCACACAATAACGTACCACCGCAACAAAAATGGCGTTATCCAGTTCATTTCAACAAAACAAATTTGTATACGTGAAAAAAAATGGAGGTAGTGTTCTTCTTCGAGGAAGACATCAGTATTACGCCCGAAAAAAATACGACAGTGGGTTGGAAGTGTGGGCGTGTGTAAAAAGAAAAATTTGCAACTGACTGTTTCGAGTCAAAGTATGTAACTAATTATTATGTGCTAATAGTGTTATACTATAAAAAAGCTTTTGACTCAATAGAACACAGTGCGATCTGGAGAGCTCTACAAGAAGCTCAAATCAACAATATCTACATTGAAATTATCAAAAATATCTATGGAAATTGCAGAAGTAGGGTGAAACTTGAAACACCAGGAAAATACATTAGAATAGAAAGAGGCGTATGACAAGGAGACCCCCTTTCTCCGACTCTATTTGTAACCGTGCTTCAATCAATACTGAGAGACCTTTGGAATGGCATGGGAATTAGTAGAGATGGAAAAAATCTTACTTATCTAGCATTTGCAGATGATATTGTTTTACTATCAAGCCACACCCATAATCTTCAGTACATGTTAACGAACGAACAAGAAGCCAGTAAAACAACAGGACTAGAAATGAACCTGCAAAAAACACAAGTCATGACCAACGAAGAAATGAAAACGCTTTACATAAATGACGTACAGCTAGAATACGTGCAAGAATACATTTACCTTGGAAAACAAGTTTCATTCAAACCCAACAACAACATAGAAGAGATCGAAAGGAGGATAACTAAAACATGGAACAAATTCTGGAGCTTAAAAGAGGTGCTAAAGGGACCACTGTCATTAAAGTTAAAGAAGAAAGTTGTGGATTATTGCCTGTTACCAACGCTTACTTATGGGAGCCAAATATGGACATACACAGTGGAAGCAAAAAATAAAATAAAAAGATGCCAGAGAGCAATAGAGCGTAGTATACTAAGAATAAGACTAATATAAAAAATAAAACACACAGAAATCCGTAATAAAACTAAATTTATAGATGCTCTAGAACATGCACTAAAACTAAAATGGCAGTGGGATTTCAGGACACACGGCAAGAATGAATAAAGAAAAGTGGGCCAATAAGGTAACCATCTGGAAAGGGCCGATAGGGACAAGAAGAGTAGGTAGACCACTTGCTCGATGGTCAGATGATATACTAAAGGTTTCGAATACCCCAAACTGGGCAGAACTAGCAGATGATCGCGAGCAATGGAAGGAGCTGGAGGAGGCCTTTACCCGTGAGGGGTCCTAGTTATAATCTTCAGTACAAAGAAAAAATGTAAAACACATATCTAACTATGGAATAAATAGGCTTTTTATTTTATTTATTTGTTATTATTTATTATTAATAGTGTTATACATTCTGCCGATGAATTTTGGCTGAGCTGAAATTGGCCAGTAAAGATGGGCATAGACAAATTAGTTCCTAAAAAAACTATGCTACGCAGCTTAACGCCTAACTTTGAAGTTAGGCGTTTAGTTGTGGCGGGCAAGAAGCCGGCTGAGATGCGAGAGAAAGCGGGTTTAATTCCCGCTGCGGAACAAATGTTTGTATGCTCTGCAAATATTTGTTCTGGTTCTGGGTGTTATGGTACCATGGTACTCGTAGTTCCTGATACCCACGACACAGGGAATCCTAGTGTGGGATTAGGTTGACTACGTATGTGACTGTTGGGTGTTATGTTATGTTATGTTACACTGGTACCAATCACCCAGGTATTTGCCTGATCCAAAACATCCTGATCTAGTGACCAATCCAAAACATTTCTTGCTGAGTGTTCAGCAGCGCAGCCTGTCTCTTTCGCATTCACCATTCGCTAAGTTAAATTTAGTTGGTCAATAAATGCACATAATATTAATTGTCAATAACTGGATTTTTATATCCTTGTGTTTCATGATAATGTAGAATGTGGTTATTAAAAAGTCAAAAAAATTAAACTTAGAGACTTAATTAGAGCACAATTAATGTAAAACTTTTATGGAGTTAAAAGTTACAAATGTTATTCGACACTTCGATGTTTATTGAGTTTATTAAGTTGATTGTTTTATTTTTAAATAAAAAGCAGTGATCAGCCATTAATTAAAGTGTTTTATTTTTATTTTCAGCTTCACCCAGACAAATATCTTAGTGTCACTCGTTGGGATTTTTTTTCCTATCGAGTAACACTGTTACTCGTTGGGATTTTTTTTTCTAGAAATATTCCCAACGAGTAACACCACTCCCAGGGTGTTACTCGTTGGGACAAAAATTCCCAACGAGTAACAGTGTTACTCGTTTGGGTGTTACTCGTTGGGAACCCTCCTTCCTGGTGACCCCCATAGAGTGTATGTCATACAATTGTCCTAAGAACGACATGCAAATGGCCGTGAAAGAGGAACCAAATGACACCTATCCACAGACTCCAATAATCAAAGAAGAACCAATTACCACAGTCAAAGAAGAATCACTAGAAGGAAGTGCTCTCAATGAAAATGAAGGTATGTTGAGATTTGACAACCTCCATGGTGTGGCGAGCGCTCAATCTGCTGAAACGCAAGAGGTACAGGTTCGATTCCCTCTATGGGAACTATGATTCAATGATCTGCAAATATTCGTTTTGGGTCTAGGTGTTGTGGTACTTATACTTCCTGATACCACATCACAGGAAATTTCTAGTGCGGGATCAGCCCCCCCTATTCCCTAACTGCCCGTCCCCTGGTGTAATCCCTTAGTGACTAAGGCATTAGATGAATAGGGCTTAGAATAGATGAATAATATTTATTTTTACAGTATGTTTGTCCATTAATTGCAGTGTCACAGTGTGTCACTACTGTGTGCCGTGCATGTCTTGGGGGTCAAGTGACGAGTTACGCCATCAGGGACACTCCACTGCAAGATGTCTACGAGAAACTTACTAATACAAAGGTATGTCTCTATCTCTGTCACTCATTGGTTCTTTATTGTTCTCCTTGCGTTGTTTATAGTAATCAGAATGCTTCGACTGACATGATCTCTAACTAATCTAGGATAAGAAACCAACTAACACAATGTGATCCAACATTGATTGAAATAAATTAATAGATAATAGGTACTTGTAGATTTTACTTATTTATTTATTTTGTAGGAAAACCAACAGCTAATAATAAATACATATAAAAACAGGAATACATACAGGAAGCCAATTATAGGTTTTCACATTTAAAAAACAAAATAACAAAAGAAAGTATGAACATTAGAATGAATCATGAATCTGAGTGTTCGAATAAATAAAGATACTATTATTATTGCTTACACAGCTTGTTGAAGTTGAGATAGTTGTTATAGATCATTAGGGCCACTGACTTCAAGTCCTACGCTCTCCAGGTTCAGACGAAGTACAAGTATCAGCTCCTTGATCCGGATTTCTGGCCAGCTGGCATTGTTTACCGACACTCTAGGGAAGCGGTATTGATTATGATGATTATGATGAGATGGCGCTGCGATAGCAATTATAAAGTTCATAAGTTTATTGTTGAAAAAGGTATTTTTCAAAACAAGCTTTTGTTAAAATCATTATGGGAACCTGATCAAAATGAGCCCAAACCTTGCCAGGCTAACTAATCATCGAAGAGTTTCGTTGTCCACCTCCCGTCTCCATCATCAGATCAGCTCGCTGTCACCATAATATTGTATTGTCATCTGAACTTGACAGACCTTTGACTATGAAAAATTTCTGCTCAATCGGTTAAAGATAAATGAGGAGTGTAAAAATCTTATAATTGTTATAGCTCAGCACGGAACATGGCATTCCTGCTACAATATGTTTCATCTGTCGCGCTCAGTTAAAGAGATGTCGGAAGTTCATGGACCAGCTGAAGAAATCGGAGAATATACTGACAGAACTGTTTCGCAATGGCATTAAGGTAATGATCCGACTATTCTTTAACTAAGCAACGTTTGTCTGTTTGTTTAGAACCTTTCGAAAACTTCTCTAACGTTTTCGGAACGAGATAAAACTGCTCTAACATTTTCGGAACGAGATAAAATTGCTCTAACATTTTCGGAACGAGATAAAATTGCTCTAACATTTTCGGAACGAGATAATACTGCTCTAACGTTTTCGGAACGAGATAAAATTGCTCTAACATTTTCGGAACGAGATAATGATTAATGCTGGTTTTAAGTTATGGGTAAAAATAAAAAACACCCACGTTTTCATTAATCAATGGATTTTTCGAATTAAAAAAATGCACATAATTTTTTGAATTCGAAAAATCCATTGATTAATGAAAACGTGGGTGCATATAGCAGTTCTACTGATGTTTCTTGGCCGAGATGAAGTTAGCCGTTTAGCTGCGCAATCGATTTTTTAGGAGCAAATTTGTCTACTATGCGCATCGTAGGACTGTACATGCTCTTAAACAGTGAAGGAAAACATCGTGAAGAAACAACCCTGCGAGACCATTGAATCCTTTCACCGCACTGGTTCTTTCATAGTTGGTCATAAAGCCATTTTCAGTGCCACCATTGGTACCTCTGTCTGGTATCTAGCCTAAAGCAGAATGACCAAGATAGATCCGGTGATACGAAGTTGTAGTATTCACATTTTTAACTAAGATTTTTATAGTATCCCAAATATTACCGGCTGGGCAACCGGTAGCGCAGCGGTTAACGCTTCTCCGCGGTCGCATAAAAATGTATGTAATTATTTATTTCCAGTTAACACAGAGTACAGGGTCCATACTCAACCGAAGAGTCAAAATTAACTTAGCAAAGACCCCGGTGGAGACATATGTATGTGGAGAGAACGAAGCAGTTGCCAAACTAGCTTTTGTCAAAATACCAGTTGTCAAACTGGAACGACTAGTTATCAAAAAAGAACCCGTGAACCACGACGGTGCACCGGTTGGAGACGGTAACTTTTTTTTTATACTACTTGGCAAGCAAAAAGTCATACGGCCCACCTGAAAGCAGTTACCATAGCCTATGGACGCCTGCAACACCAGAGGCATCGCACGCGCGCTGCCGACCCTGAGACATAAAGATGAAAAGTCTCATGTGCCTGTAATTGAATCGGTACCCTTCAAACCGAAACACAGCAATGAAAAGAAAACACTACAGCTTGGCGGCAGAAATAGGTACGGTGGTAGTACTTCCCTGGACGAACTCTCACTCAAGATGTTCTACTACTAACAAAACTTGAATATTGTGCACTAGTCTGTGAGGAAAAAGAATAAGTGTGGAGAAAAAAAAGATCAAGTGTTAGTCGGACTAACTGTACCATAGTAACCACTAGACCATTTGAATTTATTGGGCTTCTGTGGAACACATTTTATACGTATTATAAAGTGAGGGGGGGCTTAATCTCTGAAAAAACCTACAGAAGCTACAATTTAAAAAAAACCGGTCATATGCGAGTCGGTCTCGAACCGACTGGATTTGTATGTAGAACTACGGAGCTTCACCGCTCCGTCGTCGCAGCGCCGACGCAGCGCAGCCGCAACGTAGCCGCAACGCCCGTGTTGTAGCGCATTTACAGCCACACTCAGATTTGCTTAATGGCTACTTAAGTTTTTCCTTAGTGTAGATTTGGAAAAAATCACTCTCAGAGTCAGTTAATGGTTCATTAGCGTCCCTTAATGGCAATTAAAGTTAAGCACAGCAAAACCTTTACTTAACTATTTAACGACTGATTTTGACATGAGGAAACACATCCATGGGAGGTGACCCATCCATGAGAGGTAACCCATCCATGGGAGGAGACTCGGCCACGGGGGTGGCACCAATCCATGGGAGGTGGTCACCCATCCATGGGAGGTCACTCGTCCATGGGGGTAGCACCAATCCATGGGAGGTGACCCATTCATGGGAGGAGACCTATCCATGGGAGGAGACTTGTCCACGGGGGTGGCACCAATCCATGGGAGGTGGTGACCCATCCATGGGAGGACACTCGTCCATGGGGGTAGCACCAATCCATGGGAGGTGACCCATCCATGGGAGGAGACCTATCCATAGGAGGAGACTCGTCCATGGGGATAGCACCAACCCATGGGAGGTGAGCCATCCATGGGAGGACACTCGTCCATGGGGTTAGCACCAATCCATGGGAGGAGACCCATCCATGAGAGGTGACCCATCCACATGGTAGGAGACCTATCCATGGGAGGAGACTCGTCCACGGGGGTGGCACCAATCCATGGGAGGTGGTGACCCATCCATGGGAGGACACTCGTCCACGGGGGTAGCACCAATCCATGGGAGGTGACCCATCCATGGGAGGAGACTCGTCCATGGGGATAGCACCAACCCATGGGAGGTGAGCCATCCATGGGAGGTCACTCGTCCATGGGGTTAGCACCAATCCATGGTAGGAGACCCATCCATGAGAGGTGACCCATCCATGGGAGGTGACCCATCCATGGGAGGTGACCCATCCATGGAGTAGACCCATCCATGGGAGGAGACGCATCCATGGGGGTAGACCCATCCATGGGGGGTAGACCCATCCATTAGAGGATACCCAATCCATGGGAGGTGACCTATCCATGGGAGGAGGGAGACTCATCCATGGGGGTAGACCCATCAAAGTTGACAACAACAATGAAAAAGTCTTCAAAGTGATTTGACATTGACCGTAAGGAAATATTTGACGCGACATTGACCTTTAGGAGTATCTTGCCTTAGATAATTGCAATCGATATCGAGTGAATCGACGATGCTCCGCCCTACGGGTACTTAAAAGTGTCATTAACTAATGAACCCTTAAATTATCTCTCTGGGATGTACCGATAATTAACAGATTTAATGCTAATTAGTTAAATACTCATTAGTACTAATTTAATGAACCTTTCTGAGTGTGGCTGTTAGTGTCGTTAAGATTCGGTACCGCTATCTTTTCCCCTTTCATTCATCAAAACAGATTTTTTTCAAGGTTTTCTGTTAGAAATCCCTACTAAGCGATAAGACCACCCATTGTGTAAAATAGTTAGTTTTAGTTTTTGTTTGTGAAATTGTTTTTTTTTTTATTATGCTGTGCAATTAAGTATTTTCTATCTATCTAATGGCAGAGCAATAAATAACAGGATGTTTTCGCGGTTTAATACTCTAGTATTCGGAAGACTAATTTCTTAAAAGCTAGATTTAGAAATATATATTTTTAAATAAATACCAATTCTATCAACAGGTGCACGCCTAGTCTACAACAAAAACAGTACGAAAATAACTCCAGAAGAACTATCAACACCAGATGTGGTGACTGGCACTTGGAAGGAAACAACACCTAAGGAAAAAAAAAATTGGAAAATTATAGACTGTGAAGTATGCGGCTACAAATGTGCCTCGGATTGTACAATGGCGAAACATAAACGCTTTCACGATCCAAAACGGGCTTATCCATGCGATAAATGCAATTACCGTTTCATTACATTCCCTAATCTAAGAAGCCACAAACAAAGTGTCCATAAAATGAGGTATAAATGTAGTAAATGTAACAAAAATTTTACAAATTCACGTCAATTTAAAATGCATCTGCTAATTCACAATGGAGAGCAAGTATATACCTGTGCACAATGCAACAAAATATTTAGGCTTCGTAGTCAACTATTAATCCACAATCGCGCGTTCCATCCGAACGAACGTTACCCTTGCGAGCACTGCTCTATTGTGTGCACTAGCTCGCACTTACTGCGCGACCATATCTTGAGATTTCACACAGGACGATACCCGTATTATATCTGTGATATATGCGATAAGAGATTCACCGATAAGTCCACTTTAAGAAAGCACATGATGGGCGTACACACCAAACGAACTCAATATATTTGTGACATCTGTAAAAAATCTTTTGACCTGAAGCAAACATTGAAGACGCATATAATAACTCACGCTGAAATAAAACCATATAGATGCTCATTGTGTCCAAAAGCATTCTATGCAAAAGCCGGATTAAAATTACATATAAAAAATCACACTGGAGAAAAGCCATATAAATGTGAAATATGTAATAAGGGTTGCAGAGACAAAAATTTGCTTAAATGTCATATGAGAACTCACACTGGAGTGAGGCATGCCTGCGATTTATGTCTGAAATCATATGCTAACAAATTTCACTTAAAATTGCATAAGCTTACTCACACATCTCATGTACGGGAAAAACTACATGTTTGTGAAGTATGTGATAATACATTTTACGATAAGCACGCATTAAAAAGTCACATGAAAAGGCACACAAAAACACGAGCAAAGGAAAGGCTATCTTTACCCTGCGACATATGCCACAAAATATTAAAAAGTAACTATGGTTTTTTAACGCATATGAGGGCTCACGCTGGAGAATTCCCATATAGCTGTGATCAATGTGATAAATCATTTTCTTACAGGGCAAACTTCAGAGTACACATCAAGGGACACTACGGAATCCAAGTTAAATCACACGCCTGTGATATGTGCCCTAAACGCTTTCGCGTCAAAAACCATTTAGAAATACACAAGAGATCGCACACAGGCGCGAAACCGTACGTTTGTGATCTGTGTGATAAAACTTTCACTCACAAAGGTTCATTGACGTGTCATATGAGAATTCACACGGGAGAAAAGCCTTTTGCTTGTGACTTATGCGATAGAACATTTTCTGAAATACGATCGCGACAGCTACACAAAATCATGAGTCACGTTAAAACTGATCAATTTATCTGCGACTTGTGTTGTAGGGTGTATGCTCAAAAGGAAATCTTCATACATCATGTGAAAACTCATAACAAAAAGAAGCCATACACTTGCTATAAGTGTAAAGTATCATTTTCTGCAATGAGCACTTTGGCCCGACACATGAGAAAACACGTGGATATAATATGTTGTATGTGTGATAAGTCTTTCAAATGTGTTACTAGTTTGAGGCGACATTATTTATCAGTTCATGGGGGATTTATGGCTCTTGCCTGCAACAGATGTGGTAAAGGGTACATTATGGATGAATTGGACAAATTGGACAGACATTTGAGAGTGCACAACGGTGAAAAGCCATATGCCTGTAAATTTTGTGGTCAATCGTTTACTAAAGGTGACAGCATGAAAAAACATATTAGGAGAATTCATATTGGAGAAAATAAATCTATGGGTTAAGGTGAATGCTCTCGTTGCCTTGCCCATACAAAATAATTTAAGTATTTTTTCAATCCACAGATTGTCGTTCTTTATATCGTATTTTTTTTTCGATTTTCTAATGATTATCGTACTCGCAAATGGTTGTTTCAAATAAAAATTTACTAAGGGTAATTTTTAAAATTAGTTTGAAATACGACCAATTTTACGTATGTGTGAGTGTTTTTAATGTCCATTTTGAGTCGCCACCTACCATCGAAGCGTGATATTTTTACGCAGAGCACCCTGTTTTGTTTAATTTGACAGAGATGGCGGTTAAATGGACCTCGAGCACCGAGTTTTGAGAAAGATAGTGAAAGATGGCGCTAAATAAATAAAAGTATGCCTCGCGTTATTTTCGGGTCTGTCACCAAAATTGCGAAACGCGACGTTGCCAGGCAACGCTACGTCACAAGTTTAGTGCTTGCTAGTCACCCGTAATTATTAGGCTTTATGAGCTGGCTCTGATAGGGTTGCCAACCGTTCGTTATAATCATAGTTTACAAAGTTATTTGCGGCTATGTTCTTTATACTTTGCAATATCAACAAAGTAGGTACCTTCGAGAAAATACTTTATTGTAACGTACTTTATTGAAACTCAAGTTTCAGTTTTATAAAATAAAAATAAAACAACGAAAGAATATGTAAAAACTATACTTTCGTAACTTCATTCGCAGCAATAAAAAAAATTATTATTAGTCATTGACCGAGCGAGCAAAGCAAGGTAAGTCCTTGCAATATAATATGGCAAAATTTGCTATCGTCTGTTCGGATGTATGTACCTATGTACGTAAGTACTCGCGTACGTCGCATTTTTCAATTAATCTTGATGAAACTTGATATATGTACTTACTTATATATTTATTTTACAATATAGTTTTTGAGAAAAAATAAAAATGAAAACCAATATTACGTGAGCTCTCATTTGTTAGAGTTTCAACGACTTGTGGTTCAAGTAAGATTGGGTATATGCTAGATCGGACTATGGATGCGATTTTTAAACTTTATCGAAAACCAAGATAGTTTGTGCTCTTGAGGTATTCTGTTCGCAAAACTACTAGTTTTTATAATCCGACCGTGTACCGTGCTGTGATTCAGAAACTCGGTGTAGCAACCCTGATAATATATCAATATCAAAGTGTAGTATGAAGTTGTCATCTCGCTCCTTAAATGCAAAAGAGCCACAAGTCGAAAATTCATTTTTTTACTGGAAAGCCTATCAAAGTTTTGATAGTAGTTTTTTTTGTATTACTTTATAAATCTTTTTTTTCTACATATATGTATGGTATATTATAAGATGCGTATTTTGAACCTTACACTACCTTGAAATTTACATTGAGATCAATGTAATTAAATGCGGAAGAAACTTATCCATAACTATCACCTCTTCATCTAGCAATATTACAAAATAAAATACTCCATAAATCTTTGACTTACTAGTAGTAACGATGAGATCTACGATCAATAATATCTAAGTCATCGCAGTAATCTCATTAAGTGTTTCATTATTATACATAAAAATCCTTTAGCTTAAATAATCAATTTTAAAATAAGTAAGTATAAAAAGTTTAACATTACTTTGGGATCACATCCTTTTCAATCAGTTTTAGGATGCTTTGTTTTTTGTCTCAGCAACTTGTAGCTTTTTGATATTATTTTATTTTATTTCCTTGGGAAAAATCTGTATCCTGAGAAGTTTTGTATAAAAATATATTTTAATGTTGTTGATCAGTTTTAATAACTTTGAGGTCTGCTCTTTACGACTCTTCCTTTGGAAATCTATGTCAAGAGGCTGAACACTAGGAAGTACTGAATCAACTGATTGGTAATCAATCATCTGTACTGCTGTCTGAGCTTGAAGATGAGGATTCACTTGAGTATATCTGAATCGCTGTCTGTACTTTCCTCAATGACTAAATTTATTCATTGCTCTGGACTTCCAAAATCAGATAATGTTTTCATCAAGTAACGATAGGCTAGGATTGTGTTGGCTGTCTGTCTGGTATGGAATTTGTACCGTTTTTGATGAAGCGATTAAGATAGAGACTCCAGTGAATCCTCATCTATAAGCTCAGACAGCAGTACAGACGATTGATTACCAATCAGTTATGATTCAGAACCTCTTAGTGTTCAGCCTCTTGGCATAGATTTTCAAAGGAAGAGTTGTAAAGGCATAATATATTTTTATACAAAACTTCTCAGGATACAGATTTTTCCCAAGTAAATAAAATAAAATAATATCAAAAAGCTACAAGTTGCTGAGACAAAAAACAGGGCATCCTAAAACTGATTGAAAAGGATGTGATCCCAAAGTAATTTTAATAATCTTAAAAGTGATTATTTATTTCAAAGGATACTTATGTATGATAATGAAACACTGTATTTTAAGACTGATTGTACGGACTGATTGTAATAACAGTCATTTAACAAATATTGCATGTTTGTTTAAACAATTACAACCATAATCACGGTAATCTTATATGCAAAGCAGACACATTTCCAAGTACTGCGGGTTCGTTTTAATAAAATAGTAATCAAACTTATTGAACTTTCATTCAAAAGAAACGCATTCCAAAACCTGACACTTTTATGTTTCGTAATAAAATTATTATTATTATTATTAACTGGAAAGATGGCTGCTTTGCTGTGAAGTTAGTCATCAAAGTCTCAAAATGCTAAATGGGTAGTTGTGTGATTGAACTATTTTTAACGCTAAAACCATGGGTGTCTTTTTCGAATATAAAAATTGGAATCATGTAAATGCCATTTTTGCATTAAAAACGATATTGTATTTTTTTGATTTGTGGCTCTTTTGAATTTAAGGTGTTCTGTTTGTCTGTGGTTACCTAGCCTAGTGCACTTATTTCTCCCTATATGTTCCTTGACTTTTTTCTCTATGGTCCTTGTCTATGGTGCACTGTGGGTGTCATGCGATTAATTTTCTTTGGGGCGGTGTCTTTGAAACGAGTGCAAGCCAGGTTAAAACGGTTTCACGGTGAAATTTCGTAAGTAAACAGATATTTACATAATTTTAATGTGTTACCTACTAGTAGAGTAGTACTATTATAGAAGATGCCTGCCCTTTGTTTGAAGCCTTCGTTGTTGTTGTTGTTGGACATAGGCCTTCCCCTTAGAATGCCACGACGAACGGTATTGAGCCGCCTCCATCCACCGACTCCCCGCGACGTTTATAATGTCTTTATTCCATCGAGTGGAGAGCTTTCCTCTAACGCGTCGTCCGGTTTGTGGTCGCCACTCGAGAACCTTTATTCTCCAACGGTTATCACTTCTTCGAGCTATATGACCTGCCCACTGCCACTAATTCTGAGAGCTATGTCGGTGACCTTGGTTCTTCTACGGATTTCCTCATTTCGGATTCTATCACGTGGTGAAACTCCTAGCATAGCTCTCTCCATAGCCCGTTGCGCAACTTTGAGCTTGTCTATACGGCCAATAGTTAGCGACCACGTCTCAGTGCCGTAAGTCAACACTGGCGTGTAGACTTTCGTCTTGAGGCTCTGCGGTATCGGCGACGAGAAGATTTTTTTTTATGCTACTTGGCAAGCAGACAAGCATACGACCCACCTGATGGAAAGCAGTTACCGTAGCCTATGGACGCCTGCAACACCAAAGGCATCACAAGCACGCTGCCGACCCTGAGACATAATGTGAAAAGTCTCATGTGCCTGTAATTTCACTGGCACCCGTACCCTTCAAACCGAAACAGAGCAATGCGAACACTACTGCTTGGTGGCAGAAATAGGTACGGTGGTAGTACTTCCCCGGACGAACTCTTTCACAAGAAGTTTTCACAAAACCAACAAACTAGATATGGCGTAGTTTCCCGAACGCTGCCCATCCGAGTTGGATTCGTCGGTTGACCTCTTCATCTCATCACATCACACTAATATTATAAATGCGAAAGTTTATAAGTATGTTTGTTACTTCTTCACGCCCAAACGGCTGAACGGATTTGAGTGAAATTTGGAATGAAGATACCTAATAATAATAATAATAATAATAATAAGCAAGCAAGTACCTTGACTTGGCCCACGAGATTACCGCCATGTGGGATGTGGATTCGACGATTATCGTCCCGATAGTTGTTTCTGTGAATGGCCTTATAGCAAAGAGCCTCGACCAATACCTTGAGAGGCTCTCACTAAATGGTTGGATCAACGGTCAGATTCAGAAGGCAGTACTCCTGGACTCGGCACGCATAGTCAGGAGGTTCCTCTCTCTGCAGCCCTAGCCTCCGACCGCTTGGGCCTTTGCTCCGCGGTCGGTGGTTTACCGTTTTGTAATATATTTTTTACTATACTGTTTTTATATACTATTTGTTTTTATAGATAAGTAGTATTTCTTTATAGTGAAAAATGTATTTTATAACGAGTTTTAAAATAAATCAACGTCATAATAATAATATCATGGTTCACGCAGGTGAAACCGCGAGGCGCAGCTCGATATTTATATTACTTGAAATATCTTTAAAAATTTAATGAATGAAAATGTAATAAGTAAATATGTTATGTTTTCAGATCTTATCTAACACCAAGCTCCCAATTTATGGACGAAATATTTTGAAGCCGAAATTGACGAAGCTGACTCTGGTTGCACGAAAAATAATAATGCACAACAGCAGTCAGCCAGATTTGATGGCAGAAGATTTGAGAAATGGTCCACAACATGAACAGCATGGAAATGATTTATACGTTACTCACAGATCGGAACGTTTTTTTTTATGCTACTTGGCAAGCAGACAAGCTTACGGCCCACCAGATGGAAAGCAGTTGCCGCAGCCTATGAACGCTTGTAACACCAGAGGCATTACACGCGCGCTACCGACCCTGAGACATAAAGATGAAAAGTCTCATGTGCCTGTAATTTCACCGGCACCCGTACCCTTCAAACCGAAACACAGCAATGCGAACACTACTGCTTGGCGGCAGAAATAGGTACAGTGGTAGTACTTCCCCGGACGAACTCTTTCACAAGAAGTTCTACTACTAACAAAACTACTAACTAGTCGTCTGACTGCGAGTCAATTTGGAATAGTGAGAGAGGCAGATTGTTGATTGTTTATCCAATATCATATATTTCCAACACAGTAATATTTGTACACTGTTATGTTTGCAAACGCCGTATCATCACACCCTATAAATGAGTTTATCAGCAGCATGATGCTAAAGCTGGTAGCATTTTTCAAAAATGCGATTTTATCTGAAATATATATTGAGACGTGTTCGGAAAAATGCAAAGTGCATAGATCTCAATGAAATGACATCATGTACGTTATTTTTTCTCATACAAAAAACCCTTACAACATTGTCTAAAACAAAACTATATCAAGAAATGTATTTTTTTCTAGCCACTGATGATCAACCAGAATTAGCAAGTTGAAGTGGCAATGGGAAGGTCATATAGCTCGCAGAACTGATAACCGTTTGAGAATAAAGGTTCTCGAGTGGCGACCGAAAAACGGACGAGGCTGTAGAGGAAGGCCCTCCACTCGATGGACTAAAGGCATTATGAACGTCACAGGAAATCTGTGGATGGAGGCGGCTCAAGACCGTTCGTCGTGGCACTCTAGGGGACACCTAAGTGCACTTCTACAGGCTGATGATGATGTAGTTGATTATCAGATCAACTACATCTAATGATGATGAAGATGATACCTCATATCTCCGGCGTTTATGAACCGATTTAGAAAATTCTTTTTTTATTTGAATAGATATATGTACTTCCAGATTGGTCCCATTTTTTTCAAAACCCAGTTCTGATGATGGAATCCATGAGGAATTGAGGGAACTCCTCAAATATTTTAGGCATACATATGGCGATTTTGATATTTTCAGCAACAAACCAAGCATTTGCATTCAGAAAGTATCATAATCCTTTCACCACTATGGTTCTTTCATCATTTTTTTTTCATCCTAATATTTAGTCGAATACAATGGCGGAAGTCGGTTTTTTAAATGAAAAGTTATATTTAGAAGAGATGCAATGGGCACTAATGGTAACAATGAATACAATATACGAAGACAAAATGTGCAGTTGCACTGATCGCTTACCTATTGATGAATATTTGTTGTCAGTGTATGATATTTCTAGTGGAAAATACTTGTAATTATAAACCAATAAAAATACCTAATCTGTTTGTTTTTTCTTTTTATTCATTTCTGTAAAAAGACATTCATTTTTGTGGGGGTGTTTGCCATAATTACCACCCTTGGCAGGTTGATTGGTGATTGCAGTATCGGTTACTCAGATGGATGCTGCTGCCCATGCCCTGGTGTAAACCCTTAGTCGGCTTTTCCGACATCCACGGGAGGAGGATTATAGATTCTACGCTGCACACCACGGCACTTTTTATAGGGTGGCAGGAAGTCGGTGGATGGTGGCGGCTCATCCCTTCTAACAATTTTCTTTAACGCCATCATTATCGAGATACCTTATAAACATTTTTTTAACGCCATCTATATAACATCTGGGGATAATGACAACGCCATCTAGTGAAAAACAAAACAGTGAATGTAGAAGTGTGCGTGCGTGTAATTACATGAGGCAAATTGTCAGATCTTATTTATAGTGAATTTGAAATTTCTAACGACTCTTTAACGAAAATTCATGCTGCATCAAATTCTATGACCTACACCGTGCTCGCAAACGGTAAAATTACTCACTAAAGACGCTCGAGTTTTGAACAAAAAATAAAAAAGTCAATATCTGTTTTTCCACGCCATCTAGCGTGAAACGAGCTTTAAGTAATCGAAAGCATCCCCCTTAAGATAAGTTCGATTGATAAATTGATTGATTATGTTGATTGTTTTTGTCAGGTGTTTTCAAAGATTATCTGTCACCTTGATCAATGGTTAGATTTAACAAGACATTTACTAACTAACAGAGTATGGTGAAATTTTCTCTTATTATCTATATAAGCAGCCTGAATCTTTGACGCTAGATGTGAATGCTTTCTTTGTGACCCACATATTTGTCGCTTTTCTTTCCCTACAGTGGATTTGGTTTAATTGGTTTATGGAGAATGAATCTAGCATTGTCCCCAACTCGGAATAATTTAGTCATTATTCTGAGGTCCCCAAAGTTGTAATTGGCTTATTTATTTTTTCTGTTGTACATGGCAACATTATTCTTGACCATACCATAGATCAGCCCCCCTTTCAATTTACACAAAATCTATAAAGTCTAGTTTAAGCACCCTAATTTAGGTATCCTCTTACTTAGGGTTGGATATAGGCCCATATTAATAAATCGAACTTGACTCTGAGAACTATCTCAGAGGATCTAGGCCCTTAGAGGAAGCCCACATACTTTTATTCAACCTGAAGAGTTCTTTTTATTGATTAATAATTTAATTATTTTTTATTATTGTTAAGAATAAAGCTTTTCATAGAGTCCTGGGGTGCGATTTTTGAATGTTCACCGAGTGCCTAAATATGAAAAAGGCTGCAAATCAGCGTTTTTTCAGATGTACTGGATGAGGCACTTGTATTCATATCTAAGGTATAAGAATTTTAGTCATCGATGAGTTTCAGATAAGTATATAGAACTTTGGAAATCGGGGATTATCAGCAATTTTACTGACGTTTAATCACTTGATGAAATTCAAAAATCGCACCCCTGACGTTTGTAAACGCTACTTTTCAAGCGTGTTAGAGGTAGACTAGACCCTTAACAAAATCTATCGTGTTAATTTACCATCAAAAATCCAAATTTTATTTATTTATAAGTATAAAGTTCTAAGTAGTAGTTTCTAAGTTTTATGTAAATACAATCATTTACAAAATTGGAATTTAATCTTGATTTTATAAGTTAGCTTGGGTACAGGTGTACCAGTATTCGTATGCAATCCCAAAATTCATGAATAAAAATTATCATCCTTCAGACATGAATAAAAACTTGTATTTTATGAATTTAGGGATTTCTACTAAGCAGTCTATCTGTATAATCAGCTGTTTGACAATGATACAATAATTTATCCATATTTTTTGTTTTTATTTTTACTATAGTGGATTCGATAAATTGACGTATAATTGATTGTTTACCTAAATTTGTATCATTTTGATTTGAATAAATTCATATTTTATTATGTTATCTCTTTTTGTGCCGTAGTGTTCCTGGCCTAAGAATAGACCCCTCCTCCCGTGGATGTAGTGAAAGCTTTACTAAGGGAATACACCAGAGGCTGAACAGGAGTAATTTTAGTTTGTAAGACGATTCAAAACGATCCTTGTGATTTCAATGATTAAAATGCTTTTGATTTGATGGTATCCATCTGAGTACTTATCACCAACTGCGATCACCAATCCGCCTGCCAAGCGTGGTGATTATGGTAAATACCCCCATTGTACTAAAGGACAACCCTCAATGGGGGAGGCCTCGTCCAGCAGTGAACGTAAACAGAATGATGATGAGTCACTGCTAAAGGGCTTCACACACGGCAGCTATAACGTAAAGATGTACATTATAGAATGATACATCTCATTACATCTTTCAATAGAAATCGTCAGAAGACCACACAATTCTCTAAGACCACACACGACAGGCTATAATCCTTCCTAATAATATTATAAACGCGAAAGTTTGTGAGTATGGATGTTTGTTACTCTTTCACGTAAACACTGTGGATTTATAAAAACAATGGATTTGAGTGAAATTTGGAATGGAGATACTTTACGCCCTGGATTAACACATAGGCTACTTTTCATCATCATCATCATCATCAATTTTCATCATTATTCATGCGGGTGAAACCGCGGGGCGCACCTAGTGTAGGTATATATTTACAATGTTATTTTACGAAATGAAATGTACATAACCATTAGCCATGAAGTATCAATTTTAAAAGTGTTCCGTACAAAGTTTATGAAAACGGATAACGGAGTATTAATAGACGTTCGAATATGGTGCGTCCGAACCGAGTCGTGTCGTACAGTCATACACGCGACTCATAAACGTATTAGTCAGAAGAGGGCCGTATATACGTCTTCTATCCCTGCTTCAAATGTTCTCTCTTTAGATATTTCCTCCAGGTAAGTAATATATCTTGCTTCAAGGAATGGATACTAATCATTTGCTCCTATTACATCGTCTTTGTTAGGCCCTGAGAATACTCAGAATAATTATTCTGAGTAAGAATACTTAAGAATATGACGTCAATGTCGTTTCGTTTCCTTCCAAAGTTTCTGTTGTGATAAGCCTAACCACAAAATAAATATTAGTACAAGTCTTAGAATAAGGACAGTCTTTATTCTAAGGTACAAGTACAGAAGACCCAATTCGCGATTTTTTAAATTTAATTATGGACTCTTGCTAAGACGCAACAAAGTGCAATTCAGCTCGCACAAGCGCTTTGTACCTAACGCAATATTCACCTAAACATTGCGGCTCTCCCCTAACGCGTAACTCTGTCGCTGTCTGGCGCGGAGTGATGCAACTCGTAAGGGTTGTCGACTTGTACACCTACGAATTACTTTTAGTTAGTAGTAGAACTTCTTGTGAAAGAGTTCGTCCGGGGAAGTACTACCTACCACCTATTTCTGCCGTCAAGCAGTAGTGTTCGCATTGCTGTGTTTCTGTTTGAAGGGTATGGGTGCCGGTGAAATTACAGGCACATGAGACTTTTCATCTTTATGTCTCAGGGCGGCAGCGCGCGTGTGATGCCTCTAGTGTTACAGGCGTTCATAGGCTACGGTAACTGCTTTCCATCTGGTGGGCCGTAAGATTGCCAGCATGCCAAGTAGCATAAAAAAAAATACTTCAGTACTTACCGTTTGTTATTATCAATATTGTTAGTTATTTAGGTCCTTATATAAGTAATTTAGAGCGATTCCGAAGTAAAATCAAACTAAGCACGTAAGTAGGTAGAAAATTCAAGTAATTATTTAGGTATCTCCAACCTAGATCATTGCAATCTATGCTAAATGTATATGAAATCACACCTATAAAAGGCATTACTTCGATATGCACCTACAGACAATAACTAATGTACCTACATCAATCAAATAACTTACCTTTCATCGTCCTTTGGCAATTTAAAAAATAAAATGATATGTCCATTACAGCTGTACATTATGCACGCGAAGTCATATTTGCGCGGGAAACTTATTGTGCGAGTCAGCACTCATCAGGGTGTGCGCCCGACAACCGACTGTCACTTGTTCTCTTTGCGAAACGGCTTGGATGTAGGTAAATAACGCGCGACCTTGAGCGAGTGGCGGTGGCCTGGCCTAACCCTTGAACGGTGATAATTCGTCCAAGGCCTAACTCAACGAACATTAGTCTAACCTGACATTGGCAATATTGTCTCCAGACAAAGGGCCAGAAAAAAAAAAAAAAAGTAAGTAGGTGAAAATATCCTCGGCCAAAAAAGAAACTGAAAACTCCTGCCTGAGGAAAACTCTGAAAAGCATCAAATGAAATCAAATCGTTGTTGGTAAATCCATTCAGTGTTGTCGAAATGTAAAAATGTCTAACATATCTACATGCAGGGTGTGCCTCCTGTCCGGGAATGTAAAATTTAATTTGATTCGAAACACTCAACTGCAAGATGTTTTTGAGAAACTTACAAGTTTTAAGGTAAGCACGTACGGTAGTTACCTAATACAAATATTGCTGTGCAAGCATTATAGCAGAAAATTAATTCAAGATGATTCAAGCACGTCAGCCCAGACTACCGATTTCCGCGTACAAGAAAACTGGGAGTCAAATCAACTAAACCCCATGGTAGCCTTCCAGAAGAGCACTAGATTGTAAATCATCCTAATTGTCTGAAAAAAAGTGTTGATTTCAAGCTGCATAAAATAAAGTTAAAAAAATCATTGCTGTCTAAAGTTATTGCATTAATGTTGGACTTATCAAACTTAAATTGGGATTGGCTCATGCTAGTAGTCACCATGCAAACCGAGCTCATCACTACACTCCTCACTATCTATTTGCTGTATATTCAAAGTGTTTGGGAAGTGAGAGTACTCCCCCTCATTTCCTGCTGACTATAACGTTATATTACCTACATATGATAAAAAAAACCAACCCTAACAAAATAAAATAAATAAATTATTATTAAAAATACAGATGATGTAGCAGGTTTCACCTAGTTCATGCTAAAAGAAGTGAAGCACACACATAAATACCACATCAAACTTTATTCTTGTAGCTTAATACTCGAGATGAGAGGCCGGAGAGACTATGCAGCACTTGTTGCTGGCAGCTGCAGAGATGTCGGAGGTTTCGGGACAAGTCTGACAAATCTGAAGGGATCCTGACACAACTGTTTCACCATGGCATTGAGGTATTCTTCAAACTAAATACAGGATAAATTTATGTTTGATGGTTAGGAATGAATGCCCATATTATTTAGACCAAGCATGTCAAACATGCGGCCCTTTACTACTTTGACTGCGGCCCGATTTAATTTTAAGAACAAAGTATATTTTTCTGTAATTTTACTATGTATTAAGTAATGATTAAATAAACGATTAGCGTCCTACCCCCTATTCCCTAACTGAAAGTCACTCACTCACTAACGTCTGAAAAGTAAAAATATGACCACCAATTTATCAAAATTATTATGAAAAATTGACAATTATTGTTAGTCATTTTACTTCTCAGACGTTAGTGACCGAGTGACTTTCAGTTAGGGAAGAAGTAGGTACTACTCCCCAGCCAGTACTAATAGGTATATTATTTATGCAATGAGTTTATTTTTTCTTTGTGGTTGGGTTTTGCAGCCCTCTGATTCTACGGTCTTAAGTATTTGGGCCGCCAATTACTTTGAGTTTGACATGCATGATTTAGACATTTAGACGACCTCTACGGCGCGGCGGGTGAAGGTTCGCCTGCGACGCAGGAGGTTGCGGGTTCGATTCCTGCCTCGGAACAAATATTTGTACGTTCTGCAGATAATTGTTCCGGGTGTTCTGGGTATTTTCTATGTATAATAAAAAAATATCTATCTATACAATAAGTATATCAGTTATCTAGTACCCATAACACAAGCTCTGCTTAGCTTGGGGCTAGATAATGTTGTGTGAAATGTCCAGCGTTATTTATTTAATTTAATTAATAGGTACTAATTTGTAACTTGCCTTTTCAGATTTCCCAAGAGACTATCTCAATACTAAAGAAAAAAATACAACATGACTTCCTGGTGACCCCCATAGAGTGTATGTCATACAATTGTCCTAAGAACGATGTGCAAATGGCCGTGAAAGAGGAACCAAATGACACCTATCCACAGACTCCAATAATCAAAGAAGAACCAATTACCGCAATCAAAGAAGAATCACTAGAAGGAAGTGCTCTCAATGAAAATGAAGGTATGTTGAAATTTGACAACCTCCATGGTGTGGCGAGCGCTCAATCTGCTGAAACGCAAGAGGTACAGGTTCGATTCCCTCTACGGGAACTATGATTCAATGATCTGCAAATATTCGTTTTGGGTCTAGGTGTTGTGGTACTTATACTTCCTGATACCATATTACAGGAAATTTCTAGTGCGGCATCAGCCCCCCCTAATCCCTAACTGCCCGTCTCCTGGTGTAATCCCTTAGTGTCTAAGGCATTAGATGAATAGGGCTTAGAATAGATGAATAATATTTATTTTTACAGTAAGTTTGTCCATTAATTTCAGTGTCACAGTGTGTCACTACTGTGTGCCGTGCATGTCTTGGGGGTCAAGTGACGAGTTACGCCATCAGGGACACTCCACTGCAAGATGTCTACGAGAAACTTACTAATACAAAGGTATGTCTCTATCTCTGTCACACATTGGTTCTTTATTGTTCTCCTTGCGTTGTTTATAATAATAGTCGATGAATTTATCGCTGACAAGTTATAAGCCAATTTACCTACTCATTTATATTGACATACCTGCGCATACATTAGGACTTTATTGCCCATCCGCCTGACACATAATTTACCGGTTTATTTTAATTTTGTTTAATTTTTGACATTTTTATTTGTAATTTGTATTGACATAAAATTGCCATTGTTTTGACATTTGTTTATTGACCCGCTTTGTTTGTTTAATTAAGAATAAATAGTCATGCATGCATACAATTGAATTTAATAATATAATAATTTAATCTTATCTAATAAAATTGCAGCGCCCTAACGGGGTTTATGTGTAAGTACTTAACTAACCTAGTATAATAAGACCAATATGTACTTACTAATATTAATGTACTTACTGCATAAGAGCAATAAATAAATGAATATGAATAATCAGAATGCTTCGACTGACATGATCTCTTAACTAATCTAGGATAAGAAACCAACTAACACAATGTGATCTAACGTTAATTGAAATAAATGAATAGATAATAGGTACTTGTAGATTTTAGTTATTTATTTATTTTGTAGGCAAACCAACAGCTAATAATAAATACATACATTTTCACATAAAAAAACAAAATAACAAAAGAAGGTATGAACATTAGTCAACAGTAACAAAGATACACAATTAACTAAAGTAACACTAGCAATACATGTACGGTTATTATGATTTTTATTGTAGACTAAAACTGAACTAACCAACGAAAAAGTCACTGCTGAGCTGCTGCCGAGCTGAGGCTACACTCGTACAGAATAGATCCACGTCCATTGGCTTACACAGCTTGTTGAAGTTGAGATAGTTATAGATCATTACGGCCACTGACTTCAAGCCCTACGCTCTCCAGGTTCAGACGAAGTACAAGTATCAGCTCCTTGATCCGGATTTCTGGCCAGCTGGCTTTGTTTACCGACACTCTAGGGAAGCGGTATTGATAATGATGACGATATGGCGCTGCGATAGCAAAAAAAAAGTCGTGGCTATTTTCTGGGGTCACGGCGCCGGCGGTGCCCCCGCCAAGTCGAACAAAAAGCACAGCCAGCATATTTTCTTGATTAACTTTTCGGTTTGATTGATTCTTTTTCAACAAAAATCTTATAATTGTTATAGCTCAGCACGGAACATGGCATTCCTGCTACAATATGCTTCATCTGTCGAGCTCAGTTAAAGAGATGTCGGAAGTTCATGGACCAGCTGAAGAAATCGGAGAATATACTGACAGAACTGTTTCGCAATGGCATTAAGGTAATGATCCGACTATTCTTGAATTAAGCAACGTTTGTTTGTTTAGAACCATTCGAAAACTTCACTAACGTTTTCGGAACGAGATAAAACAGCTCGTAAAATTTTTGGAACGAGATAAAACTGCTTTAAAATTTTAGGAACGAGATAAAATTGCTGTATCGTTTTCGGAACGAGATAAAACAGCTCGTAACATTTTCGGAACGAGATAAAACTGCTCTAACGTTTTCGGAACGAGATAACGATCTTGCTGGTTTTAAATTATTAAGAACTAAAAATAAAAAAATCTCATGTTTTTATTAACCAATGGATCTTTGGAATTGAAAAAAATTATGTGCAATATTACAATGCTGCTGATGGATCTTGGCCGAGTTGAAGTTAGCCGCTTATCTGCGCAATCGATTTTTTAGGAGCTAATTTGTCCATCTTAGAACTGTAGGTACATGCTCTCAAACGTTGAAGGGAAACATCGTGAAGAAACAGGATGTCCTGTCCTATAACAAAGCATTTGAAGATATGCTACATGTGCAAGGAAGGAGGAGCTCTACGAGACCACTAAATCCTTTTACCACACTGGTTCTTTCATAATTGGTCGTAAAGCCCTTTTTCAGTGCGACCATTCCTCTGTGTGGTATCTAATCTAAAGCAGAATGACAAAGAAAGATCCGATGATACGAAGTTGTAGTATCCACAGTTTTAACTTTGTTTTTTTTAGTATCCCAAACATTACCAACTGGGCAACCGGTGGCGCAGCGGATTACGCTTCTCCGCGGTCGCATAAAAATGTATGTAATTATTTATTTCCAGTTAACACAGAGTACAGGGTCCATACTCAACCGCAGAGTCAAAATTAACTTAGCAAAGACCCCGGTGGAGACACATGTATGCGGAGAGAACGAAGCAGTTGCCAAACTAGCTTTTGTCAAAATACCAGTTGTCAAATTGGAACGACTCGTTATCAAAAAAGAACCCGTGGACCATGACGGTGCACTAGTTGGCGACGGTAACTTTTTTTTGTATACTACTTGGCAAGCTAACAATCATACGGCCCACCTTTTGGAAAGCAGTTACCGTAGCCTATGGACGCCTGCAACACCAAAGGCAACACACGCGCGCTGCCGACCCTGAGACATAAAGATGAAAAGTCTCATGTGCCTGTAATTGCATCGGCACCTGTACCCTTCAAACCGAAACACAGCAATGCGAACACTACTGCTTGGCGGCAGAAATAGGTACGGTGGTAGTACTTCCCCGGACGAACTCTCTCACAAGATGTTCTACTACTAAAAACCGGTCATATGCGAGTCGGTCTCGAGACCGACTGGATTTGTATGTAGAACTAGGGAGCGTCACCGCTCCGTCGTCGCAGCGCCGACGCAGCGCAGCCGCAACGCCCGTGTTGTAGCGCATTTAGTGTCGTTAAGATTTGGTACTGCTATCTTTTCCCCTTTTATTCATCATAACCGATTTTTTAAAGGTTGACTGTTAGAAATCGCTACTAAGCGATAAGACCGCCCATTGTATAAAATAGTTAGTTTTAGTTTTTGTTTGTGAAATTGTTTTTTTTTTATTATTATGCTGTGCAATTAAGTATTTTCTATCTATCTAATGGCAGAGCAATAAATAACATGATGTTTTCGCGGTTTAATAGTATTCGGAAGACTAATTTCTTAAAAGCTAGATTTAGAAATATATATTTTAAAATAAATACTAATTCTATCAACAGGTGCACGCCTAGTCTACAGCAAAAACAGGACGAAAATAACTCCAGAAGAACTATCAACAACAGATGGGGTGACTGGCACTTGGAAGGAAACAACAACTAAGGAAAAAAAAAATTGGAAAATTATTGACTGTGAGGTATGCGGCTACAAATGTGCCTCGGATTGTATAATGGCGAAACATAAACGCTTTCACGATCCAAAACGGGCTTATCCATGCGATAAATGCAATTACCGTTTCATTACATTCCCTAATCTAAGAAGCCACATACAAAGTGTCCATAAAATGAGATATAAATGTAGTAAATGTAACAAAAATTTTACAAATTCACGTCAATTTAAAATGCATCTGCTAATTCACAATGGAGAGCAAGTATATACATGTGCACAATGCAACAAAATATTTAGGCTTCGTAGTCAACTATTAATCCACAATCGCGCGTTCCATCCGAACGAACGTTACCCTTGCGAGCACTGCACTATTGTGTGCACTAGCTCGCACTTACTGCGCGACCATATCTTGAGATTTCACACGGGACGATACCCGTATTATATCTGTGATATATGCGATAAGAGATTCACCGATAAGTCCACTTTAAGAAAGCACATGATGGGCGTACACACCAAACGAACTCAATATATTTGTGACATCTGTAAAAAATCTTTTGACGTGAAGCAAACATTGAGGACGCATATAATAACTCACGCTGAAATAAAACCATATAGATGCTCATTGTGCCCAAAAGCATTCTGTACAAAATTCGGATTAAAATTACATATAAAAAATCACACTGGAGAAAAGCCATATAAATGTGAAATATGTAATAAGTGTTGCAGAGACAAAAATTTGCTTAAATGTCATATGAGAACTCACACTGGAGTTAGGCATGCCTGCGATTTATGTCTCAAATCATATGCTAACAAATTTCACTTAAAATTGCATAAGCTTACTCACACATCTCATGTACTGGAAAAACGACATGTTTGTGAAGTATGTGATAATAAATATTACTATAAGCACGCATTAAAAAGTCACATGAAAACGCACACAAAAACACGAGCAAAGGAAAGGCTATCTTTACCCTGCGACATATGCCACAAAATATTAAAAAGTAACTCTGGTTTATTAACACATATGAGGGCTCACGCCGGAGAATTCCCATATAGCTGTGATCAATGTGATAAATCATTTTCTTACAGGGCAGGCTTCAGAGAACACATCAAGGGACACTACGGAATCCAAGTTAAATCACACGCCTGTGATATGTGCCCTAAACGCTTTCGCATGAAAAACCATTTAGAAATACACAAGAGATCGCACACAGGCGCGAAACCGTACGTTTGTGATCTGTGTGATAAAACTTTCGCACAAAAAGGTGCATTAACGCGTCATATGAGAATTCACACGGGAGAAAAGCCATTTGCTTGTGACATATGTGATAAAACATTTTCTGAAGAACGATCGCGGCAGCTACACAAAATCATGAGTCACGTTAAAACTGATCAATATATCTGCGACTTGTGTTGTAGGGTGTACGCTCAAAAGGAAATTTTCATACATCATGTGAAAACTCATAACAAAAAGAAGCCATACACTTGCTATAAGTGTAAAGTATCTTTTTCTGCAATGGGCACTTTGGCCCGACACATGAGAAAACACGTGGATATAATATGTTGTATGTGCGATAAGTATTTCAAATGTGTTACTAGTTTGAGACGGCATTACTTATCAGCTCACGGGGGATTTATGCCTCTTGCTTGCAACAGATGTGGTAAAGGGTACATTATGGATGAATTGGACAGATTGGACAGACATTTGAGAGTGCACAACGGTGAAAAGCCATATGCCTGTAAATTTTGTGGTCAGTCGTTTACTAAAGGTGACGGCATGAAAAAACATATTAGGAGAATTCATATCGGAGAAAATAAATCTATGGGTTAAGATAAGTTCGATTGATAAATTGATTGATTATGTTGATTGTTTTTGTCAGGTGTTTTCAAAGATTATCTGTCACCTTGATCAATGGTTACATTTAACAAGACATTTACTAACAGAGTATGGTGAAATTTTCTCTTATTATCCATATAAGCAGCCTGAATCTTTGGCGCTAGATGTGAATGCTTTCTTTGTGACCCACATATTTGTCGCTTTTCTTTCCCTACAGTGGATTTGGTTTAATTGGTTTATGGAGAATGAATCTAGCATTGTCCCCAACTCGGAATAATTTCTGTTGTACATGGCAACATTATTCTTGACCATACCATAGATCAGTTCCTCGTTTCAATTTACACAAAACCTAGAAAGTCTAGTTTAAGCACCCTGATTTAGGTATCCTCTTTGGGTTGGATATAGGCCCATATTAATAAATCGAACTTGACTCTGAGAACTATCTCAGAGGATCTATTAATACGGGCCTTAGAGGAAGCCCACAACTTTTATTCAACCTGGAGGCCTAAAAAAGCCACTTTATTTGAATCATAATACGACGATTCATATAAAGGAATTGCTAAGGATCTGTTGAGAATTTGGAAAATGAATTGCTATCAGATGAATTTGCCACATTGAGCAATTCATCTGGTAGCAATTCATTTTACGAATTCTCAGCAGATCCTTAGCAATTCCTTTATATTAATCGTATTATGATTCATAAAAAGTGGCCTTTTTAGACCTGCTGAAGTGTTCTTTCTATTGATTATTTTTTATTATTGTTAAGAATAAAGCTTTTCCTAGAGTCCTGGGGTGCGATTTTTGAATGTCACCGAGTGCCTAAATATGAAGAAGGCTGCAAATCAGCGTTTTTTCAGATGTACTGGATGAGGCTTTGGAAATCGGCGATTATCGGCAATTTAACTGACGTTTAATCACTTGATGAAATTCAAAAATCGCACCCCTGGCGTTTGAAAACGCTACTTTTCAAGCGTGTTAACTAGACCCTTAACAAAATCTATCGTGTTAATTTACCATCAGAAGTCCAAATTTTATTTATTTATAAGTGTAAAGTTCTAAGTAGTCGTTTCTAAGTTTTATGTAAATACCAACGATCTCTAATACTCACATAGATATCGGGTCGGCGCAATAAAAACGTCTCGGTGATTATAAGCTCACTTGAAAAGTGAGTTTGTATTTGATTTAGTTCGCTTCAAACAAAGCCAATGTAAACCCGTGTCACAATGCCGCAATGTATATTTAAAAGTTGCAAAAATAATCCCCGAAAAAACAATTTAACGGCCGGAGTGTCTTACTTTCGTTAAGTACATGTAGAATAAGTTGTATTTTAAGCTTTAAACTAACAAATAGTATGAAATTTTGATCAAAATTACCGATTTTAAACCACCGCTACAAATGTTTGGCCAACGTTGACGCAAAATTGTCTGTAACAGAACAGTAGATGCATGGAGTAGATTTGTATTGTAATAATTTGTTTTTACCAGATCTTTAAAAAATTTTAATACTACTTTTGTGTCTGTTTGTTGAACTCTCATCAGATACTTGGCTTTCCTTTTTTTTATTTTAGCTTTCCGAGCAATCCATTTACGCTACTGTTATTTAACCAAATCTTTGGTTAACAACCCCTTTACATCTATACCAACTGATAATGAGTCCTCTCGCTTTGTTAAAATTTATGAACCAGAATCACTTATAGAACACATTATCGTAAAAAAACAGTACTTTTTCAAATTCTTTTATCATATTATAGGTATATTTCCCAAATATCAAATAAATGCCCAACCTACGGCAGGCGCCTGTACGCCCGCCCTCAAGCGCTTTACGGTTTTTGTTGGAAAACTTTGATGGTCGATATCTTTTTTTATTATGAAACGAGACAAACGTAACAGAACATATATTTTTTATATTTGAGCTTTTTATAACTAGGGCTTCATTATCAGCCTGTAGGTACGCAGAATGGAAAATTTTTAATGTTGAGCTGTTTTAAACATTTTGGGTTTTGATCAAATTATTGCACTAAACTGTACTTGTATTATAAAGATTGTAAACATGAATATAAAGATGTGGAATTTAGTGATATTTTTATTTGTGACATCCAGCGATAGACATCTTGGCCAAAAACATAAACATACACATAAATATACACACAACAGAACGTTAATAAAATAACAAGTATATATACTATCAATATCAAACATACATGCCCAAAACATAAATAATTTTAACTTAACTTTAACGTGCATATTATAAATTATTTAAGTGATCAACGCGACTCCATACCTTCTGTAGTTAAATTTGAAGAAGCAAACAGAAGCGAAACCATGGAAACGGATGGATGTATCTCGCAAGGTAATAACGGGAAAAAGAACTTTATTTGTAGCTCTTTAAGGTTGATTTCACACTAGTTGTTTAACCCATGTCTTTTGATTTGACAAGTGACAGGAGTAATATAATTGCTTTGCTCGTTTTTTGTGACGAATGATCGTAAGTGTAAGATAATATTTTGAAGATTTGCTACTTTTTTGCTAGGTGTCATGGTTGTAATTAGGTTGAACTTAGAACTGTTTTAAAACTTTCATCTTTGTTCGTTAGTAAACAAATGTAGCTGTATAAGTATGTATCCATGCGGACAGTTTTTAGCTTTCATTTTGTACGTGACCCTGGATCTATTGTGAATTATAAGATCGTTGGTAAATACAATCATTTACAAAATTGGAATTTAATCTTGATTTTATAAGTTAGCTTGGGTACAGGATGTACCAGTATTCGTATGCAATCCCAAAATTCATGAATAAAAATTATCATACTTTACATCATGCATGTCAAACTCAAAGTCATTGGTGGGACAAATGCCTAAAGACTATAGAATCAGTGGGCCACAAAACCCAACCCTAAAGAAAACAAACTGTAGGGACTCTAAAAACTGTAAGGGGTTTAGGGGGGCAGCGCTACCTACTAAGTATATATCTATATATACCTAGAAGGTAGTACTGCCCCCTATTCCCTAACTGAAAGCCACTCGGTGACTAACGTTTGACAAGTAATATGACTATCAATTGACAATTATTTAAGATAATTTTTCATATTCTTGCTTGTCAAACGTTGGTCACCGAGTGACTTTCAGTTAGGAAATAGGGGGGCAGGACGCTAATCGTTGATTTAATCACTACCTAATAGTAAAATTACAGAAAAATATACTATAATAATGTTCTTAAAATTGAATCGGGCCGCAGTCAAAGCTGTTAAGGGCCGCATGTTTGACATGCTTGCTTTACATGAATAAAAACTTGTATTTTATGAATTTAGGGATATCGACTTTTTCTAAGCTGTTTGACAATGATACAATAATTTATCCATATTTATTGTTTTTATTTTTACTATAGTGGATTCGATAAATTGACGTATAATTGATTGTTTACCTAAATTAGTATAATTTTGATTTTAATAAATTCATATTTTATTATGTTATCTCTTTTTGTGCCGTAGTGTTCCTGGCCTAAGAATAGACCCCTCCTCCCGTGGATGTAGTGAAAGCTTTACTAAGGGAATTCACCAGAGGCTGAACTGGAGTAATTTTAGTTTATAAGACGATTCAAAATGATCCTTGTGATTTCAATGAATAAAATACTTTTGATTTGATGGTATCCATCTGAGTACTTATCACCAACTGCGATCACCAATCCGCCTGCCAAGCGTGGTGATTATGGCAAATACCCCCCCATTGTACTAAAGGACAATGGACAAGGACTCGATGGGGGAGACCTCGTCCAGCAGTGAACGTTAGGCTGGTGATGATGATGATGATGATGAGTCACTATACTAAAGGGCTTCACACACAGCAGCTATAACGTAAAGATGTACATTTATTTATTTATCAAACAAAGTGATTACAAAAAATTTGGTTAGTAATGTCTTAAAACCTAAGTTAGGTTTGTCTAGACACTAGGTTCTCGATGAATTAAGTTTTTATTTTAAAATACGTCTCAAACACGAGCAATTTCAACAAACAAATGCATGAAATATTTTAAATACCTACATAACAATAAACTAGCTAGCAAACGCACACAAAAGCGACACAATCGCAGAGTGGATAGTATTCCCGTGCAGTCACTAATAACCGGTTGCAGCTCGGTGCGCACTCAATAGGCGTGGATGTGTGCGCTTGCGCTACAAAGGATGCTCCATTTTATGCCATAGTCATTACATGATATTCAAAAAAATTTTTTTTTTTTTTTTTTTTCATTATAGAACAATACATCTCATTACATCTTTCCATACAAATCGTCAGAAGAGCACACACGACAGGCTATAAGGTATATTTTTACAATGGTATTTTACGGAATGTAATGTATGTACATTAACCATTAGGCATGAAGTATCAATTTTAAAAGTGTTCCGTACAAAGTTCGTAAAAACGGAATACTTTTAAGTAGGTATTAATATAGACGTTCGAATATGGTGCATCCGAACCGAGTCGTACAGTCATATGCGACTCATTAAAGACCTTGATGATGAAGATTTTCGTATATATCTTCGCATGAGTTCCCCCATAAAATACAATAATCAATTATTTGGTACACGTCACATAAGTAGTACATGCCTAGGTACATTTACTATACATACTACAGTATAGTAGGTATATGTACAGTGTGTGCTGATCCTACACTTTTGTAAGTAGATCACACGAGGCATACCAAACGCGGTCAGCCTCTACCCGTCAGCCATGTGAGAAAGTGTCCCTGGGCCCGTCAAGCTTGTAACGTGGCTAGTAATTATAAAATATTGGAACGGAAAATAATACACGTAAGTAATTAGAATCTTCTGACTTTATTATTTCATTTCAAACCCAAACACCTCGTACAGTAAAGACTCCAACATACATTATTATATCATTACGTTAACAACAATAAAGAAATAATACCTATAATCAAAATT
Source organism: Epirrita christyi (assembly GCA_951392215.1). Classification (NCBI taxonomy): domain Eukaryota; kingdom Metazoa; phylum Arthropoda; class Insecta; order Lepidoptera; family Geometridae; genus Epirrita; species Epirrita christyi. Next base: position 10,757,057 of record OX595848.1, read on the forward strand.
AATGAAATTACAATTAATATATAAATAGTTAGATTAACACTTTATTGATCACCACAAAAACAAAAAACAAATATAATAATATATTATACTAAAAATAATAAAATTAAATTCATATACACTGAAATAATTCGTCAGAATAAGCAGTTACATTAATAATAACGTTACGTTAATTTATGTGATACTTATTCTATGTCAATTAATTCCTCATAGCTATAGAAAGTGTTTGTCAATAGGTCACCACCCTACTATGTTGGATTGGTGATAGCAGTATGGTGGGCTTCATCTTTCTCACGTGCTCGCTGGTGAAGGAAAAATTCTAGGATCCGGAAAAATATTCTAGGTGAACAGGAGCTTTTGACATGATTCTCCTCTACCTAATTAATTCTGGTGTGACGTTGCGGAAACCCATTCAACAATATTGAGTACCTCCGAAGACCGATGGTCAACGACCTCCGTGGCGAAATGGGCGAGTAGCCGGCTGAGATTCAAGAGGTTGCGAGTTCGATGTCCGCTGCGGGACAAATGTTTGTATGATCTGCTAATATTTGTTCCGGGTCTGGGTGTACCATTGAAGTAGTTCCTGATACCTACGACACAGGGAATCCTAGTGTGGGATCAACACTATACGTATGTGACTGTTATGTTATGTCCATCAAAGGTTCTAGGTTAGGAAAACCAATAGGGTGAAAGTCCAGTGATACTAGTAGATAGGTAGGTAACTACATATATTTTTAGCCGCCCAATAACGGAATATTGGTTATATTGGCAGAGAAAATCTTTAGTAGAACCAAGATCGCCGACGTAGCTCTAAGTACTTCAGAAGTGGCAATGGGCATGCCTTGAGGGTATTTACACTTTTTACACTACTAGTAATATATCTTCTTTCTTTATCAGCCTGTTTACGTCCACTGCTGGACGAAGCCTCCCCCCATTGAATACAATGGGGGGGATTTGTCACAATCACCATGCTTGGCAGGCGGATTGGTGATCGCAGTTTGGTATTAAGTACTCAGATGAATGCTGCTGGCCAGCTTCCATTTATAATGGTACTAGTGGGATAAGTCAGTCCCAATTGTACCATCAAAGGTACTAGTGGGACAAATTGGTACCAATTGTACCATCAATGGTACAATCCCATCCCCTGATGTAGGTAACCCTTTAGTTTGCTTTTAGGACATCCACAGGAGGAGGGCCGGACACACCACGGCCTAAGAATAGACCCCTCCATCCAGAGTCTCGAGCACCGCCGTAATGTTGCTAGCCTTTCCATTTTCTATAGGTTGCATTTCGGAGAATGTGCCCAGGAACTATATGATCTGATCCCACCATCTCCTTTTCATCATAGGACGAGCAGGCGCACGGCTCAGTACCATCCTTACCTCATTAGTATTCCTTCCATTCGTACTAAGCGTTTAGGTTCCACCTTTATTATGCGAACTGCTAAGGAGTGGAACTCGTTGCCGTTGTCTGTCTTTCCTGAAAACTATAATTTGGGTCTTTTCAAGGCAAGAGTGAATAGGTGTCTTCTAGACCTTCGTGCTCCATCGTCGGCTGCATCATCACTTACCAACAGGTGAGATCGCGGTCAAACGAGGGTCAATAATTGTAAAAAAAAGAAAAGAAAAAAAAGCACTTTAAAAGATACATCAATTTATTTAACTAACAATTTATTACTTACACAAAACACGAAATTTATAACGAGAGTTTAAATTAAATTTATTACATTTAATAAATTTGATTTTATATAATTTTATTGAGTTTATACAAATTTAAATTTATAAAAAAATGGGTCATTCCCAGTATTACAACTTCATTGGTAATAAGTTGCTGGTAGCCTAATCTGCAGATTGTAATCTGCAGATTAGGCTACCAGCAACTTATTTGCCTCATTCGTCATCTGCAGATAAGGTGCTGCCTCATTGAGGATTCAGACCATAATAAATAGGTCGCGCAACCGAGTTACGAGCGCTCGACGAAAATGGTGGGGTTGATTGCGTATGTCCTCTTTCTCTCTATCCCGTCGCGAGACACGTCTCGTCGTCTCTAGAAACCCAAAAAATTACTACTGCGCATTGAAGGTAACTCGTTGCGCGACCTATACCGGCTAACTAGACAGCTATCTTCAATTTTCTTATTGTATTTTCTTGCGAGCAATTGGGACAAGTAAGTATAAAAGTACCTACGATATTATTCAATAGGTAAACAAATATTATAAGCCTTATTTTTTTATATCTCTACGATTAAACTTAGAAGTATTCAAGATGGTGGAATTGTATTGACGACCTCCGTGGCGTGGGTTCGATTTCCGCTGCGGGAAAAATGTTTGCATGATCTGCAAATATTTCTTCCGGGTCTAGGTGCGATATTCAATCTTATTACGAGCCTACGGGTAAAGGAATGTTTAATTTTGACGTAATGGAATAGAAAGGCATTCATTTTTACATTAGCCGCACTCTACCTACTTGTACAATATAAAGATTATTAAAAAAAAAAACTACTTTCATGTGTCGAAAACCGGTGAAACAATCTATAATAGCGTTGAAATTTGAACAATATCAATTAGTTCATGTAAGATCCGCACAATATTGAAGTAATTTGGCGCTAGGTTGGCATTCAAATTACACAATTTCAATACCCATCGGAATTGTTTTCAAGAGCAAGGCAGCAGGACTTTTTTATGAATAACTTAGCACTTAGTGGCTTGCAAATAGCTTCGCACCGACCGACACGACATTTAGTTGCAATAGTAGATTATGCACAAAGGGAATAAAGCAGGGAGGGAGGGACTCGTAAAGTCCTGAGTGAAGTGAGAGTCAAGCTGCCCAAGACGAAGACAGGCTTTATTCCAGAGGAGCATACTCTACTTTTCACACCTACTGCGAGGCAATAAAAGGTCAGGGCTCCATTAAATAAGTATCGTCTGTTTTGATAAACTCTGGAGTAGAATCATTATCGTTCGACATGTTTTGTTAACACTAATATTGTCACTGACATAATATTATATTACAAAAATATTACAATAACATTCACTGAAAATCACAGTACCAAACATCTCTTTTGTTTCACATTCTTTAAAATCGCGCCTATTTCTTTTTTTTTGGAGTTTTGCTGTAATGGCCAGTTCGATTTTCGAACAAACCTCTTTACAATGCCATATGGGCATTATTTTACTGTTTTCCACGAGTTTCCAACACGAATTTGACGTTCTAAATTCAAATCACTTTAATCCCTAGGGAGTTTCATACAACTTTATATCCCTAGAGAGATAATGTTTTACTTTACGTTGAGGTTGCATGATAATAATTACCATTGTCGAGCAGGGTGGTGTGAAAATATTTTTTTAAGTGATTTGAATTTGGAACGTCAAATTCGTCTGGAAACATGGAAGTAATAAGTACTACGTACAACAGGAATGAGCTCTATCTGTGCATCTTGCAGCTAAAATAAAGAAAATAAATCCTTATGCTAAGGTCGTAAGAGTCTTGTTGCGCGCAAAATAAAAATGAAGCCGAGTGAGAGGGCAACCGCTGAACGCTGTGTCCCGTCCGTTCTAACAGTGACTTGAGAGTTGCCAGAGTTAAGTTGATTTCAATCCTTTCGTTGTTAGTAGAAAAATATGCGATTGATGTAATGTAATGAAGTAAAAACATTTACTTCTAAAATGTTTCTAAATATAAATAATAATTTATTACCGACATGTTAAAGCAATATTATTTGTTGCTAGTACGTGTAATTATTAATACTTAATGTTAATTTCAATGATATTTTGTATTAGGTATTATACTTATTTAACTAATTATTTAATACTTAAATTAATGTAACGTTATAGGTAGTACCTATAATGATTGTATTTTTAGGTTATATTTATAATTTTATAGCTAGCTTAGAGTACACTATAGTACCTTCCACATTGACATATAATGAATATTATGAATAAATTACTATTGACTAAAACCTTATTAACGCAAAAATTTTGCGATTGGCGTATAGGTTTTCTTTTATTTGTATGCATGGAAGTAATAAGTACTGTACGTAGTACTTATTACTTCCATGTTTGTATGAAATACGGACACCTGACCTGACAACCCCACAAGAAATCACCAAATCGGACGTTAATGGCGGAGTGTTTTTAAATTTCGTGATATTTTTGAAGAATTTTAGTTAAAATGGGGAGAATTTGTGTCGTGGAGGCTTGCGGAAGCGAGTATTATCCTGATTGTGGTTTATCTTTTCACAGGTAATAGTTTTAAACATAATTTGTTAGTGAAGAATTACGGTGACCATGCATGACTATCCAATCCTAGTTCAAGAACAAATAACTTAAATACCTATGCATTTTTTATTCCTGTCTCTATTAAAATAGCTTTGTTTCAATTTCAGATTTCCTAAAGATCCTAATGTTAGGGAAATATGGATAAAATATTATACCCATGACCTCTACCCGAAAACTGACCGATGGGTTTGCGGCAGAAACTTCACAAGACTGTTTTATTTTGCAGTCTGATTTAGAATTAAACTTAAATGTAAACTTAACTGTTTTTTTCTTACCTAATTAATTAAATATACCACAATAGTTAGCTTATCGTAATTTTATCTCAGTCTAGCTGCATGTCGTGTCCCACAAGGACCAGTAGGCAGTAGGTAAGTACCTACCTATATGACGCGAGTGTGAAAAGCAAGCAAAAACAGCAAATGTATAGTGCCGCAAAGGGCAAGTTTATCATTAGCATCTCCGATTTAAATCCATCTCAAGCAATGATTTGCTGACGTCAGATAACAAATTATTTTTTATAATTATTGTCCTTAAATCATATTTCAATATAGTCACCATCGCCAGAGAGGGATAAAAGATACAGTTCCATGTCTGGAAACTCGTGGAAAAATCCAAGTAAAAAAATGTCCATATAGCATGGTAAAGAGGTTTGTTCGAAAATCGAACTGGCCACCAAAAGAACTAAAAAAAAGAAATAGGCGCGATTTTAAAGAATGAGAAACAAAAGAGATGTTTGGTGCTGTGTTTTTCAGTTAACTTTATTGCAATATTCTATAATAATATATACAGGGTGTAAAAGGACAGCTCCCGAATACTGAAGGTACAGGTAAAGCTACCTATGCCATAGCTATATAAAATAGCTTTCGCCTGAGAGGTAATTTATACCGGAGAAAACCTTCTTTTTCGTTTCGTATCGTATTTGTCAGCCAGCAATGTGCGCATTTATTCTGGCCGCGCGAGTTCAACGCTCCCGGTCAGCTGATCGACCCGTACCGAAAATATTTTTTATGTGGTTTTCATTGCTTTTTTTGACGTTTTTATTTATTAACGAGTTTTTAATGACGGAAATTAGGTTTTGGTGTTCCTTTAACGATATTTTATGGATATTTATAAAGAAAACACGAAAAAAGCGGCCCAAAAGTGAGCATTTTTTTTCGTGTTTTTTGAGCATATACAGGATGTTTTTTTGAAATGGGACAGTAGGTGGATATCCGAATCCATAACATAAGAGATACGGGAAAACTAACTTTGTAACCATTTACTCATTTTGTATGAAATCGATTTTGGCATAGTTATTTTTTTGGTCAAGCGTGAGTTCTCCATAAAAATGAGTTGTTATGATTAAATTTTTTTTAATGCGTGTACTGTCTACTCAGTTTCATGTAAGGATTGTTTCATTGTATGGGAAGAATTGTTTTCATGCAAAATGAGTAAATGAAAAAACAAAGACAGTTTTCCCGTATCTCTTAAGGATTCGGATATGCCCATACTGTCCCATTTCAAAAAAACATCCTGTATATTTTCAGAATCATGGTCTGAATGCACTGTTTCAGTTTTCGGACTTTTCGGGAGTAGTCTTTTTACGCCCTCAATCCTCTTTTTGCCGCGTCAATGGCAATATTAGCGTTAACAAAAAATGTCGAGCGATAATGATTCTACTCATTTTATGGAGCCCTGGCTCTTTATTGTATCGCAGTAGGTGTGAAAAGTAGAGTAGGTATGCTCCTCTGGAATAAAGCCTGTCTTCGTCTTGGGCAGCTTGAACTCCTCGCTTCACTCAGGACTCTATGTTATATACGCTCAGGGTTCAATATGCCGCCCGCGACATATTGCCACTGCTTTATTCCCTTAGTGCATAATCTACTATTTCATAGTGAATCCTTCAGAGTACCTATTTGAGTCAGACAAAAATGGCTTTCCACCAATGTGTTCTCGTAGTCAAAAATCACTTTGCTGACTGAATATTTTAGAGCATGTGTGGCAGGCTTTTTAGTTTCGCCAGTATGAGCCATAATGTGATGTTTCAAAAACCATCGCGCCGCCGGCTAAGATTTTTAGAGCATGTATGGCAGGCAAATTGATTGTTAGTTACGCCAGGTGAGTCATAATGTGTCGTTTTAAATTACTTTGCCGACCGTATGCTTTAGAGCATATATGACAGGCAAATTGCTTTTTATTTTCGCCAGTATGAGTCATAATGTGTCGTTTCAAAGTACCTTGACGACTGAATGTTTTAGAGCATATATGGCAGGCATATGGTCTTTCACCATTGTGTGTTCTGATATGTATTGGCAAATAACCTTGTCTGAATGTTTTAGAGCATATATGGCAGGCAAATTGCTTTTGCTTCTTATTTTTGTCAGTATGAGTCATAATGTGTTGTTTCAAAGCAACTTGATGACGGAATGTGTTAGAGCATATATGGCAGGCATATGGTCTTTCACCAGTGTGGGTTCTAATATGTACTGGCAAATAACATCGATTACTGAATGTTTTAGAGCATATATGGCAGGCATATGGTTTTTCACCAGTGTGTGTTCTAATATGTAGTAGCAAATCTTTTTTTTGTCTGTATGCTTTAGAGCATGTATCGCAGGAATATAGTTTTTTAGTTATATGTCTGTCAGTATGAGTCATAATGTGTAGTTTCAAATGACACCGCCGACCAAATTTCTTAGAGCATGTATCGCAGGCAAATTGCTTATTATTTTCAGCAGTATGATGCATAATGTGTCGTTTCAAAGTACCTTGATGACTGAATATTTTAGAGCATATATGGCAGGCATATGGTCTTTCACTAGTGTGTATTCTGATAATATGCCTTTTCAAGTAAGCTTTTTGTCTGAATGTTTTAGGGCAATTGTCACAGTCATAACTGGATTTTCTAGTGTTATTTTTTATTTTAGATTTTTTATTTTTTATCACCTTTTCTTTCTTGCGTTTCTCGGTTGTATTATTATGCTTTTTACTGTAGTCCATACTACCTTTCCGGCATTTAACACTTCGTTTTGGTGTTATTATAAAAGAGTTATCTGGTAAGTCTTCATCACGTTCGGAAGAGTTTAGATCTGATTCTAATTCGAATTTCATGCTGCCATTTCCATCAAGAATTCCAGCTGTAGAGTCATCTGTTAAAATAAGAAATTGTTGACACGACAATCTAAGTACTTAACACATACAAATACAAATTAATCTTCTCCTTTTAGATTTAATAACTCAACATTGTTTTCGATCAGTAAGCCACGACTTCTACGCCCCTATTGGTCGGTTTTAATATGTCCTCTCGTATGTGGTCGGGCATAATATGCATGAGCGCAAGTGAGGATTATTCAGAGTGGGCGCTCCACAACCACAGTGGCTGTGGGATGGATCAATATATCCCCATTTTGCCATGTTGTTTCGACATCGACCCACTTGAGGCCGGAGCCACTCAAGGGATTTCCAAATAAGCCTCTGCATCCCATATCCTGTCTCACGCATTATAGACCATTCATAGAGTTCGAATGAGGAAAAGTTAACATTATCCCATATCCTTTTGGAGACCTTCCGCTGGTGTGATGTAGTTTATAACTATAGGTAAAAGATTATTCTCCAGTGCAAATAAGAATTCTTCAGTCAGATCAACCATATTTAGTGAGAACATTTGGCACACACAAATTCCTTTTTTTCAACTTTGCAAGTACGAATATGTTTTTTCAAATTAGATATCTGAACGAATTTCCTAGGACATGTTTGACAGTGATATGGCGTTTCACCAGTATGAGTTCTGATATGTCTTATCAAAGAACCTTTATGAGCGAATGTGTAAGAACACTCATGACAGGCATGCGGCTTCTCACCGGTGTGAGTTCTAATGTGTTCTTTTAAATGTGGTTTTTGATTGAATTGTTTAGAGCATATAGTGCAGGTATATGGTGCTTCACCAGTGTGAGTTCTAATATGTAGTTTCAAAACGACTGAGTCAATAAATGTGTCGCCACATGTACCGCAAGCATATGGCTTTTCTCCCGTGTGAATTCTTATATGCCTTTTCAAATAAGCTTTTTGTCTGAAACTTTTAGGGCAATTGTCACAATCATAGGTCGGTGATTTTATTTTATATTTTTTTAAATCATTTTGATATCTTTTGTCTTGTAATGTTGAAATTTCTGCTTTTACTTCCAAACATTTTCTGGTTGTTTTAGTATTTGGCATGGTATATTCTTTTAGAGTAGATTTTTCGCATTTCATACCATTTCTTTGTGGAGTATCCGCGTCAGAAGAGGTCAATTCATGCTCTTGTTTATCTATGTCCATGTAGTCATTTTGAACGGACAATGCATCTGTAAAAATATAGTGATTACAAAATTGTGCAATTGGACAAGCTTGCAAGCTACAGATTACGATTCAGTTTGCTTAAAGCTGTTATTTAGGTAATGGGAAAATATGCACATACATAATTATATCAATTGCCATTGGATTATTTTGCGTTCGTTGTGGTATTCTATAGAGGCCTATGTTTAGCAGTGGATTTCTATAGGCTGATGAAGCCTTGTAAATTAGCATGCGAGAAACCAGAGGCCTCGCCATGAGCTCTTATAGCGATTCAGTTCAAAAACTATTCAGTACAAATTATCGGTTCGTCGTTGAAATTCATCATCATTGAATAGTTTTAATCGCAGAAGTCCTTCTGCTACTGTGGTCTGATTATTGGACATTTGTTAGGTTTGTTAGAAATGTCAACAAACACATTTTACACAACATTATCTAGCTCCAAGCTAAGCAGAGCTTGTGTTATGGGTACTAGATAACTGACATTACATGGGTAGATATTTTTTATTATACATAGAAAATACCCAGAACACCCTGAACAAATATTTGCAGATCGCACAAATGTTTGTACCGAGGCGGGAATCGAACCCGCAACCTCCTGCGTTGCAGGCGAACCTTCGCCCGCCGCGCCACAGAGGTTGTCTCATCACGGAACCGATATTTTGTACTGAATAGTTTTTGAACTGAATCGCTATAAGAGCTCATGGTAAGGCCTCAGGATGTATTACTTACTTTCTGTATCAATAACCACAAATTTTCTTTCCACTGGTTCAATCTTTATATTCACTTTTGAATTTTCAACCTCTAAGACATTGGGTATTGACACAATTGTAGCAGACGCTGTTATAGTGTATGGAGCATTCTTCCGTATGGTGCTATTGGTGAGAGTTTCTTGCGTCAGCTGAAAACAAAGGAACACATAATAACATACATTCATAATACCCAACTGTCACATACGTAGTCATGATCCTCACACTAGGATTCCCTGTGTCGTTGGTATCAGGAACTACGAGTACCATGGTACCATAACACCCAAACAACATACAACAACATAACATATTATGTTAACAATAACATGTCTAAAGGTTTTGCAATAGTTGCAACAGAGAGCAGTGCTGGTGTTTTAGTGGGCGGGACCCCTCTCGATTGTAATGTTTATTTTAGTGAACTTTAATAGGAAAAACAGACAGTTGATACGTTATGACGACCTCTGTGGCGCAGCGGGCGAGTAGCCGGCTGAGATGCAAGAGGTTGCGGTTTTGATTCTCATTGCGGTATAAATGTTTGTATGATCTGCAAATATTTGTGCCTAGTTCCTGATACCCACGACACAGGGAATCCTAGTGTGGGATCAAGAATATGTATGTGACTGTTGGGTGTTATGTTATGTATGTTATGAGGGACGCCTATGTCCAGCAGTGGACTTCTACGGGCTGATGATGATGATAACGGGAGCAAATGATAAATTCCAGGTGGGAGTGTCAAGATCTGCACTGAAGTCCCGCTGTGGGGTGTATTGTGCACTGTGCTGCTGAGCTAACCACAACGCTAATTTAGTATACAATTTGTTATGATACCTCAAACCCATTATGAACGAGTTGTGTTAGGAACTCCTCCGATGTCTGCGACAGCTCTACAAATTTGCAGCATTTTAGCAACAGTATGTGGCATATATAGCACACTGATTCAGGCCTACCATCACTTGTAATGAGCTGTAACAATCACACAGTAAGTATTAAAAAATAAATAGTTTATTACTTGATTATATTCCATGTAAACATCATTGTGAGCCTGTAAAAGTCCACTGCTGGACGTAGGCCTCCCCCATAGAACACCATGATTACCACAATGGGCCCCCCCATAATCACCACACTTGGCAGGCAGATTGGTGATTGGAGTAATTTCTGATAGATCCTGTGGTTTAGATTTGCCAGATGATGGATGCTGCTGCCCATCCCTTAGTAGGCTTTCACAGCATCTTTTAGACCACACCACATTCTATTTATACAAGGGGCACTTTAGCAACTCCTTTTTGACAGTGTTTAATTTTATAAAAAAGAGTCAATACAATTATTTTTAATGAAAAATAGATAAAACAGAGTGTTTATAGCCAATTTAATTTATAAAAGAAATGAGATTGCTTTATTGTTATTAACATGTCCCTAGCATAAACATAATTGACTTTAAGTATCAATCATTGTTTATGATACAAAGGTACATAGCATAATTCTGTCCATCCAAATGTTGCATTGAAGAAATTGCTTTCAGCATTATGACCGCCCATGGAGGACGGGTATTGGTATGTTAATCTGGTGGTTGGTAGCTGGTCTAGTACCTAACTTAATACTCTTAACGTAATAATAATAGCTCTAATAATAGGTACACACCTGATTGCTTGTAAGTTTTTCAAACAATGTTTGTAGTTGGGTGTTTGCAATTTTTTTCATTCGCTTTTCATTGGATAAACACACTCTACAAACAGATGCAAGCGACATTTTTACTGTAGTTCTAAGGTAATTTTTCTAACTGTAATGTAAACAGAATCTGTGAATTTCACTTCGTTTCGCTTAGTCTTGGAGCAAGGAATATACCTAGTCACATTATTCCTTAGAATCAAAAAAAGTACTCTATGCTTGGAATAAAATAAGGACTAAAACACCATTATTCTGAGGAGCACACGGGCGCACTCATAGCATAGAACAACTGAACTGGGGCGCATTATGCACTATGTCTATAGTCTACTAGGGTGCGTTCAGAGGGTACACTCTGGGTGTTAGTTGTCGCCTGAGTGTATGGTTGTTCCGTTCAGAGGCTCGGTTAAAACACTCGATTAGCGTCACGTGACATTAACCAAACACCCAACTCGATGAATTCTGACGTCTGTCAAAGTCAAATCATGATTTTGTCGCCGGAGTGTATGGTTGTTCCGTTTAGAGGCTCAGTTAGGGCGTTCGGTTAGCACCACGTGACCCTAACCGAACAACCACCAAGAACGATGGTTGTAAAACACTACGAGTCTGACGCTTGTCTGACGCAAGGTCTGACTGACGTCTATCATAATCAAATCTAGGTATGACGTCCATCAATCAAAATCGAATCATTTTCATTCATAATGTTTATGTTATGTATTGAGAACTAAATGAGAATCAAATCGTGTTATTTGGAACCATAACTAAGTTTGGAACGTATAGTTCGTTTTAATCTCGGTCGGTCGGTGATAATAACATAACTAATATCTATCACTAAAATTGTAAACACTCTAAGGCATGCCGGCATTTTAGTAATCGATTCGTAGTACAATTTTTGTAATAAACTCATTTGTATTTTTAATTTATTACAACCCACGCGCTCTGACACCATCGTAGTGCAGGAATTCCTGGCCTTAGTTCCAGGAACTAGACGTTAAGGACCGGTTTCCTTGGAAATATTCGGAGCAAATTGTAGCCGAGTTGAAAAATGAAGTCCAACAATTGAGCAATACCAAAACCAGAGTACCAACGATATCACTACAGTCAGCGCAAAATGTAAATGGGCGGCGTCACCCGATGCCATACCTTACTGGTCAGCATTGATACGGTAGCGACTCATGACACCGATTCGCAGGTAAATTACTGCCCAGCCACGATGACCTCGGCTCCCAGGATGTCAACACCACAGCCTGTGACTTCTCCTGCTCCACGTTATCGCCAGCAGAAGAGTTACGCGCAAGTGTCCTGCCAGCTTCAGCTGCCTCACTCGGTGCCTTGCGTTGAGGCCCTTCAGGGGAACGTGGCAACTAAACTCATTCTAAGAAAGCCAAAGATTTAAATCTTTGAAGAAAGCAAAGTGTCAACGCGGACAACTTCACCCTCGTCACACCCTTGTGGAGAAAAGACGTCAGCCAATATCAACGTGGCACCAGCAAAATACCGACAGAGTCGACAAAACAACATGCAGTTGAGCTGACTGTCAAGATTTACCTCTTCCGAATAAGCGATTAGAAAGGAATCACTATAACTGCATGTTATATGTAGAAGATGCACGTTTAGAGACTTCTCAGAATCCCTGCCACTACCTCTAATTATTAGTTACTTCAAAATGGGTACCTACTTGTTAAGTTATTGTCAGATTTATGGTTTGTTGTAAATTGTAATACCTACAGAATAAATAAAATAATCAATTATTATTTTATTAATCAAAATAGTATTTATTAGTAAACCAACTGTGCGTAGTCAGAAACCTTCCCAGGTGTGCGCTAAAAGGGTAGCTTTGCTACACTCGCCACACTTTCCTCCTTCAATTCACAGAACTCACACTCGCACTGGACAAAGAAACAGTCATTTTTATCCATACCTAATCATCACCAGTGATCATAAATTGATGCAATATATAATAGAATAGCTAGAAAGGTACATAGTATCTACTGATTTTAGAACTATTGATGGCCAATATCTAGTGATTTCATACTATACATACCGCTATAACAACAAATAATAAAAAAAAGCATAAAATCATTATTTAAGGAGGCTCCCTTACAACGAACGTGATTTTTATGCCTTTTTATAGATACGGAACCCTTCGTGCGCGAGTCCGACTCGCACTTGGCCGGTTATTTAATATGCATACATTGTGTAATGTACAACAGCACTATACAAAAAAAGGATTCAAGATGCAATCGTTTATTTGTAAGAATACACATAGTTTTACACGTTTAGGTCTTAAATTTATGTTAGTCGATGCATTCAGCCTGCATGTAGGCATACAAATATAAAATATAAAAATGACAAATTAATTAAGAATTTACATTTCAAAAAAATCCCTAGGACTTCAAGATATTAAGTCGGCCCTGGACATATTCAAATATTTCAATCAGCAAAATCTTCCTTTTAAAAGAGCAAAGGCTCTCTTTATGCATTACGGACTTTGGGCTAATCTAGTGTTGAAATCTCTTTGCTGTGAAGTCATTTGGGCTAATCTAGTGTCCAAATCTCTTTGCTGTGAAGTCAATCTGCTTCAATCTATAAATGGCACTATGCATCAACTCAAATTTGGGTAAACTTTATCACCAATAATATAGTGGTCATCAGGTATCACAATATTTCCTCGAGTCACATCTTTATTAATGCCACTGTTAATTAAAATTCTTCTATCATTGATTGAATTAGGTTGACTAACAAATATATCTCACACAATAAATCTGTAACACACAAGGCTTGCAGTATTACGGTTGATATATCGCTCTGGAAAATCTTTTGGGGCGTTAATTGGTATATATAATAAGTACCATCAATAGCAACAATTATGCCACATAGATTGCCTCATCTATTGAATTTGTCACTGTTTATTAAGCATCTTTCTTGAGTCGGCCAAGTTATAAAACTTTTGCTTAAGCTTTATATAATTATTATTATGGTTATTACACTGTGTAAGGAACTTTTACTCATGTTGAACCGCTCACCAACAGACCTGAAAGAGATTAGCAGATAAGCATTAGTTTCTAGAAAAACCAGTATAGGCCTAGTGTCAAGATGTTAAGGCTTATAGGTCTCAGGTTTGAGTTTGACTGGCTTGCCGGAATTAGTATTTGTTAGTTAATCGGATATAAATAACAATAGTTTAGTATTTACTTAACTCTGGCTCAGCCACAGGCATGTTTGAGAATTTTAAGTTACGCTAGTGGTGGTTATAACTTTGCTGCTATCTCATCATCAGCAGGTAAATTTTTACTACTGGACTAGGCCTCTCCCATATAGGTAATGTAATGGAGGGGAATTACCATAATTACCACGCTTGGTAGGCAGATTGGTATTATACTCGTGTGGCCCTGCTGCCCATCCCCTGGTATAATCTTTTAGACGGCTTTTACGATGTCCACTGGAGGAGACGAGTTGTCTTATTCTTAGGCCGGACTCCGGACACACCACAGTTACCCAAATAGGTAGAGTCTGTTCAGCGAGAGACCCGTCGTGGGATTGGAGGGCGCTGCTGTGCTTAATTACCTTTTTTGTTAACAAGGCATTACAATAGCGCGTCTGTTATTGATCTCTTCATAACTGTGTGCGCGTGCAGCTGTGAGGTGGCATAGAATCGGGTTGTGATTTGATTGATGTACGTCGTTATCTTGTTCATTGGTTATGTGCCTGTGATTTTAGTAAATGAAACAGTAAAAGTATAATTTGGAAACGTATTTTCCCGAGTTTCCTTCCTTCGTGTTTGTTAGTTTACAAAGAAAAGAGTGCTAAGTAAAGTAAGATACCAATTCAAAACAAAACGAACGGAACACCGACCGGAAAAAATGTTATAAGTTGACTGACAGTAACATACCTATACCTACAAACAAGGAAAGCAGCCAGGGCTGCCAACTCCTAAAAAAGTTTTCACTAGACTAGAGGACAAAAACTACTTCATTAATTTTTGAAACTCCAAAAAAGCTTTTCTTATAACAAAAATTGTATTTTAACACCTACCTCGTCAAGCATTTCGGCTGAATTACTCTTAATTTTTTTTGTTTCAATATTGTCTGCGGTCCTTGATAATTATTGTTGAACGAGCGAATAAAGTTTTTTGACTGTGTGAATTGGCATTTGTACCTATGTGTTAGCTGAGGCTGAAGAGGAACTTTCGAATCGTTTATCTGCCCTCTTATTCCTTATCTTGTAAGCCACCACGTTTGACAAGTAAAATTACCATCAATTGCTTAAAATTATCACTAAGAATTGACAATTGATGGTTTTACTGGTCAAACGTTAATCCCTGAGTGACTTTCAAGATAACGAATAAGGGGGCTGACCTTTAAAAATTTGGTAGGTTTAAGATTAAATCAAAAAAAACAAAATTATATAGTAATACTAGTCCTCCTGACATACAGGTAGCCCTAGTTTAGGAGTCAGAGCTTCATTTTGAAATGTACATTGGTCTAATAAATAAATGCTTATTATTATTATAGTATTAGAAGGTACATTATAAGATATATCAGTGAGAGGGTCCAAGAGGTAGTCAAGAAATA
The DNA here is from genome assembly GCA_951392215.1 of Epirrita christyi. Lineage (NCBI taxonomy): Eukaryota > Metazoa > Arthropoda > Insecta > Lepidoptera > Geometridae > Epirrita > Epirrita christyi. The sequence goes on from OX595848.1 coordinate 10,772,626, forward strand.
AAAGCGAGTGAAGCGAGCCACGAAAATAAAGAGTATCATTGAATTTCCATCCATGATGAAAACACAGACTTCTGTGTTTGATGCGACGGTACTGCAGTGTGGCTCACACGCACGTCTGTGTTTTGATTTGAACAACCGTATTTACACGCAAATCACGGAAAACGGTCCGCAGTCAAAATGGAGAAACTAAGCATAGAGATATTTTCACAAACGAACCTCGTGATAATCGAGGAATTGCTGCTTATATGATATGCAAAATGAATGGGCAAATTAATGGTAACCTCATGATAATCGTGGAATTGCTTCTTATTTGATATGCAAAATTAATGGGCACAGAAAATATTCCTACGAATCTGAATAAATTGACCATTCCCAGAAATCCTCCGATTTGATACAAACCATGCTCTCCCCGTCACCTTTCATTCCCCGAATATTGGGTAATTTTGCTTACATCAACATTGTCAATGACATTGACATTTCGTGCACCAACGCTCCAAGTCGTACAGAGCCTCTGAGCTTGATTAAAAAACAACTACACCCTTGGAGTGTACCCTCTGAACGCAGCCCTATACTATACTTGTTATAAATCTGTGTCTGCTGTGGGGTGCACCAAAGAGGATGCAAAACTATGGGCGCACGGGAGCACGGGTGGTCACCGAGGTTTGAGAGGGGGTTCAAAAAAATTTAAAAAGTGGGTCACGTCACGTAGTATGTGTACCTACGTTCCCTTAGGCTCAACTCAACTCAACTGAAAGAAATAAGATGTTCTGTACTAGATGGTGGTGTACCTCTCTCTCTCTATTGTTACGTATTGAACAGAAAATATTATGTAGGTAATCTTTCATAAAAACTAGTTTACTTTAACTTCCACTATAGCCCATCATATTAGTTAATTTCACTAATAGAATAGAACTCAGTAAGAAACTTGCAAACAACTCTGCAAAAGAACTACCTACAATTAAACTTTTCAACGCAATGAAAATTATTGTATATGTCTTCAAAGCCTCAGAAAAGTTAGGACATGCAATCAAAGCTGTCCAGTGTCCATCCAATATCATTCTTCACTCATTCTTGATAAAAGTGAGCGAGATATACAGAACAAACTATAATATAACAACAGAATATTCATACTTTAATTTTATTCTGTATAGCCCGCCAAAAACCACAGGGCGGTTGTTCTGATAAATAAGGCGTGCACGGTTTTTGGGTCGAATTGGGTCGGCTATTTGCCCGACCGAGCCCTAGTTGTAAACAATCTTGTAAGCAATAAATGAATTACTATGAAATAATGATATTTTACACAACAATGGCACTAATGTCCTTATGTTTACTCTAAAGCTCACTAACGAAACATACATTTAGAACAAAATAATGAAGCAAAACTACAATTTCAATGAAAACTGTTGAAGCACTTGTGTAAAGTCAGTCCGGGCCGATACTGGCTTTGCCTCGTACCACAATGCACAATATTACACTTAGGCATTGTGAAATCCAACTTGTGTAGTAAAAAATATAGGTATTTGCTAATAAAATAGTGAAAATTTACGAAAACACAAAAAGTAAACAAAACTTTGAATGAAGGCAATCAAAGGTCACAGAGTATTAAATGAATGGTTGAATGGCAAGCTAATGGTGGGCCAATTTTCATACAAAATAAATGTTACTGCCGCTCCATTTTGTTCCTTGCTCCAAGCCAAAAACGGCCAAACGAACGAACGACGGGGCAAACAAAAAAAAAACAGTATATAAATAAAATATGGCGGTGGCACTTGTTAGTTCGGCTCGTCAGGGTAAATAAATATTTTTAAATCTTTTTCAGGTTTAAAACCATCAAGTATGAAGTGGAATTGTTCTTAATAACTATTGAGATATTCGTAACAGTGTCCAAAGTTGTCAATAGTGTGCTAAAAAGTTGTTTTGTGTGTGACGTTATCATATCAGCTGTTTGGGTACAAAAACTCTTGAATAATTTTTAATTAATCTAGAAAAAGTATTTTGAATTGTTTCTAAATTAGTAGAACCAATGTTTGACTGAGCTTGTTTGATAGATTTTGTAAATTGTTACGCAATGCATTGAGGATTAATTATAAAGGTTCAAAGTTCATTTGTTTGTTTTGGTTGTGTATTGACATATTGACACATATTTTTTAAATTATCCAGTGGGGAGGCTAACAAATGCGGCCAGGAGGCTGTACTCGGACGTATACCCGAAAATAACTACCCATTACACGATACACCCAAGAGATAAGGATCCGAGATGGAAAGGTAATTATGATAACCTTGTTTGCGCTTTCAATAGAACTGCCAAACATTTGGTAAAGGTCATGCTGGCATGATAAGGTATAAGAGTGCTTCCATATCTATATCTAGGCCTTTTTATTTTTTCGCAACACAATGTTTATAAATTAGAGTAGTTACTATAAATTAAATATATAATACCAAAGCGAGAATAGAATAGGTAGTTTTATCGCTGTGAGTAATCTCTTCCAGACAAGCTATCTTTCCATGGCTATACTAAATTTATTATTCTAGTAAGTATACAGTTACTAAACAATTACCTACAGTTTACTCTCAGTGTAAAAGTGCCTCTAGGAACAGTATTATCAAATGAATGTTATCTTTAAATGTAAATGCTATCTCTTATCAGCCCCCTTGCCGTTCCTACTCAGGTTTCAGAACAAATTATATTCTCTTAATTTGATTGTGCTATGGTGTGCAGTGACGGATTAAGACTACTTGATGCCCTAAGCAATCCACGCCTGTGGGCCCCCCTATCCGTATGTCAACTAGAATCGATCTTTAAACCTTTACCCCCTAAAAACATTAGTTGTTTGTAAAATAAGATGATGAGATGTAACGTACCTTAGAAGTGCAGTAGGTGCGACAACAATAAAAACCAAAGCATAATTTATTTATTTATTGAAATGCGCCTTGCGGCTTTTCCGGGCATTAAATTCACGCAAGAAAGTATTAATGTCTAACGTTTTTAGCATATCGGACTCTATGTATAATATCGATAAATTATCGAGCCTTTCTTGTATCATCTTTGTTCTTTTTTAATATTTTTATTTTTTCTTATTTTTTTGTGCTTCTTCTGGTGCCCCCCCAGACGTGATGCCCTAGGCAGTTGCTTAATTTGATTAAGGGTTAATCTGTCACTGATGGTGTGTCCGGCCTAAGAATATAACCTTCCGCCTCCTCCCGTGGATGTTGTTAAAGCCGACTCAGGGATTACACCATGGGATGGGCAACAGCCCATCTGAGTACACCACCAAAATACAACAATCCACATGCCAAGCAAGATGGTTATGACAAATACCCTGCATTCTATGGGGGAGGCCTCGTCCAGTTTGTGTCCAGCAGTGGAGATCTAAAGGTTTCTGATGATGATTTGTTTGTAGAAACCAGTATGGAGCGGGTGGCAGAGGAGACAGATATCCTGATCATCGGCGGAGGGCCGGCGGGCATGGCTGCTGCGATCCGAGCCAGGCAGATAGCTGAGGAAAAGGGGGCAGTGAGTATTTATTGATTGCTAGTGTTCAAGATTATCTCACATTCAAGACTGGACCTGGATATTCTGTCCTATAGACCTTGTCTATGTTTTTGCACTTGTTTTCCTGACTAGAAAATATTAACCAGTCACTTCTCAATTCCAGGAGGTCAGAGTGACCCTGTTAGAGAAGGCAGCTGAAGCCGGGGGTCACATCCTGTCCGGGGCCTGCGTTGACCCCATAGCTCTGAACGAGCTCATCCCGGATTGGAAGGAGAAGGGGGCTCCGATGAACACCCCGGTGACCAGCGACAAGTTTGGACTATTAACTAAGGGTGGGAGGATACCCTTGCCTGTGTTCCCAGGTAATATCTTAACATACCACCATTTCCATACAAAGGAAGGAGTATACTAGCACCGCAATTTTTGGTTGTAGCTTTAAAGTTTTACTTGTGATTGATTCAGTTATTCAGTTAGTCTATGCACAATAATGGGTTGCCCATGACTCACAGTCATAAATCAAATCAAATCAAAATAATTTTATTCATTGAAATCACAAGGATAAATTGTTTCGAATAATAATAATAAATTATCGCTTGTTTTTAAATAAATAAGCGGTCGTCTGGAAGATATCGCTCTCTTCGATAAGATTGTAGGACTTGAACTGTAGGTTTATATTAACCCCCTTATTCATAATCATTATTTAAACCAATTTTTGTTAAGATAGCTTTTGTTTTATTCTCTCTGATGTAAAACTGGAGTTACAGTGGAACTCCAGTTACCAAATGTAGTAAATGTTAGGTGTGCCATTATCGGTTGGTGGAAATAAACATTACTAATGATGAATGTAACGTGGTTACAGGATTACCAAACTGGAACCACGGTAACTACGTAGTCCGCCTAGGACACCTTGTGAGGTGGATGTCGGAGCAGGCTGAAGCATTAGGCGCTGAGGTATGTACAACTACGTAGTCCGCCTAGGGCACCTACGCAGGAAGCCGCTATATTTTGAATTTTTACGTCTGTCAAACGTAAAATAGATAATTTTACTAATCCCTGATTTTTAATTTGAGACAATTTTTGTAAACAAAGAAATGTCACTGTGTGTAGGAGTGTCATATGTGAATTTACACGTATGCTACACAATCATGACAGTTATACTCACAGTGGCATATCTTGACATTTGTTTGTTTACAAAAATTGTCTGAAATTAAAAATCAGGCTATAGGTACCGGTAAATTCAGATAAGGTGTTTTTGTTTATTTGGTTAAACAAGAAATAACAAAGATAAAACTGAAATTAGAAATTAATTTGTAATTTTGATTTATTGTAACTTCGTAGACTCACAGACGAAGTCGGTGGAAAAGCTAGTATCAATACATAACATAACACCCAACAGTCACTTACATAGTCCTGATCTCACACTAGAATCCCCTGTGTCGTGAGTATTAGGACCTACAAGTACCATGGTACCACAACACACAGGCCCGGAACAAATATTTGTAGAACATGCAAACATTTGTCCCGCAGCGGGAATCGTACCCGCACCTCTTGCGTCCCACTTGGCCACCGAGGTCGTCAGAGTATCAACATATTGACACTAATAATCAATGCAAAACTGAAAGTCCTAGAGACCAGCCCCCCTATTCCCTATCTTGTAAGTCACTCGGTGACCAACATTTTTCGATTAAAATTACCATCAATTATCAATTCTTAATGATAATTTTGAGCAATTGTTGGTCATTTGTCTTGTCAAACGTTAGTCACCGAGTGACTTTCATTTAGGGCTGAAATAAAGAGGGTATATTTCTTCTGTGGTCTAGGGACACACCAAAAAAGGAATTTCCCAAATTCAGCCCCTAAGCAGATACAGCAGGGGTTTGAGTGGAAAAAACTCCACGCAGACCAAGTCGCGGGTGTTCTACTAGTACAATATTATCCTTTTCCAGGTATGGCCTGGCTGCGCAGGCGCCGACCTCATTTACCGCGACGACGGGTCGCTGAAGGGCGTCGCGACGGGCGACGTCGGAATCGCCAAAGATGGTGGCCCTAAGGACATGTTTGAACGTGGCATGGAGTTCCATTCTAAAATCACCATATTCGCTGAAGGTAACATCATGATCAGCCGTTAGACATAGCCTGCCCATAGAATGCCACGGAGCTGAATTGGACTTAAAGTTCCCACGTATACTTCGGCGAAATTTTCGGCTGAATTACGCTGAAAGAAAATCTGGTTCATCGTTTCAAAAATCTATTACACGTTGGACCTTGAAGTCTTATCCTATTAGGTATATCTATAAAATTTTATGAAGACGTTTAGTTTTATTCGATTATATCTACAACACTATGAAAATCTGACATCTTTAGTTTATTCGATTATAACTACACAATTCTATGAAGATCTGACATCTATAGTTAAGGGGGATGCTTTCGATTACTTAAAGCTCGTTTCACGCTAGATGGCGTGGAAAAACAGATATTGACTTTTTTATTTTTTGTTCAAAACTCGAGCGTCTTTAGTGAGTAATTTTACCGTTTGCGAGCACGGTGTAGGTCATAGAATTTGATGCAGCATGAATTTTCGTTAAAGAGTCGTTAGAAATTTCAAATTCACTATAAATAAGATCTGACAATTTGCCTCATGTAATTACACGCACGCACACTTCTACATTCACTGTTTTGTTTTTCACTAGATGGCGTTGTCATTATCCCCAGATGTTATATAGATGGCGTTAAAAAAATGTTTATAAGGTATCTCGATAATGATGGCGTTAAAGAAAATTGTTAGAAGGGATGAGCCGCCACCATCCACCGACTTCCTGCCACCCTATAAAAAGTGCCGTGGTGTGCGGCGTAGAATCTATAATCCTCCTCCCGTGGATGTCGGAAAAGCCGACTAAGGGTTTACACCAGGGCATGGGCAGCAGCATCCATCTGAGTAACCGATACTGCAATCACCAATCAACCTGCCAAGGGTGGTAATTATGGCAAACACCCCCACAAAAATGAATGTCTTTTTACAGAAATTAATAAAAAGAAAAAACAAACAGATTAGGTATTTTTATTGGTTTATAATTACAAGTATTTTCCACTAGAAATATCATACACTGACAACAAATATTCATCAATAGGTAAGCGATCAGTGCAACTGCACATTTTGTCTTCGTATATTGTATTCATTGTTACCATTAGTGCCCATTGCATCTCTTCTAAATATAACTTTTCATTTAAAAAACCGACTTCCGCCATTGTATTCGACTAAATATTAGGATGAAAAAAAAATGATGAAAGAACCATAGTGGTGAAAGAATTATGATACTTTCTGAATGCAAATGCTTGGTTTGTTGCTGAAAATATCAAAATCGCCATATGTATGCCTAAAATATTTGAGGAGTTCCCTCAATTCCTCATGGATTCCATCATCAGAACTGGGTTTTGAAAAAAATGGGACCAATCTGGAAGTACATATATCTATTCAAATAAAAAAAGAATTTTCTAAATCGGTTCATAAACGCCGGAGATATGAGGTATCATCTTCATCATCATTAGATGTAGTTGATCTGATGATCAACTACATCATCATCAGCCTGTAGAAGTCCACTTAGGTGTCCCCTAGAGTGCCACGACGAACGGTCTTGAGCCGCCTCCATCCACAGATTTCCTGTGACGTTCATAATGCCTTTAGTCCATCGAGTGGAGGGCCTTCCTCTACAGCCTCGTCCGTTTTTCGGTCGCCACTCGAGAACCTTTATTCTCAAACGGTTATCAGTTCTGCGAGCTATATGACCTTCCCATTGCCACTTCAACTTGCTAATTCTGGTTGATCATCAGTGGCTAGAAAAAAATACATTTCTTGATATAGTTTTGTTTTAGACAATGTTGTAAGGGTTTTTTGTATGAGAAAAAATAACGTACATGATGTCATTTCATTGAGATCTATGCACTTTGCATTTTTCCGAACACGTCTCAATATATATTTCAGATAAAATCGCATTTTTGAAAAATGCTACCAGCTTTAGCATCATGCTGCTGATAAACTCATTTATAGGGTGTGGTGATACGGCGTTTGCAAACATAACAGTGTACAAATATTACTGTGTTGGAAATATATGATATTGGATAAACAATCAACAATCTGCGTCTCTCACTATTCCAAATTGACTCGCAGTCAGACGACTAGTTAGTAGTTTTGTTAGTAGTAGAACTTCTTGTGAAAGAGTTCGTCCGGGGAAGAACTACCACTGTACCTATTTCTGCCGCCAAGCAGTAGTGTTCGCATTGCTGTGTTTCGGTTTGAAGGGTACGGGTGCCGGTGAAATTACAGGCACATGAGACTTTTCATCTTTATGTCTCAGGGTCGGTAGCGCGCGTGTAATGCCTCTGGTGTTACAAGCGTTCATAGGCTGCGGCAACTGCTTTCCATCTGGTGGGCCGTAAGCTTGTCTGCTTGCCAAGTAGCATAAAAAAAAAACGTTCCGATCTGTGAGTAACGTATAAATCATTTCCATGCTGTTCATGTTGTGGACCATTTCTCAAATCTTCTGCCATCAAATCTGGCTGACTGCTGTTGTGCATTATTATTTTTCGTGCAACTAGAGTCAGCTTCGTCAATTTCGGCTTCAAAATATTTCGTCCATAAATTGGGAGCTTGGTGTTAGATAAGATCTGAAAACATAACATATTTACTTATTACATTTTCATTCATTAAATTTTTAAAGATATTTCAAGTAATATAAATATCGAGCTGCGCCTCGCGGTTTCACCTGCGTGAACCATGATATTATTATTATGACGTTGATTTATTTTAAAACTCGTTATAAAATACATTTTTCACTATAAAGAAATACTACTTATCTATAAAAACAAATAGTATATAAAAACAGTATAGTAAAAAATATATTACAAAACGGTAAACCACCGACCGCGGAGCAAAGGCCCAAGCGGTCGGAGGCTAGGGCTGCAGAGAGAGGAACCTCCTGACTATGCGTGCCGAGTCCAGGAGTACTGCCTTCTGAATCTGACCGTTGATCCAACCATTTAGTGAGAGCCTCTCAAGGTATTGGTATTGGCTCTTTGCTATAAAGCCATTCACAGAAACAACTATCGGGACGATAATCGTCGAATCCACATCCCACACTTGCTTGCTTATTATTATTATTATTATTATTAGGTATCTTCATTCCAAATTTCACTCAAATCCGTTCAGCCGTTTGGGCGTGAAGAAGTAACAAACATACTTATAAACTTTCGCATTTATAATATTAGTGTGATGTGATGAGATGAAGAGGTCAACCGACGAATCCAACTCGGATGGGCAGCGTTCGGGAAACTACGCCATATCTAGTTTGTTGGTTTTGTGAAAACTTCTTGTGAAAGAGTTCGTCCGGGGAAGTACTACCACCGTACCTATTTCTGCCACCAAGCAGTAGTGTTCGCATTGCTCTGTTTCGGTTTGAAGGGTACGGGTGCCAGTGAAATTACAGGCACATGAGACTTTTCACATTATGTCTCGGGTCGGCAGCGCGCGTTTGATGCCTTTGGTGTTGCAGGCGTCCATAGGCTACTGTAACTGCTTTCCATCAGGTGGGCCGTATGCTTGTCTGCTTGCCAAGTAGTATAAAAAAAAATCTTCTCGTCGCCGATACCGCAGAGCCTCAAGACGAAAGTCTACACGCCAGTGTTGACTTACGGCACTGAGACGTGGTCGCTAACTATTGGCCGTATAGACAAGCTCAAAGTTGCGCAACGGGCTATGGAGAGAGCTATGCTAGGAGTTTCACCACGTGATAGAATCCGAAATGAGGAAATCCGTAGAAGAACCAAGGTCACCGACATAGCTCTCAGAATTAGTGGCAGTGGGCAGGTCATATAGCTCGAAGAAGTGATAACCGTTGGAGAATAAAGGTTCTCGAGTGGCGACCACAAACCGGACGACGCGTTAGAGGAAAGCTCTCCACTCGATGGAATAAAGACATTATAAACGTCGCGGGGAGTCGGTGGATGGAGGCGGCTCAATACCGTTCGTCGTGGCATTCTAAGGGGAAGGCCTATGTCCAACAACAACAACAACGAAGGCTTCAAACAAAGGGCAGGCATCTTCTATAATAGTACTACTCTACTAGTAGGTAACACATTAAAATTATGTAAATATCTGTTTACTTACGAAATTTCACCGTGAAACCGTTATAACCTGGCTTGCACTCGTTTCAAAGACACCGCCCCAAAGAAAATTAATCGCATGACACCCACAGTGCACCATAGACAAGGACCATAGAGAAAAAAGTCAAGGAACATATAGGGAGAAATAAGTGCACTGGGCTAGGTAACCACAGACAAACAGAACACCTTAAATTCAACAGGGCCACAAATCAAAGAATTTCAATATCGTTTTTAATGCAAAAATGGCATTTAGATGATTCCAATTTTTATATTCGAAAAAGACACCCATGGTTTTAGCGTTTAAAATAGTTCAATCACACAACTACCCATTTAGCATTTTGAGACTTTGATGACTAACTTCACAGCAAAGCAGCCATCTTTCCAGTTAATAATAATAATAATAATAACTTTATTACGAAACATAAAAGTGTCAGGTTTTGGAATGCGTTTCTTTTGAATGAAAGTTCAATAAGTTTGATTACTATTTTATTAAAACGAAACCGCAGTACTTGGAAATGTGTCTGTTTTGCATATAAGATTACCGTGATTATGGTTGTAATTGTTTATAAACAAACATGCAATATTTGTTAAATGACTGTTATTACAATCAGTCTGTACAATCAGTCTTAAAATACAGTGTTTCATTATTATACATAAGTATCCTTTGAATTAAATAATCACTTTTAAGATTATTAAAATTACTTTGGGATCACATCCTTTTCAATCAGTTTTAGGATGCCCTGTTTTTTGTCTCAGCAACTTGTAGCTTTTTGATATTATTTTATTTTATTTACTTGGGAAAAATCTGTATCCTGAGAAGTTTTGTATAAAAATATATTATGCCTTTACAACTCTTCCTTTGAAAATCTATGCCAAGAGGCTGAACACTAAGAGGTTCTGAATCATAACTGATTGGTAATCAATCGTCTGTACTGCTGTCTGAGCTTATAGATGAGGATTCACTGGAGTCTCTATCTTAATCGCTTCATCAAAAATGGTACAAATTCCATACCAGACAGACAGCCAACACAATCCTAGCCTATCGTTACTTGATGAAAACATTATCTGATTTTGGAAGTCCAGAGCAATGAATAAATTTAATCATTGAGGAAAGTACAGACAGCGATTCAGATATACTCAAGTGAATCCTCATCTTCAAGCTCAGACAGCAGTACAGATGATTGATTACCAATCAGTTGATTCAGTACTTCCTAGTATTCAGCCTCTTGACATAGATTTCCAAAGGAAGAGTCGTAAAGAGCAGACCTCAAAGTTATTAAAACTGATCAACAACATTAAAATATATTTTTATACAAAACTTCTCAGGATACAGATTTTTCCCAAGTAAATAATATAAAATAATATCAAAAAGCTACAAGTTGCTGAGACAAAAAACAAAGCATCCTAAAACTGATTGAAAAGGATGTAATCCCAAAGTAATGTTAAACTTTTTATACTTACTTATTTTAAAATTGATTATTTAAGCTAAAGGATTTTTATGTATAATAATGAAACACTTAATGAGATTACTGCGATGACTTAGATATTATTGATCGTAGATCTCATCGTTACTACTAGTAAGTCAAAGATTTATGGAGTATTTTATTTTGTAATATTGCTAGATGAAGAGGTGATAGTTATGGATAAGTTTCTTCCGCATTTAATTACATTGATCTCAATGTAAATTTCAAGGTAGTGTAAGGTTCAAAATACGCATCTTATAATATACCATACATATATGTAGAAAAAAAAGATTTATAAAGTAATACAAAAAAAACTACTATCAAAACTTTGATAGGCTTTCCAGTAAAAAAATGAATTTTCGACTTGTGGCTCTTTTGCATTTAAGGAGCGAGATGACAACTTCATACTACACTTTGATATTGATATCGAGGGCATCAAACCATATGGGCGTATCGACTTTGGGCTACTGTTCAGGAGGAACAAAAAACTGTCTAACTTTTTTCAGAGATGTCAGATCTAACTGAAGTTTTCAGGAAAACTATCTAATTTTAAGTCTCAAATAATCATAGCACTTAAAATTGTGTAGCCCAACTCCTTCTAGTACTTTTCGTTCATACGCCCATATGGTTTGAAAATTTTCAGTGAATTTTGTGTTCCCCTTCACCATATAATTTGAGGCGTATGATAAAACATATTTTTTTAATGTGTTTTTTTACAAATAATCTGAATGGAGATGCCCATAGTATAATAAAAAACATAATAGTTTTAACAGGGGACCCTTCATCTCAGAAAAATCAAATTATACGCCCATATGGTTTGATAAAATAGTTGACTGAGTAAAAATTCCGTAGAGGCGTATAATATCCAGACCTATCTAATGAAACAGTATCTACTGATACCAGCTTCTTCCTCCAGTACAATACTAAGTACTTATTCTGTATTACTAATTTTTGATAAAAATCTGGAAATTATACCTAAAATCCTTAAAAAAAATCTTACAAACACATTTAGGTACAATTAAAAACAACTAACACATACACACATTTACAATTTGTCTGTCTTAAAATGTAATAAAAATTCAAAAATATTAATCACTATTATCAGCCTGTCCACTGTCCATTGCTAGGCATAGGTCCAGCACCTAGTGGACTTCTACAAGCTGATGATGGATGGATGGGGTTCTAGGGGGAGTGCATAGGCATCACGACGAATGGTCTTGAGCCACCTCCACCTATCGACTTCCTGCGAGGTTGCAACGTTTATTATGTCTTTAGTCGATCGAGTGGAAGGCCATCCTCTACCGTCTCGTCCGGTTTGTGGTCGCCACTCGAGAACCTTTATTCCTCAACTGTTGTAATTTCTGTGAGCTATATGACCTGCCATTGCCACCTATTCTTGCTAATTCTGGAAACTATGTCGGTGATCTTAGTTCTTCTACGAATTTCCTCATTTCGGATTCTATCATCTAATACCGCCAATAGTTAGCGACCACGTCTTAGTGCCGTAAGCCATCACTGGCAACACACACTGATCTATAGACTTTCGTCTTGAGGCTCTGCGGTATTTGTGACGATAAAATATGGCGTAGTTTTCCGAACACTGCTCTGGCCGACTTCAATTCATCGGTTGACCTCTTTGTTGAAGTTCGACCTTCCTAGTCGAATCGTCTGACCCAAATAGACACAGTGGTCAACAACTTTGACAGTATCGTTCCCAACGTGTACAGGTACGTGTATAGGTGCGATATGGGCATTGGACATGATATTCGTCTTGCCTTCATCTGTTGGGAGACGGTCACGGTATTGAGGTCACTGAGCATTGTGCCTACTATGACATCGGCATATCGAAGTTAGGTGATGTATTCGGCATTCTAAAGTTTTAGGGTTTATGATTATGATGTCGTCGGAATTTAAGCAGATAAAGACTATAAAGATACTGTATTACACTTATATTAGGAGTCATCTTGAATATGTGTCTCAGTTTTGGAACCCAGTCTATGACATATACATAAATCAAATTGAAAGAATACAGAAGCGTTTTCTTAGATATTTACAGTTCAGATTAAAGAAGTTTACGTCTAACTATTCCGCGCGTTGCAGAAAATTCCATATCCTCCCACATAAAGAGAGTAGGCGTGCCGCTGACTTATCCTATCTTCTCGATATTGCAAGCAGCTCGATCGACTGTCCTGAACTTCTCGCCCAATTGAGGCTTCGAACTCCTTCACTATCAGTAAGAAGTCCTAACCTTCTTCACATTCCAAGAGTTTGTTCTATATACAGGCAGAATTCATATTTAATTCGATCATGCAGATGTTATAATGAAATGGCGCGAGAGGTCGATATTGACTTGTTCAATACCTCCTCCACAACTTAAAAGCGCGGTCTCGACTGAATCAAAGGCTTTCTCGTAGTCCTCTAACGCTAGATTATACTCGTCATGAGTCTTCTGTATAATCTGCCGGAGCGTGTGGATGTGGTCTACAGTAAACCCGTCTTATTTCGGAGGCTGGAAGTCGTCCTACCTACGTGTGAGGAGACGATTCGTAACTACTCTTAAAAACAACTAATAGACGTGGCTCAGGCAGCTCAAAGGGTAAATAAATTTTAAATAGGGTGTCATCAACTTTTTTGAAAAACAGTACCACTACTACTGTTCCACGCCTTCGGCGTTATGCTCTTGAGGATAGCAGTAGATAATACATAACAGTAGATAGATTAAAATAATATAAACATAACACCCAACAGTCACATACACTGCCCTAATTCCACACTAGGATTCTCTGTGTCGTGGGTATCATGAACTAAGAGTACCTTAAGGGGTATAAATAGCGTCTGAAAGACTTTTAGTATCAGTTCTCTACCCGCTTTCAGTAGCACTGTTGTGAGCACACGCTCTGATACCTTGGTTTTGTGTATAAAATTGTAATATAAAAATTCCCTTCAAAGTTTAGTTAGGTTTTGTTGATGAATTCACTAACCCAATTTATAACTTATGGTAACCAAAAGTTCCAAAAATAAAAATGTGTTAGAAGACTTAGAAGTTAGTCTGAAATTAGATTTCAATTTTACAAAGGTTAAAAAATAGTCATCTTTGTTTATGTTTTTAACGAGTGGAGTAATTCAAATTGTGTACTGAATTTATGATTTCACTAGATAAAAAGCTTAAGAATACGTTTTTTTTTCGTAAACTATAAGAACTCATATCAAAAACTTAACTATTCTAGAGCTCATTAAATGCATTATGTGAACCTATAGCGTCTTAAGCTGTTTGAGAGCTGTTCGGATCTCGTATAGGCTGACATCCAGGATATCATCGTTGTAGGTGGCGGGTCAAACGGGCTCTTGCATCGCTAGTCGTGCTGGAAGCCGGATTTTGCGATGAGTTGTACAATTGAGAACTTCTCGTCCTCACGTACAATCTCCAGCTTTCGAAAGCTGACTTAGCCCAATTGACAGATCTCTAGCAAATACTTTGAAGCCTTAATTGCGCTCTATAGGCACTTTTAATACAATTAGTATTGAAAAGACGCAAATCGTGCAGCATGTACTTGAAGATCTGTTTATTGATCGCTCTGCCATGTATTTAAGAGTGCACTCAGAGAGTTTCTGTGTTCTATTTTTGCGAAGGGGTCCTAAATAACTCCGACTTGTCCACCAAGTTGTTGTTGTTGTGTTCACTTGGACAATTTGCACCAGCCCGTTGTTCAGCTCGTCCACTATATCGCATTTAGCCAGGTATTGGAAGCAATTCTGGAGTTCCAACTCAAAGTTCTCAGGGTTTGAATTTGAACAGGACTAATGAACTAGGCGGAGAGTAGATTTCATCAGACGGGACTTTTCTAACTTAACATTGAGATTCAACGAGCCTCTTACCATGCGGTGGTCACTGGCGGTTTTGACACTGTTGATCACAGAGACATCATTGCCATAATCACCAGGCGTGGCAGTTGGATTGATGATTGCAGTATTGGTATTGAGTACTCAGGTGGATGTCCATGCCCTGGTGTACTACATCCACGGGAAGAGAGGGAGGGGTCTTTTCTAGGCTAGTCTATTCTAGGTATACCTAGTTACATCATCAATGTTAAAGTTTGTGAGGATGGGTGGATGAATGTTTGTCACACAAAAACTACTGAACGGATTTTGATGAAACTTTACAGTATTATAGCTATATTATACATCAGAATAGTATATTTAGCTATAATGCATATTTCCATACGGCCGGAGCCGCAAGCAAATGCTAGTAAAGAATATGTCCGACCATAAAGGCGTAAAGTCATGCAAGCATTACGTTACTGTACGCCTGTATGGCCCGATAATTTAACTCATAATGTTGACAAACGCCGACGATACGCCTGTATGGCACGACGTATTTATTTATTTGTAGTTATACGCCTATAATGTTTTGGTCATTATAAAAAAAACTAAAACACCTAAAAATATAAGTGTTTTGCCAGATTATGGATCAGAAGTTCTCAAATCCATAGGTAAAATAAAAAAAAAATGCCATTTTGTGGATACGCCCCTATGGTTTGATGCCCTCGATATATTATCAGGGTTGCTACACCGAGTTTCTGAATCACAGCACGGTACACGGTCGGATTATAAAAACTAGTAGTTTTGCGAACAGAATACCTCAAGAGCACAAACTATCTTGTTTTTCGATAAAGTTTAAAAATCGCATCCATAGTCCGATCTAGCATATACCCAATCTTACTTGAACCACAAGTCGTTGAAACTCTAACAAATGAGAGCTCACGTAATATTGGTTTTCATTTTTATTTTTTCTCAAAAACTATATTGTAAAATAAATATATAAGTAAGTACATATATCAAGTTTCATCAAGATTAATTGAAAAATGCGACGTACGCGAGTACTTACGTACATAGGTACATCCGAACAGACGATAGCAAATTTTGCCATATTATATTGCAAGGACTTACCTTGCTTTGCTCGCTCGGTCAATGACTAATAATATTTTTTTTTTATTGCTGCGAATGAAGTTACGAAAGTATAGTTTTTACATATTCTTTCGTTGTTTTATTTTTATTTTATAAAACTGAAACTTGAGTTTCAATAAAGTACGTTACAATAAAGTATTTTCTCGAAGGTACCTACTTTGTTGATATTGCAAAGTATAAAGAACATAGCCGCAAATAACTTTGTAAACTATGATTATAACGAACGGTTGGCAACCCTATCAGAGCCAGCTCATAAAGCCTAATAATTACGGGTGACTAGCAAGCACTAAACTTGTGACGTAGCGTTGCCTGGCAACGTCGCGTTTCGCAATTTTGGTGACAGACCCGAAAATAACGCGAGGCATACTTTTATTTATTTAGCGCCATCTTTCACTATCTTTCTCAAAACTCGGTGCTCGAGGTCCATTTAACCGCCATCTCTGTCAAATTAAACAAAACAGGGTGCTCTGCGTAAAAATATCACGCTTCGATGGTAGGTGGCGACTCAAAATGGACATTAAAAACACTCACACATACGTAAAATTGGTCGTATTTCAAACTAATTTTAAAAATTACCCTTAGTAAATTTTTATTTGAAACAACCATTTGCGAGTACGATAATCATTAGAAAATCGAAAAAAAAATACGATATAAAGAACGACAATCTGTGGATTGAAAAAATACTTAAATTATTTTGTATGGGCAAGGCAACGAGAGCATTCACCTTAAATTCGATTGTATCTACACAATTTCATGAAGGTCTGACATGTAGTAAAGTTTTATCCAATTATATCTACACAATTCTATGAAGATCTGACATCTATAGTTTTATTCGATTATATCTACACAATTTCATGAAGATCTGACATGTAGTTAAGTTTTATCCGATTATATCTACACAATTATATGAGGATCTGATATCTATAGTTTTATTTGATTAATAATGAAATATTATTATGATATTTCTAATTAATATATAATTTTTAATTTCTTTTGTTTCTCACTTTTCTTTTTATCTGTGTACACGAACCTATATCTCCATGATCACCACTTTAGCCTCAGAGGTTTGCTGGAAGAAAACTCTTTTTAGAGTTAAGCTCGCCTTTGTACATGTCCTTTAATTCTGTCTTTTCTTCATATTATGTATATGTGTGTACAATAAAGAATAAACTTTGCAAGATATCCCCCCAATATGCTCCGTATGAACTTCATAAAACAATCAAATGTTTTTAATATACTTTAGGTTGCCACGGACATCTTACTAAAATGGTATCAAGCAAGTACAACTTGAAAGAGCACAGCGAGCCGCAGTCCTATGGCATCGGCCTGAAAGAGCTTTGGGAAGTCAAACCTGAGGTAAGTGGACATCATCATCATTATCATCAGCTAGAATACGTCCACTGCTCTACGAAGCCTCCATAGAATGCAATGGAAAGATTGGCCATAGGTTAGACATTGGTGGTGCTAGGCAGGTGGATTCTGTTGCCCATCTCCTGTTGTAATACCTTCGTCGGCTTTTACGACATCCACGGGAATGTTGTCCATGGGGACCATGTTGTTCTATGGGCCGGACACAAAGTCAAGGATTAAAAAAAAAATAGTTTATTGATTGAAAAATATGTTCATAAAAAACTATTTTAAACTAACAATTAGTCATAACAAAACAGTCACATACGTATACGCTAATTTTAAATCTTAGACAATTTTTGTAAACAAAGAAATGTCAAGGTATAGTCAATAGGGTAGGTTAAAGTCAAAGTCGAAGAGAATTTTATTCATTGAAATCACAAGGATCATTTTGAATCGTCTTATAAACTAAAATTACTCCTGTTCCAACGCGACCAAGCCTAGAAGAATCAGGTAACAAAAATGGTCCGTCTTACCACTAGGTGAGAAGCGCCTGTGTTTTGCCTCGGAGCAAGGAGTTGCTGATACATAGTAAATGAGAACTTAAAAACCTTAGGAAGGTAGCAAAAAAAAATGCAAGACAGCACACGCTACGCTTGTTATATAGGTTAGGTATAGGGTTTGGTTAGGTATAGGGTATAGTCTTGATCCCACACTAGGATTCCCTGTGTCGTGGGTATCAGGAACTACGAGTACCATGGTACCGGAACACCCAGATTCGGAATGAATATTTGCAGATCATACAAATATTTGTCCCGAATCTGTTGCATCTCAGCCGGCTACACGCGCCACAGAGGTCGTCAACCCTGATGATGATGATGATAGTAATATTAGTATTAAGTTCCGTATGAGCCTACTTTTTATCCAGGGACGCCGCGAGCAAACCCGCGGACGGATGCTAGTCTAATCTTAAACGCTTGTCTTCCAGAATCACAAACCAGGGCTAGTAGAGCACACGATCGGATGGCCCTTAGATAAAAACACGTACGGGGGCTCCTTCATCTACCACCTAGCATTGGCGGAGGGTGAGGCTCCGCTCGTGGCCGCGGGCTTCGTGGTGGGGTTGGATTACTCCAATCCTTACCTCAGCCCCTTCCGCGAGTTCCAGCGATTCAAGCTGCACCCCTATGTGAAGCCGCTGTTCGAAGGTGAGAGAGATTGCTTCATGGTCCCCAATAACTACTGTAGAGGCGGGAGTCACAAATTGTTCTCGGAGCCGTTTTGCCGTACAGTAGCGCATGCCCAGTTGCCCATCCCGCGTACCCTCTCTATGCTCAATGCTCTCCTGGATGCAAGCTCTCAATTTGATGTGTTTGTGGATGGATGGATGATTCTGTCGGAATGCCTGGGGTTCTGTGAGAATGGGGTGATGTTTGTTACCTCATATCTCCGGCGTTTATGAACCGATTCGGAAAATTCTTTTTTTATTTGAATAGATATATTTCCAGATTGGTCCCATTTCAGAATCCAGTTCTGATGATGGAATCCATGAGGAATTGAGGGAACTACTCAAATATTGTAGGCATGCATATAGCGATTTTGATATTTTCAGCAACAAACCAAGTATTTGCATTCAGAAAGTATCATAACCCTTTCACCACTATGGTTTTTTCATATATTTTTTTCATCCAGATATTTAGTCGAATACAATGGCGGAAGTAGGCTTTTTAAATGAAAAGTTATTATAGAACTGTTTTTGTTAATAATTGTTGTTATTTTGCAGATGGCACCCGTATCGCGTACGGCGCCCGAGCGCTCGTGGAGGGCGGCTGGCAGTGCCTGCCTGTGCCGGTGTTTCCAGGCGGGGTGCTGGCTGGAGACACGGCGGGCTTCCTCAACGTGCCCCGCATTAAGGGCACTCACAACGCTATGAAGAGTGGTAAAATCATCATAACTTAGTCAGCAGTTTTTTTTATACTACTTGGCAAACAAACAAGCTTACGACCCACCTGATGGAAAGTAGTTACCGTAGCCTATGGACGCTTGCAACACCAAAGGCATCACAAGCGCGCTGCCGACCCTGAGACATAAAGATGAAAAGTCTCATGTGCCTGTAATTTCACCGGCACCCGTACACTTAAAACCGAAACACAGCAATGCGAGCATTACTGCTTGGCAGCAGAAATAGGTACGGTGGTAGTACTTCCCCGGACGAACTTTTTCACACGAAGTTCTACTACTCATTCATTTTTTTTCGTTCATTGTTGGAGTGATGGAACTAGCCCAAAGATAGTACGATGAATAAACTGGCATACATATCCATTTGCTTTCCTGTAGTTGCCATGGTGTGGCCTTAGAATAGGTCTCTCCATCTCTTTTGTGTAAATGAGTAAGTTTGGCTTAAAAAAAAAGTTATTGTGTTATGTGTTAACGACCTCTGTGGCGCGCCGGGCGGTTGAGATGCGAGAGGGTGCGGGTTCGATTCCCGCTGCGGGACAAATGTTTGTGTGATCTGCAAATATTTGTTCCGGGTCTGGGTGTTGTGGTACCATGGTACTCGTACCTGATACCCACGACACAGGGAATTTTAGTGTGGGATCAAAACTATGTATATGCGAGTGTTGGGTGTTTTATGTTATTGTATATTTACCTGTTACAGAAATAAATTATTATTATTATTTCACTAATTTATTTTAAATCTCGTTAAAAATATATTTTTTTTACTATAAAGGACTATCTACAAAAACATAATAGTATAAAAAACATTATAGTACAAAATATATCTCAAAACGGGAAACCTCCGACCGCTATGTTATTAATATTATTATGTTATGTATGTATGTATGTATGTTATAGGCATGCTGGCAGCGGAGTCAGCTATGGAGTACATACTATCGGGAGAAGCGACGCATGACCACGGCATCGTGCCAACGCTCTACGAAGACAAACTCAAAGAGTCCTATGTGTACAAGGAATTGAAGGTATTACTTACGATAATTAATTGTTTCAAGCGTGACTTTGCGTAAATCCATTCTACAATATAAAATAGACGAACAAATATATAGTAACAATTCCGCTCCTCTCCAACGAAAACTCTGAAAGAATGCTTCGAAAAAATGAATTTCAAGGATTTCATTTATTTATTTCTCAAACAATGTCAATTGTGTCGGAACATAATACACAAGAACAACCTAATATACACAAGAACCACAATCATAAAGTTAAAAGTAATACTTAATAAATCAAAATAATAATAAAATAATTCATGTCCATACTTATTACATCTAATTAAAATAGTGTCAATAATACGCAGCACATAACAGAAAATGACAAATAAAATAAAATAAATAAGTATCCAAGTTGAAATATTGAAAAGATAACATAATATACATATTTATGAAATTGGTCAAAGCCATCAGGATGTATCACAAATGAATTCATTTTCATTTTCATTACGAATGAGAATGTTTCGAATGAAGATTGCTTCGTTGAGAGACGAAACACGTGTCGAATTCTTTCAGAGTTTTCGTTGGAGAGGAGCGGAATTGTTACTATATATTTGTTCGTCTATTTTATATTGTGGTATCACTTACGCCTGGATTCTAGACCTGGTCGTGCTTGGCTCGGCCTAAAAATAGAACCCTCCTCCTCCCGTGGATACCGTAAAAATCAACAGGGAACAGACAGCAGCATCCACCTGAGTCTTTCATTTTGTAAAAACGGGAAATTTTCACGTACCGATATGTTGGTGGAAGCACCAACAGGTTTCGACCCTAATCGATGGTGGGTGGGTATAGGATCCGCGCTAAAAAAAACCTCCTAAAAGAAGACCCTGAGTCTTCTTCATCAGCTAGTAGACATCCACTGCTGGATGAGGCTTTCCCCATAACGTACAACCCATAGCGTACAATGAGGGGATTTGCCATAATCACCACGCTTGGCAGGTGGATTGGTGATCGCAGTTTGGTGTTAAGTACTCAGGTGGAGGCTGCTGCCCATCCCGTGGCGTAATTCCTTAGTCGCCCTTTACGACATCCTCGGGAGACGGGGAGGTCTATTCTTAGGCCAGATACAGCACGACACTCGCAGGGCTATTCTCTATCTAGCGACAGGTTTGCAACAGGCGTAAATTGTGCAATCATTGCTGTCAAACTGTAACTTTTGTATGAGAAAAGCGACGTTTGACAGCAATGATCGCACAATTTACGCCTGTTGCAAACCTGTCGCGAGATAGAGAATACGCGGGCCGGACACACCACGACACAAGTCACAAGTCGACACAACTAAGATAGAATGAAAGAAAGAAAGAAAGAAAATACGTTTGTTTGCCCTCAAAAAAACAAAAGGTGAAATTACATTTTTTTTAAAACAAAACAACGATGTTGTCACTAAATAAAAACAAAAGTATGTAAACCCTGATTTTTTATTTCAGACAATTTTTGTAAACAAACAAATGTCAAGATATGCCACTGTGAGTATAAGTGTCATGATTGTGTAGCATACTTGTAAATTCACATATGACACACATACATGACTCTTATACACACAGTGGCATATCTTGACATTTGTTTGTTTACAAAAATTGTCTGAAATTAAAAATCATACATAAAAAAAAAAAAAAAAACAATCATCAAATGGCTATATGCGTGTTGATAGGTATGCACATGTATATGTATATAGTATGTCTGGTGTAATGTAAATGTTTTGATTTCAGCAAGTACGCAACTGCCGGCCGTCCTTCCACACCGGACTAGGCCTCTATGGTGGGCTCGCGTACTCAGCATTCAGCACTTTAGTGCGCGGGAAGGAACCCTGGACGCTCAGCCACGGAGGTTGGTAGCACTATAACTTACTCTTACGATCTATGTAGGTAAAGTCTTCAGAAAGAAACCCGTAGCGGTATTTGAGGGCGCGGCTGTGAATTAAAAACTGGCTAAGTGCGAGTCGGACTCGCGCACGAAGGGTTCCGTACCATTATCTATAAAAACGGCAAAAAAATCACGTTTGTTGTATGGGAGCACCCTTAAATATTTATTTTATTCTGTTTTTTAGTGTTTGTTGTTATAGCGGCAACAGAAATACATCATCTGTTAAAATTTCAACTGTCTAACTACATGAGATGAGAGATGTTCATGAGATACAGCCAAAATATACAAATACTAAAAAACAGAATAAAATAAATATTTAAGGGGGCTCCCATACAACAAACGTGATTTTTTTGCCGTTTTTATAGATAATGGTACATTGACAGACGGACGGACGGACACCCACGAATTAATTAATTCTTAATTAATTACATGGTGCGTTGTAACTATTATGTAAATCTGTGGGGGTACCCAATTAGCTTTGCGTTTGCACTTACTCTATATTTTCTGAACCAATAAACTTTTTTAGGGTTCCGTACCTTTGCAGGAAAAAACAGGATCCTTCTAGCATCACTTTGTTTGTCTGTCTGTCTGTCTGTCAAGACCCTTTTTCTCAGGAACGGCGTATAGAGCCTTAAAAAAATCAAGCTTCCAACTCAATGCATTAAAAATATATGGCAATGAATTTCCATTTTTTTGTATGGAAATCGCAAAACTGAACAACCTCTAGTACTTCCAGTAACCTCATTATTCTGAAATTTGGAATGCTAGGAGGCTTTGTGACACAAATTACGGATAAAGTCTAAAATTGTCGATTTTTTTTTACCCCTAAATGGGATTGTGAAGCTTTAGAAATCATTTACAGATCGGAACCCTCAAAGCTCGTCTCGCTCTTACCTGTCCATTTTTTTAACCGACTTCACAAAAAGGAGGAGGTTCTCAATTCGGGTTGTATTTTTTTTAAAATGTTTGTTACCCCATATTTCTCGGGTTTTATGAACCGATTTGTTTTTTTTTTATTTGAATAGATATACTTCTAGATTGGTCCCATTTTTCAGAATCCAGTTTTGATGATGGAACCCATGAGGAATTGAGGAAACTCCTCAAATATTGTAGGCATACATATGGTGATTTTGATATTTTCAGCAACAAACCAAGCATTTACATTCAGAAAGTATCATAATCCTTTCACCACTATGGTTCATTCATCATTTTTTTTTCATCCAAATATTTAGTCGAATACAATGGCGGAAGTCGGTTTTTTAAATGAAAAGTTATAATTTTAATTGATTGTGTAATTTGTTGTCCAATTTGTACATTTAAGGTGCGGACCACGCGAGACTGAAGCCAGCTAAGGAGAGCGAGCCCATCGAATATCCGAAGCCAGATGGCAAGATCACATTCGATCTGCTCTCGTCAGTTGCTTTGACCGGTATACTAATTACTATAACTAATTGTTTTTTGCTATGGGCCATACAATTCCTTGTCAAGTAGTATTAAAAAAAACTGCAGTCTGTGGGGTGCTGACATACAGGGGCTGACATTCGAAACGTGCAGGAAATTAGGGGTTGTTGAGGGTGGAGGTGATAAAGTCTCTTCATCAGCCGGTACACATCCACTGATTGATGAGGCTTCCCCCATAGCATGCATAGCGTACAACCCATAGCGTGAAATGGGGGATTTGCCATAATTACCACGCTTGGCACTATGCCCAACCCATAGCGTGAAATGGGGGATTTGCCATAATTACCACGCTTGGCACTATGCCTGGCTTGGGAAAACAAGCATACGGCCCACCTGATGAAAACCGTTACCGTAGCCTATGAACACCAAAGGGCACCACACGCGCGCTGCCGACCCTGAGACATAAAGATGAAAAGTCTCATGTGCCTGTAATTACACCGGCATCCGTACCCTTCAAACCGAAACACAGCAATGCGTACACTACTGTTTGGCGGCAGAAATAGGTACGGTGGTACCCCGGACGAACTCTCTCACAAGATTTTCTACTACTAACAAAACTTGAATATTGTGTACTAGTCTGTGAGGAAAAAGAATAGGTGTGGAGAAAAAAAAAAGATCAAGTGTTAGTTGGACTAACCGTACCATAGTAACCACTAAACCATTTAAATTTATTATTTGAAATTCTACTACGCGTCTCCCGAGACTACCACAGCCCCAGGACCACCACGTCCTAATAATGTAATGTAAATATGTAAGTAATTATATATTTCTGTTCAGGTACGAACCACGAAGCGGACCAGCCGCCACACTTAACGTTAAAAGACGACTCGGTGCCAGTCCAGAGAAACTTGGCCGAATTTGACGGACCCGAGGCTAGATTCTGTCCAGCAGGTAAAATATTCTCTCTCGCTCCCCCTCTCTCCCCCTCCCTCTCTCTCTTAGTAATCGTACTAGAGGTATGGTATAACTTTTGAAACTATCATGGTTATTAACATAATTATCACTAGAAACGGGATATTTACCAATAAAGCTCAAAAATCATGTTAAATATCCCGTTTCTAGTGATAATTAGAGGTATGGTAGTCTTGAAAAGGGCTTCGTGACCGTGAAAGAATCAGTGACGTCAGTGCGCCTCGCAAAACTGCGGCTGTTGATGATTTCGGAGATGTTGGTTTCCTCTCAATGTTTTTATTCACCGTAGAGCATGCATGTCAAACTCGAAGTCATTGGTGGGCCAAATGCCTAAAGACTATAGAATCAGTGGGCCGCAAAACCCAACCCTAAAGAAAACAAACTGTAGGGACTCTAAAAACTGTAGGGGGTTTAGGGGGGCAGTGCTACCTACTATATATCTCTATATACCTAGTAGGTAGCACTGCCCCCTATTCCCTAACTGAAAGTCACTCGGTGACTAACGTTTGACAAGTAAAATGACTATCAATTGACAATTAAAAACACTGTACTACATTTTATTGTTCTTGTGTCCGATGGGAGTCACTAATACCTATAATACAGGCTCGGCCTAGTTTAGGTGTTAGGGATTTGCGTATGCGCAACAGTAACTATAATATAGTATGTACCTACCGTAGCCATCGTCAATGGTTACTTATTTTTATAATGTATATCTTTTTATTTAATGAATTTTTGATTAATAAATAAATTATTAAATTAAAAATTAATTCTTTTAAGATAATTTTTCATATTCTTGCTTGTCAAACGTTAGTCACCGAGTGACTTTCAGTTAGGAAATAGGGGGGCAGGACGCTTATCGTTTATTTAATCATTACCTAATAGTATAATTACAGAAAAATATACTATAATAATGTTCTTAAAATTGAATCGGGCCGCAGTCAAAGCTGTAAAGGGCCGCATGTTTGACATGCTTGCCGTAGAGCATGTATTGGGGCATGTAAATTTTTCGAAGTCCATCGGTGTATGACTGGGATTCGAACCGGTCCCCTGAAGATCGGAAGTCGGACTCAGTAGTCATTACACCACCAATCATCATCATCGTTTAGACGTCCACTGCTCGATGAGGCCTCCCCCCCATATAATACAATGGAGTAATTGCTACAATCACTACACTTGACAGGCGGATTGGTGATCGCAAAACTCTTGTTGAGTACTCAGGTGGATGCTGCTGCCTGTCCCCTGGTGTAATCCCGAAAAGGAATAGAATAAAATAGAAAATACTTTATTGTACACCATAGATTATAAAAAATACACAAATCTTAACATGATAATGAGGGGTTTTCACGGCCGTTTCATATCATGCTTTCAGCGTTGAAAATAGATGGCGCTGCTCTGTTACGTAAATGTCAAGTGTCAAAATAAAGTTAAATGTCAACATCAACAACGTAGATATATTTTCGTTTCGTGGTATTTATTTTTGCTTACTTCTTAAAACATCACGAAATCACTAGCGCACACGCAAGAAGCAGACACAAACAGAATATCATGACTAATAGCCACAGACTAGTTAGATAATAGCTTAGTACGCGTATACCACAGATAATACATTTGACAATCTTGGCATTTACAGTTGAGTCAGCGCCATCTATCAAACCAATTTGAACTACTTTTTTTCTTTTTAATCGAAGATGAAAAACCCTCATTAATGGGTACAATGGGCGGTCTTATAGCTTATAAGCGATTTCTTTCAGACAACATTTGGATGGATGGACTTCTCCGATAAGATCATTGTGACCTATGATAAAATGACCAGTGTGGTGAAAAGATTCGGCCTCACATGTATAATTAATGATTGCAGGTGTATATGAGTATGTGCCGATGGAGACGGGCGACGGACAAAGACTGCAAATAAACGCACAAAACTGTATACATTGTAAGTAACTTATTACATACTAGCTGCGCCCCGCGGTTCTACCCGCATTAGGGCGCTGCCACACGGGCGTTGCGGGGCGCTGCGACGACGCAGCGACGACGGAGCGATGACGCTCCGTAGCTCTACATACAAATCTAGAACAGATATCTGTATCTGTCTGTGTATCTACGGAGCGTCACAGCTCCGTCGTCGCTGCGTCGCCGCAGCGCTTGGACTAAATTCAGATTTAGACCACGTTTTGTAAATAAATAAATAAATGCTGTACACTTCACACAACATTATCTAGCCCCAAGCTAAGCAGTGCTTGTGTTATGGGTACTAGATAACTTACAATACATTATATAGATAGATATTTTTTATTATGCATAGAAAAATACCCAGAACACCCTGAACAAGTCTGCAGATCGTACAAATATTTGTTTCGAGGCGGGAATCGAACCCGCAACCTCCTGCGTCGCAGGCGAATCTTCACCCGCCGCGCCACAGAGGTCGTCTGTTGTAATAGGCCATTTGAGTTATAAAGGAAAAATTGTGACGAATTCGGAACCCTACACTATGCGTGGTCTGACTCGCACTTGGCTGGTTATGACTTAGTATTTATCATTTTGTAATAATTCGATGTTTTTAATTACAGGTAAAACATGCGACATCAAAGATCCATCTCAAAACATTAACTGGGTGGTCCCAGAGGGGGGAGGTGGGCCTGCCTACAACGGAATGTAACTTAATACCCCCACTTAAAGTGTAAAATTCTAAATTATAGTAATATAACACCTAACAGTCACATTCATCACATTCATAGTCCTATCCCACACTAAAGCTCCCTGTGTCGTGTGTATCAGGAACTACGAGTACCATGGTAACACAACACCTAGACCCAGAACTAATATTTGCAGATGGCAAAATTTGACCTGAAGTGGGAATCGTACCCGCACCTCTTGCATCTCAGCCGGCCGCCGCGCTATCTATCAACACGCCGTGTTTATTTGACAGAGCTTCTCTATCTCGTTACAAAGACGATAAAACTCTTTAGAAACGGGGGTTGGCATGTACTCATTTACCTTCCATTTAGAGAGGGGGGAGGGAGGGGGGGGTCAATACTATGCATAAAATGTGATCACCATTGATCTATAAAAAAAGGCATCTCCGCCTGGACCCCTGCAATATAATCATCAAAAATATTGAACCCCGTAGGTAAATAATACACATCAAAGATAATATCATCTTAACGAAACTACAAGTTTAATAAAGTGGGCGTGTACCTTGCAATGGTTGGACTTATCTGGCAAGTGGGCTAAATAGTACAGGCAAATTAGCAAAAAGTGTGGACCTAAGTCGTGTAGTCGTGGATTCTTATGGAAACGTTAGATGACACGAGAAGAAGCTTATCCTAAGTTTGCACCGTTTCTACGGAACCCTTTTAAATATTAGATACAAACTTAAAAAGGCCGTAAATTTTAAAATAGAAAGAAATTACTTGATGCAAGTTAAATTACGTATAGAGAGACTGTCTTAGTGCATTATGATTTTAATAAAAACCACGTGCATGTAGGGAACACAGTGTTGAACAAATGCATCTTCCGTAAATTAATACCAGTATAAAACTTCCGGCGGATGTAGTACTAATTAAATGAATAAGTTTAAGTCAATTTCCAGAACTACATAAATTTTCCCCGAAGTAGAGCGACAATAAAATATGGAAAAGTGCCTTCCGTGAGACGCACCAAGGTGCAAACCTGGTAATGTATTTAGATCATTTTTCTGATTAGTCTATCAATTTGCACAGACTAAATTAATTTTCCCGGAGCCGCAATACCTACAAAAAGTTTTTTATGTAAATGATTTTTTTTTGTATGTTCCGTATGTCGGATTTAAAAAATACTTTGTGTAAATGTAGATCATAACGGTTCAAAGTTTATGCCAAATTGCACCGACTACTTCTATTTCCCCCATAAAGTTACGGATATTATAAGGTTTTCACCCTATTTCACCCTGTTCCGGAGGGTGAAATTACTGATGCTTATGAGAGGTGATTTTTAAGCCATACAAAACAATTAGAAAAGTTTTCATGACTTCATCTAATTAGTTCCACACTTTTGCAAAAAATCACCTAATTTGACTGTAGTAGAAAAGCAAGTTCCGTCATTTATTAAAATAAAAAGAACTTGACTGACTAATCCGAGTAGGATAATAAAATATTTGACTTTGACTTGATCTTGACTTGACTTTGACCCGCCTTTGACATGACTTTAACTTGACGTTTGCTCGACTTTGACTCAACTTTGATTTGACTTTGACTTGACTTAACGTTGATATCTGGCAGCATGGGGTTTGTTCCAGCATGGGGATCAAGGCTTATTAGTTTTCATAAAATCATCGCGTTTTAAGAGAATTACATAATATGTTACAAACGATACCTTAGATTACGGGATTCCTACTTCATAGGGACTGGTTTACATTAAAAAACTAAATGCTACAAAATTGATGCGTAAGCTAGACTTAGGCTAAGAAGCTGTTAGTGAAATCAAAGAGTTTTTAGATACTTTTCATTATTTATTGATTAATTTTCAGAACAATTATGGAACTAGTAACGTATAAGTAGAAAATGTCTGACTGTTCATATTTTTCTAGTAAAAATACGTTTTACAGATTGTAAATAATTAAAAATATGTATTTTTTATATCATAGAAAGAATCAATGTGATAGTGTGCGAAAAGAGAATAGTGGCAAAAAACTAACATTATGATGGATTAGATTTTCATATTTCAACTCAACACAGCCATTTAAGAGTTTAATTTTATTATCAACTTTTAATTACAAGTTATTAAGATCATGTAGTTTAGCTATAATGACGAAACAGTGTTAATAACAATACAAAATCTGTTATTGGGCACTGTCTCGTCCGCATCTCGCACGCCTTTTCTCTTTTCGCACAATCTAAGATAATATTTATGTGTAACTGTATAAATGTTACTAGAGTAAGCGTTAATTTTATACCAATAATAAATCTATTTTAAATAAACTTTATTTTATTTATTATTTCGTTATTCATACAAGGGTGCATGGACAGATGAGATGGAATTAAACGAAGGGCCGTAAGACAAGGAGGTATGGTCTCAAAACTTTAGCTTGCACGAAAGGGGGAAAAGAAAAAAAGAAAGCGTATTTGACTCAGAATAAGGACTAGCATATTCTGAGGTATTTGAGAACTTTCAAAAGAGGTGGGATCGAAGGTCATTTATTCTAAGGGATCGAAGCGTGCTCTAGTCATTATTCTAAGATCGAAGCTCAGAATAAGGACAAGTCATTATTATAAGGATCGAAGACAGGGCCCCAATTCTACTAAACAAATTGTGTTTGAATTGTTAATGAATTATCACAAAATTGTAATTTTTTAGATAATTAACAATTCAAACACAATTTGTTTAGTAGAATTGGGGCCCAGGTGTTTTCAGCTCAGAATAATGACTAAAGCAAGTATTCAGATGATTTCAGAAAGGCGTTGGCACTGAGCATATTATTACGTGGGATCGTTATACCTATAAAAATTCCTTGGGATGGGTTTGCTATTTAGTAACCTGTCATCATCGTCATGCTGTCAAAAATAATTGCTTTCCAAATATCAATAATAATAAAAAAATTATAGATAGGTACTAGGCATGGACTTAATATTCCAAACGTAATAAGATTGCTTTGAAAACAACACCACACTGCACTGGCATTCGGGGAACCTATCGTACCGCGTGAAACTTTACCGTGAATCTCTGTCAATTAGTTCACGATTTGCGCAGGGAATCGTCGTTTTATGTGAAATTTTAAAAAACGAAAACTCATGCAATATATTACCAGAAACTGGAAAAAAGTTACAAAAAGCTTCAAACTACAAGATAAAATCCCTAATTTTGTAGATATAATCAGATACTTACCTAGCTTATCAACACTCCGTGTTCTAGATTTTTGAAACAATGAACTACAAATATATACGTGGAAACCTTAATAATGCATAGTTATTATTATTTATCAGTTCAAACTACTGTGATTATTGTGCATATATTGTTACAGACCCAGGTTTGACAACCATATGTGAGGACTGGGAGTATACATGTGTTAAAGACTCTGCTTTTGTCTGAGATAGGTATCGATTTACTTTTCAGTATCTCTTTGAGTGACCAGTATCTCGCCCAGCTACTGGCTACTCTCTTGCCTACTTCCTTTGTCATTTGCAGGGTAGGTGATATTATATCAGTCAAACCTGGGCCTTGACTAAAGCCAATACTCAAAGGTTGAAGGTATGCCAACAGGGGATGGAAAGGAGCATGCTCAACTTCAGACTAAAGGATAGGAAGAGACTTACTGATATAAGAGATTTAACAAAAGTGGCTGATGTATTAAACAAAGTACGTAAACTAAAATGGCGATGGATAGGCCATACAATGAGATCAAGGAAAAGCAAATGGACCTATGATACAACAGTTTGGTATCCACGCGGGGAAAAGCGCAGTAGAGGCAGGCCTGTAAAGCGCTGGGAAGACGATTTGCCCAAGGGGTGGCGCAGAGCAAGCGTGTATCGTGTGCGATGGCGCAGAATGGAGGAGGCCTATGTCAAAGGACAACCTGACTGACAAATTACCGGTGTCATAAGTTAATATTTAGATTTAAGTAATAACAATATAAAGAAACTGTAAATTTTAAAATGTAACCAGTCAGCGAATAAAGGCTATTTTTATTTTATTTATTTTATTGTTACAGAATTTAGTTCCAATTTTGTCCACCTTACGATTATCTACCGAGATCCCAAATCCCACACTGAATTGCAAGATTGCGAGCCACTGAACTGTGACGGTCGGAGTAGGCTATCTGTTGCATAATGTTGCTCATAAGGGTAGGCAGGAGGTCACTCTATTGATACAAAATAGAAACACGCCGCCTTTACGTAAGATGCTAGAGGTTGCGGGTTCGATTCCCGCTGCGTGGGATCCTAGTGTGGGATCATGACTACGTATGTGACTGTTGGGTGTTATGTATGTACTTTGTGCTATTGACGAGTCCGTGATAAGAGTTCCAACTTTCCAAGCATGTACATCACGGAAGAATGTTGGATTTCTTCTTCCATGGTGTACATTTTGTAGCCTAGATCCTACTATATCCTATCCTACTTTCTACTAATATTATAAACGCGAAAGTTTGTGAGTATGGATGGATGTTTGTTACTCTCACGTAAAAACTACTGAATGGATATGAGTGAAATTTGGAATGGAGATACTTTACGCCCTGGATTAACACATAGGCTACTTTTCATCATCATCATCATCATCAATTTTCATCATTATTCACGCGGGTGAAACCGCGGGGCGCAACTAGTATGTAATAAATACTCTGAGCGCGCCCTTCGAAAACATGACAGCTAAAAATCAGCACAATATGTCAGAAACAAATCCGAAATGCCGGTTGAACACAATAAACACCAAAACAAACAAAATTATTCCTGAATCTTCCTTTAAATTCCTGAAATGTGGTTGAAATGGTGGCACTCGCTTTAATTTTGTCTTTATGGCTACAGGTAATTTTTTTTTCTTGACCTTATAAGATAAGTTGAACAACCTGTGGTAGCTCAATAAATAAAATAAATAAATAAATAATGCTGGACATTTCACACAACATTATCTAACCCCAAGCTAAGCAGAGCTTGTCTTATGGCAACTAGATAACTGATATACGTATTAAAATACATTACATAGATAGATATTTTTATTATACATAGAAAATACCCAGAACACCCGGAACAATTATCTGCAGATCGCACAAATATTTGTTCCGAGACGGGGATCGAACCCGCAACCTCCTGCGTCGCAGGAATGCAATCAATGGGGAATACTACCGATCATTGTGTTATTATCAGCTAATGCCCGGTCTGGTACCTAGCTCTAGTTCTAGTAGGTAGTACCTACATTTGCATGTGTAGTGTTTATCGAATAAAGTCATTATTTTACTCTGAAATGGTTTGATATACACTACCTATGTATATTATTATGTACTCATTGCATACAACAGTAATATATACAATGAGTGTATGTAGTTTAAACCGATCTAAACTGTTATAACCTCCATGGTGTGTCCGGCTTAAGAATAGACTCATCCTCCTAAATCCTCCTATTCCGTGGATCTAGTAAAAGCCTTAATAAGGGATTACCAGGGGTTGGCCAGCAGCATCGCCTGGAGTACTTAACACAAAACTGCGATCACCAATCCGCCTGCCAAGCGTGGTGATTATGGCAAATCCGCCCATTGTATTTAATGGGGGAGGCCTAGTCCAGCTTTGGACGTTACTAAATGATTATTATACCCTCGTAGTCTGTACGGAAAGAGAATAGGTGTGGCGAAAAACGGAACTAACACTATGATAGATAAATAAATAATATCTAAGAGCAAATTTTTATTATTTACTTTCTAACTATGCGTCTCAAGATCTTGTATTAGAGCTATAATGACGAGATAGTGTTGTTTACAATACAAAATCAGTAATTAGGCATGCCGCGCCCTCATTTCCCACGCCTATTCTCATTTCGCACACCTGTACTATAACTGTATACGTAATTTTTTTTTTCGTTCTTCCAGATTTTATTATTTTATTATTTGTGTTATACCGTTTAGTCTATGTATTTTATTTATTTAATTTGGTGCTTTTTTTTAGTTTTCATTGTGTTAGCACGCCTCAACAATAAATTCATTTATCATTTAATTGTTACTACCTTCTTGGTTGGCAGGTAGAAAATGACTTTGGCATTATGTCCTCCATTTGTACATTTACTTTTAGTTTTGTATGCAATAAAGTATATACTTACAAGCAAACAAACTACCAAATTTAACGACGGTCGGATCAACGGTTCGAAACCTAACCCCAGACAAACATACATACATACAAACGCTGATTCATTCTAGTTTACTAGCTCCGCTCCTTCAATTATTACATAATAAATAGGCACGTTGTAGTTTGTAAAACCAAGAATGCGTATTACACATCACACGGACGAAGTCGCGGGTAGTAGCTAGCTGCTATGTTAAGTCCATAAAATTTGCTGCATCATAAAATTGGGACGTGAGGCTATATTGTGAGACACTATCATGTAAGGATGCTCTATCATTTTCATCATCTAGGAAAATGGGCTACATAACCCATTTTCTTAGATTAAGAGATTCCTACAGATAAACATGGTGGTTTTACCGCCGAAAATAATGACCTTTGCTGCCGAGAAGGGTTTGTCGTACTCTGAGTAAGATATTGTAGGTTCGACTACGTAACAGTGGGACTCAGACGTGACGATATTATACTATGTATTGAATGTTTTAACACATACTCCCAACTTAACAACGCCATACAAAAAAAAATACAGCATGTTACTATTCCCAATAAAAAGAAAGAAAGAGAGCATAACCTAGCATATACCTTTTATCTTTGGACTTGCCTCTGGTAACCCTCTAGTCTAATAGCATATAGAAGAGGTAGATATCTGAGCGCGTCACCCAACTCTGTTGCTATTATAAATACTCAAGGAGAAAATAAATGTTGAATTCTTTGGCCAACTTCACCAACTTAAATAAGAGCAAATTGCATTGAGCAAATTGTTCGGCAAAAGACAAGGCCTCTCCATCTCCTCCCATGGATATCGTAAAAGCCGACTAAGGGATAACACCGGAGCATGAGTAGCAAGTATCCACCTGAGTACTTAGCAACAATACTGCAAACTGCAATTACCAATCCGCCTGCCAAACGTGGTGTTTTTTTTTAAATTTATACTACTTGGCAAGCAAACAAGCATCCGGCCCACCTGATGGAAAGCAGTAACCATAGCCTATAGACGCCTGCAACACCAGCGAGGCATCACACGCGCGCTGCCGACCCTGAGACATAAAGATGAAAAGTCTCATGAGCCTGTAATTTTACCGGCATCCGTACCCTTCAAACCGAAACACAGCAATGCGAGCACTACTGCTTGGCGGCAGAAATAGGTACGGTGGTAGTACTTCCCCTGGACGAAATCTTTCACAAGAAGTTCTACTACTAACAATTCTGTTTATGGCCAATCCATTGTATTCGATGAGGCCTCGTCCAGTACATCAATCGACTGATGACGATGATGATGATAAGAGCAAATTGTTTCCCTTCCCTATATGAAGAACTCCATCTCATAAGTATATACTTATTATTAAGTTTACACAGCGCTTACCCAGAAAGGAATTCACTTACCGGAATAACAAGGTGGCTACAATTTATGCACGTAAGAAACAAAGCCTCGCCATACCGACATCCTATTTTCGCCTGATGGGCTATTAACATTTTTTATGATGTTTTTTTTAGTCTTAACACTTAACCTTAAAGCTGGCTGTAAGTATTCGTCATGTGTAACCTGCCCACTTTAAGTTCGTCACGTAAGGCTTACGGAAACAGTAGAGCCGTCGACCTGCCTGCTCTACTACGGTTCTATAATTATTTTTGACCTCCTCTGAAGTATGAATAATATAATAATATGATCTACCAAATAAAAAAGAAATTGTAATTAATTGATTCAAGCGTGACTTTGCGGAAATCCATTCTACAATATAAAATAGATGAACAAATATATAGTAACAATTCCGCTCCTCTCCAACGAAAACTCTGAAAGAATTCGACACGTGTTTCGCCTCTCAACGAACACTTTCTGTTCGGCATTCGGCGAGGCAACATGGCTGCGGAGTTTTTGCAGTAGTGTGTCTTTGTTGTTCTAGCACGCAGTGAGCCTACTGTTTCCTGAGGATGCTTCGTTGAGAGACGAAACACGTCGAATTCTTTCAGAGTTCTCGTTGGAGAGGAGCGGAATTGTTACTATATATTTGTTCATCTATTTTTTATTGTAAAAGAAATCATCAAAATCAAGGCATGATTGGTGGTATAATCGCGTAACAAACAATACAAAAAAAAACATAGTCAAATTGAGTTCCTTGTTGAAAAATATATTTTTAAAAACAAGCTTTTATTAAATTAGTGATCGGAACCGTGAGCTGATCAAAATAAATAAATAAATGCTGGACATTTTTACACAACATTATCCAGCCCCAAGCTAAGCAGAGCTTGTGTTATGGGTACTAGATAACTGTGATAGATAGATTTAATTTCTCCGAAACTGTTCACCTCTGCATTGGAGGATGTTCTCTAGCTTCTGTACTGGAATGAATATGGCATCAACACCATAGGGGAGGCCTATGTCCAGCGGTGGACTTCTACAGGCTTATATTGATGATGATGATGATAAGATTAGGAACCAAGACTAAAACCAAAGCGATCTGAGTAAAGTTGTCGTGTTACAAGTTACGCGAGCTACCGCAAATATTTTGATGTCATTTACTTGGGGGTAAAGTGGCCTACTATATTTAGGAGTCTACTTGAGAATCCTCCCGAGTTTTAAGATAGTAAAATATGATAACTGGCTCCAAGTTTGACACGTGGAAAAGTTTCAGCCGAAAGTTTTATCTCGTAAAGATTTTGCGGTATGCTCGTAGTGTTCGTAGAGGCTCTACGAGAGTCTACGAGAGTCTACGAATAAGTTTTAGTTTTATTCAGAACTTAGTAGGAAGTGAATTCTTTGAGTTAGAAAAACATGAATAGTTTTTTAGGGTTCCTCAACAACCTAAAAAGGAAGAAACGGAACCCTTACAGTACCACTTTATTGTCCGTCCGTCTGTATGTCTGACTGTTTAGACCCTTTTTCGCAGGGACAGCTACAGGTATCAACTTGATCTTTATACTTAATGATTTCTTCTCAGTGGTGCGGCGGGCGAGCAGCCGGCTGAGATGCGAGAGGTTGCGGGTTCGATTCCCGCTGAGGAACAAATTATTGTAAGATCTGCAAATATGCTATGTGCGGAAAAATTTATAACGCTTTACCCTCTGACATTAAAAGCCTTCCGCTAAATAAATTTAAGACACAATTAAGACTCTGGCTTCTTGGTAACAGGTTTTACCATTTAAAGGACTTCCTAGGTAAGAGTTTTTGTAGAGAGATCTTTAGAGTTATTTTTTTTTTGACATGTTTAATTTTTTTTATTGTTTTTTATTTAATGGTAGTTTTGACTTGATACCTGCCTTTTTTGTTAATATTTGTATCCCAGACATGGGAAATGTGAGCCACCTTATACTAAACATAAAAACCTTGTACGTAACACATTTATGCAAATAAAGAATAATAATAATAATAATTATTATTTTATTATTATTAGTTCTGTGTCTGGAAGTTGTGGTACCATGGTACTCGTAGTTCCTGATACACACAACACAGGAAATCCTAGTCTGGGATCAGGACCATTAGTGTTATCTTTTCTTTCTCTTACACTACCTAGTCTAGGTAGACTGTATCTATATATATATAGACCCTGTATCTTTAATATTATACTTATTTGTTACTAATGATAAGTAGTATGAGTGAATAAATGCCCTTATATTTTATTTTATTTAGGAAAAAGGGTTCTTAAGGTTCCGATCCTAAAAATACTTCAACATCAGTGTTGAAGTATTTTTTGGATCGGAACCTTCAGCGCGAGTTTCACTCACACTTTATTTTATATGCTTGTTAGAATGCGAGATTCATATTCTGGTAATATTGAAATTAATGAAGTTTGTTTACAAATATTTAAGTAACAAATTAAAATGGAACAATTGAATTGTCCGTAGCTTTTACAAGATCTTTTATTTTCTAATTTGCGTTTGTTGCAAAACTTTTATGGAAAACAACATCTCTCTCTCAAAATACTTAACTTTTAGCTTTTAACGTTGAATTTTCATAAACTCATTTATACAAATACGCCCATTCGAATTTCACAAAGAAGGCCGAATTGAAAAAGTTTTTGCTGGTTTAATTCGACTTTAAAACAAGTCTCGTTTTTGTTTAATGTTTAGCCATAAGTCCACCACATTGTATCTATTTAACCGACTACGAGAAAAGGAGGGTAATGTTTATAAATTTAATTGTCTTGTATAGTTCAAATCTTGCTAGATGCTCAGCCCCCCAATTACAGAAGCAAATAAATCTTGACAAAGTCCTGCTGGAATCCTTGTGGCACCACACACACACACTCCCTTAAACGCCCACACACTCCCTTATACGCCCACACACTCCCTTATACGCCCACACACTCATACACACACTTCATGGCTCCATCTGTTGCCCAGACTCTTACGAGACTGGTGTTTTCAGTGGTACTCACTAAACATACACTTACCATGTTCGTACACGTTCACTTTCATAATTCACACACACGCACTGCATTTAACACCCACAGTCACATTTGTACACCCCGTGCAGCTTACCCTAATTTTTACCACATCATCATCACCAACCTGTAGATCAGAACGCCAGGACGAATGGTCTTGAGCCGCCTCCATCCACCGACTTCCTGCGACGTTTATAATTTCTTTAGTCCAGCGAGTGAAGAGCCTTCCGCTACCGCGTCGTTCGGTTTGTGGTCGCTACTTGAGAATTTTTAGCTATTTTGTTTCAAATGTTAATCATTCTATCCCTTGAAAACTATTTAAATAGATCTAAGCCAGAGCGAAATCTCCTATGATAGTTATTTTTTTTTAATTTTAAAGGAGGTTTTATCATTGGTTTAAATATGTATCTTTTGGAAATGCAATATAAACATTTGTATTTGTATTTGAGAGACCAGCGTGTAGGCAAGGCATTTCTAAGTGGAAAAGGGCCAACTAACAATTATCATAATATTAGCGGCAGCAATAGACTGAAACAAACCTTCCTCCTGCCTCTTTTGACGACCTCTAGGCACGGCGCGCGAAGGTTCGTCTGCGACGCAGGAGGTTGCGGGTTCGATTCCCGCCTTGGAACAAATATTTGTACGTTCTGCAGATGTTTGTTCAGGGTGTTCTGCGTGTTTTTCTATCCTACTTCCTATCCTACTAATATTATAAACGCGAAAGTTTGTGAGTATGGATGTTTGTTACTCTTTCACGTAAAAACTACTGAATGGATTTGAGTGAAATTTGGAATGGAGATACTTTACGCCCTGGATTAACACATAGGCTACTTTTCATCATCATCATCATCATCAATTGTCATCATTATTCACGCGGGTGAAATCGCGGGGCGCAACTAGTGTATTATAAAAAAATATCTATCTATGTAATGTATTGTATTAAGTATATATCAGTTATCTAGTACCCATAACACAAACTCTGCTTAGCTTGGGGCTAGATAATGTTGTGTGGAATGCCCAGCATTTATATATTATTATTTATTTAATTTATATAATTCCTTTCTGCACAGTGTACAGCAGGAGATTACTACGACTACCAAAGCAACGTGACTAGAAGCTCTCTCTCCGGCATTGCTGCCTACCGTTCAGCGCTTACCCTGGACTGGCTTGCGAATGAAGATGACCGCCAGAGAGAGCTGGTAGCGGCGTTTGAAACTGAGGACTCTGTTTCGACAGGGATTCTGTCTTCGGATTGCGTTGCGTACGCAAGGCCTGCTTCGGGGAAGGTGGCGAGACTCTTGCTGGAGTTGTTGAAGTAGGTATCTTTATTAGACGACCTCTGTGGCGCGGCAGGCGAAGGTTCGCCTGCGACACAGGAGGTTGTGGGTTCGATTCCCGCCTCTGAACAAATATTTGTACGACTGTTCTGGGTATTTTTCTATGTATAATAAAAAATATCTATCTATGTAATGTATTAATTATATTAGCTTGGGGCTAGATAATGTTGTGTGTAATGTCCAGCATTTATTTATTTATTTATAATCGCCACGCTTGGCAGGCGGATTGTTGATCGCAGTTTGGTTTTAAGTACTCAGATGGATGCCACTGCCCATCCCCTGGTGTAATCCTTTAGTAAGGCTTTTACTACATCCACGGGAGGAGAAGGAGGGGTCTAGTCTTTGGCCGAAAGAAAAGGAAAGGAGGAAAGTTGAATAATGCTATGTAATTCCCTAGGAATCTTGAAGGAGATGATGGTTACGTCATTTCCGAGCTGATCCATGGCCTCTTGTATTCGAAACTCCTCGTCGAGACAGCCATGTTTGATTCTGAGCCAGATTTAGAAGCGCTGGTGGAATACTCTGATGTGATGCGAGGAGAACCTCATACGACTTTCCCGAGGATTCTGGGTATGGTGTGGATAGCAGCCACCGATCCGCAGGCGTCGAAGAACAGTGGATGGTGTTCTATTAACAGGGTAGAGTACTGAATGGGCTATAACACGCATGACACGTGTCAATACAGAGGCCCAATTCTCTTATTTTTTTTAAAACTACACTAAAAATTGACCGATTCGAGACTGAATTGTGAATTGACAGAATGTTGGTATTCTGCTCCCCCATAAACAATTTAGTCTACTTTCGATTTATGGTGACTACCATTAGAGTAGGATAGTTATGTATATCATTGGAAAGTGTAAAGAGTCTATTTAAGCTAAAATTATCGAAAAAACTTCAATTGTTCAAGTTTCGGTCACATTTCAATATAATCACATTACCGTGTTGTATTTTAGGTTATATGAGAATACCATTTCTGACATTTAAGATATCGAATTATCGACACTAGATCGGAACGTGAACCAAACTTTATTTTGATTAAATTGTTTAACGAAAATTGGGACTCATATTATGTAGATATTTTGATACTGGATTAAGCCGGTTTCGTCTCGGTGTTTTCCTTCAACGTTTTGAGCATGTATCTGCTTCTATAGTTATATTTTTCAGGGATTTTACGAATGTCGTATTTTTGATATTCACAAATGCGGATGCGAATGCGAGTGTTTTGGGATGCGAATGTGCGAATGCGAGTGAACACTCTCACTAAGGCATTTAAAAACACTTAGTTTAGGTTTAATCTTCATTCTGATAACTGTATCAATACAAAATGTTACAGTTTTATAGAATCAGTAGTCAAATTTTAAAAGAGGCAAGTTATATTCGCCTTTTTGCCCATGAAGATTTGCAAATTTTGACAAACATGCTCGGTAAAAAAATTACGGCCTTTAAGTCTTTAAGACTGTGGTGCGACAGCACCAATCTTCGAAATCCAAGGCCCTTGATAAATTACAATCAATCGGTGACTGAGAAACGCTTTCTATTGGTCGAACGCGGCGCTCCCTAATCACTTGTCACGTTATTTTGATAAAATTTGGTAGGTACAGAGATTAAATGTCCGTCAACATAATATATATGCTTCTTTTTATCCCGGTTGTAATAAATAAAGTAATAATTTTAACATTTCGCCTTTATTATGGTAGGAGTAATTGGTAAATAGTTCTATAGATTTTTAGAATTGCTCGTAGCCATGTTGCCATGAGCGTCTACGCGCGTAGCTCAAAAAGATCCCTTAACAAAAAACCTATTTCAGTAGGTAATTCTAATTAAATCAGCCGATGGTTAAGGAAGGCTTACGATTCATTAGTTAGCTGTTCTACTTATACTTATGCTATGATCCTTGATTGCTCTCATACCGCCTACAATCGTAAACGTGGTCTATTTTTAACCGACTTCACAAAAAAGGAGGAGGTTCTCAATTCGGTTGTTTTTTTTTGATGTTTTTTATCTCATATCTCCGTCGTTTATAAACCGATTTGGAAAATTCATTTTTTATTTGAATAGATATACTTCCAGATTGGTCCCATTTTTTCAGAAACTATTTCTGATGATGGAATCCATGAGGAATTGATGGAACTCCTCAAATATTTTAGGCATACATATGGCGATTTTGATATTTTCAGCAACAAATCAAGCATTTGCATTCAGAAAGTATCATAATCCTTTCACCACTATGGTTTTTTTCATCCAAATATTTAGTCGAATACAATAGAATTTTAAAAATGAAAATTTTATAAAAAAAAATTAAATGAAAAGTTATGTTGAATTATATTGTTTCTAGGTAAACAAATATATAAAAGCTTCCCGCCCGTCCCAAATAGCGAAACATATGCGCACAGTTGATCCCATCATTGCCCGGGCACGATTTATCATGGAAGCGTTCATAAGACACGTCGCGCCAATCAACGTGTACGATAACAAAAACATCGGCAGGGCGAAAAAGGTACATCTCTCTTTTCTGCTTTCATTGTATTTCGTTCTCACTCTCACTTTCCTATATACCTTATTTTTCTCTTCCTTCTAAATTTGATTCCCATTCTCTCGGAACAACAATTGCTAAAATTTATTGTGTCTTTGCAGGCGAAACCCACGAAAAGTACATCGACTCGAAAAGTACCTCAAGTAAGAAATATTTTTGTTGTGTCTGGTTTTTTGAGAAACTTAATGTATTTGCAGAGTACCTATAATACCCATATACATTGAAGCAGCGATCCCTCGCGTCTACATACAAAGTCTCTGAAGAACTTCTTTAGACAACATTAACTACATTTTAAATTCGACGGTTTGAATTCAATTCGTCGGTGCGACGTTTGATTCAAGAGCTGGCTCTTATCTGGCTCAACGCCAGACCCGAGAGTCTCATTCAGCGTGGCAATGCAGCGTCTTGGGGATGCTTCCGGCCTGGTAGTGATATGGATCAGCTTCGTCCAGTTCTTTCTTAAAAAAAAATAAACAACGAGTCTAATACTATGAATTGTTTCCTTGCAGGCAATCCCTTCACAAATCACATTCATGAAAAGTCCACCGACGCGACCTTATGTAAGAAATAACTTTATTATGTCTAGATTTTTGAGAAACTAATATCTTTGCAGAGTAGGTAGAGGTACCTATCATCACCATACAACTCGAGCTGAAGCTTTACTTTACTTATTTTTTTGTGCGGTTGGACAGCTTCGTCACCATAGATGCACCAGCGCCGCTGGAAGGGTTTCCCGCCACACTCTTCCGTTAGCGTTAATGATACAACTGTTCTTGGGCCAAATTGGTCTGCTACGTGACGATGGTAAACGGACTGTCGGCATGAATCTTGTTCAGTGGGATATGGGAAGACCATTGGTGTTGGTACCCTTGCGCCATCTCATCTGACCGGGACATCAGTTAGGGCCGATGCAGCGGCTGATTCTGCTGAGGATCTCAAAAGGAGCAAATATGCAAGTCTCGACAGAGCTTTTCGGGGTTGAAACTCTGGATCCGTGGCATAACGGGGCCCTTCGCGTTTATAAAACTCTTTCAGGGCCTCTGGTCGGTGCGACGTGTGACCCAAGAGCTGGCTCTTATCTGGCTCAATGACAATGTGTTGCTCTTGCGCGGCAATGCAGCAGCGTCTTGGGGACGCTTCCGTCTGGAAGTGATTTGTATCAGTTTCTTCCATCTAAAGTTCTTTCCCAAATTCTTTCTTCAAAAAAAATTAACCAACGACTCTAATACAATTAATTGTTTCTTTGCAGGCAATACCTTCAAGATCACGAATCACATTCATGAAAAGTCCACCGACGCGACCTTATGTAAGAAATAACTTTATTATGTCTAGATTTTTGAGAAACTAATATCTTTGCAGAGTAGGTACCTAGGTAATAGGAGGTTTCGTCTGGTAGTGATTTGTATCAGTTTCTTCCTTCTAAATTTCTTTCCCACACTCTTTCAACAAAATTAAACAATGACTCTGATACAATGAATTGTTTCTTTGCAGGCAATACATTCACAAATCACATTCAAGAAAAGTACATCGACGCGACCTTATGTAAGAAAAAACTTTATTATGGCTAGATATTCGAGAAACTTGCAGAGACCTAACATCATCATACAACACGAGCCGAAGCAATGATGCACGGATCTCTCGCTGAACAGACGATGCTACTGTGTAGTTTCGTTACGATTTTCCTACCGAACTTAGCAAACAGTGATTTTCGCAAATTATACGAAAATTAGTTGTACCCTACCTAACTTATTCTCCGACTACATTTAATTACTTTACTTATTTTTTCGTCACAGCTTGGTCGCCACAGATGCACCAGGGCTTCTGGCAGGAGTTCCCGCCACGCCACTCTTAATGATATCATTTTCCGGGCCCTTACCAGTGTTAAAGATAAGCTGTTCTTGAGTCAAATTTGTCTGCTACGTAACGATGGCATGACTC
Source organism: Epirrita christyi (assembly GCA_951392215.1). Classification (NCBI taxonomy): domain Eukaryota; kingdom Metazoa; phylum Arthropoda; class Insecta; order Lepidoptera; family Geometridae; genus Epirrita; species Epirrita christyi. Next base: position 10,816,273 of record OX595848.1, read on the forward strand.
TTGTTCCACGGAAGAAGGGTAGACCCTTGCACCATCTTATCTGTCCACACATTAGTTAGGGCCGGTGCAGTGGCTGAGCGGATCACAAAAGGCACAAATATGCAAGCCTCGACAGTCTTTCGGGGTCGAAAGTCCAGGTCCGTGGTCTACCGGGGCCATTCGCGTTTCCAAAACTCTTTCTGGGTGTCTGGTCGGTGCGATGTTTGACCTAAAAGCTATTTCTTATCTAGCTCAATGCATTAGTATTGCTCTTCAGCGTGACAATGCAGCCAGCGTTTTGTGGACGCTTCCGTCTGGTAGTGATTTGGATCAGTTTCTTCCTTCTTAATTTCATTCCCACATTCTCTCTTCAACAAAATGAAATAACGACTCTTATACAATTAATTGTTTCCTTGCAGGTGATAATCACATTCACGAATAGACCAGCGATGCCACCTTATGTAAGAAATAACTTTATTATGTCTGGATTTTCGAGAAACTAATGTCTTTGCAGAGTAGGTATCTATTATCACCATACAACACGGCCGAAGCAGTGATCCGTCGCGTCTACACACATGACAAGTCTCTAAGTACTTAGACTAAATTCACAACGAGACGAGCAGTTTGAGTCGATATTAACGTAAAATGTGAATCTATAGCTTCATTACACATGGTATTGGCTTATAGGCTCGAAAGGACTCGCGGCGTCTTTTGACAAGTTGCAGCACATTGCCTCTGGCAGCCGTAGGCGCCTCCACAAAGGCTAGAGTGGGTTTGATTTACAATGGTTTAGCGCTTCGCGCGCCTAATAACTGCGGATGTGATTTCGCCCGAGCGCATTTGACGCTCCGTAAAATTTAGAGGTACATTACGACGGCGATGGCTTCTGACACTTAGAAAATGCGTATATTTTAGTTCAAGGAACTGCTCTCCACTGAAAGATTTTAGTTCATGCAAACTATTCGTGTAGCAAGTGAAGTGTAGTGTAGTAATAGACGGCTAAACCCCGTTATTATAATACAACCATGTTGAAAGTTGACCAAATCGAGACTGAATTGTGAATTGACTGAAAATCTGTATATTTCTCTCTTATTATAACAGTTTTGTGTACCCGCGATTGTTTTAATCAATTTTCAAACAACTTTTAACATTTATATAAACGCGTAATTGAATATATGGTAATTATTTTTATGCCGGTTTAGTTTCGTTAAAGTTTTTGTCACATCTATTAAATTTTTTACATTGTATTGTCAGTTGAGGAAAATACCATGTGTGAAATTAATCAGATCGAGACTAGGTCGGGAATTTCCTTATTCTAAGGGAATTATGATCCGAACTCTATTTTTACCATTTTTATTACGATTATTGGCGTTCAGCAGTGGACTGCACGATGATGATTCTGATGACCATGATTCTAAGGTCCAGATAAATAGAACGTACTTCACGGTGACGAAGTCTAAGCCTTACTTTGAAATCGTCCCTGTCACTGTCACACAAATGTTAAAACACGCGTGATTTCAAAGTAGGGCTTAGGTCCAGATAAATAGAACGTACTTCATGGTGACTAAGTGTAAGCCTTACTTTGAAATTGTCCCTGTCTCTCTCTTATATGCGTGTTTTAACATATGTGTGACAGTGACAGGGACAGGTCGAAAGACCTGTCCCTGTCACTGTACGGCTACGTAAGTAAGCCGTACTTTGACTAACATGTAAGTTCGTTTTTTTTATCTGGAACTTAGACTTAGTCGTGAAGTACGTTCTATTTATCTGAATATTAGACATGGGTCTGTACATTTTTAAGGTGACCTAATTCAGTGACCATGTCTTCCCAACAGCCACTTGAACCATTCCAGCTATCGAGTTTGAACCGTATAAGGCATCAGAATGATAAAGCATCAGTTGGCCGGATTGAAAACTGTTTGAATTTGATACCAATTGTATTTATTTACATTATTTTTTGAGTAAAGATTTTTCTTTCTTTCTAGTTTGTTTTCCTACTACTTAGTAGAAGCTCTGGTTAGGTCTCATCTATAGATATGATCGTTGAGGTATTAGGTATCAGTGTTTAATGCCCATTTTCACCAACTAATAGGTATCGCATGTTGTACTGATAGTACAGGCAAATTAGCAAAAAGTGTGGACCTAAGTCGTGTAGTCATGGATTCTTATGGAAACGTTAGATGACACGAAAAGAAGCTTATCCTAGGTTTGCACCGTTTCTGGCGCTTACGGAAGGCTCTTAAATATTAGGTACAAACTTAATAAGGCCGTAAATTTTAAAATAGAAAGAAATTACTTGATGCAAGTTAAATTACGTATAGAGAGACTGTCTTAGTGCATTATGATTTTAATAAAAACCACGTGCATGTAGGGAACACAGTGTTGAACAAATGCATCTTCCGTAAAAAAAAAAACTAGTATAAAACTTCCGGCGGATGTAGTACTAATTAAATGAACAAGTTTAAGTCAATTTCCAGAACTACATTAATTTTCCCCGAAGTAGAGCGACAATAAAATATGGAAAAGTGCCTTCCGTGAGTACCTTGGTGCCTTCCGTCGCACCAAGGTGCAAACCTGGTAATGTATTTCGAACATTTTTCTGATAAGTCTATCAATTTGCACCCTAATATTGCACCTTACTTTTCCCGGAGCCGTAATAACCACAAAAAGTTTTTTTTGTAAATGTTTGTTCCGTATGTCGGATTTAAAAAATTCTTGGTGCAAATGTAGATCATAACGGTTCAAAGTCTATGCCAAATTGCACCGGCTACTTCTATTTCTCCCATTAAGTTACGGATATTATAAGGTTTTCATCCTATTTCACCCTGTTCCGGAGGGTGAAATTACTGATGCTTATTATTAGAGGTGATTTTTAAGCCATACAAAACAATTAGAAAAGTTTTCATGACTACATCTAATTAGTTCCACACTTTTGCAAAAAATCACTTAATTTGACTGTACTATGAGCTGACCTTCTGTAGCTATATATTTTGTGCCCAGCCAGACCCTGAACAAATATTTGCAGATCATACAAACATTTAACCCAAAATAACTATCGTGAATTATATAACTCATTTAGTAAAACGGGAAATTTTCACGTACCGCGCCAGTCTAACCGTGGAACGCGGTCGCGGGTTTTGCTCATGATGATTCTGAACTCACAGCAAAAGTGAAGAAAAACTGCGAAAAACAGTGGTAGTTAGCAGTTTTTTAATTTAAAACATATCGGTACTTATTTTAAATTGAAAAAACGGCTAATTACATAAGATACTTTGTTCCACAATTCATCGGTAAGGATACTTTCATTAAATTCTCTTTGCAATAAAAAAAGCTGTTTTGACAGTCAATAAAGATGATACCATGACGATACCAAGGTATATTTCTTTAGTATCACAAACAAACTGTAGTATCTTCTTTATCAACAGCATAAAATGTCCACAATGTTTTGAAATCATTTCGAAACGTTGTAGAGACGATTGTAATTCAATTTCTGGTGAAAAAATTATCATGTTTATGAGTAAACATAATAAGAGATGGGATCAATTATTTATTATGTGTTGTTTTGGCTAGGTTTTATGGTAAGTATTGTTTACCTGACTTCTATAAAGGCATTGCATGCTGAGCCCATTGATATCATCATCATAATCGACGTCCACTGCAGGTCGAGGTCACCCATTAAATGCAATGGGGGATTTGCCATAATCACCACGCTTTGCAGGCAGTTTACATATGGACTGGTGATTGCTGTATTGGTGTTGTGTACTCACGTGGATACTGCTTCCCAGCCCCTGGTGTAATCCCTTAGTCAGCGTTTACGACATTGATGTATATATTAACTCGACGAGCCTAAATAAAAAGGACAAAAAAAAATTCAGTGTTTTCCAAGTTCACGCGGCTTTATCGTTAAAATAGTAATTAGAGTGTAATACGCTTTCTTAATTAAATAGATTATTCTAGGATTGTTGTAAGATTTAAATCTTCGAAACAAAAGTGCACCTAACGTAAGTTTGGTGTAGAACCCTTCGAGCGGAAGTCCGTGTTGCTGGAAGATAGAACCGTATGGAATTCCTGATCAAAGACCAACTGACTAAACAATTTTATAGATTGATAACTCCCGTACATATTTTTTGCACAGTGCCCCACAATATGCTTGAGGTTGGACTATGAGCCCGACTTAGAGGAAGAGTCCTTGATGGAGAATGCTAAATGGCAACAAAAAGAAGAATCTTGCAACAATATTCGACCTAATTCAAGGGACTTAGTGAGACGATTATATGCCATATTGCCCTAGTAAGTGTTTAATTTTAGCTACACTCTTAGGTAGATACTTCCTTTTGAAATTATAAATGTAAAAGTTTGGATGTTAGTTAGTTTTTTATTCAAGCATGCCTTAAGGCAAACGATCTCAAAAGTAGTATTTTAATCACCTAGTGCGACGTGACGTGATTAAATAATGAGATGCAAAAAAATAATATAGTTAGAAAAATATACTAATAATAGTTGTAACCGAACAGAATTTTGAAAAAGTCTGGATTTTCTAATAAAAATCACACAAACGACCACCCTAAAAAAGCTTTGGCATCCAAATGCTTTTAATTTTGAACGACAACAAGTTTTTTTTTTACGATTTATATAGCGAGACTTGTATTTCAAAGTTCTAACTGCGTATTTTTATCTATGTATGTATATTTCGATTCATTAAAAAAAAACCCTTAAAATTAGTACAGTCTGAAAAGTGCAAACCAGTTTCATCATCAAATATGACATGCAAACGTTTGAATAAATAAAAAAAATACAACCGAATTGAGAACCTACTCCTTTTTTTTTAAGTCGGTTAAAAATAATAATTTTTGGATGTCTTAATAGCTGAACTGGTTTAGAACAACCTACTAAGAGGACTAAAGAGGTTTCGGTGGTACCGTTTTATACCCACCGTACCACCATTGTATGTGCAGTGGTTGGTACGGAAGTATGTATGTGCAGTGTTACGGTAACTCACAACGGTACTGTAAATCAGAACTCGCTTCGCTCGTTCAATTAATGTCCATAAATCTTTATAGTTATATCTAATTATAGCGAGTAGCCGGGTGAGATTTAATAACAATAATAATAATCCGTGGTCTTTGCCTACCCCTCCAGGAAACAGGCGTGATTTTATGTATGTATGTAATTACTCGCTACTCGACTAAATTACTCGCTTAGTCTGTACTAGGTTTTATTTAGAGTACGGTGGAATATATTCTAGCATAAATAATTTTAGCCTCGACAGAGACCAGTCAAACTCAGCGTTCCTGCACAAGTTTCGGGCCACATTGTACGGGATGTCAGAAGGCGAAAACCTGTTAGACCGGGCAGGATCTCATTACGCAGCCATGCTGATTCCTTTGGTGTTCCTCCACCAGTATAGAGACCTATGGTGCCTTTTGGAACGGGTAATATATTGAAATCATAAGTTTAATTGTAGTTTAGGGAACGTACCCCCTGATTTATCTGGGATTTATTTGAGAACACAATGAAAAACCTTGGTACAGGAACAGACAGACAGTTTATTATTTACAAGGACGGTAGGCATTTTCTTATTGTCGCACTGACTACCCACATTGGATATTTCGCGGCTCAAAACCCCCATACTACGTGACCCATTTTTAAATTTTTTAAACCCGTCCGTCCTCTCGGACCCGTTGTATTTGCTAAGGCCCCCCCCCTACCCCTCGAGTTTTCACTTAGTAATTCAGAAATCATTTTTTGCAAACAAAATGTAAAAAACATATTTTGGCTCTCGTTTGTCTACTCTATATTAATACGGCGCTTGCCACGTGACGCCCAGAATGTGTGCTAATAAGTTTAAAAAGTGCCCATATTTGAATATAGCTTGAAAAAGCGTGAGATTTTTCTAGAGGATATTGTCTACGTGACAAAAAACTTAGACCACCCCCCTGCCCCTGTGACCTAGAGTGGTATTTTTAAAGACCCCCTCCCCCCCCTAAACAGATCACGTAGTATGGGTAAGTTCCCTTAATTGTACCGTGGCTTCTTCATGAATAGACCCCTCCGTCTCCTCCCGTGGATGTAGTAAAAGCCAAGGGGATGGACAGCAGCATCCACCTGAGATCCACCAATACTGCGATCACCAATCCACCTGACAGCCAAGCGTGGTGATTATGGCGTGGCCTCGTCGTTTTGATAGTAGTAGAACTTCTTGTGAAAGAGTTCGTCCGGGGAAGTACACCACCATATCTATGTCTGCCACTAAGCAGTAGTGCTTGCATTGCTACGTTTCGGTTTGAAGGGTACGGGTGCCAGTGAAATTACAGGCACATGAGACTTTTCATATATATGTCTCAGGGTCGGCAGCGCGCGTGTGATGCCTCTGGTGTTGCAGGCGTCTATAGGCTTCGGTAGCTACTTTCCATCAGGTGGGCTGTATGCTTGTTTCTGTGCCCTAGTAGTATAAAAAAAAGAAGCGTACATCTAACAGCTGATGATGATGATTACTTTAATCATGGTGGTAGCGCTTATTTATTTCGTTACAACTGTGCAAGAGAGCGCCCTGTACCTATATTAGTTTTTCTCCGTGAACGGAGTATAGTCTGCGTAACATCCTACCCACAATACTAGAAACACAACACTAAATGCAGCGTTTTCGCACTGAGGCACACTTGGATTTTCTGGAGAAAGAAAGAGACCAATATAACGGTCTTGAAGTGTTCTCGTCTAAATGTGGCGCTTTTTTAATAACAGAATGAAAGAATATGTTGTTTTAAGTCATTTTACAATTCTAACTCATTTTTCGACTTTTTTGGATTAAGTCACTACCGTTCTAAAGGTGCGATATGACCACTGTGATCAGCTTTACACAAATTTTTGGTTACAGTTTCACAGAGCACTACGCCTGTACCAGATATCGCATCCCGCCCAGAAGAGATCAGCTTTAAAAATACTGCAAAACTTCAAAGCCGTTAATCAAAAGGTACCTACTTCTTAAATACCTTCGTTCGTAGCATTACTGGTTCTTTCTTGGTGACCTTGTGTTAGGTCAATGACCTGTGTGAGGTATTCTTTCTCCTTGCAGATTTACATTATTTATTAAAGGCCAAATCACACCGGATGCGTATGCAACACGTAACGTTTGTCCGTTTACTATCGTTTTATTTGTTGTAGATCAGCTCTTTCATTTTGGAACTGCCAGGGCCAAATCCATATCATCCTACCCGCACCACAAACCAGGAAAATGCTGACGAAGAGCTGAGTGACAAAAAGGATATTAGGTATTTGAAAGAACTCATTAAAAACCTTGGTTGATCACATAGACTTTTTATTGCAATAAGTATTTATGAGTAAATCTAACCGTTCCTACATTTTTATAACTATCCCTTTCTTTACTAGTATCCTACAAACTAAATAGGAAAGAAAACAACGCCATGAAGTAAATAAGGTTCTTAAAATGTATCATCATCATCATTTGTTAGACGTCCACTGCTGAAAGAAGCCTCCACCATAGAATACAATGGGGTTCTGTTATAATCACCATGCTTGGCAGGCAAAAAAAGGATCGCAGTATCGGTATTAAAGTACTCAGGTGGATGCTACTACCCATCTCTTGGTGTAGTCCCCTAGTAGGCTAATAACGTCATAGGTACATTAAGTTCTATAAAAAAACACAATAATAATACAAATAATAATACAATATTTTTGGTAGATAATGGTGTGTATGAACAGGGAACTTTTTTAATTGTGTTCAACCTAACATATCCATAGGTAGGTAACAAATTTTTATAAATGATGATCTTGATGACAGCATTGTCAAAAAAATACAGTTTATGAAGAAGAATTGACATTCATTCTTCCGTGAGTTTATGCAGAGTACTTATTTTTTTTCATCATTTTTAATCTATACTCTGATTTTTAATTTTAGACAATTTTTGTAAACAAACAAATGTCAAGATATGCCACTGTGTGTATAAGTGCCATGTATGTGTGTCATATGTGAATTTACACGTATGCACAATCATGACACTTATACTCACAGTGGCATATCTTGACATATGTTTGTTTACAAAAATTTACTGAAATTAAAAATCAGGGTATAGAAACTGGGGTGCGTTAGTTTCTTATAAAATTAAAAATTATATCAAAAAATCATAATTTTTTTAAAACCTTACTCATCACGTGTCTAGATATTAGTGTACCGATCATGTGTACAAAATTTCATGGAGTTTGAAGAAATGATAGCCATAGTAGAAGCAATCTTCGTTCGCGTGCTAAAAAGCGTATAAGCGCCCATACCTTCTGTTAGGGTTTTTTCAAACATTGAGTTGCTTTTTTAACCGACTTCCCAAAAAGGAGGAGGTTCTCAATTCGGTTGTTTTTTTTTATGTTTGTTACCTCATATTTCCGGCGTTTATGAACCGATTTGGAAAATTCATTTTTTTATTTCAATAGGTATACTTCCAGATTGGTCCCATTTTTTTCCATCCATGGATCCAGTTCTGATTATGGAATCCATGAGGAATTTAGGGAACTCCTCAAATATTGTAGGCATACATATAGCGATTTTGATATTTTCAGCAACAAACCAAGCATTTGCATTCTGAAAGTATCATGACCACTATGGTTTTTTTTATAATTTTTTTTCATCCAGATATTTTGACGAATACAATGGCGGAAGTCGGTTTTTTAAATGAAAAGTTATCTCAATGGTGGTTGGGAACAAAGTAGTGGTTCTGTGCCAAACTCAGTTTGTCATTCGACCATAAGGGGTGTCAGGCATTTGAAAAAAATACACTATGCAAAGCACAGTCAAAGTGAAAACCAGTATTACAAGTATATACAAAGTAAAATTGATATCATCACAGGGCTTGTTATAATTTGCGCTTCTTAAAAAACATTCGCCTTCCTTTCTGTCCATAGGTAAGTTAAGGGGAGGATGGTTATACGTCCTCACTCCGTTTTCATAAACCACAACGATTTTATGCGATCCAGACATTTCGGACTTGGTAATATAGAAGTGGTTTTCGTCGACCCATATGAGTTGCTGGCGAATAACATCTGCGAATTTTCTGAAAAATAAATTGTTTTTTTTATGAAATTGGCTTGCCTGCGCAAAAACTGCCATGTAAGGACAAGAGGCGCCGAGGCTAAAAGGAATTAATCTAAATTCGGGTTATTATTAGCTTTTTTAGAGCATTGCTTTTGAAAACACCACTTTTTTTTAAAAACCAACAGTCTCATACGTGTTTATGATCACACACTAGGATACACACACACTTCTCAAGCGTTTTCTCAGAATAGTGATGGGACTATTCTGATAAAAACTTTTTGTTGTTAAAAAGATATAGATAATTTTATTTGTTTCGAATATGGTAATTTTACATTGGTGGTCATAATTTACAAATCCAACATACTCAGTCATATACATTATGACATACAAATAATTTAGTTCCCATAAGTAGGTACTAAGTAGATACATCAATTCCATGTCATAAACCAGTCAAAGAACCAACCTAGGCCACCATACAATTATTCTAAAATATGTTTTTCAAAACAGGAATTTAAAATAATGATCGAAATCGTGATTACGATGATAAGATTACTATTAACTAGTGGTTCGCCCCGAATTGGAGACCTCGCGATGACACCTTTATCAGCCCGACTACTTATGTCATTTCCATATTTTCCATTTTTTTTTTAAATTTTCACCTCGAGGTAATGTCCTACACATTATCGAAATAACCTTTGAATAGGACTAAGCAACGGGGCGTATATGCAACGTTACAGTATATCAAGTACCTGACGAATGAATTGATAACGTCTTTTCTGTTTTGAAATGCCCAACAGAAGCGCTTTCATTAGACACCCCACTTGATCTGACTGCCTCACTTATATTTTTTTTACCCCCCCTTGGACCCCAATATCTCATCAACCCCCCGACCAATATAGCTCATAACCTTACCTAAAATAGTAGATACTATCTCCCCCCATACTAAATGAAGATCGGATTAACAGTTAGGATGTTTTCATCGGACAAACATACAAACGCCGATTCTGCCAAGTTGACTCGAGAACTCGCCTCGCTCGTTCAATCATCGAAGCGTTTCGTTGTCCACCTTCCATCTCCATCATCAGATCGCCATATCATTGCGTTGTCATCCAAAATTATAACTCAATTGTTTTGATAGAACTGGTTTAAAATTCATCTGGAAGACTTGACTATGCGTGCGCGTGCGCGTAGCGTTTTAGTTTTTAACAAGTGATGGTTAAAATAAAGGCTTTTAAAAAGATACTTTACTTACTTTTCATCGTAGAAATCATTGTCACTGAAGCGTTTGTCAAACAGTATCACGGAATTTATAGTTTCTAAATGTGTTCTTATAGGTGTTGGTTTTGGGAACACGGAGAAAACAGTGTTCATGACCTGAAAAAAAAAACTTGTAAGGCCTCTTAATTTTTTTTTTTTTTAACTACTTAGTTAGTTAGTATCGAGTGCAGCAATTCTTGCAGAGTTGTAGGTTATGTTCCCCGAAGACGTGAGTTGTGATAGGTTGTTGCATTTTCTGGGCATGACATGTTCACTCAGCTTAATTAATTCTATACAGGTTAAGCTAGTTAATCATAAAAGCCACAACAATGCTAGCCGACTAAACTAACCAAAATATTTATACCAACAATAATAACTTCTCATTAAAAAAACCAACTTCCGCCATTGTATTCGATTAAGTATCTGGATGATATTTAGATGGTGAAAAAACCAGTGTGGCGCAAGGATTAAATCAAGGTCACATATAAAATACGACTAAAGTAGCGCAATTTGAACTCAGGATATTACCATTAAATTCATTCATAGCCAGAGTGCATGTCATGACAAAATTCCAATTGGTAGGAATTGAGCCTTGTCTCCAAATAATTCAACCGGAGAGGAACCGGAAGGTTGCGGGTTCGATTCCCACTGCGGGAAAAATGTTTGAAAGGTCTGCAAATATTTGTTCCGGGTCTGGGTGTTATGGTACCATGGTACTCGTAGTTCCTGATACCCACAACACAGGGAATCCTAGTGTGGGATCATGACTTCGAGCAACACAGAAGGGAGTAGCCATTCGCAGCGTTCCCCTCTGTCAAACTACAAGCCAAAGTAGGCATATGCGTTTAATAAAACTAGTTGAGGTTTGTTCTTATTCTGAGGAGGTGTGCAAGGTTTGTTAGTGTGAGTGTCGTCATAACATTGTTGTATTTGGATGTGTATATGCGGAATTGCGCTTGTGTGCGCATTTCCCCCCGCAAAAAATGACAGAACTATTTGAATGGTTATATATCGCTAAGGCTACTCCCTTCCGGCCCGCGGCAGGAAGTCCGTGTGTGTTGCTCGAAGAATCATGACTACGTATGTGACTGTTGGGTCTTATGTTATGTTAATCGTTGCTAAGTTGGTTACGTAACCTTCCGCTACAGTTATTCATAGAGATTTTGACATGCGTAAGATATCTCCTCAGGCAAGTGTTGGTTAGTGCAAGTGCGTCCATAATATTTTTCACAACAGCGATGAACCACTACTGACGCCCAATTCTCTAAATTATTTTAAAACTACACTGAAAGTTAACCGAGACTGAATTATGAATTGACAGAAACTTGGTATTCTGCTCCCTTATAAATAACAATTTAATCTACTTTCAATTCACGGTGACTGCCATTAGAGTAGGACAGTTATATATATAATTGCAAAGAGTAAAGAGAGACTCCATCTACAATGCTAAAATTATCGAAAAAACTTTGAACCGTTCAAGTTTCGGTCACATTTCGATATAATCAAATTACAATGTTGTATTTTATGTTTAGAGAATACCATTTCATTGACATTTAAACATCGACACAAGATCGAAACATGAACTGAACTCTATTTTAACTATTTTTAAGTTAGAGAATTGGGCCTATGCGCAAACGAAACGTTATTGACGACGGTTATTGGAGGGAAAGATAAATAAGTAGCAAAGTTCTTAAATACCTTAGCGGCTCGTTTAGCTGTAGCTTCTGACCAATGTCGAGCAATCCACACTATGTCTTGCAAAGAGGTCATATCGGTATAATATGCGTCTTGAGCTAATGTAGTCGCTTGGTTCTCAGCAACGTTGGCAATTATTATCGTTGCTTCTGCTATCTTCAGAGATGTCAATGCCTAAAATTATTTTAAGATAATCAGAAGGTCTATTAAGGCGCGGTATGATCTTAAAACACCCTAAAATCCAAACATCCAAAAATCCAAAATTGTTATCCAATTGGCTTTACTTAAGGTGGCGGTGATGGCCGCACGCTAAATCAACTCGAGAATAGCGCAAAAGTCGGCCTGCATATTGCTGTCCCTGTTTGGCTAACGCAGGCGCGCGCGGGGCACAGCCAAACACTTATTTCTATTCTGTGGCCGTCACCATTCATAATTCGAAGGTGGTATTTAATTTTTATGCAAACAAGCATTTGACAAAAAAAAATTCAGTCATCTCTTGTGTTCTCAGAGTTGAGATTGTTTACGTACTTACTCCTGTTTGAGAATTCATCGAAGGACTTTCCTTTAGCGACTGTAAGTATAAGGCTTGAGGGGGAGGTGAGGGGTGGGGGGTCAATGTCAAAAGCCTAAAATCGTATCCGAACACTGACAAATAGTAAAATATCACCAAAATATGGACATCGGAAAACGGTTTTTAGCAAATTTCAAAAATGAATAGCTCCAAAACTATTGGTTTTCGCAGTACGCCATTTCATATTCAGGCTTGTGCTATGTGAACCTGCATGTGATAAAAATATGAACCTCGTAGGTCACAGTCGCTAAAGGAAAGTTGAGCATTTACTTTGAAATATTTTTCTTTGATTTTTTTGTCATAGCTCACAATGCTAAAACTATTGGTTTCCGCAGTACGCCATTTCATATTTAGGCTTGTATTATGTGAAACTTCATGTGATAAAAATATGAACCTCCTAGCTCACAGTCGCTATTGGAAAGTTGAGCCGCTACTATTTCACGCAAAAACTAGGTACTGAATCGTAAACAAAGCACAAGTCGTAGGTATGTTAGTTACCTAGGTTACTTCATTCCAAATCACAAGGCAAATCTAAATAAAATGTCAAAAATATTGCAATGTCATATATAACAAACAAATAGGTGAACAAACACAAGAGCAAGCGAAGCGCGGGGTTACACGGTGTACTAGTGTGAGTGCCTGTCGAGTTGTCAAACATCACACAACCGTAGTTCCCCGACCGGCCCTCGGTTCTGACGCGATAGCAATATAGGCGTTCAGAATTTGTTAGAAATTTGTTCAAGTTCCGTAATACCAAAAATGATGAATAAAAAATTGTTGTTTTTTTCATATCGTGTTGTTATTCAACACAACTTGACAATATAATCTGTGTCCTTACACATAAAATACGTAACATATAGTTGTTTTTAATACGAAACAAACAAGATGAAAACAAGTCGTTTAGGTCGTAAAAATATACAAAATGCAATTCGCTTACATTTCATTTTAGGTAAATATTTTGATAAAAAAAACTATCTGGGAACATAGATAAATACTATCCGAATCCGAATAATAGCATAATATGGTGGAAATATGCTCGAATTACAAATGACGTCGGTATTACGTTTGTATGGGCAGTTCATCATTCGCTGGGTTCTTAAATTAGAAAATCGCATGTCATATTTGACAATGAAACTGAGTCCTTATTCGCTATGACCATAATAAGGAATCTCTTAGAGATTCCTTGCCAATAACGTGTGACGTCATAACGTGTTTTAAACGCAAACGTGGTTCCTAAACACGTTATTTTGACAATTCGTAACCGCCTCGTCGCGTTTATGAAATCTGACATTGGCATACAGAATACGATTTATCGATGTGTCCACGCAGATATCATCGTAACAAGCCCGCGTTATGTTACGCTTGGTCATAGCGAATAAGGGCCCTGGTTTGCACTTCAGACTGTATTCAATTTAAGGGTGTTTTTGAATTAATCGAAATATACAAATCATGGATAAAAAAATATGTAAAGTTAAATTGTAGGTCAAGAGTGAGTTATTAAAATTAAATTTTGTATCGATTTACTTTCCTATAAAGTATAGGTATAATATATCATTGCAAAGAAAGACAAAAATCGGCACAGCAGATGTTACGCTCGGGATACAGTCCCAGTAAAAAAGCATACCTTTTCATCCCACCATCTCGGAAACAGTATTTTTGCTCTTCGATATCTGAGTGCAAATGCCGTTTTTATCCGCTAGAGGATAAAGTAAATTGAATTTAGAACATCGTGAAGTTTGGGAATTCAAAAAATCATTAAACCTATTTACTTCTACCTCCATGCCGGATACATGGTGCCGAATTTATCATACAACCTTTTTTAACTTGTTAAAAACTCGGACTCGGAACCTTCTTGGTGTATTACTTTTTTTTAATTTGCTTTACGCGCACCGTTTTCTTTTCACGTCATATTGTTAAAACCTTAGGTTAAAAACAAGAAACTTGAAAACAAGTTTAGTGAAAAACCTCTGAAAAACCTAAAATGAGTGATTATGTCATGTTTAGGTGTAATGCCCTCATTGGCATCTCGCGTTTAAGGTAATTCGATCATAAGGGATTCTAGCGACGAGGAAGTTTATTTGACGCCAACAGAATTGACTGTAAACTATTAAAAATGCGCCAAAGTATCTTGTGATTGTAAATGTGTTTTTTTGCATATTTAGTCATTTCCTCGCTGAGGTGGGATGAAAAGTTACGTGTTGCACTCGAGTGCAAACATTTATACGCTCTGGATTATAGTTTTTGAATATTAGAATCCTTCGCTTGCTCGGTCATCAAAATTGAGCACGCGGTTAAAAAGCAACTTTGCACTCTTGTATAACAAATAACTATTAACATATTTTACTTTTTTATTTAACATTTAAATTGAAAAACATCATTAATAAGGAAACTCACCTCGTTAAAATCACAACATTTGTTAGTTTTCTCCTTATTTTTTCCTGACATCACTGTGTAAGTTACCTCTTTCTCTTCAAACAACTCTCGTAACTCTTTCTCAAACGCTTCGCTTTCATCCGAATCGTCTGACAAAATGGCCACTCTATTCCAATTCATCTGCCGTAAGAATCGGAAAAATGTATCTGTCATTGGTTTCCACGATCGCACTCTCATAATAAAGTTAGCGTAGAACGCAGTTGCTGCAGGAGTAACGTAAGGTTCTTCGTAAAATATGATAGGCTTGCTTGTTTCTTGGACCCATTCTGGATTCGGTGCAACGACAGCTATCACATCTTTTACTAGTGATGGTATATTGCCAGAATTACGATTACATTTAGACTGAATATATCTTATAGTATTTGTAGCATCATCGAATCTTAGTGGCGTTATAAAATCCAAATTTATATCTTCTTCGATGCAGATAACTATCTTGTCTATTTTTTGTTTAAAATCAAGAACGAAATTAAATAAAAATGGTATTTCCATTATTTTTTCGGATACAAGCTTAACACGTTTCGATGTTCGCTCTAAATGAGGAATGCATGTCTCCATTTTGTCTTTCATAACGTTTTCCTTTGTTTTACATACATCTTTATTTTCGCCCTTGCCAATATCACCGGCCCATATGAACTTGTTTTTTTTAACGTTGTTATAGTTATATTGATAGAAATCCGCCACGTGTAGATTAATAACATATCTGAAAAAGAATTAGAATCCCCACTAAGTAAACAAATATCTACAGTTTACGGCAGCAGAGAGAGTTTACGCAAAAGATCTGCTAACTGAAAGTCACTCAGTGACTAACGTTTAACAAGTAAAATTACCATCAATTGCTCAAAATTATCATGAAGAATTGTCAATTGATCGTAATTTTACGTATACCCTGATTTTTAATTTCAGACAATTTTTGTAAACAAACAAATGTCAAGATATGCCACTGTGAGTATAAGTGTCATGATTGTGTAGCATACGTGTAAATTCACATATGGCACACATACATGACACTTATACACACAGTGGCATATCTTGACATTTGTTTGTTTACAAAAATTGTCTGAAATTAAAAATCAGAGTATAGTTAAAACATTAGTCACCGAGTGACTTTCTGTTAGGGAATAAGGGGGAGGGGGAGGACGACCAACGAGAAACACAGTACAGGGTGTTACAGGCATGTTGCAGCTTGTATCCTCCCACTGCTGGTTTTAAGAGAAGGTTACAGGTAAAGCGCTTACGCCCTTTTATATCGAAGTTTGCTAATATTTTGGCTAGTATTTCATCTAACTCCATGAAATTTTGTTCACGTAATCAGAGGCCCAATTCTCTAACTTAAAAATAGTTAAAATAGAGTTCGGATCATGTGTTGATGTCTTAAATGTCAGAAATGGTATTCTCTAAACATAAAACACTACACTGTAATGTGATTATACCGAAATGTGACCGAAACTTCAACGATTCAAAGTTCTATCGATAATTTTAGCTTAAGTCTCTCTTTACTCTTTCCTTATATATATAACCATCCTACTCTAATGGTAGTCACCGTGAATTTAAATTAGACTAAATTGTTATTTATGTGGGAGCAGAATACCAACTTTCTGTCAATTCATAATTCAGTCTCGATTCGGTTAACTTTCAGTGTAGTTTTAAAATAATTTAGAGAATTGGGCCTCTGTACACTAATATCTAGACCCGACTTACTTACTCCAAATTTTTTGTATCTTCCATGTTTTCAATAAGGTTATTGGAACAGTTTTCTAGTGATATTACATCAATTCCATGTTGAAATAAATTATTGGAATGCAATCTTTTTAAACTTTGTAAAAAATGGTGATTATTTTGTATGTGCAAATTGTCGTTTGTCTGCAGTATATATACAGCCGGCTCTGAAAAGTAAACAAGTAATAATGTATAAAAACACTATATTTTTATCTTAAGAGGAGGTCGCCGGTGACTAGCTAAAGGGCACGTACATACACCCGTTTGCACGCGAACAAAGTTCGCTTCTGTTTTGGCTATTCTTGAAACTCCATGAAACTTTGTACAGATAGTCAGTACACTAATATCTAGACCCGTGGTTAATAATGTTAAAGTTAAAGAACTCCCTTTTCCGCATTCGAACTCTATGGATGGTCCATTATGCGTGAGGGTTAACTGGCTAGATAGTTAGCCAGCCTAACTCCGTCCAGAAGCACAGAAGCTTCCTGGGGTCTTCGCAGGCTTCGCGGAGTGACCTCGGGTTGTTGAGGATTTGTTCACGTTGAGCTGCTACTCCCACGCATTCCAGGACTATACGTGGGCAGCCGATTCTTCTTCGGTCAGACACCCCCTGCAGAGTGGGCTGTCTGTGGCTCCGATGTTATAGAGGTGTTTGTTCAGGAGACAGTGGCCAGTGAGTGTCCCCACTAGACCCGTGGTGCGTTAGTTTCTTATAAAATGATATGGTTACGAGGGCTGCACTAAAAGTATCGGGAACGGAATATTTCCACTGTTTCTGTCATATTAAAATCTTTTTATTTGAAAACTCGTTGCTTTTAAAAATCGAATACCATTTATTTATTTAAAAAAAGATTCTCGGTCTTGTCACAAGGTTTTGTCAAACTTGTTTAGTCGTTGAGAAAATGGAATTGACTCGAGAAAATTCAAGAGCGATGATTTATTATGACTTTCGAAGTGGTTTAACACAAAAACAGTGTGTTGACCGGATGATTTCTGCATTTGGTGATGAATCCCCATCCAAAACCACAATTTATCGATGGTTTGCTGCATTTCAACGTAGACGTGTCAAGCTCAGTGATGATCCCCGTCAAGGTTGTCCAAAAACTGCATTCACCCAGGAAAACGTTGATGCTGTGCGTAAGCTGATTGAGGAAGATCGACATGTGACATACCGCGAAATTCAGGCAACTTTAGACATTGGCATGAGTCAAATACAAATAATCTTGCATGAACAATTAGGTGTAAAAAAGTTATTTTCCCGATGGATACCGCATTCGCTCTGTGAAGAGCAAAAAGCGGCTCGCGTTACTTGGTGCGTCAGAACTCTCGAAAGATTCCACGCAGGATCCTCAAATGCTGTAAACAACATCGTATCAGGTGACGAATCCTGGATATACGCGTACGAACCCGAAACAAAAAACCACTTCCTTGATTCCCGAAATTTTCAGTGCCGCCCTCGTACCAAATCAAAATAAAAAAAAAAAAACGAAAAAAAACTGACGCACCACGGCTCTAGATATTAGTGTACTGATCATGTGTACAAAATTTCATGGAGTTTGAAGAAATGATAGCCATAATAGATGAAAACTTCGTTCGCGTAAAAAGGGGCTTAAGCGCAGTAACCTTCCCTTAATATAATTAACCGCAGCGCCCCCTCGTGGTGGTCTGCTACTATACGTTTGGCGTATTTCCATCAATCAGTGTTATCATAAGCATTGAAGCTAGAAGCTAGATTGTTATTGAAGCGCGCCTTGCTTGTTGGACACGGAACCAGAAAAACTTACCTGGCTTGCTCACTGTACATCGTGCCTCACATAAAATCAATTGAAATAAGATCCATGATAAATGAAAAAACACCACAGCATACATTACGACAGACTTTGTCGCTCACAGGTCAATTTTGAACTGAGTAGGTAAGTATAGCTGTAATAACAGGATAATGTTAATCAAATTAAATTTCCTTATGTAGACTAGTTAGAGTATTCAAATAAAATAGCTACCTACCTACTTATCATACAATAACATAACACCCAAAAGTCACATACATAGTCCTGATCCCACACAATGATTCCATGTGTCGTGGGTATCAGGAACTACAAGTACTATGGTACTACAACACCCAGACCCGGAACAAATATTTGCAGATCATGCAAACATTAGTCCCGCAGCGGGAATCGAACCCGCAACCTCTTGCGTCTCAGCCGGCTACTCACCCGCCGCACCACAGAGGTCAGAGAGCAGTTTCCTAGCTATATTGATTGAACAAGTTGGAAGTATTCTGTGTTTCCACTTATAAAAACCGGTAGATCTATGTTATTTTTTTTTCCACTTATCCCTGGCGGTAGTGCTAGCACCATCGTTAGCACCATCGGTAGTACCACGGGTAAGTTCCGAGAAAAACAGTTCCACCTAGTTTTGTTGATTGTGTTTTTTTTAAATAGTTCAACTTGAACTATTGAACTATGCGGCAAATGGTACTATGCGGAACTTTGTTTAAACTGAGAGCCTAGCCAAACGGCATTCGCTTCGAAGCGATTCCATTTCGACAGTCGTAATTCAATACAATAGACCACGTGACATATCGATAGTTAACGTCAATCCCATACATTTTGGACTTATCTACTGGCGTCATCGCTATTAGAATGTTACTTTATCTACGGCCTCTGGTCATACTAATGAAGTTCCCGAGGCATACCAGTGGTGTCCTTCCAGTGGGGTCTTGGGTCCGGAATGGAATAATTGGGACTTGACTACCCCTTCTGAAGCTCTGACTACCCTTTGTTAGGACAATTGATTCTTGGGATCCTATGATAATCCAGGTTTTGATCTATCTTTTCGACAAATTTCATAAAAATTAGCCCAGTTGTTTTGGCGAGGAAGAACCACAAGCATCCAAACAAAAAAAATAATGAACAGTACGGCTAGCACAGGCTGATTAACGTTAGGCTGACATATACACGAGCGGCATATGACATCGGTCAACGAAGAGGCAACTGTACCCATCGGCAGCCGTTGACGCGTCGGCGGCAACCGTCGACGCGTCGGTGGCAGCAGTTGACATGTCAACATCGAAGTTCTACGGCAGCCACCGAACTGCTGCAACAACTGCAAGGGTTGCTATAGGTCGACGGCTGCCGCCGATGCGTTGACGGCTGCCGCCGACAGATGTCGACGGCTACAGTTGCCTCTGCCGTTGGCAATTTGCCGTTCGTGTACAAGAGCACTTACCAAGACACTTGCGAGACGACCGCAACATTGGCCAATGATATCGGAGTAGCTTGAAATCTTTGTACTTTGATTGGTTAATATTTGACATTAACTATCGTCTCGCCTCAGCCTGTGCTAGCGGTACAGATATATTGTTTTACTTTTATGTAAGAATAAGGATTGAGGAAGAGGTTTAAATAAAATAATTTTCAGGTAAATTTTATGGATACATCTTTATTAGAAAAAATCGTCACCGAAATAAAAAGCCGCGTGGGTGGTTCTTTTATAAAACGTATATTTACAATAAAAATATAACAGAACTGTCTATTTTTCTGCTACGTCGTGATGGCGGAAAATAAATACTTGATAAGTAAATACATTGGTCTATTTCATTCTAAGTATGTAAATATATAAAATACTATATTATAATATTCCAAGTAAGGTCGTGTTTACATGCTTTAGACTGCTCGTAGAAGGGCTTGCTGGAGGGCACTTACAGCTGCGTTTACGTTTCCGTTCCCGGACAGGGCATTCGCGAACTGTAAAAAAGGGATTTTATAATTCCTAGGAATAAACAAAATAAAAAAATATTTTTAGGTTCCTACAAATAAAATAAATTTGAATGTTTATACGTTTAAACAGCAGATTAAGCAGTAAAAGGTGTTCAAAACTATTTTTCAGTTTGTTCCCTGAACAAATAAAATAGATTTACCAAAAAATAGAAAAGCTTAAACACAGAATTAGTGTTTCGCGACTGACATAATGTTTTTTTTTTTTATTGACAATAGAACAATGGTCAAGGAAATTCGATTTTCTATTTTCTAGGTTGCCCGATCGGTCCAGTTACGAGCCCACGACAAAATTGTTTTACAACCTGTCAACCCTTCAGATCCACCATATACTTCAAGAAGGGTTATTAAGAAACAGCGAAACGAAACAAAAAGATTAGAGTACCAGAAGTATAAGCTTACTTCAATAATTCTTGGGTATGCTGGTCTGAAGATCGCTTGGACAGGCGGCAGAGATATGGCAGTGACCATAATTCCTAGATTTGAGCTGCGGACGTCATGAGCCCTGTGCAGGCGCTTAACTGTGCAGTACACTTCGTCGAGAAGTCTGTAAAAAAAAATTATGTCCCGAAGAAATTAGTGTCCACACGTCAACCAGTAGGGACATTCAGCAGTCAGCCATTCAGCATTCGTCTACTTTAATGCCTACGTTACGTGTCGTAACGATTTTATTCCTTATTCTTTATTATACACACGTAATAGGAGTTTTCTTCCAGCAAAACTTTGAGGCTAGAGGGTGGTGATTATAGAGGTTTTTGTACGCACATAAAAAGTAAAAGTGAGACACAAAACAAATTAAATGACATTGAATATTATACGTATTATATATATAATATAAATATATTATTATTAATAAAAATAAATATTAAAAAAATTAAAATAACTGATATTAACTGATAACCGTTGGGGAATAAAGGTTCTCGAGTGGCGACCACAAACCGGACGACGCGGTAGAGGAAGACCCTCCACTCGATGGACTAAAGACATTATAAACGTCGCGGGGAGTCGGTGGATGGAGGCAGCTCAGGACCGTTTGTCGTGGCATTCTAAGGGGGAGGCCTATGTTCAGCAGTGGACTTCTACAGCCTGATGATTATGATGATGATGATAATAAATTAAAATAAACACTTAAGGGGCCTGCGAAAGCCGCAAGCAAATTCAATTTGAAGCGAGTGTCAAAAACAGCTATCCCTGTTAGGCACCGGGGCCTCTCCCCCTGCATGCGCGATGGGTGTACGAGCCGTTCGGAATTTGTATCCAATTAGGTCGTGTTCCGTAATACCAAAAATTATGAATAAAAACTTAATGTTTTTCTTCATATCTTGTTGATATTCTGTAACTTGACAATATATGCTATGTTCCTAAATACAGAATACTAGAAAGTACCTACGTTGTTTTTAATACGAAACAAATAAGATGAAAACATGTCGTAAAAATATACAAAATGGAATTCGCTTAAATTTCGTTTTGCGTAAGTATTTTGAAACAAAAACTATCTAGGAACCTAGATAAATACTATCCGAATCCGAATAATAGCATAATATGGTGAAAATATGCTCGAATTACAAATGACTTTGGTATTACGTTTGCATGGGCAGTTCATCCTTCCCCGACCCCTTAATCATAATATATATAAAATAGCAAATACATACCTATAATATACTAACATAATATATACTTACTATGCATATAAAAATATAAATACTAACAAAGTAATGATTTACAGAGAAAGATAGTGCTCTTTTACTTTACTCATAGAGACGTTATTATATTTGATATTATTATTGTTATTAAGTGAAGGACGGTCATGGTCAGTATAATTTTTAACCGACTTCAAAAAAAGGAGCCAATCGACTGAATGTTTTTGTATGTTTGTTATGCGATTACTGATACCCACGACACAGTAAATCCTAGTATGGGATCAGCCGGCCTAGACAAACAGTATTCGCTTCGAAGCGATTCTATTTCTACAGTCGTAATACAATACAAAAGATCACGTGACATATCTATAGCTTACGTCAATCTCATACATTTTGGACTTTTCTACTAGCGTCATCGCTATTAGAATGTTACTTTGTCTATGGCCTCAGAACTACGTATGTGAATCGTGTTCAGTGATCATCATAATGGACACTTAAAAACAGAAAAAAAGTTCTCCTACTGTTAAATGTTCAATTTGTGCACGTTGTCACGAGTGGGGGACGTTGACACTTTTTTCTCCCAACGTCCCCCAGTGGAGCCAGACAGGTGGGGGACGCTGGGAGTAAACGTGACTGTTGGGTGCTTCGAGTAACACGGAAGCGAGTAGCCATTCGCAGCGTTCCCAAGTAGGCATATGCGTTTAATAAAACTAGTTGTTATTCTGTGCAAGGTTTGTTAGTGTGAGTGTCATCATTACAGTGTTGTATTTGGATGTGTATATACGGAATTGCGCTTGTGTGCACATCCCCCCCGCAAAAAATAACAGAACTATTTGAATGGTAATATATCGCTAAGGCTACTCCCTTCCGGCCCGCGGCAGGAAGTCCGTGTTGCTCGAAGGTTGGGTGTTATGTTATGTTATGTTATGTTATGTTATGTTATGTTATGTTATGTTATGTTATGTTATGTTATGTTATGTTATGTTATGTTATGTTATGTTATGTTATGTTATGTTTATTCTTACGCGACATTGGATGGGGTGGCATTGCTAAGTATTGTGCTCCATGCTGCTTCAATTTTGTTGGAGCTGACACCTACATCGCAGTTACCGAGC
The DNA here is from genome assembly GCA_951392215.1 of Epirrita christyi. NCBI lineage: Eukaryota > Metazoa > Arthropoda > Insecta > Lepidoptera > Geometridae > Epirrita > Epirrita christyi. The sequence goes on from OX595848.1 coordinate 10,839,495, forward strand.
AAACTAGACTGGAATAAAAAAATTGGGGTTAATTCATAGATAAAACTAATGAGATTAATGGAGAATGCAGATAAATCTAACACAATGTAAGCCAATTTTAATTTCATTTCTGATATTAGCTGTCAGTTTTGTCATTTTTGATAAACTACTATAAAAAAGCACTCGAAACTGGCAAATCGAAGCTGTTAAAAAAAAAAATGTATCATCACTGATGTATGGATCATCAAAAAAATTTCAGTCAAGGCAAAAAAATAGTTTTAATGTTTACGAAAAAAGGTTTTTCTGATTCGGATATAGATTGCATGGGACCCCAGTAAATCATTTCCTACCCCCCCCCCCCCCCCCATCTAAACCATCGTTATTGTGAAGTTAGTCAAAAAATAGGAAAAATAAATTACTTACTGAGAAGCGGAGTGATTCTGGGTTCTGTTTGAGCTTAACGATCTTGGTGTTGAGGTTCTTTGCGATGACGTTAATGAAGCTCCTGAGAGCCTGGCCATAGTTGCCGGTAGGGAAGGCGTTAACCAGCTGTGGAAAACAGAGTCACATACATTTACATACAGTACAATAGGGCGTTCTGCTTAAATAAATAATAAATAAATAAATGCTGGACATTACACACAACATTATGTAGCCCTAAGCTAAGCAGAGCTTGTGTTATGGGTTAGATAACTGATATACTTAATACATTACATAGATAGGTATTTTTTATTATACATAGAAAAATACCCTGAACACATATCTGCAGATCGTACAAATATTTGTTCAGAGGCAAGAATCGAACCCGCAACCTCCTGCGTCGCAGGCGAACCTTAATAATTTACTATTCTCCTGCTGTCGTTTCGTAAGTACGTGGTGTATAGTCGTAATTTTTCTAAATTATATCAACCCACGATAATTCCAATTCTATTTAGATAATTGTTGAAAATAAAGGTTTTCGAGTGGCGACCACAAACCGGAAGACGCGGTAGAGGAAGGCCCTCTACTCGATGGACTAAAGACATAATAAACGTCGCAGGAAATCGGTGGATGGAGGCGGCTCAAAACTGTTCGTCGTGGCATTCTAAGGGGAGGCCTTTGTCCAGCAGTGGTGGACTTCTACAGGCTGATGGTGATGGATATGCTTGTATAAATCGGTTTATCGAGCCGAATTTCTATTCAATGAACGAACTGTATACAGGGTGGAGCAAATTTTTGGCCCCTTAAGGGTAGCTACCTTTTCTTTTGTAGTTGAAGGTTTTGTTCTTAGGAAACTTCTGTTTTATTTTGAAGAAAAAAATATTGGCAATTTTAGATTTTTTAAAAAAAGTACGTTTCGCCCATAAAATGACATTTGTCAAAAAAAACAAGTTTATCTTAATCGACTCTATTTCCAACCAGGAACACTTTTCCCAAATTAACTTACCAAATCAAATCGTAAGTTTTGGTAATAATTCAAAAAATCAATTCCCATACATTTTTCTAAGAAGCGCCATTCGCCGCAACAAAGTCATGCATACCATTCGAACACGGAAAGCAATTTGTTCTAAATTCAAATTATTTATTGATATTTGTTATTAAACTTCATTAGGTAGAATGATATACCACCTCTTTGAATGAAAATACCGCTAAAAAAAAATGGCGGGAAATATTTTTTTTAAATTTTAAATCCAAAATGTGTCTTACGAATCAACAGCGGCTAAGCTTAATAAAAGCTTATTTTCAAAATAAATGTCGTGTTCAGTCAGCGTTAGAAGCATTTCGTAGATAAAATGAAGAAATACCACTACCAGACAAGAAAGTCAAAGAAAGAAGAAGAATTAGCCTACCAACTTAAAAAAGTTACATACGAATTTAAATTAAGAACCATTGAATGAGTGACATTGTTGTTTTCACTTACTCGTTTTTTCATAGAAAATGTATGGGAATGGTTTTTTTAATTATAGCAAAAACTTACGATTTGATTTAGTATGTTACTTTGGGAAAAGTGTTCCTGGTTGGAAATAGAGTCGATTAAGACCAACTTGTTTTTTTTGACAAATGTAATTTTTTGGGTGAACCGGACTGTTTTTCAGAAACATAATAATGGCAATATTTTTTTCTTCAAAATAAAATAGAAGGTTTCTAAGAACAAAACCTTCTAACTACAAAAGAAAAGGTAGCTACCCTTAAGGGGCCAAAAATTTGACCCACCCTGTATACTTAATCAAGATACAGTATAAAGTTACAGTAAGTATAAAGATCTGCAATATACTTGCATGACACGATGAAGAAAAATTGGCAGGTAATTAGTTTAGGTTTTGCGGTCTGGCTTTTTGCCGACGTTCGTGGCGCGGCGGGCGAAGGTTCGCCTGCGACGCAGGAGGTTGCGGGTTCGATTCCCGCCTCGGAGCAAATAGTTGTACGATCTGCAGATATTTGTTCAGGGTGTTCTGGGTATTTTCTATGCATAATAAAAATATCTATCTATATAATGTATTGTATTATTTCGGGGGGATTAGGCGCGAGCCAAAGGGTTGTATATCAGTTATCTAGTACCCATAACACAAGCTCTGCTTAGCTTGGGGCTAGATAATGTTGTGTGAAATGTCCTGTATTTTATTATTGTTATTATTTTAAGACAATTAAAGTCAAAGTCAAAAATAACTTTATTCATTGAAATCACAAGGATCATTTTGAATCGTCTTATAAGCTAAAATTACTCCTGTTCCAACGCGACCAAGCCTAGAAGAATTGCGTGGAGATACGACTGGAGGAATAAAGACTGGCAATTTACTTTCCTTGGCTTGACTTTAGTTTATTTTAGGGCGTTATCGGTTCACAAAATGCCTATAATGAGCTCAAGAATTTTTTCAAGATGTTCCGATAATTAACAAGAATTAAAAATTGTGGCATTCTAAAGCTTTTTATCTAGTGAAATCATAAATTCAATAGGCAATTTTAATTACTTCACTCAATAAAAAAAAAGATACCATCTTTTTCAAACTGAAACCCAATTTTTGACTTACCTACTTCTTACAAGTTTTAATTTTTGAAACATTTGGTAACTTATTAATTGTTAATTTTGTAAGTGAATTTATCATCAAATTTAAAAAAATCTTTAAAAGCCATTTTCTATATTTTCTACATTTTTCTTTATTATTATTATACAGGGTGTCCAATAAATAGTGGTAGCCCGGGGTGACACATCCGAATCACCCCTATAAATTTTCTACAATTTTGGATAGTTGAGTAATTTTTATGTTCAAATTTTGACCAATTCCTATGGAAAATGGCTAACTTAGAATCATGCTTTTATTATGAAGTGGCTGGATTAGTACAAAAAAACATGCAGTGTAAGTAATCCATTAAGTGATTAAGTTTTAGATATGAGAAGTAAAAAAAATACTGTATGTGATTTATTTGAGAAAAATGGCAGTAGAATTTTTGCAGCATTTTATTACAAATGCTGAGACTTATATACAGGGTGGGGCAAATTTTTGGCCCCTTAAGGGTAGCTACCTTTTGTTTTGTAGTTAGAAGGTTTTGTTCTTAGAAAACTTCTGTTTTATTTTGAAGAAAAAAATATTGCCATTTTTATATTTTTTTTAAAAGTACGGTTCGCCCATAAAATTACATTTGTCAAAAAAAACAAGTTTATCTTAATCGACTCTATTTCCAACCAGGAACACTTTTCCCAAAGTAACATACTAAATCAAATCGTAAGTTTTTGCAATAATTAAAAAAACCATTCCCATACATTTTCTATGAAAAACGAGTAAGTGAAAACAAGAATGTCACTCATTCAATGAGTCAGCTAATTTAGTAAACAAACTCACCAACACAACTTTAGAAATTACGAAGTTCTTAGTGCCTACTAAATAGTACCTACCAACTGAAAGGAAACATAAGTAGTATATATATATGATAATAGTAGATTATGCACTAAGGGAATAAAGCAGTGTCTTATGTCGCGGGTGGCATATTGAACCCTGAGCGTAACGAGTAGCGAGGGAGTTATATAATAGTCCTGAGTGAAGCGAGGGGTTCAAGCTGCCCAAGACGAAGACAGGCTTTATTCTAGAGGAGCATACTCTAATTTTCACACCTCGACAACAAAAAAACAGGGCTCCATAAAATAAGTATCGTCTGTTTTGATAAACTCTGGAGTAGAATCATTATCGCTTGTCATTTTTTGTTAATGCTTATATTGCCATTGACTAGAATATTACTAGAATATTGCAATAACCCTCTTTTGTTTCACATTCTTTAAAATTGCGCCTATTTTTTTTTTTGAATTCTGTTTATGGTGGCCATTTCGATTTTCGAACAAACCTCTTTACCATATATGAGCATTTTTTTACTTAGTTTTCCACGAGTTTCCACATAAATTTGACGTAGTATTCATGTTGAGTACTCAGGTGGATGCTTCTGCCCATCCCATGGTGTGATCCCTCAGTCGGCTTTTATAATTTCCACGGGAGGGGATGGGGGGGTCTATACAGCAATCCGCCTGCCAAACGTGGTGATTATGGCAATTCCTTCCATTATTTTAATGGAGGAGGCTTCGTCCAGCAGTGGATGTGTATAGGCTGCTGAATATATAAATATGATTGAGCAGCTTGGAGTACCCTCTCTATAAACACCAATACTTAGTCTCCTACCAGTCTAATTGGGATGATGTTCAACTTACATCAGCAGCAAGGCACAAGGGTCCTTGTTTATGTTGCGCACCATAGGCGAGGGTCATGGAGGTCACGATGCTGTGGCTAAGGCCAAGGACTTGAGACGGGACGTCCCTGAGAGAAGCGATGTCGTTCGTGATTTTTTCAAGGGTGACAATGTTGATTGTCTTGTCGCCACCGTCGACCAGGCTGGAGAGGTAGTCGGTCAAGTGGCTGTCAAGGAAAAAATAGTATTGAATGGTATTTTTTTTTATCAACAAAAACATTACAGACGATTTTGTTAGTAGTAGAACTTCTTGTGAAAGAGTTCGTCCGGGGAAGTACCACCGTACCTATTTCTACCGCCAAGCAGTAGTGTTCGCATTGCTGTGTTTCGTTTTGAAGGGTACGGGTGCCGGTGAAATTACAGGCACATGAAACTTTTCATCTTTATGTCTCAGGGTCGGTAGCGCGCGTGTGATGCCTCTGGTGTTACAGGCGTTCATAGGCCAACTGCTTTCCATCAGGTGGGCCTTAAGCTTGTTTGCTTGCCAAGAGGTATAAAAAAAAAGAAAAAAACGATCCTTAAGTTGCGTTCGTGGTACCCCTAACAACATAAAAGTACTTACTTAGCACGACCAGTGTTCTTCGCGATGGCATTATCAGATACCAAATCGATTACTATGTCGTCGTAGAGTGATGCAGCAAAAGCGCTCTGAAAGGGTAAATTCATAAAATAACAAGTAGGTACTTTGTTGAAAAACATATTTTTTAAAACACGCTTTTCATCATCATCATCATCAGCCTGTAGATGTCCACTGCTGGACATAGGCCTCCCCTGAGAAAGCCATGACGAACGGTCTCACTTGATGTACTAAAGACGGGTCGTTCCTCATCGTGCTCCACCAGGCATTAGGTATAAACGTCGCAGGGAGTAAACGGATAGAGGCAGCAAACCCTCTCCCTGCGACGGTACATAAATTAAAAAACTCTACTTACGGTAGCGAGCAGTAAAACCAATCCGATGCGTAGCATTTTGACGGTCTGATTTCGACCAAACGGTATATACTATACACGAGGTCTCTCATTACATACCAGTATATATAGACGTCGGTACAATGAAATAAGTAATTACACATCTGTTCAAACATTATAGTTTGCGAATAATCTAATGAACATACATTATACGGATCTCAAACTGTCACGAAATCTGTTCAAATAGTCTTTATAAATACGGGTTTATCGTTGAAATTCGTCTGGCAAATTTTTTATGTAAGTGAATTTATAAGTTTGTGAAACTCATCAAAAACAGTTTTGCACCTTAAATGAAAATTTGTATGAAGCTTTAATGAATCAACTTTAATTATTGTTTTTGTATTGTCTTTTATAAACATGAATGTAATACCTATTTACATTAATCTTTGTAGTAGGTTTTAGTTACGCAGTTGAGATTTCATTAAAATCAAAAAATGTGTATTGATATGAAAGAAAGTTTACTGGATATACAAAACCGTATAAATATATAATATGAATACTTATTGCTAAATTAGGATAAAATTTAAGTGAGATTGTCTTCCGAGCTAAACCAATTAAAATATATTACTGAAGTAACAAACTAGATTAGCAGTTGCCGCGCCAAAACATACGGAATTACGTTTCACAAGTAAAGTAAGATATAAATATTAATGTTTCTGTATCCATATCGTTGTATATTACATCAAAAATCTAATGAATTTGATTTAAACTAACGTGCTGCCAGTAAAGGTGCTTTCAGTTTTCCCGTGTATACGAAACATTAAAGGCCAAAGCACACCGGATGCGTATTCAGCACGTAACGTAGACAAGCGCGTCTCCTACCTATGTACACGTTTGCGTGCACGTTACGCAAGCGGTGTGCCATGTCTCATACAGTTCCATACATAACACCGTCATGGTACGTCGACTACACGTACGCAGCCGGTGTGCTGTGGCCTTTGCTGCGATTTTTTCGAGGTTAAATTGTACAAAACTACCGTTTCAAGTGTATAATTAGCAATAATTATGGTCGAACGTAAAACAAGTTGTTTGTATAGGTTGCTTTTCTTTATATATATATACTATATATATATATATATATATATATATATATATATGCTGACTATTGCTTGTTTCTTATTTTCAAAATTTTTATATAGGTATGTATACATTTGTAAGTATAGTATATAATATGTTTTATATATAAAATAAATTGTATGTATTGTAAGTAAATTGTAGTTGGTAGGTATTTATTGTTGTTTGTATTATCAGTATGTATGTAGTTTTCATGTTATCGTATCAATATTTAAGTATGTAGGTAGGTACACCATAAATGCCCCATTTAATTTTACACAGTCCAGTCCATCCAAAGGTTGTCTGGAAGAAATCGCTACAGAGCGATAAGACCGCCTATTGTATAGCATAGTTAGTTTTAGTTTTCGTTTGTTAAATTGTTTAATTTTTACTATGGTGTGCAATAAAGTATTTTCTATCTTTCTATCTTCTATCTATATAGTTTTTATCAAGTTTTTGCTATAAATTGAATTATATGTAACTTTTGATTCCCTAATTGTAAAAATATACAAGGTCTATGGAAAAATCGGCCAAAAAAATATGATTTAGAACAATACTAATTGTTTCCACGAAGGGGACTTGGTTATATTTTTTTTACCTGGGTCAAAAGTCGCCTATTACATCGTATGTCATCGGAGAGTCGGGCCCCATCAAAATATTCATCATTGTCACACAAATAACATAGCTGTCTCTATCAAATCGACGTCATTCACGAAGTAAATTAAGAGGAGTAAGAGAGATAAACATATCTTCTTCTTTCTTCAACAGCCTTTGGACGTCCACTTCTGGACGAGGCCTTTCCCATAGAATGTAATGGGGGATTTGCCTTTATCACCATGCTTGGTAGGCGGTAAATAAAGAATAAATTATAGAAAAAAAAACAATCTGTAGTTTGGTGTCGGGGCCTCCTTTTGCAGGGGCCCCCTAGAGCCCTTTTGCATAGGACGAGAGACTATTATAGGATCGAGAACTATGCATAGAGGCATAGAGGACAGACGTCTGTATGTGTTCACATGGGTATATGTCGGCAGCCGTAAGAGTTCAAATTTTCACATATTATGTGTTGTTGTTGCATGAACCCAATGCAAATAACAAAAATGAAAAAAAAAAAAAAAAAAACAATTGTTCTTCAACCAAGGAATAAAGCATTATGAATTGTTATACATATAACTTTCTGATAAATTTTCGGTCAAATTTTATGGATTCATCTTTATTCGAAAAAATCTTCGCCGAAATAAAAAGCCGCATGGGTATCTTTTATAAAACGTATATTTACAATAAAAATATAACAGAACTGTCTATTATTCTGCTACGTCGTTATGGTGGAAAATAAATACTTGATAAGTAAATACATTGGTCTATTTCATTCTAGGTATGTAAATATATAAAATACTATATTATATATTCCAAGCAAGGTCGTGTTTACATGTTTCAGACTGCTTGTAGAAGGGCTTGCTGGAGGGCGTTTTTAGCTGCGTTTACGTTTCCGTTCCCAGACAGGGCTTTCCCGAACTGTAAAAAAAAAGGATTTTATAATTCTTTTATAACTATAATTAACAAAAAAAAAAAAAAAAAAAACAAGTTTTAGATTCTTACACATAAAATAAATTTGAATTTTTATACGTTTAAGATTAAGTAGTAAAGGTTGTTCAAGACTATTTTTCAGTTGGGAATACACTCTCACATTCCCTAAAGGGAACAAACTGAATACTACTACTTTTGGTACTTTTGGTACTATTTTCTGCAAGTAAATCAATTTTATTTTTGAAAAAATACCAACCTTATTTACCAAAAATAGAAAAGCATTATAGTGTTTATTATTATTATTAGTGTTTCGCGTCTGACATAATTAAAAATTGTTTTACTACCTGTCACAATACTCTTTTCAGATCCACCATATACGGCAAGAAGGGTGAACAATTAAGTGTCACGCCACATCTGCGTAACATACCGCACCGAAAGTTCAGCGGCTGCAGTTTATTACTTGCAAAATTCGTAATTTCGGCTGATGTGTCATAGGGAACTTGAAAAACACTGCGAGCGTATTGAACCGAACGTTCGGTCACGGTACGTTCCGCAGGTGTGGCGCTATACTAAGAAACAGCGACACGAAACAAAGAGAATAAGGAGTACCAGAAGTATAAGCTTACTTTATGAATGCTTGGGTATACTTCTTTGAAGACAGCTTGGACAGGCGGGAGAGACATGGCGGTGACAATATTTCCTACATTTACGCTACGGATGTCGTGAGCCTTATGCAGGCGCTTAACTGTGCAGTACTCTTCGTCGAGAAGTCTGTAAAAAAAAAACAATATTTATGTCCCGAAGAAATTAGTGTACACACGTCAACCAGTACAGTACGTGCTGAGTAGTACATTCAGCAGTCAGTCACTCAGCAGTCAGATATTCAGTAGTCAGACATTCAGACATTTAGTAGTCAGTCATTCAGCAGTCACTCATTCAGTAGTCAGTCATTCAGCATTCGTCTATGAGCACCATCGTCTACTTTATTTATTTTATTTTATTTTATTTTACAAATTTTGGGAAAACTTACAGCTAGTACACATACGGATTATAAACTAAAATACATTATAACATACATAAAATACATTATAATTATCACCTACGTTACGTCATAACGATTTTATTCTTTATTATACATAATATACATAGGTAAACATAAGACAGAATGAAAGGAAATGTGGGTACAAAGGCGAGCTTAACCCTAAAAAGAGTTTCCTTCCAGCGAAACTTTGAGGCTAGAGAGTGGTGATTATAGAGGTAGGTTTTTGAACGCACGATAGAAAGTAAAAGTGAGACACAAAACAAATTAAATAACATTGAATATTATATGTATTATTATAATATAAATATATTGTCATAATTATATTATGATATATAAATTAAAATACTCTTTATTCTTTATTGTACACACATATTAATAAGAACACAAGACAGAACTAAAGGACATGTACAAAGGCGAGCTTAACCCTAAAAAGAGTTTTCTTCCAGCAAACCTCTGATGCTAGAGAGTGGTGATTATAGAGGTAGGTTCGTGCACACATGTAAAAAGAAAAGTGAGAAACAAAACAAATTAAAAATTGTATATTAATTAAAATAAACATACTTAAACATAGATATATATATATATATATTAAATAGCAAATACATATCATAAATATACTAATATATACGGGGTGTAAAAAGACAGCTCCCGAATACTGAAGGTACCGGTAAAGCTACCTATATCATAGCTATATAAAATAGCTTTCGCCTGAGAGGTGATTCATACCGGAGAAAACTTTTTTTCGTTTCGTATCGTATTGGTCAGCCAGCAATGTACGCATTTATTCCGGCCGCGCGAGTTCAACGCTCCCGGTCAGCTGATCGACCCGTGGGGCCAATATTTCTCATGTGCTTTTCATTGCTTTTTTTCATGTTTTTATTTATTAACGTGTTTTTAATGATGGAAAATAGGTTTTTGTGTTCCTTTAACGATATTTTATGGATACTTATAAAGAAAACACGAAAAAAACGGACCAAAAGTAAGCATTTTTTTCGTGTTTTTTCAGCTTAAATATTTTCAGAATCATGGTCTGAATGCACTGTTTCAGTTTTCGGGAGTAGTCTTTTTACTCCCGGTATAATTAGGTAGGTATCATACATAAATAAAAATATAAATTCTACCAAAGAAACAATTTACAGAGAAAGATAGTGCTCTTTTACTCTACTCTTAAAGACGTTAGCTGAAGGACACGGATGACATGGGGAAGGAAAATAAACACTTAAACATAGATAAATATGTGTTAAATAGCAAATAATCTATATACTAATATAATGTGCACTTAGTACGCATATAAAATATAAATACTAACAAAGTAATTATTTACAGAGAAAAACTAGTGATAAAATATCAGTATTAAATATAAATATTTTAACTGACTGACCGTGTTGCAACGCTCAGTCTAAAGTCTAAAGTGTTATTCCTTTTAGAGTGAACGGGTGGAATAAGAAAAGAATTTGGAAAGTTCGCTCTCTGAGGAGGAAAAAAAGAGATGAAAACGTTTGTATGAAAAATCGTATTCCTTGAACTTACAAACTTGAAACTTGTTGGCATAAATATTCTTTATTGAACATTGTGGTTTTAGTTACAACACACCATTTTCGGACTATATATATGTGTCGTCCGCTGTGGCGGGGCGGGCAAGTAACCGGCTGAGATGCAAGAGGTTGCGGGTTTGAGTCCTGATGCGGGAAAAATGTTAGTATGATCTGCAAATATTTGTTCCGGGTCTGGGTGTTATGGTACCATGGTACTCATAGTTCCTGATACCCACGACACAGGGAATCCTAGTGGCAGAGGCCTCACCATGAGCTCTTATAGCGATTTAGTACAAAAACTATTCAGTACATAACTTTTCATTTAAAAAACCGACTTCCGCCATTGTATTCGACTAAATAATTTTGGATGAAAAAAAAAATATGCAAGAACCATAGTGGTGAAAGGATTATGATACTTTCTGAATGCAAATGCTTGATTTGTTGCTGAAAATATCAAAATCGCCATATGTATCCCTACAATATTTGAGGAGTTCCCTCAATTCCTCGTGGATCCCATCATCAGAACTGGATTCTGAAAAAAATGGGACCAATCTGGAAGGATATCTATTCAAATAATAAAATAATTTTCCAAATCGGTTCATAAACGCCGGAGATATGCGTTAACAAACATAAAAAAAAAAAAAAAAAAATACAACCGAATTGGGAACCTCCTCCTTTTCGGGAAGTCGGTTAAAAATATCGATTCAGTGGATGTCCACAGCTATTTTTAAAGGCACAGTAGCAGAAGGTCTATAGACTTTTGCGATTTAAGTTATTTAATGATGACGGATGTCAACGATGAACCGATATTTTGTACTGAATAGTTTTTGATTTGAATCGCTATAAGAGCTCATGGTACGGGTCAGGACTACGAATGTGACTGTTGGGTGTTATGTTATGTTATGTATTTCTTACGCCATATTGGATGGGGTGGCATGGCTGAGTATCGAGTTCCATGCTACTTCAAATTTGTTGGAGCTCACAACTGCATCGGAATCACCGAGCGGACTAGGCTGGAATCAAAAAATTGGGGTAAAGTATTCATAGATAAAACTAACTAAGCGATTACACCAGGCGATAGGCAGCAACATCTATTTGAGTACTTAACACTAAACTGCGATCACCAATCCATCTGCCAAGCGTGGTGATTGTGGCAAATACCCCATTGTATTAAATGGGGGAGGCCTCGTACAGCAGTGGACGTAAACAGAAGGCCTATTACGAGTTTTGCATTGCAACAATCACTTTGCGAGTCGTGAGTATTCAACGTGACTTTTCGTAGTAACTATTTATGAAACTGTGCTGTTTCTATCGACTGCGCGGCACAGAATGATGTTCTTTTGTAATTTTGTATTTTTGTCACAGGTATTTGTAATTTTTGCTTAATTTAAAACTCATTTCTGACATTAGCTGTCAGTTTTGCCATTTTTGATCAAGGAATGTTTATATGTTTTTTATAAACTACTATAAAAAAATACTTGAAACTAGCAAATGCACAAGCTGTGTGAAAAAAAGCTAATATAAAGCTTATAAATATTCATAAAATTATAAATAATTTAAAATGATTTAAATTATGTAATCATGAATCATCAAAAAAAATTAAGTCAAGTGAAAAAAATCGTTTTAATGTTTACGAAAAAAGGAAATAAAAAAATGGTTTTCTAATTCGGATATAGATTGCATGGGACCAAGTAAATAATTTCCTACATACCCATCTAAACCCTCGTTTTTGTGAAGTAAGTTAAAAATAGGAAAAATAAATTACTTACTTCAAAGCGCAGTGATTCTGGGTTCTGTTTGAGCATAACAATCTTGTTGAGGTTCTTCGCGATGATGTTGATGAAGTTTTTGAGAGCCTGCCTATAGTTGCCGGTAGTGAAGGCGTTAATTAGCTGTGGAAAGCAGAGTCATTACATTTAGAAAATTGTTGGAGAAGCTCTCGGGTGGCGACCAGATTTTTTATTCTGTGAACGAACTATATAATTACTCAAATACAGCATTATAAATTTACTGTGAAGTCAATACTCTGACTCTAACAAATTCCATTTGTTTACAAAAAATGTCTAAGAGTAATCAGTAGTGTCTAATCAGAGTATAGTTTAGATTTTGCGGTCTGGCTTTTTAAGTCAATTATGGCCAGTCTTTATTCTACGCTCAATTGTCTTAACATTCCTTGGCTTGACTATAGCTTATTTTGGCGTTATTGGCTCACGAAATGCCTAGAATGAGCTCAAGAATTTTTAAGTGTTTGATAATAGTTTTTGTATTTCAAAGAAGAAAAATATATCTAATGGTATTATTATTTAGATAGCGCTAGGCTATCTAAATAGCGATAGGCTGTCAAAATGATCCCCATTAGGGGCAGGACTGTTGGGTTTTACTATGTTATATGTATGTTATTTACTGTGATATTTGTATGAAAACGATAAAGTGTAAATGGAGTGGAAAGCTAGGTCTTAAATAGTGCCTGTATGAAATTAGCGATAGGTACATGAGATTGCACTGGATACCTAGTTACTGGGTTTTGTCTATCCTGTTTTCTGGATATTTTCAATAAAAGATGTTTTTTGCGTTAACAACATGAGGCTTGTAATCTATTAGAATTTGTACAAAGATCGAGGGGCAAGGGATCGGTACAATATATTTTTCGACCAATAGCAGCACGTTTAAAACTATCACATCATGTGCGTCCACGGTCATTGGCCGTATGAGTAGTACGTAAGTAATCGAAAACAGCCTGCTTCTACAGATTGCTGTGATCGCAAACATGCCCCCGGCCTTGGAAGGAGCAGCTTTCAATGTTCTTGATGCTTCGTAGAATCCACTTCATGCGTGTCTTGAACTAGAGGATAAATCTTCGCGTAGGCTCGTCGAAAAACGCCAGAAGCCGTCTGTATGTCTGCAATTCTAGATATACCATCCTTGCCTGGTATAGTTGCAAGTGCACGACCCATGTGCCATTTAAGCGGTGGAAGATTGTTGTCTTTGATTAGGACAAGTGTATTAACCTTTAACTCCGCTGTCTGCTTGTTCCATTTGCTATGCATCTGCAACTCTGACACATATTATTTGGACCATCGGGTCCAAAAGTGTTGTCGTATTTGCTCCACCCTTTGATAACGGTTCAACTGATGCACAGGAGTGTCACTGATGTTGTCTCTGGCAGGTGTACCAAGTGAGCGGTTGACCAACCAAAAAGTGAGCTGGAGTCAGAGGAGTAAGGTTGGTGGGGTCAGGAGAAAGAGGTGAAAGTGGTCGGGAATTTAGCATAGCTTCTACTTGTGTTAAAACTGTGCTAAACTCTTTGAAAGTGAGGTGCGCGTTTCCTACTACTCGTCGTAAATGATGTTTACATGACTTTACTCCTGCTTCCCACAGACCACCGAAATGATCCGCATAGGGCGGATTGAACCTAAACTATATTTGCTGACAAGTAGCATATTCAATTATATCTGAAGGACATTTGCGTAAAAAGTTTGAGAAATCATTCATTAACCCTACAAAGTTACGGCCGTTATCAGAGAATATTTCTTGTGGCTTACCTCACCTACAAATAAATCTATTCGAAGCTAATAAGTAAGCCTCAGTGGTGAGATCACTAACTAACTCTAAATGTACAGCACGCGTCACAAAGCACACAAACAAGCAAATGTATGCCTTTGAAGTTTTAGCGCCTCTACCTTTACGGTTAAGTACGAGAACCGGCCCACAGTAGTCTACTCCGCATCGGTTAAAAGTGGGAGTTATTCTTTCCTTGGGCAAATTGCCCATGTAAGGCGTAAGTATTCTACCCTTCATGCGAGTACATTTGACACAAGCGTTCACTGTGTATTTAGCAAGGTTCCTACCACCTAAAGGCCACCACTTTTCACGCAAATGACAAAGTAATGCTTGGATTCCAGCGTGGAGGAGCTGCAGATGTTCGTGACTAAACAATAACTAGTAAAATAATGTTTACTAGATACTAAGATCTGATGCATTTTATCATAACTAAACTCATACGAGTTGCCTAATCGCCCACCTACTCGCATTATTTTATTTTTATCTAAAAATAAACTTAATTGTCTTAAATTGTTTTTAATGCTTCAATTTTTATTTAATAATTTATATTCACTAGGATAACTTTCCATTTGAGACCAACGAACCAACGTTTTGTCAGATTCATTCAACTCATCAACAGTTAAGTACACCTGTGTTCCTTATATTTTTATAGCAAATGTTGTGTATGTACCGTAACATAAAGGCTACCGCACGCTTCATCCGTCTGAACTATGAAAACCTCTCATATGGAAATAAAGACAAGTCAGCGGAATCATGTGTCACAAAGGAAGAAATAGGCGGTGACTTAAGCTCAGGAAGGCTCTCGGACGTTTCCACGACCCTATAATTGCCCAACGAGAAACTAGCGCTTCTTAAAAATTCAGGACCCTCCCACCATAAAGTGGAAGAAGAAAGTTCTTCTGAGCTTGATCCTCGTGACGCGAGATCAGCAGGGTTTTCCTTACCACTCCTATGACGCCAAAGAACATCTTTCGTTATTTCATGAATTTCCGAAGTTCTATTTTTAACAATGTGTAACCAGCCTAATACTATGGTTGAATCCATCCAAGACACCACACTGTTAAACTTGCAAGTTAACGAACTGCGAACTTTATCTAGCAGTTTAGCAC
Organism: Epirrita christyi; assembly: GCA_951392215.1. NCBI lineage: Eukaryota > Metazoa > Arthropoda > Insecta > Lepidoptera > Geometridae > Epirrita > Epirrita christyi. Next base: position 10,854,976 of record OX595848.1, read on the forward strand.
CCAGTAAGGCACCACACAGCTCAAGCCGCGGTATACTCATTGGCTTTAAAGGCGCCACTTTGGCTTTGGAAAAAGTAATCTTACTGATAACGTTTGATCCTGATTAATTGTGCGAGCATAAATACAGGCGCCGTACGCAGTTTGCGATGCATCACTAAAAACATGCAGTTCTATATAACTTGGTTGGCTACCTATAGCGTGACGAGGAATGCGAATAGTATCGAGCCTTTGTAGTGAGATAACAAACCGGTTCCACGTTCGCGCTACTAGTCCGATGAACGAGGCAATTATTTGTATGCACACCCTGACAATAATTCCTCTGTCGCTGAAACTTTGCAGTGTGATAAAGTAAAGTTTATAAATTACGGTTGACAAGAAATCTAGGATTTTTTTAATTTTTAAACTAGGTATTTCTACCTAAACATGAAAATCACTTATAACTTTCGGTGGAAAATTGCTTAGTCAAAAATTCCTTATATTTTAATTTTTATTCCTTTTATTTTAATTTTTAAGGAGGAAGAAGAAAGTTCTTCTGAGCTTGATCCTCGTGACGCGAGATCAGCAGGGTTTTCCTTACCACTCATATGATGCCAAAGAACATCTTTCGTTATTTCATGAATTTCCGAAGTTCTATTTTTATCAACGTGTAACCAGCCTAATACTATGGTTGAATCTTCCAAGACACAACACTGTTAAACTTGCAAGTTAACGAACTGCGAACTTTATCTAGCAGTTTAGCACCCAGTAAGGCACCACACAGGTCAAGCCGCGGTATACTCATTGGCTTCTACCAATAAAACAAAGATATTTAGGGCACAGAAGAGATGCATTAGATCAATGTTTGGTTTCCGGCAGACAGACACGTGTAAGGGTGTGTTCAGGCAATGGAGAATTCTCACTCTTACCTCATTGTACATTTTTGAAGTGGCAATTTTTGTACGGACGAACCTTCATCGGTTTGACCAGTACCCAGACGGCAGCCGCCGGGAGGGCACTCTACATCATCATAAATGTAAAACAGCCTTATTAAGGCACAGTGTGTTCTGCATGGCGCCCATTATTTACAATAAGGTCCCTTTCTCAATACGCGCCGAAAATAGTTTTGATGCATTTAAAAATAAACTGAGGAAATTTTTAGAAAATAAGGTGTATTACTCCATTAATGAATTTTTAAATGACTTTGAATGTTAGGAAATATTTTATGTGCTATTTAATTGTTTACCTTCTTATTATATTTGCAATGTTTGACATTTATATTTGTAATGTTTGACATCTATTATTTAAATTCAACTATTGATATTATTAATCTAAGATTGTAAATTAAATAAATATTTGCACGCCCTTTAAGGGTAGATTACATTGGATCCATTATATAATAACTTTGACATCTTTTATACATGTAATTCAGCAATAAATATACTTTATACTTTATACTTTTATGCTTTAAAGGCGCCACTTTGGCTTTGGAAAAAAGTAATCTTACTGATAACGTTTGATCCTGATTAATTGTGCGAGCATAAATACAGGCGCCATACGCAGTTTGCGATGCATCACTAAAAACATGCAGTTCTATATAACTTGGTTGGCTACCTATAGCGTGACGAGGAATGCGAATAGTATCGAGCCTTTGTAGTGAGATAACAAACCGTTAATCATTATCTACATCATCGCATTTAAAATTGTATATCCACTTACGAAGTGGGAAAGAACCAGGCTGTAGTGCGTCGCTGACGTCCACGATAGTATGCTGCTTTTATCGTTAAGTTCTATTACCAGGTCGTCGACGTAAAAATCATCCCTGACTACCCTTTGAACGTCATGGTTTGATGATACGACCCCTAACTGCTTCAAGCACCTTATACTCAAGAACGGCGAAGGCTGTTCCGTAAGTAACGGTATTTAACTGAAAAATGCGTAAGGCTTTCGATGGATCATCGCGCCATGAAATCAATTGCAGTTTACGTAAATCTTTATCTATTAAACAATTTCGGAACATTTTGCTGACGTAAGCACATGCGACATATTTATGCTGTCTAAAGCGAAGAAGAATAGAAATTAAGTCACTCTGTATCGGCGGACCAACTAATTACAGGGCACGAATTCCACAGGATGCTGGTTATGTATCCGGCTCGAAGGACCAAATTAGCGATAGGTACATGAGATTGCACTGATTGATACCTAGTTACTGGGTTTTGTCTCTCCTATTTTCTGGATATTTACAATAAAAGATGTTTTTGCGTTAACAACATGAGGCTTGTAATCCATTAGAATAAGTACTAAGATCGAGGGCAAGGCACCGATCCCTTACAATATATTTTTCGGCCAATAGCAGCACGTTTAAAACTATCACATCATGTGCGTCTATGGTCATTGGCCGTATGAATAGTACGTAAGTAATCGAAAACAGTCTGCTTCTACAGATTGCTGTAATCGCGAACAGTGCCACATAATGTAATAATGTCCATAATGTAAATGTAATGGAGTTTTTCATCCAAATATTCATACACAACTTACCCCATCTTGGTTGAGTGATATTTTATTCAGATTATGTGAAGTTGTATTTATAAGTATAAGCCTGTTTGGGTGCCTAGCTTTAAGGGTAAAGTGCCTAAGGCCTAGTTTATAACTAGTTCCCGGTGGTTGGTTTGCTGTTTCCTTTGCTGAACAGCAGATAGCTTCCGAGTATCGTGGCTGCTGTGACTACAGCAGCATTCTAAGGTAAGGCTGAAAAACAGCGTGGCTGAGCCCTCGTCCTTTTCTCTTTCACTACCTTGTCTTACCTTTATCTTTAATAGTATACTTGTACCTTTGTAACTAAGATAAGTTTTAGTGTCAGTGAATAAATGCCCTTTTTTTTTAAGTTTTAGGAACACAATAAAGTTAAGTAAACAGTAAACAGTATTAAGATTGATCTATATTTTTTTATTATGATGTTTTTTTGTATTTGTTGCGCCTGCATTGCGGTGCCAAATTGCTATTCCATAGTCACCAATCTACGCACGCTACGGTGAATCGGAGGAAAACACGTAGATGCCAATGTTATGTTTATGAATGTTTTATGATTTAATTATCATAACATACATAGACACCCGCTATTTTCTCCGACGGGGTAGGCAGAGCTTATCTAGGCCTCTTTCCACTGTTGGTCTAGACGTGACTAGTGCAGAGCTAATCGCCGCCATTGCCTTGCCACGCCCACGGCAAGCGGCAACGCTTTCTTCCATTAACAATGCAATCTTGAAAAGGCTGAATAAATAAATAAAAAAAGAAAGAAAAAAGTGATTTGCGCCATGGTGTGTCCGGCCTCAGACCCCTCCTTACCCTCCCGCGGATGTCGTAAAAGCCGACTAAGAGATTACACCAGGGGGTGGGCAGCAGCATCTACCTGAGTACTCAATACGAATACTGCGATCATCAATTCACCTGCCAGGCGTTGTGATTATGGCAATTCCTTCCATTATTTTAATGGAGGAGGATTTGTCCAGCAGTGGACGTGTGCAAATCTCTATAAACACCACTACTACTACTGCGTAGTCTCCAACCGACTGATAATCAGTGACGGATTAACCCTTAGTCAAATTAAGCAATTGCCTAGGGCATCACGTCTTGGGCACCAGAAGAAGCACAAAAAAAAACCCGTCCTTAGGTCATCACGTCTCACTCTCACTTCACCAAAAACCACACCAAAAAAAGTTTCTAGGACTAATTTGAAAATTAAATTAAGTTGACATAGAGTCCGACCTAGAGTCATAACCCCGCTCCTACTTGCCCACTCGCTAACCGCTAGTGCATTTTCTTTGGTTTTTATTGTTATCGCACCTACTCCACTTCTAAGGTACGTTACATCTCATCATCTTATTTTACAAACAACTAATGTTTTAGGGGGTAAAGGTTTAAAGACCGATTCTAGTTGACATACGGATAGGGGGGCCCACAGGCGTGGATTGCTTAGGGCATCAAGTAGACTTAATCCGTCACTGCTGGTAATGGACCGTAGTGGTGATGATGTTCAACTTACATCAACAGTAATGTTCAAGGATCCTTGTTTATGTTGCCCACCCAAGATGAGGGCCATGGAGGTTCCAATGCTTTGGCTAACGGCAAGGACATGAGACGGGGCGTCCTTGAGAGAAGCGATGTCGTTCGTGATTTTTTCAAGAGTGACAATGTTGATTGTCTTGTCGCCACCGTCGATCAGGCTGGAGAGGTAGTCGGTCATGTGGCTGTCAAAGAAAAAATAGTATTGAATAGTAGAATTTGTTATCAATAAAGACCTTTCATAATTGATACCTCCTTGACCAGAGACCCAATTCTCGTAATAAAAGTTAGTAAAAATAAAGTTTGGATAACGTTCCGATCCAGTGTCGATGACTTTATTACCAGAAATTGTATTCTATTTACTTAAAACACAACACAGTAATTTGATTATATCGAAATAAGACCGAAACATGAATGATTCCAATATTTTTCGATAACTTTAGCTTATATAGAGTTTAATTGTCTCTTTCTAATGATATGCTTTACTTATGTATAACTATCCTACTCTAATGGTAGTCACCGTGAATCTAAGGTAGACTAAATTGATACTAGTGGTTCGCTCCGAACTGAGACCTCGCGATGACACCTTTATCAGCCCGACTATTGTAAATCATTTCAATATTTTCCATTATTATTTTTTAAAATTTTCTTTTCGAGGTAATTTCCTACACATCATCGAAATAACCTTTGAATAGGACTAAGCAACGGGGCGTACATACTTCATATACCTTTTAGTATATCTAGTACCTGACGAATTAATTGATAACGTCCTTTTGACAAAAACCTTTTCATCCCATCTATTCGAAAAGAACGATTTGGTTCGCCTTTAAGTGAGGAAATTAATGTATGATGCCACACGCAGTCAAAAGCTAAGGACGATCGCGTTCTGTGTCCTACGCTTCAAATATGTGTTCTAAGAGCATGGTATCAGCATCGGCTGTCGAATGAACCTTAGTTATTCCAAATGAATGACTGAAGAAGTCCGTGGAGGTCGAAGTGTGACAATAACTGAGTAAGAATAAGTTTCTCGAAGATCTCACTTAAAGCAGGCAATATAGAAATTGGCCTATAGTTACCTGGATCTTTATCATTTCCAGACTTGAACAAAGGATTAATTTACTATGTTTCATAAGATGAGGAAAGACTCTCGTCAAGACATCTATTGAAAATGTAGGCCATACACGGCGCAATATCAGCACCTAGCACAATTACTAGAGAAAAACTATCAAAGGCATTCATGACCTGAATATTTTTGATAACATAGTATTGTTTATGTTTAAATTCATCTGGTTACTACAAGGTTTAGATTTACCTGTTTCATTATTAATTTCCAAGTTGTATTAATTTTATTTGCTGACTTTTCTATTGAATTTCTCAAATGGAATGATTTTAATGTATGACAAAAATTTTGAAGGACTTGGAATAGTTCTTTATGTACAAGATAAACGTTGGGTCGTGCAACATTGATTCCCCAGCCGTATAGAGTTCATATAGGGTTGTAGCCCAATCAGCTAACCCGACATTCGCTCTAGCTTTACAATCTCACTATGTTGAGGTGATGTAAATTAAAACATTTAAACAAATTAAGCAGCCTCTCAGAAAAAGAACTAACCTATATTGAAATTTCCGCAGACTTTTTATTCATTTTATTTTTTTATCATTTTATTGCCGCAGGCATTTTACTATGTACAAAAGTTTTGAGCAATACTTTTTCCATAGTGGATTAAAATAACGCGAAGTCTCAACAGCTCAATAGTCCTCTCAATAGTGAGATTTGCAACATCTTTACGTTTCTTGCATTTTAAAGTATTTCGAACAACAGTTAAGGAACCCTATGGCGTTCTTGCGTTTGTATGAACTTACAATATTGTAATTCTCATAATAAGGGAGTAACTCAAATTGTAACATCCAGTGTTCAGTTACATACATGATAATGTACATTAAAACTGTTTAAAAATGTTTCTAAGCCTAAGATTTTGCTGGGAAGGGCTTGTACATTTTATGTGACCGGCCTTCTCATTGTCGAACTAGTTTAAATGACTGTCAGCTGACACTCCTACCTTTTACCCTCATTAGTACTACCTACTTCTAACCACGAGCTCGTGAACTGCGTTATAGTAGATACTTATAACGAGATCAAAAATATGAAATGCTAACAATTTAGCAATTATTAATTTACTATGTCTGCTGTCTGTTTTGACTCAAGATACTATGTATCAACAGTAACTCGTGTCAAAATAAAATTTCTAATAAAATTATTAGTATTAAAATACAAAACGTATCTATGACGACATGTCAAATTGTGCAACATTAAATTAAGATTAAAAATTAATTGACTGTCTGCACTAACTTACAACTAGCTAATAATATCATATCGCATGACACCACACTTTCACCTAATTGTATTATCAGAGTGGTGTCGTAGTATCTTTAAGTTTTGTGAATGAAGGCATTTGGAAAGCAATTATTGTGACAACTTGCCCTAACAGATCACTGAGTAGCAAACCCATCCCAACGCCTATCTTATCTGAATACGCCACAGTCTTCCAAGTCTGCCACCAGAATTTAACCTGTCTAACCGGAGACTGCGTACAAGCAGAGGTGGGAACTACTTCAATCTATACAGAAGGTGTAGGCTGCTTCTGCGATGCACATGGAATCAGAAATCTGGAAGGCTCTGATACAGGAAGGTCTGGAGTATCGTTGGAATATAATACCTACACTTGAAAAGAGTAGAAGGTAGTAATTGGAAGATCTGTGATCATGAAGAAATTGAGGAGGACAATAATAGCGTACCTAGTAAAGAGATCGATAATTGTATAGGTACTTAATTAAACATTACATCAACGGCGTAGTTTAATTACTGGTTAAAATAAAATTCGATTTAGAATAATAATTATGTGGTAAAATCATTAGCAGTATCACTTTAGAATAATGATGGCTTACTTTATGTTGTAAAATCACTAGAGGTATATAGTAAAATAAGAATAGTAAGTTAACTTTTGGAAATAAGCAATTGTTAATTTTTAATTTGTTAAAAAGGAAGAGATGTGGTATTCAGCCTTTGAAATAAAGCGATTGCGATCGAGGCGCCCCCGTGCAATGTCATTGCTTGGACAACGTTCGGACCGAAAGGGCGTGTCGTTTGTAATTTATTACTATCCGTTTGTTTGTTCTGATTTCCTACCAGTTCCCAGACCCATAAATGGGTGTCTGAACCCCACAATGTCGAAAATCACTCGGATGATTTACTATTAGTAAAGCTGACAGACACAAAAACAAAAATTGACCGATCCTTCGTAATCCGAGGAGAATACAAAACTATTGTACAGAAATCGCTATTTATTTGAAGTTACTAGATATCAAGCTGTATACAGGACATTGTTTTCGTCGTACTTCTGCTACCCTTTTGGCAGATTCTGGAGCGGACTTAACTGTTCTCAAGCGACATGGAGGATGGAAGTCGAGCGCTGTAGCAGAGGGGTATATAGAAGAGTCCATTGAGAACAAGGCGAAAACGTGTGAACGCATCGTGGAAAACATTAAATTGCAACCTTCAGTTAATCCATCCATGCCGCTGTCGCCACGCCCATCTACATCCAAACAACGAGATTCACCGTCATATTTTCCACAAAATGAGCCAGATTCGGACATTATTTCAAACACGCAGATTATAAAATCTTCAACAATCTCTATTCCTAATAAAACTGTAACAATAAATTTTCATAATTGCGAAAATGTCTCAAATGTAAATATAAGTTTTTAGTTGTTTTATTATGAGATACTTACTTACTATTTAATTTCAATTTAGTTGTTACTCTATGTTTTATTAATTAATAATATTACAATAAAATATGAGGCGCCTTTTATTTTCTCATAGTGGGTGATGAAAAGTAGAGTGTAACACTCGGGCGCAAAATATATTTTTGGCTCAGGCGACGTACTTTGAATCCGAATCCCTCACTTCACTCTGGATTCAAAAAAGCGCCCTCGCCGTAAAAATATTACTTTGCTCCCTTATGATACAATCTACTATAGAACTCCAACGTCATTCAAATTACTTAAAATGGGAGGTCAACAATGGAAGTTATATTGGATAATGTTTTATAGAGAACAGGTTTCTAAATTCTTCAATTCTAGACTTTTCACTGTATTTGTGCCACATAAGCTACAAGCATACCAAATTTCAGCATTGTGGGATTGCTGGAAGTACCTTAGAATTTTTTATTTTTACGTTTTTGATATTTCCTAATATCTCGGAAACTACTAAATCTAAATACCTATTAAAACAGTTTTGAAATGTCCAACGAAAGTGCTTTTATTAGACACCCCACTTGATCTGACTGTCTCACTTTTTTTTACTCCTCTTGGACCATAGCCCCTCGTCTGTCAGGCCGCCTATCTCATCAACCCCCAAAACGATATAGCTCATAACCTTACCTATAAATTGTACTAATACTATCTACCCCCATACCAAATTTCATGAAGATCGGATTAACGGTTGGGAAGTTTTCATCGGACAAACACACATACATGCATACATACATACATACAAACACACATACATACAAACGCCGATTTTTCCAAGTTCACTCAGAGAAATCGCTTCACTCGTTCAATTATACGGGGGCAGAATACCAAATTTCTGTCAATTCACAATTCAGTCATATTCGGTCAACATTTAGTGTAGTACCTATAGTTTTAAAATTAATTAAGAGAATTGGCAGTGCTTCTTACCTCAACCCAATGAAGGTCAACCCATCTAGGTATTTATATCGACTCAACCCATTTTTATTAAATTTCAATTTGGGCCTCTGGTTTCTTTACTTTTAATATTTTTCCTACATACATTTGAACCCCATTATTTGATGAAAAATATTATAAAAGAGTTGATGCCGCTGTGCCTTTCTATGCAATAGTAGTTGCTGAGAAACACGCACTGCGTACAGACAGACAACGGAGTCACACAAGTTTGTGACAATTCTGAGTAGATGGTGATCCGTATTGTAAATTAAAATCATGTTTGCAAAAACAGATTATTCTAACTGGCTAATTTTACATCGAATTTGAAAGCTCGTTGCGACAATACCTGCCCAAAAACCCGCCAGCCAATAAAAAGGCTTATGTTAAGGTGAAACGTTTCACAAGTGGCGCGAAATTCAATTTTTATTGTATTTTTTGCACATTACAGCTTATCAACACTTCTTGAGATAGCAAACACTGGTTTTGTGGAAATCAGGAGGCCTAACACACATATTTTATGATATTCATGAGATACATTCAATTAAATTTGTGTGTTAGGCCTCTTGGTTCCTGCAAAACCAGTTTTCGCTATCTCAAGAAGTGTTGATATAAAGCTCTAATGTGCAAAAAATACAATAAAATTTTAATTTCGCGCCACTTGCGAAACGTTCCATCTTAAAGAAAATATTTTAAGAGGAGGTCACCCGTAGCTTTTTGCATGCGAACGAAGTTTGCTTTTAATTTGGCTATTATTTTCATCAAACTCCATGAAACTTTTTACACAAACTTTGTACACTAATATCTAGACCCGTAAGGATAGAGGATTTCACGAGAAATTTCAACGGCACATTACAAACACAAACACTTCGTTTAATACCTGTGTATGACCATCCAGTGTGCCCCTGATACCAGCCCCATTCCCTGACTGGAAGTCACTCGGTGACTAACGTTTGACAAGTAAAATTACCATCAATTATGAGCAATGTAATTATATTGCATATTAAGAATTGTTGACAAGTGATCAAGTGACATTAGGGCTAATAAAAAACCTTTTAAACAATACGTACGAAATGAGACGATGACCTTAGAAAAACACCCCCCTTTGCATATATGTGTGTAATATACCCCTAAAACTGAAAATACTTAAGGGGTCGGGGAAGGATGAACTGCCCATGCAAACGTTATACCAAAATCATTTGTAATTCGAGCATATTTCCACCATATTATGCTATTATTCGGATTCGGATAGTATTTATCTAGGTTCCTAGATAGTTTTTGTTTCAAAATACTTACCTGAAACTAAATTTAAGCGAATTCCATTTTGTATATTTTTACGACTTTTACGACATGTTTTAATCTTATTTGTTTCGTATTAAAAACCAACTTTCTAGTATTCTGTGTTTAGGAACATAGCATATATTGTCAAGTTACAGAATAACAACAAGATATGAAAAAAACATTAAGTTTTTATTCATAATTTTTTGGTATTACGGAACACGACCTAATTTGATACAAATTCCGAACGGCTCGTACATCCATCGCGCATGCAGAGGGCGAGGCCCCGGTGCAAAACAGGGATAGCTGATTTTGACACTTGCTTCAAATTGAATTTGCTTACGGCCTTCGAAGGCCCCTTTATGTTTTATTTTCTTGAAATTGAGATGTCTATCTAAAGTATCCATATACCAAATTTTAAACTGAGACGAAAGGATGGCTGAGAGGCGGCCCATACGATCTCATAAAGTCAAAGTCAAAAGAACTTTATTCATTGAAATCACAAGGATCATTTTGAATCGTCTTATAAACTACTAGTGGTTCGCCCCGAACTGAGACCTCGCGATAACACCTTTATCAGCCCGACTACTTAACCAAGTAATTTCCATTAATCTATTATTATTTTTGAAAATTTTCACCTCGAGGTCTACCAGTACAGTACAGGGTCTATCAGTAACAACTGTAATTTCCTACACATCATCGAAATAACCTTTGAATACGGCTAAGCAACGGTGCGTAAAACTACATACCTGTTAGTACCTATATCAAGTACCTGACGAATTAATTGATAACGTCCTTTTGACGAAATAATAGAACTCCAGCGTCATTCAAATTCCTAGAAATGGGAGGTCAACAATGGATGGTATATTGGATTTATGTTTTATGGAGTACAAGTTTCTAAATTCTTCAGTTTCAGACTTTTCCCTGTAGTTGTGACACAAAAGCCACAAGCATACCAAATTTCAGCATTGTGGGATTGCTGGAAGTACCCTAGAATTTTTGATTTTTCTGTTTTTTATTTTCCCTAATATCTCAAAAACTACTAAGGCTAAATACTTATTAAAAACAGTTTTGAAATGTCCAACCAAAGCGCTTTCATTAGACACCCCACTTGATCTGACTGTCTCACTTTTTTTTTTTTACCCCATCTTGGACCCCAATATCTCAGCAACCCCCTGACCGATATAGCTCATAACCTTACCTACAAATTGTACCAATACTATCTATCCTTATACCAAATTTCATGAAGATCGGATTAACGGTTTGGAAGTTTTCATCGGACAAACATACATACATACATACATACATACATACATACATACATACATACATACAAACGCCGATTCTTCCAACTTGACTCAGAGAACTCGCTTCGCTCGTTCAAAAATTACTCCTGTTCCAACGCGACCAAGCCTAGAAGAATCAGGCAACTAACACGGCTTGGCTTACATAAATGGTCCGTCTTACCGCTAGGTGAGAAGCTGATACATAGTAAATGAGAACTTAAAAACCTTAGGAAGGTAGTCAAAAGTTAATAAACATCAGCAAAAATGTGCAAGACAGCACACGATACTTATCCTACTAATATTATAACGCTCTTTCACGTAAAAACTACTGAATGGATTTTGATGAAACTTTACAATAATATAGCTTATACATCAGAATAACACATAAGCTACAATTTATAAAGATATTGTGTGAATTGTCCATAATATGACGATAAGTGGCAAGTAATTAGGAAAAAATCTACCATCTGCGAGCTATTCTGGCGTGCGCTGCCAAAACCGCTAGAGTTAAAGATATGTAATGTATGATAGAAATGTTTGTCTTAAATAGTCCTACAAAAAAGCCCGCCACAGTATACATCTATATCTTATGTGTAAGCCAAAATTACAGCCAAAATGTGTATAATATTATAAACGCGAAAGTTTGTTACCTATTATGTTTGTTACTTCTTCACGCTCAAACAGCTGAACGAATTTGAGTGACATTTGGAGTGGAGATAACTTATACCCTGGATTAACACATAGGCTACTTTTTATCATCATCATCATCAATTTTCATCATTATTCACGCGGGTGAAACCGCGGGGCGCAACTAGTAAATAATAATCTAATAGAAACATGTAAATAGGTAAGTACGGATATTGCAAGTTTCCATTTTAGCAGTCGAGGGACAGAGCGACATTAGGCCACGCGGCTTTATCATAAATATAGTCATCAAGAGTGTAATACGCTTTCTTAATTAGATTAATCTTTATGTAGGATTTAAATCTTCGAATAGGAAGTTTAGATGCACCTTCTGGAAGTTTAATATAGAACCGAAATAATAATAATGAAATATGATGGTACGTTGAAGCACGTGTTTATTTGTTAACATAAAAGTACTTACTTAGCACAACCAGTGTTCTTAGCGATGGCACTATTAGATGCCAAATCGATTACTATTTCGTCGTAGAGTGATGCAGCAAAAGCGCTCTGAAAATGTAAATTAATTATAACTACAAGTACTTTCTACATTCAAAAAACGGCTAATTACCACTGGTTTTCGTCACTTTTTATGACGTTTCGAGACTGAGTTCAGAAGCCTCTTCATAATGAGCCAGTCTACCGTCGAACGCGGTTGCGGGCGGTGCTCCCGATGAAGTGGATTCTGAACTCTGTCTCGAAACGTCAGCAAAAGTGACGATGAAACCAGTGGTAATTCAGCTGTTTTTTCAATTTAAAATAATTCCCAACCACGAAAGTTGTAATTCTATATAAGTACTTTGTTGAAAAACATATTTTTTAAAACACGCTTTTTTAATAATAATAATAATAATAATGTTTCCCGTTTTGATATATATATATATTTTTACTGCTTATAATGTTTTTTATACTATTTATATGTTTTTGTGAATAGTATTTCTTATAGTATTTTGTTATTCGGGGGGTTTTATTTTTTGGGGGTTGTTGGCACATTTAGATCGGTCAGTATGGGAAAGTCTGAAACTATAAGACAAGCGAAGATCTCTTCTTAGGAACCATGTCATCGATTTTAGTGACAAGAAAAACTACATTCATACATTTCAAAAAAACTTGTACTTAGCTCGGGAATCGAACCCGGACGTTTTGCAAAATAAAACTAACACTATTTATTAGATATCGATTGTTTGTATTTTTTTCCGTGTTGCTCGAAGCTATGAAAAATGATGTCAAAAACGAATAAAATGCATTGTTTTCATATCATTTAATTTATTTTAGTAAGTTTTCGAAATTACCACCATTTTTTCAATACAACATTCAACTTGCATTGATTGTTAGTATATGATTAATACAATAATAATATAAATAGTAAGCAATTACAATTATAGATAGATAATATTATCGCAGGTAACAAAACATCCGGAATGGCTTAATGCCATGCCAACGCCATTTATGTTGTATGTAACAATTTGAGACACCAGCAAAGAGCTACAAACAACCGTAGAGACAATTTTACGCACCTTAACGAGTTGAATGTTGTATTGAATAAAATGGTTGTCATTTCGAAAACTTACTAAAATAAATTAAAAGATTAATGCATTTTATTCATTAATACGCTTTTATTAGTTTCAGACGTATGTTAGTATGTAACGGAATCTTTGAACATGATTTTGACCCCCTTCAAAACGTCGGATTAACTCGAAATTCGGCGTACTTATTAAGGACCGATGACAATTCAATATTTTAAACATTTTGTCCCGTTATCCTTACTAGGATAATCAGGATCAGCGATTTTTGTTTTCCTGAGACCCGGAAGGTCTGCGTCAATGTCAAGTAGCATAGATAATTACAAACAATGTCCAGTCGTCAAGTAATCTGTCATATCATGTTCTTTTCTATTTAGTTGTATTTTCTATAAATAGCGTATTTTTTTAGTTTTTTAAACTATTATATTATTTTAGACATCATGTTTCATGTAACATTTACTGCCAATCGATGTCTAATAAATAGTGTTAGTTTTATTTTTCAAAACGTCTGGGTTCGATTTCCGAGCTACTCAGCACGGAAAAATGCAATTCATTCATTTAAAATAAATAAATGCGGTTTTTCTTGTTACTAAAATCAACGGCATGGTTCCTAAGAAGAGATCTTCGTATGTCTTATAGTTTCAGACTTTCTCATACTGACCTAAATATGCCACCCTGTAGACTATGGCCTGTAATAAGAAGTTTTCTAGTAGTCTCAAGATTTCTTATGTACTAAAAAAACTAATATTATTCCCTACATTACACAATTTAGTGAGATTGCTCAAGATAATACCTAAGTACTTTGCATAAAAAAAAGTCCCTTACCTATATAAAAGACGAGCCCGTAAAATGTTAACTGATGTTGTTTTAATCTCAAACAGTCATTTTTGTAGGTATATAAATAAAAAAAATCTACTTACGGTAGCGAGCAGTAAAACCAATCCGATGCGCAGCATTTTGACTGTCTGATTTCGACCAAACGGTATATACTATAAACGAGGTCTCTCATTACTGACCAGTATTTATAGAAATCGGTACAATGACAAAAGGTAATTACAAATCTGTTCAAACATTTATAGTTTGCGAATAATCTAATGACCATCCATTATGCGGATCTCAATCTGTCACGAAATCTGTTAACATGTCATTATATTTATGGTTTTATCGTTGAAATTCGTCTGGCAACTTTTTTATGTCAGTGAATTTATAAGTTTGTGAAACTCATCAAAAACAGTTTTGTACCTCATATGAAAATTTGTATTAAGCTTTAATGAATCAACTGTAATTATTGTTTTTGTATTGTCATTTGTAATCATGAATGTAATACCTATTTACATTAATCTTTGTAGTAGGTTTACGTTACGCAGTTGAGATTTCATCAAAATTGAAAAATGTGTTTTAATATGAAAGAAAGTTTACAGGATATACAAAAGCGTATAATAGTACATTACGGTACAAGTGTGTACATACCTAATGTTAGTGATTACCGCTGAGGCGCCATTGAGACCCGAGCCGTAAGGTGAGGGTCTTAAGAGAGCCGAAGACGGTAATCATTAATACACACGTGCATCATACGACGATTTTCAACACAATTGTGAAGAAAATAACTATAATTTTAACAGTGAAAACGAGTTGTGAAAAATTTTTCGCTATGGCGGGAAAAATTTATCAGTTTTCCTATCTCATCTATCGATGCGCGCACAGTGTGAACGTGTCCATAACAATGTATGGTGCGCGATATTGATTATGCTATGAGCTATATACTACACTATATGCTATTATATTATAGCGTAGTCTGATATTAGCTTAAAACCCACCGACCATACGCATCGCTCACTCACTGGTATTCTATGCCAAGCCAGATGGGCGATACTTGATAAATTTAAATGAACGCGTCATGCGGGTATTTGAAGATTTGGCTTTGCTTGTTTTGTCAAGTTACCCACTAATTCAGTAAAATTGCTTAGCTCAGTTAATTTTATACAATCTAATTGTTAGAAGCAATTCCTCACTTTGAAATTAAGTTCTCATATAAGTGAAATGTAAATTTATTTTGAGAAATAAATAATCTTTAACCATAAAATTTAATGTAAAATTATAATGAATATTATTATTACTTTTTAAAATTTGTATGCCTGAATGAAGGCATCCATGGTGAATCCATAAATTAAAAACATCAAAACTGTATTTCGAACAAATAAATATTTGTATTTGTATTTGTTTTTGTGCTGATTCAGCCATCACCAGTGTATGCTGACAGGTAAAAGTAATCCAAAACTCTCATCCGAATCCCGACCAAACAGACTCCTGTGATACTGCCTACCTGATCAGGGACTCGGATAAAATCCTTCATTACTGGCAGGTCATAACGATCAAGAATGACCTGCAGCATGCTGTAGGAACTGCTCTACACTCTGCTGAACAATGAGGCAGTTTTTTTACGGATGATGGCGTGAAACCGATCGACCCTTCATAGACGCACTGCAGAAGCAGTAGTCTGTTAGTAGTAGAACTTTTTGTGAAAGAGTTCACCCGGAGAAGTACTACCACCGTACCTATTTCTGCCGCCAAGCAGTAGTGCTCGCATTGCTGTGTTTCGGTTTGAAGGGTACGGGTGCCGGTGAAATTACTGGCACATGAGACTTTTCATCTTTATGTCTCAGGGTCGGCAGTGCGCGTGTGGTGCCTCTGCCCCCCTATTCCCTATCTTGATAGTAACTCAGTGATCAACGTTTGACAAGTAAAATTACCATCAATTGCCAATTCTGCATAATATTTATTTTCTGATGGTCATTCTACTTGTCAAACGTTAGTCACTGAGTGACTTTCAGGCAGGGAATAGGGGGGCTGGTGTTGCAGGCGTCCATAGGCTTCTTTAACTGGTTTCCATCAGGTGAGCCGTACGATTGTATGCTTGCCAAGTAGTAAAAAAAAAAAAAACGAGGCATTCCCGTCAGCAGCCTAAAACCATTATTAGACTGGACACACAGGACACTAAGCGATCTCTGAGTATAATTAATGTTTTGCTCAAGGGTTAGTAGAATAGCTTCTGGTCTATTCCGTCTTTTCCGGGAAAAGACTTTTTTTTTTTTTTGTAATATTCAAATTCTTATTAGAAGTTCCAACCGATTTTGCTCAATATTATCACCCTCAAATATCTTTTGTCTCAATGGAATGGAAATGGACCAGGCCTCTGTGCGAGCTGATGCAACTTGTCTGTTACAAACGTGGTCAAGTTCCACTGATCGTCCTCGTCTCGTAGCCGTTTCTATATGGATGGGAGGCAGGATTTTGGTTGCAAGCACTGGAAGTGCTTGCAACCAAAATCCTCACGCCTCACACCTCACACATGCTATGCCCCTCATAAGTGCCAGCGCGGTACTGTTTTTGAACAGCTGGGTCGTCACGGATTATCGTGCACCAGTGCTGCCGGCAGGATTGCCCTCCACGCTGGCCTTAATTATATCATTCATCAGCCCCCCTATTCCCTAGCTGAAAGTCACTCAGTGACTAACGTTTGACAAGTAGAATGACCATCATAAAAAAAAATATTATGAAGAATTCTCAATTGATTACTACTTACTTGTCAAACGTTGGTCACTGAGTGACTTTCAAGATAGGGAATAGGGGGGCAGGTCTTTATCACCGTCAACGTTCTAGCCATTCTAGATACGAATGGTCTGCTACGTGTGACTCGCCGTAGTGATAATCCAAATCACTGTAGTTGATCTGTAGATCGTTAGCATAGGTCTTTAGACAGCTCAACTGTTTTATTTGTATTTAAAAAAAAACTATACAGGTGATTCAATAAACATGAATCAATACGAATCAAAATGGTAAAAGACCTCATGGCAAGGCACATACGAATCACCCCAAGTTTTTTTTATAATTTTATTTTGTTCAGAGGTTGTGGCTGTTTTTGTTCGCCGTTTGTGACCAAACATATATTCAGAAATATATAATATATATATTATATATAATATTGAATATTATTTCATATTCAGAATTTTTGGAAGGGTTTCAATCAAATAGTATTCATGTAAACAGTATGGATACATCTTTATTTAAAAAAATCGTTGCCAAAATAAAAAGCCGCGTCGTGGTTCTTTTATAAAACGTATATTTACAATAACAATATAACAAATCTGTCTATTTTTATGCAGTCGTGATGGTAGTTTATATAATATATATCATAAATAATATAAAGTATTAGGTAGTTTGATATATCTCAAACTATAGAGTGTTATGTGGTATGGTACCTATATTATATCACTAGTAAGGTCTTCTTCAGCTCCTTTGGACTGCTTTTGCAAGGGCTTCCCGGACTTCGCTCAAAGCTTGGTTTGCGTTACCGTTCCTTTCGAGGACAGTCAGCAGCTGTAAAAATAAATGGTTTGAATAACCGCATCATTTACAGGTTAAACGGAGGATATACAAAAGAGGCGACCGGGGCGCAGCACGGGAAAAGAATGCGGAGCCCGCAGTCCCGTCTTATTTACAAAGTTACCGGTAGGGTGCTTAACTGCTTAGTGCTTACGCCCTTTCGGACACGGAAAAAGATTGCTTCTATTTTGGCTATTATTTCATTAAACTCCACGAAATTTTGTACACATTATCACTAAGTACACTAATAATAAGAACCATGGTGCGTCAGTTTAAAAAAAAGTTATTTTATATTAATGATTTGCAACCACATAATTTTATAAGAAACTAATGCACCAACGTGTCTAGATATTCATGTGTGCTAAGTTTCATGGCATTTGAAATAATATCCAAATTAGAAGCAAACTTAACGGACAACCTCATCTTAAGGTATAACTTCCATTAGACATCACACTCAATGAGATTGCAATTTTTTTTTTCAAAACTGATTTTCTCTTATAATCTTTAAATATCGGAATTATTTATTGATATCATAAACCAGGCCATGATAAGCTTCATCGCTATTGTCAGCAGCCTTTAGACTTCCACTGCTGGATGAGGCCTCCCCCATAGAATGCAATGGGGGGATTTTCCATAACCACGCTTGGCAGGCGGATTAGTAATCGCAGTATTGGGTGTTGATTCATTAGGTGGTTCCTGGTGCCCATCTACTGTTTTAATCCCTTAGTCAGATTTTACGACATCCACGGGAGGAAGGATCGCTAGACAGACGTTGATTTAGCATTATTATGTCTTGCAAATTTCAAATCTTTAACCTAACAAATACCGTAGTAAGAAGGTTACAGTTTTTTAAACTTGGCAAGGAACACTAAATAGTAGATTGTTATACAAGGGGCTAAAATTACCCATTATATATACCGAGGTAGTTTTACACCAGAGTTTTAAGCGAGGGAGTAAATAGAAACCGATTTTTACTCTATTATTCAAAAATTAAGATTGCGAGGAAATAAAATAATCCAATACAATATGAAATGAATTACGGCCACTACCAATTCAATTTGCAATTACAGACAAATCCTAAAGATTTCGCGCCACTGTCTTTTTTTTTATTTCTTGTGTAGCCGCAACAAATTGCATGCATTCTACCAAAGAGATCGCCGAGTTTAGTTCCATTTTCAAAAATAAAGTGTTGTTCTTTTTTTTATGAAACAGTAATAAGTCGAGTCTTTAATTCATGATTATTCTACTTATAACTAAAGACTTTTTCGTTTTTGTAGGCTCATTGTCATTTGAGAGACAAAAATAAAAAAATAAAAACTTTTTCCCCTAGTGGAAGAAATGCTACTTTTTCTTCGCTCTCATGGTACGC
Source organism: Epirrita christyi (assembly GCA_951392215.1). Classification (NCBI taxonomy): domain Eukaryota; kingdom Metazoa; phylum Arthropoda; class Insecta; order Lepidoptera; family Geometridae; genus Epirrita; species Epirrita christyi. The sequence continues at coordinate 10,874,274 of OX595848.1, forward strand.
CACAATGACGGTCTTTTTGAGCAAGAGGAGTGAAAAAAAATTATGCTTGTGCTTACATTCTCAATGAATGGTTGGACTTCTATTAGGATGTTTTGCACAGCTGGAAGAGATATGAGGGTGTAGACAGCTACTGCGTTGTTACTGCGGATATCTAAAGCTTTGTACAGTTTCTTAGCTGCGCAGTATTGTTCATTAAGGAGTCTGTAACAAAAAAGAACTGGTTATATGCGAGCTGGACTCGCGTGGATATGGTTCCGTACAAGTAGTCTACCATAGTAACTACAAAACCAATGACACTTATAGGTATTAGTCAATTAACACATTGTATAAAAACATTTATATTTAGGAATATTTCCAGTCTCCCGCGGAAATTTAAAGACTTAGGGCCTCGTTCACGATCTTCAAGTAAAGTGTTGATTAGTTGATTCATAGGTAGCGTTAACCAGCAAGTAAAAGTGTCGATTAATTTTTATCAGTTTCACAAAAGAAAATTGAGTTCCGATTAGCAACTCGGTGGTTAGCTGAATAATTTAAAAAATAATTCGATCTAACCGTTCAATAGACGCTGTCACCAACGACAAATGTCAGCAGTCACTCGTCACGGTTGTCAGATTTGCGTGGCGCGGGTAGTTTCTTGCAAGTTTCGTGATGCACAACCCAATTCGTGTAAAATTGAAAATTATAATGGATAAAGCTAAAATACTATATTTTATTATTATATTAGACTGTGCACTTGGTTCACTGCATTTTAAGATAGGCAAAATCTGGCAAAAAAACAAATAAATCCATTTCTACCACTTTCTAATAGGTTTTTTTCAAAACATTTTGATACTATCTACAAAAAACCAGACGAAACTTGACTTTACTCGTCAATTAGACCAGCTAATCGGCAGATGAAGCAAGAAGTAAGTTACAGGCTACTTTACTTACTGATTAGTGCTACTCGGCCTTTGTGAAACTCGTATGCACAGTTACATGCTGGGAATTTAACCAACAACTAGCCTACTCGAGACTTTACTTGAAGATTGTGAAAGAGGCCCTTAGAATTTTTAGTTAGGTTTTCCTGTAAGTTATGTGTAAAGCCCTATATTTAGTATTTTTTGGATTCTCTATCTTCGTATATTTTCATTAATATTCTGCAGGCGTACTAACAGGTTGGGTGCCCGAGTTATGCTTTGTGTACGTTGCGATTCTCTCCCTTTCTTTTTATGGCCGAGCTAGCAAGGACGGAGGGTCATAGTTTTGCCATTGATGTTCTGTTCCCCCAATAGCTCTTTATACAGGCCACAGTCAAAGGAACATCGATGTGTTTGATGATGGCGTAGACTGGGCCACCATACCCATCATATAGGACTGAAGAACTGAGGAGCATCGTAATGAACCTTTATTTTGGACAATACCAACTGTTCGGTTTCTAAAATGGTGCGTGGTTACCCTTACATTACCTGGAGTTGCTTGGGGTGGCATTTTCGAGGATTCTCGCCCATGCTTCGTCAAATAGGTAGACTCTACCTTCTCCTTTGCAACCTGTGCTTGGACCGCGCTAAAACAAAACATTTGTATAAGTATATATACATAATACATATTATTACATCCAACATACATAGTCCTGATCTTACACTAGGATACCCTGTGTCGCGGGTAACAGAAACTACGAGTACCATGTTACCACATCACCCAGACTTGGAATAATTATATTCGCAGATCATGCAAACATATGTCCCGTAGAAATCGAACCCACTCAATCTCACTCGATCTCTTACGACTCAGCTGGCTACACGCCCGCCACGCCACGGAGGTCGTTGTTGTTGATCGACAGGTGACGTAATTATATAACATTATCGTACAAGGCATAGTTCTTACTGACAGACTACATACAGTCTAAACAACTATACCCTGATTTTTAATTTCAGTCAATTTTTGTAAACAAAGAAATGTCAAAATACGTCACTGTGTGAGTAAATGTCATGTATATGAATCATATGTGTAAGTACACGTATGATACACAATCATGACATTTATAAAAAAATACTGAAATTAAAAATCAGGGTATAGAATTTAGTCTTGAAATTTATGAGAGCTTCGATTACGTAGGTATCTAATCAAATTAAATTATGGGAAATCAGTCCCTAAAGGATTTAAAACGTGTGTATTAGAAAGTTTCACTGTATTAGTATAGCGAACTCTGGAAGTTATCGATTAACAAACACGAGTTATATGAAAATTTGGGCTAAATAGTGGTCATCGCTAATTATATTAACTGTTACCTACATCATAATTATTTGAGCTTTGTAGTAATAAAGAGGCAAATTGCGTTTTAGGGTTTGTTTAGTAAGATAGGTTGCCTCTCTACTACAAAGCGCAAACGATTCGACATCGCTCAACTGTAGTTAATTAAGAATGATGCAGTTATGCAAGCAATGCTAAGGCTGCCCATCCATCATTATCCTACGGGACTATCCATCATCCTTATAACTCCATTGCCTTAGTTGCGACCAATACAACAATTCTTGGTATATGTAATGGTTTTTCTGCCGAGTTGGCAGAGCTGGTTGTGCCATTGCAATTTGATTGCTTTTGTCTAGCATTTGTTTATTTACCGTACGAGCTTTACAGCACACTCGGTTAACTGGGATTGATAGTGTAATAAAAAATAACTTTTCATTTAAAAAACCGACTTCCGCCATTGTATTTGACTAAATATTTGGATGAAAGAACCATAGTGGTGAAAGGATTATGATACTTTTTGAATGCAAATGCTTGGTTTGTTGCTGAAAATATCAAAACCGCCATATGTATGCCTACAATATTTGAGGAGTTCCCTCAATTCCTCATGGATCCCATCATCAGAACTGCATTCTGAAAAAAATGGGACCAATCTGAAAGTATATCTATTCAAATAAAAATATAATTTTTCAAATCGGTTCATAAACGCCGGAGATATGCGATAACAAACATACAAAAAAAAAATACAACCGAATTGAGAACCTCCTTCTTTTTTGGGAAGTCGGTTAAAAATACTTTAGTTCTCTACTAATCTCCACTCTGTATAAATTTTAAATTCTGTGATTAATGTAGTTTAATGGAGAATTGTTATCGTATCTCGAACTAATTCATGCTTTTCGTTACTTTCAAACTTCAATGAACGCCTCTGACGAACCAACTTATTCCTTCTCAAGACGAGAACCGATCTCAATTGTAGTATTTTTGAACGCCCAGTGCGACGCGATGAGATTAAAATATTGAGATGCAAAAATAGTATAGGTAGGACAATATACTTAGTTGTAACCAAACAGACTTTTGAAAAAGAAACCCTGGTTTTGCAAAATAAAATCGCATAAATAACCACTAAGAAGACCAAATGCTAATAATTTTAATAGGCAACAAAACTTTTTTTTACTAATGAATTACCTTAATAACTTGTATTTAAAAGTTCTAACCGCATATTTTTCATCTATGATTTGTATATTTCGATTAATTCACAAAAACCCTCAAAATGAATACTGTCTGAAGTGCAAACCAGTTTCATCGTCAAATATGACATGTGATTTTCAACTTTAAGCAAAGTAGTTTGGATAAAATTTTTGAATTTTTCGATGTTTAGATTTTAGGATCATACCGCGCCTTAATATTGGTTTTGCTTTACTCTAAGAAATAGGAAAAAACGAGTTACGTACTTTGAATCTCAGTGATTGTGGGTTCTTTGCAAGTGAAACCAGAATGTCTAGGCTCTTTGCTAAGCCGTCGATCGCTTTTTTGAGAACTTGGCGGTTGTTACCACCAGCTGCGAAGGAGTCGATCCACTGTGGAAATAATAAAAAAATATTAAAGGTATTTTAGGTAGGTATTAGTAAGTTTACATAGGTATTTATAATATTTTATAAATACAGCCCACTCGCTCTTCTGTGCTCATACTAAAAAGTTCCAATTCTATAAACTTACCTATTCGTCGTGTGTTTTCATCAGTGCGATCTAGGATTTGGGCATACCTAAGGGGCATACCTATTTTGGAGCGCCATCTAGTTCTAGTTAGTTTCAATTCCTATACAAAGAAGTTTTAAAAACAGAAAGTAGGTACTGGCCGAAGAGAAACATTGAAAAATAGCCGACCGATTTATTGGCGAACTAAACAAATTGGCGCGAATCGAGTGAATGCGACTGAATTTATTTGTAGAGTTTTTATTGCTCAGATTTTTGTTAAAATGGATTCTTTTAGTTGAAAGAAAATTAGATAGCGAACCTCGCTCAGAGTGACTTCTTGTTGCACTCGTGTTTTTAGAGCGCTCGCTAGACAAGAAATCATTTTCCGCTCTGTGCAAATCTACTAAGTATTGCACGCAGATTTCGAATGATACACAAAATCTTTCCGAGCTAGTGAGGTGAAAACGTATTTAAGCAGCTTGCGGTGCTGCCCTCTACAAAAACACTTTTCCGCAGTCACCATTTATGGGATGATGCCCGACTTACAGAAGCAGGCACACACATGTCCCCTAAGATTCCGTTGCCGACAGCCAGAGCGAGTCCGATGGTCTGGCTAAGGCCGAGGCATTGGGACGAGCGTTCATTTAGAGAAGCAATGTCACGCGTGATGTCATGGGCGCCCAGCATGTTGATGTTGATATCGGCACCGTTGAAAAGACCGGCGACGTATTCGATCAAGTGGCTGTGAAAGCAAAAACAACATTTGTATGAACGAATGAACTATATTTTGCTTAGAATGAAGTATAGTACAAAATATAGATGATAAATATAAATTATAGTCTCCAGTACATTCTGCCGTTAAGCGTGAAAAATTTAGGCAGTCCTTACAAACTAGGTAATAGCTAATATGCAGCATTATAAAACGACCAAATAGGTGGTACACAAAATACAAAATAAACACAATGTCAATAAAAATTAATTAATTGTTCTGAGAACGAAAACCCTCATGACTTAAATGCTGTTTTTATAACTAAAATGCTCATGCATGGAGTAAAAACACTTTGACAAAAGCCAGTTATGTATTTTACCCTTTAAATTTGTTGAGGGGTATATTATCTAAATCTTCCAGTACAAAATTAAATATTTAAATCTCCATTACATAGGAAATTTTTAACGGTACTCTCCATTTAAAATGTATTCGAACGTGTCGTAAGGCTTCACACCAAAATGCGAAGCGAATTGAAATGGCAATGGGCAGTTCATATAGCTCGCAGAACTGACAATCCATGGGGAATAAAGGTTCTCGAGTGACCACAAAACGGAAGACGCGTAGAGGAAGGCCTAAAAACGCAGCGCTCGTGTGGCATTCACTGCGTTGAAATTATTGCGACGCGGCGCAGCCGCAACGCCCGTGTGGCGTGTGTCAGCGCCCTGAGGGTTTCCCTTTTAGGTAACGTCATCCTAACAACATAAAATTACTTACCTGACACCACCGTTGTTTGGAGCTATGTTGTTGTCGTTGTAGAGCGATGCAGCCAGAGCACTCTGAAACATAAGAAAAAAAATACGATATTAAACATTAGGTACGTATTATTCACCTAGTGATCATCATCATCATCAGCTTGAAGTCTATTTTTAGACAAAGGCTCACCCCATAAAATGCCACGGCAAACGGCTTTTAGCCGCTTCCATTCACCAACTTGTTATTACTATTCCCCAACGGTTATCAGTTCTGCGCTCTATATGGCTTGCCCATTGCCACTTCTGCTTACTTATTCTACGTATTATTAAACATTTCGTTGTTTATTATCTGTTACTTTAGATCTCAGTGAACTGTGGCGATAATATCCTTACTTACTTATTTTGAAGTGATAAAAATGAAAATTTACAATAGGAAAAGCCGTTTTCGTTTCGTATATACCGTGGTGTGTCTAAGAATAGATAGACGTCTCCTCCTTTAGATGATATAAAAATCGACTTGGTATATTTATTGCAAATTGTCATTTTGGCAATCGAAGGGCAGAGAGATATCAGGCCACGCGGCTTTACCTTAAATATACTGTCATCAAGAGTGTAATAGTCGTATACTTTCTTATTTTTTTTTTTTTGTTCTTAAATTTTTGTAAGGACTTTGAGTCGCTTTGCGACTATGCCAGCCCTGTTACGTCTTGCAATAAATCTTAACTACTAATAATATTATACACTATACTAAAAAATGCCTTAGCCGCCTCACATAAAGGGGCGGATAAGATACATTGAAACGCGCCAACATCTAATAAGTTAAGATCATATTGGCTACACATGTGTGTTCTCAAAAACTGGCTCCGTACACATTCCACCAGAAGATGATGAACGTCTTCTGTAACTCCGCATGTTGCACAGTTGGGGGAGTCTGATATTTTCATAAGGTGATTGAATTTTGCAAGAGGAATGTGTCCTGTGCGCAGTCTGTGAGCTGTTACAATCAGATATCTCTTAAATCTAGTATTTACAAACCAGGGTATACGAGGAGGTTCACATTGTACAATTCTATACCAAATTCCTTTTAACTATGAAGTACTCAAATAATACATTTTCAATTTCTCAAAAATTTTGTATTTATATTTAAACAACACTTCTGAGTGTTCAGGTACAATGAAAGTTTCTGCACCTACTGAAAAAGCCTCTTTAGCCAATTTATCGGCCTCCTCGTTGCCCTGAAGACCAACGTGTGAAGGAACCCACTGCAATCTCAGATCCCCACCCTTATTTTGCAAGAACAACACTTTCCTTATTATGCTATAAGCTACCGAAGCACCTCTTGCACCAGAGACACAACGAGCTATATGCTGTAAAGCACTTCGACTGTCTGTCATGATAACTAATTTACTTAAATCTAAGGTAGCCGCATATGATAATGACTCTGAGATTGCAAAAAGCTCAACTGACATAATAGTATTATGTTCAGACGTAATTTTAAATGACTCTTTCACATTGCGACTAGGATCGTAATATGCCGCGCCAGCACTGTCACCTATTTTAGACCCGTCGGTGTACAGTTTGTGCCAATCCTTGTATTTATCATTTATCATAAATAATGTAAGGGACTTTAGTACATTATCATCATACTGACTTTTTGCCCGGTCTATTCCGTCTACCGTAGTCTCAATAAAATCCAAATTTATATCCGATATCCAAGTATTCAACGAAAACATATTGAGGGGCTTACTAGATTTTATGATTTCTAACTTGGTTTCTTCATAAATTGAGATTAGCAAAGGTTTTTTCTGCCGATACTGGTCAAGCTGTTCTTGAAATAGAGCAATAGTGATGTTATCAGAGAATGATTGGGCTTTAAGACAATATTTGGTGGCAAGGTATTGTCGCCTGAACTGCAGTGGATGTAAACACACCTCACATTCCATAGCATGTATGGGTGTGGTTCTGATAAATCCACCGATTACTCTAATTGCTATATTCTGTATCCTATCTAACTTTAATAAATGTGTCTTTGCAGCGTTTCATAAAGAAAGCATCCGTAATCTATTCTGCTACGAATCAAGGCAATGTATAACCAGCGCAGGTGTTTAGGATGCAAACCCCAAGAAGCACCAGCTAATACTTTCAGTAAACCTATCATTTTCATTGTTTTTTCACATGTCTCATTTATATGTTTACTCCACAGCAAAGATTTATCCAACCAAATGCCCAAGTATTTGATATTTGTTACACATGTTACGTTATTGTTATTGATATATAGAGTAACTTGATCCACTTTTCTTCCTCGCCTGAAACTACAGCATTGGGTTTTTGTTGCAGATATTTCCAATCCTAACTCTCCCAACTTACCTACAACAGAATCTAAAGCCCTTTGAATGTATGCCTCATTCAGTTGTAAGTTCCTATTTTGTGTATAAAAAACAAAATTATCAGCGTACTGCAAAATACTAACATTATCATATCCCGTGCAAATTTGATGTGTAGCAATATTAAATAGGAGGGGAGAAAGAGGGTCACCCTGTGCCAATCCTCTGCCAGTCCATCTCACCATTGTCTGACATCCATCACCATCTTTTATTTTCAAAAATCTGTTGCTTAAGAATGTCCACAAATATTTACATGTTAGGGACCCCATATTTAGATTATCAAGCATCACAACAAGTTGGTCCGTCAAAACATTATTATAGGCACTTTCAACATCTAAGAAAACTGCTAGCGTGGATACATCTTTTGAAAACCCTATCTGTATTTGTGTCACAAGACGGACTAAGCAATCTATGCATGACTGACATTTCCTAAATCCACTGGTGACTGGGGCTAAAATTTTATGTTTTTCGAAAAACCACTCAATTCGTTTACATAGCAACAGATGAAAAATTTTACAAACACAAGATATTAATGATATAGGGCGGAATTTAGGCATTAAGTTGGGGTTGGTATTAGGTTTCGGAATAGGGACTATTTGAATACTACGCCATTGTTCTGGAACTAGAGAATGTTTAAAAATTTGAACAGTTGAAGCAAATACAACTTACCTTCTAGAGGAAGATTATAAATCATTGAGTAGGTAATACTATCTTCTCCAGGAGCCGTGTCCTTCTTTTTTAATCCATTTTGGAACTCTTGCAAAGTAAATTCTCTATCCAAGGAGGTGTTATTAGATGTGAACACTGGTTGTGAAGTTTGCACAAAATCAGGAGCTAAACTACGTAAAAGTTCTTCTTTTTTATCACTGGGAGCGCTCGCGTGATCCCTTCGAATACCCTTCATCCAGCGCATGCGACGCCACATATCGGAGGGTGTCATCGTTTCATCTACCATTCCGCAGAATTGTTGCCAATTTGCAGACCTAGCCCTCCTATGAACTCTTTGAGCTTCAGCGATCTTTTAATTTAGCTTATCAAGGTTATCAGGTGTAGGGTTTCGCCTAAACACTTTTAAGGCCAAACGGCGTTGAGCTATAGCTGAAGATATAGCTGGACAACAGTAAGGTTTGGGTTGAAAGGTTTGTATGGGATCAGTGCAATTTTTTATCATAGGAATGCTTATTCGAGCAGCATCATTCACAATTTTTATAAACAAATCATAGCTCGTTTGAATGTCACCTTCGCAAATGACATCACGGATACTATCTTTTAATATCGCCTGATACAGCTGCCAGTTAGCTAGTTTAAAGTTTCGGTGCCTAATAAACCTACGTAAGTCATGATACTGAAGTGAATATTTAATAAGGAGATGATCGCTACCAAAGTTCTCTCTTGTTACTTGCCATTTAAAATACACAGCTAACTCCGATGTCACAAACGTTATGTCCGGCGCGGACTCCTGTAAATGGCCGTTAACTAATTTAACCCTTGTGAATTCCCCACTATTGAGTGACACAAAATTATGCTCTAAAGAGGAATCCAGTAACTGCAAGCCTCTAGTATCGATTTTACATGACCAATTAGAATGATGGCCATTGAAATCGCCAGCCACTATTGATTTCAAAGAAAATTTTGAAAAAATACGGTCCCAGTCGCATTGTGAAGTTCTTACAGTTGAAGGGCAGTATACCGATACAACATGTTCTAAGTATTTACAGTTCAAAATTTTTACACATAAGGTCTCTATACCACTGTTGTTAATATCTATGGAGCACCTTTGAGCTTTAATAGATTTATGAACTACTATAGCTACACCTCCATAAGAATCAGTTCTATCTTTTCTGAAAACATTGTAGTTACTTATGCGTAAGTTTGTATCTTGGTCAAGCCATGTTTCACTTAATAAACAAATACTTACCTATCTTTTCTTGACTTAGCAAAAGCTCAAACTCTGGTTTTTTGGGCATCAAGCTCTGCGAGTTCCATTGTGCAATATTTAAACATTGCACAACAGAACCCACAGGGCCTGATGCCCGGACCGCGGTTACATTTGAGATGTTGTTATCCATCATAAAGGAAGCTTAATAGTTTGGTTAAAACATCTCCTTTGCTGATCATCTGCACTACGAAAGACATTAGCTCCTCAAAAAGTAATTTCAACACCTGAGTAACTTTCTCTTCAAAACTTTTGTCGGAAAACACTATTTCTTTCGCTTTCCTAAATATACCAACAAAATTTATCTTTTTCTTTTGACCACTATCTAACTGGGTTCCCTCACCTGTCGCTGTAATCACCGGTGGGTCTCGAGAGGCGTCAGCTGTTACCTTCCTCTGTCTCTTTTCCACCTTATGTTCTTTTTTTCCCCTCGACGGTTTCTTTCTAAATGAATTTTCCTCGCTGCTGTCCTTCGATTCATCTTCACTCACCTCTCCTCTATCAATATGTATCAAATTATCTGGTTTCTTTGAATTGATTGTAACCTCTGTCTTCGTACCAACACATTGACTATATGACATGGTTGGTCGTACGCGCTCATAGGTCCTAACGTTGGATTTATCTCCAAACATGAAGAAGGATGGTGTATTCTGTGTATTATTATGTGTATTATTATCAAACTTGTATGTCTTGTTTTCCATGTACTTCGATAAGGCAACTTTATAAGTGCAGTTGCTTTTACACATAATGGACCGGATTTCCTTCTCCTTCAGATAAATAGGACATGACTTACTCAGGGCTATGTGATTGTCTTTGCAGTTAATGCATCGACACTCGGTCGTCCCACAGTTTTCATGTCCTCCGCCACATTTTGGACATACTGACTTTTTCGTTGGACACGTTCGTGTCAAATGTCCAAACTTCCAACACGAGGCGCACTGCGTCACAGGGAAGGTGTAAGGGTCCACCTTGAATCTAACACCATATCCAAATACATAGGAAGGCAAGGTGGAGCTCTTGAATCCAAAGCGTACAGTTTCGCTGCTGACCCATTGACCTTCCTCTGACATCCTATTTAGTCTCTTCACTGACACTATATCTTGTTCGCAGCGTATAGATGCCATCAAATCTTGATCTTTTACATCAAGTTCCAAATATTTTACCACACCAACTCCAACTTCATCCGTCATATAACATCTGTATCCTGAGTTCATAAATGTTTTACTCTTGACTAATTTATTTGCGTCCTCCTTGTTTTCAAAACTGATGACCACCCTGTATGGACTTTTGTATGTTATTTTTATGACATTTATAATCCCTTCAGATTTCAAAAGCATAGCCAGCCCAATTTGTTTTGGCAGCATTTAGTATGACGAGACGCACATCTCAAAGCAGTTCACATTCAATTTATTGTTACCTTTCTCAGTAGATCTTCGATATTTTCCGGTTACAACAATAGTTTTCTTTCTCTGCACGAGGGTAAAACCTTCGTTGTCTACAATTTGTTGGTCATCACTACTATTGCTGTTCCTCAATCTTTTGGTCGGCGGCCGCGACGGCGACGACGACGCGGCGCCTGCTGTCGCCGGGAGGGCGGACTCGGCGCTCATTGCGAATGACTCTTCACGTTGTTAATTCTCATCGGTAGTAATTAACTGCGCACCCATCTCTTCTTCACTCAAAGTCATATCACTGTTACTCCTAGACCGAGGTCTAGGAGCGACCTCGGCCTCGTCCATTTTTATGAACGAGCCCAACTGCTCTTTAAATGTATTTACTGTATAGTCCGTATTTAATTACAGTCGTTTATCACAAAACAAAGTCCCAAATAACACTTTAATCCTTAAAAAACAAATTAAATAACAGGGAAAATTTTCAAACAATCCCGCTTCGAACCATAGATCATAGAGGGATGTACTTTCTTAATTAGATAATTCTTTAATATGTATGATTTAAACCTTCGAATAGGAAGTTTAGATGTTTATTATTGAAATGTATTCCCCGTAAAAGACGTAGAAGTGGCAATAGGCAGGTCATATAGCTAGTAGAACTGACAACCGTTGGGGAATAAAGGTTCTCGAGTAGCTATCACAAAACGGACGACGCAGTAGAGGAAGGCCCTCCTCTCAATGTACTAAAAACACTTTAAAGGTCGCAGGAAGCCGGTGGATGGAGGTGGCTCAAGACCGTTCGTTGTATTTTGCTTATTTTCAGCAGTGGACATTAACAATGACCAAATCGTTTAAAATAAACTTAGAAAAAATGCTTGGCAACCTAAAAACCTTAAAATTTCCATATTCCAACAAATAATATTTATAATTCGAAAAGATTTCTTCGATTTCAGGATAAAGTCGACCCCATCTAGTATGTCACACGGTTCTCGAACCCGTCCCGTGGCAGTAAGATTTCAATATCTTACCGTGCGAGCTTATCGTGACGTGATCTTCGGATAACATTTGTAGGATAACATTATTATGGTAATGTTAACATGGTTGTAAAAATTGGCGTTAAAATTATGAATCGAATAATCCGGTTATAATCGGCTCCGTAACTTAAAAGGAAAAAATTCAACTCTTATAGAATCACTTTGTTGTCCGTCTGTTTGTCTGTAGAGCCCTTTTTCTCAGGAACGCCTAAAGGTAACTTGAAATTTATACCAAATATAAAGGTCTGAGAGCTTAAAGTGCCGTAAAAAACTCAAAGCATTAAAAAGATATGTCTTATTTTTTTAATGGAAATCGCGAACATGAACAATCTCTAGGGTAGTGTAGTGATCTCACAATTCTGAAATTTGGAAAGCTAGGAGGTTTTGTAAAATGAACTAAGAAAAAAGTCTAAAATTGAGGTATACTGTATTTTACCCCGAAAATGATATTGAAGCTTAGGTTTAGGTTTTACGAAACTGTAGCTGAAACTGACGATTTCGAAATTATTTACGGATTGTTACCCTCAGGGCGTGGGGCTCACTTGCAATTGTCCGGTTTATTATTTGTCTTTTAACTTCGTCTTTTGAATAGGGATGTTTAAACTTTTTTTAATAAATTAACTATAGTTTACCGAAAACTAAAGATTTTTGGTTAGAGCTATTTTACGTAAAATGCGCTTATATATGAATAAAATTGATGTAGCTTTTTTATAAAATAAAAAGAACTACTTACGCTGGCGAGCAGTAAAACCAAACCGTAGCGCAGCATTTTGCTTGTCTAATAATGACCAAACGGTATGTACTATACACGAATTTCCCTGTTTCAAACCGATATTTATACATATCGGCACAATGAAATAATATCCACACAACTGTTCAAACATTGTAGTTTGGTCAAATTAAATCCCCAAACGAGCTCAAACCATCGCCGCACCTGTTCAACTAGTCTTTATTTCTTCAGTATTATGGTATAAATTCATCTGGCAAATGTAGTTCATAAGTGAAAGTCTAAGGGGTGATTTCACCAAAAATAAACAAGCGGTTAAACAACTGTTTAGTCTAACCAATGCTTTTTGGTAGGTGTTTTCAAAGATTATCTGTCACCTTGACCTATGGTTAGATTTAACAAGACATTTACTAACTAACAGAGTATGGTGAAATTGGCTCTAAGCTTGTGGAATCAGATGTATTGGACAAAGCAATTAATTGAATCGTTTGTAAGATGTTAGTTTAAAGTGAGTATAAATTGTCTTAATTCTAAACCTGTTTTATTGTAATTATGTTGTATTTTCTGTGGATGTCATCTGTTATGCAAACTATTAAACGAATAATTATGCCATGCACTGATTTTGAATAATTGATGATTTGGTTACCAATAATATAAAAAGTCCGTTGCGAGTCCTGTATAAAAATATACCCCTCCATTGGATGTCGTAAAAACCGATTAAGGGATTACAATTGGGGGTGGGCAGTAGCATCTCCCTGACCACTCAACACTAATACTGCGATCTGCCTGCCAAGCGTAGTAATTATGACAATTCCCCCATTATATTTTAAGGGGAAGGCCTCATCCAGCAGTGGACGCCTAAAGGCTATTGATGATGATGATGATGAACGTGAAGAAAGCTATGGGCTGATACTAGTAGACGATTTTCAGCGTCACGGAAAATCAGCGTTGTAGCAGCAAATGTTGAGTGATGACCGTTTAGTCGACACATAAGTTATAATTTTATGTTTTATGTATTTACTGTGATTGTTTTGTAGTGCGATTTTTAAAAAAAATTGTTTGGCTAGCATTTAATCGCACGGCCCACCTGATGGAAAGTAGTTACCATCAGGTGGGCCGTACACCATGAGGTGGGTTGACACGGATTATTATGCACCAGGGCCGCTGGCAGGATTGCCCTCCACGCTAGCCTTAATTATATCATTTGCCTGGTCTTTATCAGCGTCAACGTTCTAGCCATTCTAGAGAATGGTCTGTTACGTGACGGTGGTAAGTGGCCTGACGGTTGGTCCGTGGGAGAAGGGCCTTTTGTGTCGGACGCTAAGTGCGTTGTTACCCTTGGGCTATCTTAGTGTCCAGACGATCAGTTAGGATCAGTGCTGCTGCCGATTTGGATGTAGATCTGATAAGGCGCACATATGAAAATCTCGACGAAAAATACGTATTTAAGCCTTTCGGGACCATACCCTGGAGACTCAGGAGAACAGGAAACCTTTGCGTTTTAAAATTAATTCAGGTCGTCTGGTTTACGAAGTCTGATAGTCTAGTAAAGCCAAAAGTATTTTAGTAAAGCGACACGTAGCCCTAGAGCTGGCTTTTATCTCGGTCAACGCATTGGTAATGCCATTCAGCTTTGGCAATGCAGCCAGCCGATTGATTTGGATTAGTTGATCGTTAGATCGTTTGCAAAGGTCTTTTGTCAGCTCAACTGTTTTATTTGTATGGGAATTTAAAACAAATCTATACATTAGATTCAGTAACTAAGAATCAAAACGAATTAAAATGGTAAAAGACCTCATGGATAGGCAAATCCGAATCACTCAAAGTTTTATGATTTTATTTTGTTCAGAAGTTGTAGCTGTTTTTGTTTGCTCTTTGTGACTAATTTCTACTGAAAGTGATCTTCTAAGAATATTTTTTTTTGCGTAACAAAACTAATTTCTAATTCACAGTTTTCATATTCAGAATTTTTGGAAAGGTTTCAATCAAATAATATTCATGTAAACAGTGTGGATACATCTTTATTTCAAAAAAATCGTCACCAAAATAAAAAGCCGTGTCGTGGTTCTTTTATAAAACGTATATTTACAATAACAATATAACAAATCTGTCTATTTTTCTGAGGTCGTGATGGTAGTTTATATAATATATATTATAATTAATAAAGTATTAGGTAGTTTGATATATCTCAAACTAACGAGTGTCATGTAGGTACCTATAAAAATACTATATTATATCGCAAGTAAGGTCTTGTTCAGCACTTTTGGGCTGCTCTTGCAAGGGCTTCCCGGGCTTCGCTCAAAGCTTGGTTCGCGTTACCGTTCCTTGCGAGTACAGACACCAGCTGTAAAAATAAATGGTTTGAATAACCGCATCATTTACAGGTTAAACGGAGGATATACAAAAGAGGCGACCGGGGCGCAGCACGGGCAAAGAATGCGGAGCCCGCAGTCCCGTCTTCTTTACAGTTACCGGTAGGGTGCTTACGCCCTTTCGTACACGAACAAAGATTGCTTCAATTTTGGCTATTATTTCATCAACCTCCACGAAATTTTGTACACATAATCAGTACACTAACATAATAGAAACGTAGTGCGACAGTATTAAAACAAAAATAGTTTTTTTATTAATGTTTCGGTTACCACATAATTTTATAAAAATCTAATGCACCACGTGTCTAGATATTCATGTGTACTGATCATGTTTATAATGTTTCATGGAGTTTGAAATAATAGCCAAATTAGAAGCAAACTTCGTTCTTATGCAACAGATAAGCGCTCTACCGGTACCTCTTAAGGTATATCTTCCATTAGACATCACACTCAATGAGATTGCAATTTTTTTTTTCAAAACTGATTTGTCCCAATATCCAAATTATTTATTGATATCATAAATCAGGCCATGATAAGCTACATCGTCATTGTCAGCAGCCTTTAGACGTCCACTGGTGGATGAGGCCTCCCCCATAGAATGCAATGGGGGGATTTTCCATAACCACGCTTGGCAGGCGGATTGGTAATTGCAGTATTGATTGATTGGTGTTGATTCATCATGTGGGTCCTTTCCCCCTTAGTCGGATTTTACGGCATCCACGGGTCCTTTCGGGACAGAAGGATCTAGTCTTAAGCTACACACGACGGCATACTAAGCTTTAAATGTCTTGCAAATTTCAAATCTTTAACGTAGTATAACAAATACCGTAGTAAGATAGTTTCAGTTTTTCTAAACTTGGCAAGGAACACTAAAAAAAAATATGCTTACATTCTCAATGGATGGTTCGGCTTCTCTTAGGATGTTTTGCACTTCAGGAAGAGATAAGAGAGTGTAGACAGCTACTGCGTTGTTGCTGCGGATATCTGAAGCTGCGTACAGTTTCTTAGCTATGCAGTATTCTTCGTTAACGAGTCTGCAACAAAAAAAAACTGGTCAAATGCGAGTTGGACTCGCGTGGATAAGGTTCCGTACAAGTAGCCTACCATAGTGACAACTAAATCAATGGAACTTAGGTATTAGTCAGTCAACACATTGTATAAAACCCTTTTCTATGGAAATTTTAAGACTCAGGTTTTCCTGTAAACTATGTGTAAAGTCCTTTATTCAGTAAACAACTAGCTGACCCGTTCGCGACTTCGTCCGCGCGGAAGAAAATAATGCGGCCGCAGTGAAACAAACAAACAAACCCCTTAAAACCCCTACAATCTCCTACTATACGTACTTTAACCTTATTTTTCAATTTGGGTGTCACATTTTAACCTTGAGGTCCTGAAAATATTTAAATGTCAACAACCACTTCGTGAAACAACCTTTGAAACGACACAACACTTGAGTTGTTCAATTTAGGGGTCCGATTTTAAACTTGAGGTCTTGAAAATATTTTAATCTAAATAAATAAATAATTTTAATTTTTCATCGAAATAAACTAAAATTAGGTTAAAACGTAAAGTGCACCTATTTTTTCACAGAGAAAACGTTTCCATGCATATTTTCAGGAAAATTTCAGGAATCGCTGAAACATGTTTGTTAATTTCACTTGAGGAATCTACATATGAAATTTCAAGCATCTACTACCAACCGTTTTTGAAATACAGAGCATTTTTATAGTACATTAAAAGCCCTTTTTGGACCCTTTCGAGGGCGAACTTTCCAAATTCCTTTCTTAGTACACCCTTACACTCTAAAAGGACATATACACCCATGGACATATACATATAGGAGGGATACACCCTCCTTATTTAAAGTCTCTACGACCAGCGGTTTAGGCTGTGCGTTGTCACTTGCTCAGTCAGTCAGTCAGTCAGTCAGGACTTTGCCGTTTTTATAATAGATTTTTTGGATCCTTTATCTTCGTATATATTCATTAATAATCTGCAGGCGTACTAACAGGTTGGGTGGACGAGGTATGCTTTCTGTACGTTGTGATTCTCTCCCTTTCTTTTTATGGCCAAGCTAGCGAGAACGGAGGGTCATAGTTTTGCCATTGATGTTCTGTTCCCCTAATAGCTCTTTATTCAGGCCACAGTCAAAGGAACATCGATATGTTTGATGATGACGTAGACTGGGCCACCATACCCTTCTTATAGGATTGACAGAACTGAGGAGCATCGTCACGAACCTGTATTTTGGATACTACCAACTGTTCGGTTTAAATGGTACGTGGTTATCCTTAAGTTACCTGGCGTTGCTTGGGGTGGTATTTTCGAGGATTTTATTCCATGCTCCTTCAAATTGGTAGACTCTGCCTTCTCCTCTGCAACCTTTGCTTGGACCGCGCTAAAACAAAACATTTGTATAAGTATTTAGACATAATATTACATGCAACATACATAGTCCTGATCCCACACTAGGATTCCCTGTGTCGTCCCTGTTTTGTGAGTAACAGAAACTACGAATACCATACTACCACATCACCCAGCAAACATATGTCCCGCAGAAATCGAACCCGCATCTCAGCCGTTGTTGTCGTTGTTGATCGACAGGTGACGTAATTATATACCTAATATATCATCATCGTACCTACATAGCAAAGTTCTTACTGACAGACTACATACAGTCATTTAGACTTGAAATTTATAAGGGTTTCGAAGGTGCTAATAAGAAAGTAATTATGGGAATTCAGTCCCTAAGAGATTTAAAAAGGGTGTATAATAAAAGTGAGAGTACAATAGCTAGACTTGTAGGTTAAAGTTACAACCGCATACTTTTTATCTATGATTTGTATATTTCGATTAATTCAAAAAACACAGTCTGATGTGCAAACCAGTTTCATCGTCTTATATGAAATACGGTTTTCAACTTTAAGTAAAGCCGTTTGGATAATTTTTATGTGTTTTTGGATCATACCGCGCCTTAAGAAATTATTAATAATAATAAGAAGTAGGAAAAAACGAGTAACGTACTTTGAATCTGAGTGATTGTGGGTTCTTTGCAAGTGAAACAAGAAGTTCTAGGTACTTTGAGTAGCCGTCGGCCACTTCTTTGAGAACTTGTCGGTTGTTGCCAGAAGCTACGAGGGCATCGATCCACTGTGGAAACAATAAAAAAATATTAAAGGTTAAGATTTCAGGTAGATATTTTGTTAGTTTACATAGGTATTTATTATTTATTATATTTAATAAATACAGCCCGCTTGCTCTTATGTGCTCCTACTAAAAAGTTCCGATTATATAAACATAATCGTTGTGTGTTTTCGTCAGTGCGATCTAGGATTTGTGCATATTTTGGAGCGCCATCTAATTCTAGTTAGTTTCAATTTCTATAGAAAGAAGTTTTAAAAATAGAATGTAGGTACTGGCCGAAGAGAAACATTGAAAAATAGCCGATCGCGAACAAAACGAATTGGCGCGAATCGAGTGAATGCGACTGAATTATTACATTGTAGAGTTTCTATTGCTCAGATTTTTGTAAAAATGGATTCTTGTAGTTGATAGAAAAGCAGATAGCGGACCTCACTCAGAGTGACTTCTTGTTGCACTCTTGTTTTTAGGGCCCTCGCTAGACAAGAAGTCACTTTCCACTGGGTGCAGATTTTGAATTATACACAAAACCTTTCAGAGCTAGTGAGCTGAAAACGTATTTAAGCATGGTGCTGCTCTCTACAAAAACACCTTTCCGCAGTCACCATTTATGGGCCAATGTACGACTTACTTCAGCAGCCCCACAAATGTCTCCTAGGATTCCGTTGCCGAGAGCCAGAACGATTCCGATGTTCTGGTTAAGACCGAGAGCTTGGGAACGGCGGTCATTTAGAGCAGAGACGTCAAACGTGGTTTGATAGAGACCCACGAGATTGATGTTGATGTCGGCAGGGTTGTACAGACTGGCGGTGTATTCGGTCAAGTGGCTGTGAAAGCAAAAATAACATTTGTACGACAGAACAAATGAATGAACTATTTATTTGCTTAGAATGAGGCACAGTACAAAGCATAGATGATTAATATAAATTATAGTCTCCAGTACATTCTGTCGTTAGCGTGCAAAATTTAGGCAGTCCTTACATACTAGGCAATAATTAATATGCAGCATTATAAAACGACCAAATAGGTGGTACACAAAATAAACACAATGTCAATAAAAACGAATTAATTGTTCGGAGAATGAAAACCTCAGTTACTTAATTGTTGTTTTTATAACTAAAATACTCATGCATGGAGTAAAAACACTTTGACAAAAGCCAGTTATATAAATGAGGGGTATATATTTATATAATCTAAATATTTCAGCAGAAAATTAAATATTTGTATCGCCATTAAGTAATTTGTAATGGGGAGCTCCATTTGAAATGTATTCGAACGTATCATAAGGCTTCACACCAAAATGCGAAGCGAATTTAAATGGCAATGGGCAGTTCATATAGCTCGCAGAACTGACAATCGATGGGGAATAAAGGTTCTCGATTGACCACAAACCGGAAGATGCGGTAAAGGAAGGCCCTGCACTCGATGAACTAAAGACATTATAAACGTACCGGAAGTCGGTGGATGGAGGAGGCTCAAGACCCTTCGTCGTGGTATTCTAAGGGGGAGGGGATGACTTCTACAGGCTAATGATGATAATAATGATATTACTAAAATATTAAAAAAATATTCAAATTAAAGCTAGTGAAGATAAAATGGGGCTTATAAAAGAGTTATACACTCACCTACTCACTGCTTTTGAGTTTGATTGCGAGGAAATGAATTGGTGATATTGTAAGTAAATGTCTCTAATTAAAATGAAAAGTGCTCTAAACAAAAAAAAAAGACAAGAAAAACAAGCTGGTCAGAAAAGACAAGAGCTGCTTTGCCGCTATTGTATTTTTTTTAAAACTTCCGCATGAAACGTTTGTCTTGGGCTGGAGACCTATTCTGCCCAATCATAACTTCATAAGTGCAATTTCGTTCGTAATGCTATACATTAAATAATAGTTACTATGTAAGTAATACTCACTCTATGCTATGGAGCTATCACAGGATACCAGAGAGTTTAATTTTGTTTAGCTGCATGCTTAGAATAAGGACTGAAGCTACGCTGCATGGCCTAATTGTCTTAGGCAAAGAAAAAGTAATATAGATTGTTGCACCGAGCGGAAAGTAACTTCTTGTTGCACCGAGTGTTATCTCTAAAAACACAAGTGCAACAAGAAGTCACTCTGAGCGAGGTTCGCAATCTACTTTTATTTCAACTACTAGAATCAATTTTTACAAAATCTTAATAATAAAAACTTTACAATGTAAAATTCAGTCGCATTCACTTCATTTGCTCCAATTCATTTCGTTCGCTGATAGCGGTCGGCTTTTTTCATCACACTGGCGAAAACACACGACGATTCTATGTAGAGAATCGGAACTTTTTAGAAAGAGCAGACAAAAGCTTGCTGGCTATAATGGATTGTCATACAATATTTCTGCACTGTTTTGAAAGATTTCTGCACAGTTTGTTATATGTGCATACCTTATAATACCTAAGTGCTACTTTGGGTGTACTAATATTTATTCTGTGCTTTGGGCTTGTGTTTCACGAGAATTACTGTGTAATTACTTGCTAGTTTGAAGAAAATATGATAACTATCCATGAGTGCTTAAAATATCGTTTTATGCCGCTTACACCTAGCTTAAACAAGAACTTTACGACCATGAGAGAAATACAAGTAAATCAAATAAATAAATAATAAATTGAGAAAACAACAAGGTCGTAACCAAAAAGAATATTCTTTTTCTTTAACAGTGTTTAGACACCCACTGTTGGGCGAATCCCCCCAAAATAGTATTATTAATGTATAATGTAATAATATTAAACGGAACTCCACGGTGAACAATTACTTAGTAGACTAGCATTATTTAATTAGGCTCATTTTATCATCTTTTTTTTCTTTTTTTTTTAATGTAATGGCTTGACGAACTGGCTCACGGCCCGCCTGATGGTAAGCGGTTACCGCCGCCTATTGATATCTGCAACACCCGAGGCATTGCCAATGCGTTGCCTGCCTTGGAGGACCCTTTCCACATTTTTTTTGAAGCCGTTCATGTTGTTGTTTAGCGGGAAAACCTCAGAAGGGCCCATTACACAATTTGCACGTATGTGGGAGAAAAGATCTCGTAAAGCGAGCTGTACGAGATACCCACACATCGATGATGTGTGGATGAGCTCCCAACCGAAGACGAGAGGTGCGTTGATAGAACCTGGAAGCGGGTATAAGATCAAAAAGTTCCTCAGAGCACTCCCCATTATAGAGTCGATAGAATACACAGAGCGAGCCGATATCTCGGCGCAGGCTCAGCGGCTCTAGTGTACTGGTGAGCTTGGGGTCGTTGACGATTCTAACGGCTCTTCTCTGTAGGGAGTCAAAGCGAAGCAGCTGATACTTGGGGGCCCCGTGCCATAGGTTTGAGCAGTATTCCATGTGTGGCCGAACTTGTGCTTTGTATAGTAGAAAGCGCTGAGTTGGCGTGAAATACTGTTTTGCACGATTAAGCACAGAATCCCAATGCTCGCGGACCTTATAGATCTTATCATCCGGTAATCATTCATATAATTTTTCAACAAATACAAATTATTTTATAACGCACGTTTTAAAAATAAGCTATTCTTTTGTTAACTAAGGACTCGCAGGTTTTTAATAAGATACCTTACATATTACTTTTATGTACTTTAGATAACGGGGTTTTTCCAAACATTTGGGAAAGATTCCTGCTTAAATCATCACACCACATCATCAGCCTGTTATTGAAGTCCTGGAAGTAGGCCTCCCCGATAGAATGCCACAAGGACCGGTCCATTCCGACGATTGGCCGTCTCCATTCACCGACTTCCTACAACCCTTAAGAAGTCCTCGGTCCATCGAGAGGAGAGCTTTCCTTTACTCTGTTCTGTGTTTATAAAAATAACGTTCAAATTGTTACGCCACAAGTCTATATTAAAGTAGTTGCTGAAAAGCACAGATGTATACGGATCAACGGATAACGAAGTTTCACTTTAAGGGCGATGCCATATACTACGAGCGTTGCCGGTGAGTTGCGTCGGCGCTGCGACGACGGAGCGGTGACGCTCCGTAGTTCTATATACAAATCTGAACGACATGCTACGCGGCCGTTGCTGATGCGTTGCGTCGTCGTCGTCGCGACGCGCGCGCAACGGAGAAGGAGCTGGGGAGATGAGGTGGGGAAAGGAGCTGCGTTGAAACGACGGAGCGGCAGCGCTGTATTTAATAGCATATCGAAGCATAGCATAGCTGCGTTGACGCAGCGTTTGTATGGCATTCACTGCGTTGAAATCATTGCGTTGCGACGATGCAGCGCAGCCGCAACCTTGCCGCAGCATTGCCTTTTAGGTAACGTCACCCTAACAACATAAAATGACTTACCTGACACCACCGTTGTTTTGATTGTCGTTATAGAACGATGCAGCCAGAGCACTCTGAAATATAAGAAAAAAAAATTACGATATTAAACATTACGGCGCCTATTATTCATCTTGTGATCATCATCATTATCAGTCTGTAGAAGTCCATTCTTGGGCATAGGTATCCTCCTTAGAAAGTCACGACGAACGGTCTTGAGCTACCTCTATCCACCAACTTCCTGCGACGTTCTTTAGTCCATCGAGTGGAGGGCCTTCCTCCTTTTTCTTTTGTTATATTGCGATAACACTGTGCAAATATCGATTTCTGTAACGCGAGGAGCGGTCAAGGAACTTTAACATAAAGTTGGAGCCATAAAGTTTTGTTTTGTTTGTAAATCTTTGCCATATTTTGATTAAAACTGGAGTTCAGTCTAACCAGTAATTCAGCAAATTATGTAATAGAGTCGGTAATTAACTCCGGGGATGGTAACGACGTAATTTGAGGTCAAAGAGGCATTTGGGCTCTTTAGGCAAATTGCCTGGAACTAGTAATTTTGAAACAACTTGTTGTTTTATTTTTGTATATTACAATGTTCCATTGCTGTAATTCGTTCTCACGCTTATGCGAAGTTGATTGTTCGTACAACTGTTATTATTAATTAAAGTTTTCTTGCTTATCACTTTAATTGCGGTCCTAACTAGATAGGTTTATAAACCTATAGTTTATTTACCAAAAAGATTAAGTAAGAAAATAAAGAATTTCTTGTATAATTCAATAATTTTTCTTGGCAATCTCTCTCTCTCTTTCTGTTCGGCGTTCGGCCACTTGTACTTGTACTAATACCTATTTATTCTGTGGTTCGGCGAGGCAACATGGCTGCAGTAGTGTGTCTTTGTCGTTTTAGCACGCAGTGAGCCTACTGTTTCCTGAGGATGCTTCGTTGAGAGGCGAAACACGTGTCGAATTCTTTCAGAGTTTTCGTTGGAGAGGAACGGAATTGTTACTATATATTTGTTCGTCTATTTTATATTGTGGCAGTTATTAAGTTTTATTTTCTTGAACCCCTCCGAAACTAAAATTTGGCTACGCTACTCTTATAGAATCACTTTGTTGTCCATCTGTTTGTCTGTCGAGCCCTTTTTCTCAGAAACACCTAAAGGTAACTTGAAATTTATACCAAATATAAAGGTATGTGAGCTTAAAGTGCCGTAAAAACTCAAGGAATTAAAAAGATATGCCTTATTTTTTTTTATGGAAATCGCAAACATGAACGATCTCTAGTGTAGGGTAGTGATTTTACAATTCTGAAATTTGGAATGCTAGGAGGCTTTGTAACATAAACTAAGGAAATAAAGTGTAAAATTGAGGTATACTGTATTTTACCCCGAAAATGAAATTGAAGCTTAAGTTTAGTTACTTAAAAAAAATGGTCACTGCCGTCACAGCGTCAACATTGCTCGTTATTAAAATAAATCTGTAACCGCGTAATTGCTGACATTTTGTGCTTAAATTACGATAATTGTGTTGAAAATCTTTGAAGGCATAGTGTAAGCCATACAATTTCTAAAATCTAGTTGGATTTCATAGCAAAATCTGTTTTTCTGCAGTGAACATTGCAAAGTGATAAAATCCACCCACTAGAAGGCTAATTGACACTGCGCCCGTTGTATTTGCCAAGCTCTGCCTGGGTATACTTATAAATATGGTATTTGATTGCGAATCGTGCAAGATGATAAGTGTCACGCAGAAACGAGTTAAATGCAGTCATTGCTCGCGGCTGTATCATTCTGGTTGTGTGCAATTCAACAATGACTCGTCAAGATCATTTTGGAAGTGTCCTACATGTGTTACAAACGTTAAAAAGGGAGGTATTAACCTGCCGAGTACTGCCGGTCGCCTCTGCAATATACCTGCAGCATCTACACCACCTGATAAGAGTCTAGCATCTAATTCTTCTGGTGCTATTCAACCGTCGCCACTGGGAGCAGCTGATGAACTTTTGGCTGAAATCCGCTCTTTTCGTGCAGAAATACGGGAAAGGTTAGATAATCAAGAAACCTCCCTTAAAAATTTTGAAAGAAACTTTGATTCAATGCGGAATGATGTGCAGCAGTTGCAGACGAAGGTTAGTGAGCTGGATTCTGGGTCTGTACGTTTAGACTTGCTTGAGAACAAGCTGGAAAAATTAGTAGAACGCAATGATTGGCTTGAATATGAAATAAACCAGAGGGAACAACGTGATAGATTCAATAACATTGAAATATCAGGGATACCACAACGCCCATCTGAAGATGTTGCATCATTGGTTTTCAATCTGGCTGATTCACTAGGTGTACCGCTGACCCCAGATGATCTGGAATGGGCACATCGGGTCAGACAATGGACTGAAAATGCAGGAGCAGCCATCAGCCGTGAAAGGAGTCCAGGGGGGTCATTTGCGGCCGTTGCGAATGCCCCACATAGTGGAAGACCAGCGCGTATTGTCGTCCGCCTGCGGAACCGTCAAACTAAGGTAGCATTTCTTTCTGCTATAAAGAAATGCAACTCATCTGCCAATGAAGCCAACCGGCTGACCACGGCCAGTATCGGCCTGCCCGGCACAACTCAGCGTATCTTCATCACGGACCACCTGTCCCCTGGGAACAAGCGCCTGCTGCGCCTGGTCAAAGAAGCCGCCAGGGAAAAACAATTTGCATACGTATGGGTGAAGAACTGTAAGTTATTTGCTCGTAAGAGCCGTAACTCAGAAGTGATACAGATTAATATGGTGAAAGATTTAAATAAAGTCATTTGACTTTTGTCTACAGTTACTACTGTTATACAGTTTTCCTATATCATAAATGTGAAGTAACAAAATTTTCTTTATATTGCTATAGTACTTGCAAGATATATGATAAATTGACGTTTTTCATAGTTTTAGTCAGACCTAGATGGGCCTGTAAGGTGCGTTTGGTAGTTGTGTGCCTTTCAATTGTGATGTGGGGCTTATACCGACACTGCACAATGGGCTTCACGCAATGCGCGTCTGGGTTTGCCGCGGATTGTAGCCCTTGTTATTGCCACTACTTCATGCTAATAATAATTTGTGTACTTAGATTAAGTTTTGTTATGCTAAAAGTCTCTTCCAGGACATATTGCGTTATGTTTTTGGGTAATTTACTAATATTGTTATTGTTTAAACTTATTATAGGGGTGATTCTTGTTTGTAATCTATTGTTTTGTTTTTACAATGGGTACCTTAAAGAACGATTTTAAATTGTCACTTATTCATGCACAATCACTTAATACGAACAGAGATGAACTAATGCTTACAATCCTATCAAAGAAACCCGATTTGGTGGCTCTAAATGAAACCTTTCTTTACTCTGACTCTGACCTATAGAATTATTCTATACCGGGATACCGTTTGATTCATAATCCTCGGGATAGTTCTCGAGGGGGAGGGGTTGGTGCGTATTTTGGTGTGTATGGGAGGGCTTGCGAATTGTTATTTACGGATTGGAACCCAATCCGTAAATAATTAAAATTATTATTAATTAATCAGGGCGTGGGTCTCACTTGCACTTGTCCGGTTCATTATTTGTCTTTCAACGTCGTCTACTGAATAGTTTTTTTCAATTTAAGTATAAGGTTAAAAAGTAGTAAGTATAAGGTTTAGTATTAGTTTTATACTTTTTTCAATAAATTAACTATAGTTTTCCGAAAACCAAAGATTTTTGGTAAGAGCTAATTTACGTTAAATACACTAAAATATGAATACAACTTATTTAACTTTTTATAAAATAAAAATAAAACACTTACGCTGGCGAGCAGTAAAACCAATCCGTAGCGCAGCATTTTGCTGGTCTGATAATGACCAAAAGGTATATACTATACACGAATTTTCCTGTTTCAAACCGATATTTATAGAAATCGGTACAATGAAATAATATCTACACAACTGTTCAAACGTTTTGGTTTGATCGAATTAAATACCCAAATGAGCTCAAACTATAGCCGCACCTCTTCAACTTGTCTTTATTTCTACAGTGTTATGGTATAAATTAATCTGGCAAATGTTGTTCGTAGTGAAAGTGTAAGCTTGTGGAATCAGATGTGTTGGACAAAGCAATTAATTGAATCGTTTGTTAGATGTTAGTTTAAAGCGAGCATAAATCCATTATTTTGTATTGTAATTATGTTGTATTTTCTGTGGATGTCATCTGTTATGTAAACTATTACACACGTATAATTATGCACATGCACTGATTTTGAACGTGAGAAAAGCTATGGGCCGACACTAATAGACGATTTTCAGCGTCACTGAAAATCAGCGCTGTTGCAGCAAATGTTGAGTGGTGGCCGTTTGGACGTCACATGCGTTATATTTTTATGTTTTGTGTATGTATTGTGCTATGTTTGTGGTGCAATTTTAAAAGATATATATTTGGCAAGCAAGTAATCGTTCGTTCCACCTTATGGAAAGTGGTTCCCATCAGGTGGGCCGTACGAATATTGACACGGATTATGGTGCACTAGGGCCGCCGTCAGGTTTGCTCTCCACGCTAGCCTTAATTGTATAATTTGCCTGGTCTTTATCAGCGTCAACGTTCTAGCCATTCTAGAGAATGGTCTGTTACGTGACGCTGTTAAGTGGCCTGACGGTATAACTGTTGGTCCATGGGAGAAGCGCCTTTTGTGTCGGACGCTAAGTGCGTTGATACCCTTGGGCTATCTTAGTGTCCGGACGATCAGTTAGGATAGGTGCTGCTGCCGATTTGGATGTAGATCTCATAAGGCGCATATATGAAAATCTCGATAGAGCTTACATTTTTGAGCCTTTCGGGGTCATACTCTGGAGACTAAGGAGTACAGGGACCCTATGCGTTTTAAAATTATTTCAGGGCGTCTGGTTTACGAAGTCAGATAGTCTAGTCAAGCCAAAAGTATTTTAGTAAAGCGACTCGCAGCCCGAGTCCTGGTTTTTATCTTGGTCAACGTATTGGTAATGCCATTCAGCGTGGCAATGCAGCCAGCCGGTGATTTGGATTAGTTTTTTTTTTTTTTTAGTGATGGACATTTCGCACGACTTTATCTAGCCCCAAGCTAAGCAGAGCTTGTGTTATGGGTACTAGATAACTGATATACTTAATACAATACGTTACATAGATAGTTTTTTTTATTATACATAGAAAATATCCAGAACACCCTGAACAAATATCTGCAGATTGTACAAATATTTGTTCCGAGGCGGGAATCGAACCCGCAACCTCCTGCGTCGCAGGCGAACCTTCGCCCGCCGCGCCACAGAGGTCGTCAAGTTGATTAGTTGATCTTTAGATCGTGTGCAAAGGTCTTTAGACAGCTGAACTGTTTTATTTGTAGGCATTTAAAACAAATCTGTACAGATGAATCAGTAACCAAGAATCGAAACGAATCAAAATGGTAAAAGACCTCATGGCTATAGGCACATCCGAATCACTCCAAGTTTATTTTATGATGTTATTTTGTTCAGAAGTTGTGGCTGTTTTTGTTCGCTCTTTGTGACTAATTTCTAAGGAAAGTGATCTTCTTATTCATTTTTTTGCGTTCCAAACTAATTCTTGAATCATAGTTTTCATATTCAGAATTTTCGGAAAGGTTTTTAATCAAATAATATTCATGTAAACGTGTGGATACATCTTTATTACAAAAAATCGTCACCAAAATAAAAAGCCGCGTCGTGGTTCTTTTATAAAACGTATATTTACAATAACAATATAATAAAACTGTCTATTTTTCTGCTAAGTCGTGATGGTAGTTTTTACAATATATATTATAAATAATATAAAGTATTAGGTAAATTGATATATATCAAACTATAGAGTGTTATGTATACCTATAAAAATACTATATTATATCACAAGTAAGGTCTTGTTCAGCAGTTTTGGGCTGCTTTTGCAAGGGCTCGCTGGGCTTCGCGCAAAGCTTGGTTCGCGTTACCGTTCCTTGAGAGGACAATCAGCAGCTGTAAAAATAAATGGTTTGAAGGATATACAAAAGAGATGACAGGGTTGCGGCGCGGGCAAAGGTCCCATCTTGTTTACAAATTTTACTTTTTAAGAGCGGGTTACCGGTAGGTTGCTTACGGCCATTCATACGCGACCAAAGATTGTTTCTATTTTGGCTATTATTTCATTAAACTCCAAGAAATTTTGTACACATAATCAATAAACTACTATCAAGACCCGTGGGGAAACAGTTTAAAAAAAAAATGTTTTTTATACGAGTAATTTGATAACCACATAATTTTATAAGAAACTAACATATCACGGGTCTAGATACTCATGTGTACAAAGTTTCATGGAGTTTGAAATAATAGCTAAATGAGAAGTAAACTTCCCCCCCTTTCCCCTTTTTCCATGCGTCTAAACACAAGTTTTTACTCAGAGCAAGGTGTCGAAGTATTGGACTGATTGTGCAATATTTAAGAAATGCATTATCAATAATAAGTCTACATAAAGTCTACATACTCTACATTATTATTAAACTTCGTTCGCGTGCAAAAGGGCGTAAACACCCTACCGGTAACCTCCTCTTAAGGTATATCTTCCATTAGACATCACACTCGATGAGATTGTAAAATGTATTTTTTTTCAAAACAAATTTTCTCCAATAACCTTTAAATATTGGAATTATTTATTGATATCATAAACCAGGCCATGATAAGCTTCATCGTCATTGTCAGCAGCCTTTAGATGTCCACTGCTGGATGAGGCCTCCCCCATAGAATGCAATGGGGGGATTTTCAATAACCACGCTTGGCAGGCGGATTGGTAATCACAGTATTGGGTGTATCCATCAGGTGGTTCCTGCTGCCCCTGTTTTAATCCCTTAGTAGGATTTTACGACTTCCAGGGAGGAGACGGAAGGATCTTTTCTTAAGGTGGATACGCGACGGAATAATAAGCTTTATATGTATTGCAAATTTCATATCTTTAACCTAGTTTAAACCGTAGTAAGAAAGATTCAGTTTTTGTAAACTTTGCACGGACATAAAAAAATAATTGATGCTTGTGCTTACATTCTCAATGGATGGTTGGGCTTCTCTTATGATTCTTTGCACTGGTGGAAGAGATATGGCGGTGTAGACAGCTGCTGCGTTGTTGCTGCTGATATCTAAAGCTGCGTATAGTTTCTTAGCTACGCAGTATTCTTCATTAACGAGTCTGCAACAAAAAAAACTGGTCAAATGCGAGTTAGATACGCGTGGATAGGATTCATATGTACATAGAGTAGCGTGCAAGTAGCCTACCATAGAATAAATAATAAGAATTTTTAGTTCCTGTTAACTAAAAAAAGCTGTAAATGTGTAAAAGGGCTGTAAAGCCCTATATTCAGTATTTTTTGGATGCTCAATCTTCGTATATTTTAATTAATATTCTAAAGGCGTACTAACAGGTTGGGTGCCCGAGTTATGCTTTGTGTACGTTGCGATTCTCTCCCTTCCTTTTTGTGGCAAAAAAAAGCGAGAACGGAGGGTCATAGTTTTGCCATTGATGTTCTGTTCCCCTAATAGCTTTTTATACAGGCCACAGTCAAAGGAACATCTTTGTGTTTGATGATGACGTAGACTGGGCCACCATACCCATCATATAGGACTTACAGAACTGAGGAGCATCGTAACGAACCTTCATTTTGGACAGTACCAACTGTTTGGTTTCTAAAATGGTGCGTGGCGATTAAGTTACCTGAAGTTGCTTGGGTTGGTATTTTCGAGGATTCTAGTCCATGCCCTTTCAAATTGGTAGACTCTGCCATCTCCTTTGCAACCTGTGAGTGGACCGCGCTAAAAAAAAACATTTGTATGAGTATATATTTAATATTTCATCCAACATACATACCCCCACACTAGGATTCCCTGTGTCGTGGGTATCAGAATCTACGAGTACCATGTTACCACATCACCCAGACTTGGACTAATTATATTCGCAGACATGTAAACATATGTCCCGCAGAAATCGAACACGCACCTCTTACGTCTCAGCCGGCACCGCGCCCGCCACGCCACGGAGGTCGTTGTTGTTGATCGACAGGTGATGTTAATTATATAATATAATCTTAAAACATCATCATACAAGGCAAAGTTCTTACTGACACACTACATATATACGGTCTAAACCACTAGTATTTAGACTTGAAAATTATGAGAGCTGCGATTAAGTAGGTGTCTAACAAAAAAAAATGGGAATTCTGTCTCTAATGGATTTAATAAGGGTGTATCAGAAAGGTGCACTGTATTTTAGAAACCGATAGCGACCTCTGAAAGTAATCGATTAACAAACACGAGTTATATATGTTCATATTATGACATGCGATTTTCAACAATAAGCAAAGCCGTTTATACAAATTTTGGATATTAGGATCATACAGCGCCTTAATACGCGGTTTCCTTTACTCTAAGAAATAGAAAAAAACGAGTTACGTACTTTGAATCTGAGTGATTGTGGGTTCCTTGCAAGTGAAACAATAATTTCTAGTTTCCTTGAGAAGGTGTCGACCACGTTTTTGATAGCTTGGCGGTGGTTGCCAGAAGTTGCGTAGGCGTCGATCCACTGTGGAAATAATAAAAAAATATTAAAGGTATTTTAGATAGGTTTTAGTAAGTTTACATAGGTATTTATAATATTTTAAAAATACAGCTCACTCACTCTTATGTGCTCATACTAAAAAGTTCCGATTCTATAAACATAATCGTCGTGTGCTTTCGTCAGTGCGATCTAGGATTTGTGCATATTTTGGAGCGAGCACCATCTAAGTCTAGTTAGTTTCAATTCCTATACAAAGAAGTTTTAGAAATAGAAAGTAGGTATTGGCCGAAGAGAAACATTGAAAAATATCCGACCGCTATGGGCGAACAAAATGAATTGGCGCGAAACGAGTGAATGCGACTGAATATTACATTGTAAAGTCAAAGTCAAAGTTAAAGTCAAAAAGAACTTTATTCATTGAAATCACAAGGATCATTTTGAATCGTCTTATATAAAATTAAATTACTCCTGTTCCAACGCGACCAAGCCTAGAAGAATCAGGCAACAAACTCGGCTTGGCTTACATAAATGGTCCGTCTTACCACTAGGTGAGAAGCGCCTGTGTGTTGCCTCGGAGCAAGGAGTTGCTGATACATAGTAAATGAAAGGGAATGTAGAGTTTTTATTGCTCAGATTTTTGTAAAAATGGATTCAAGAATCCAACTACATCCATCCAGTTCCATCACTCAACTACAAGTAATTGAAAGAAATCAGATAGCGAACCTCGCTCAGAGTGACTTTTGTTGCACTCGTGTTTTTATAGCCCTCACTAGACAAGAGAAGTCACTTTCCGCTCGGTGCAAAAATCTACTATTGCACGCAGATTTCGAATAATACAGAAAACTTTCCGAGCTAGTGAGGTGAAACATATTTAAGAAAGCATATTTTGTGGTGCCGCCCTCTACAAAACACCTTTCAGCAGTCACCATTTATGGGATGATGTACGACTTACAGATGCAACACCACAAATGTCCCCTTGGATTCCGTAGCCGAGAGCCTCAGCCAATCCGATGGTCTGGCTAAGGCCGAGCACTTGGGACGAGCGGTCATTTAGAGAAGCGACGTCACGCGTGACTTGATAGAGGCCCACGATATTGATGTTGATGTTGGCCTGGTTGAACAGGCTGGCGATGTATTCGGTCAAGTGGCTGTGAAAGAAAAAATAACATTTTTATTAATGAACGTTTGTTCATGAAATGAATGTTTTTATTATTAAAATACTCATGCATGGAGTAGAAACACTTTGACAAAAGCCAGTTATGTATTTTACCCTTAAATCTGTTGATATATTATCGAAATCTTCCAGCAGACAATTAAATGTTTTTGAATCGCCATTATATAATTTGTAATGGGGGGCTCAATTTAAAATGTATTCCAACGTGTCGTAAGGCTTCACCCTTATGATCGAATTACCTTAAACGCGAGATGCCAACGAGGGCATTATACCTAAACATGAGATTTGCCTAAAAAGCTGTTTACCCTAAACGTAAGATGCCAAATGAAGCAGTATGCCTAAAAAGGAATGAAGATAAAATTTGAAATGCTGCGTTAATTTTGGCTGCCCTACCGGCCGCTGCCATCTCGTTGTGAATTAAGCCAGCGTTGGAATCGGTTGCTCATGCCTCCACGCCCTCCAATCCACTAGGCAGAGAAGTCTGTTGAAAGAAGCCTCTTTGCCGGTTGCGTAATATACGCACCGATGCTATTTTGTTTAGAACTTTATGACCATGAGAGACATGCAAGTAAAAACAAATTAAAAAAAAAAGCTTAGAATTGGCATTTTTAGGGTTTCGCAGATCTTTCGGGTCGGATATATCAATAATGAAATAAATGATTAAATAACGGTATTAGTTAGTTATTTATTATGAAATCATTAATTATGAAAATAAAGTTTTAATATAAAAATCTCGATTTAGTTTGACCACCGAATTAAATACCACGGAATTGACCCAATTTATTGAGAAAACAACAAGGTCATAACCAAAAAGAATAATATTCTTCTTCTTCAACAACCTTCAGACGACCACTGCTGGACGAAGCCCCCAAAATAATACACTTCTCATCAAAAAAATCGAAACACTACAGATTTTCTTTCTGGCGACAAATAACCAAATAAGAGGATTATTTCTTTAAGAAAAGCCATCATTATATTTGCTGGCTGTTCGTAACCTTGTACTACTTAATGTTGTATGACAATTTTTTTCCCGTTTATAACAATACTTTTCTCATAATCTATTAAACACATAAACTTAAAAGTGTTTAGATTTTTTTGATGAGAAGTATATTATTAATGTCTAATGTAATATTACTAAACGGAACTTCTCGGTGAACAGTTAATTGAATGGCCATACGTTATTGGGTTAATTTTATCATCTTATCACCAACTTTCATATCATCAACATTAGCCGGAACTAATTTCATAGAATTTTTCATCAAATACAACTTATTTCATAACTCAAGTTTTTTTTGGCAAGCAAACCAATAATAATTGGTTTTGATAATAAGCTATTCTTTTGTTAACTAAAGTCCCATATGTTTTCAATACGTATACTATATTAACTGCTGGATATATGCCTCCCTGGTAGAATGCCACAAGGACCAATCTATTCCGACGATTGACCGTCTCCATTCACAGACTTCCTGCGGCCCTTACAAAGTCCACGGTCCATCGAGAAGGGACTTTCCTTTACTCTGTTTTGTTCTTAAAAAAAAATAACATTTGTTGCGCCACAAGTCGATAGTAAAATAATTAAATGCTGGAAATTTCACACAACATTATCTAGCCCCAAGCTAAGCAGAGCTTGTGTTATGGGTACTAGATAACTGATATACTTAATACAATACATTACATAAATAGATATTTTTTATTATACATAGAAAATACCCAGAAACCCTGAAAAAATATTTGCAGATTGTACAAATATTTGTTCCGAGGCGGGAATCGAACCCGCAACCTCCTGAGTCGCAAACGAACCTTCGCCCGCCGCGCCACAGAGGTCGTCAAAAAGTCAAAAACTAGTTGCTGAGAAGCACAAATGCAGAGAGACCGACAGATAACGAAGTTTAACTTTAAAGCCGGGTTTGCTACGCCATGTTTTGGTATTTTACAAACAATAACATGTTTTGCAAAAAAAAAAACAAAAAAAAAAATTTGGCTTAGCCGGCAACCGACTATAAGGTTTACCTTTTAGGTAACGTCACCCTAACAACATAAAATTATTTACCTGACACCACCGTTGTTTGGTACTATTCTATTGTCTGTGTAGAACGATGCAGCCAGAGCACTCTGAAACATAAGAAAAAAAATTACGGTATTAAACATTACGGTTACGGCATCTATTATTTACCTAGTGATCATCATCATCATCAGCCTGAAGTCCATTTAGGAAAAGGTTTATCCCATAAAATGCCACGACGAACGGCCTTGAGCCGCTTCCATCCACCAACTTGTCATGACTATTCCCCAACGGTTTTCGGTTCTGCGCTCTATATGGCTGGCCCATTGCCACTTCTACTTGCTAACTCTACGTTTTATTAAACATTCCGTTGATTATTATCTGTTAGTTACATCTCAGTGATCTGTGGTGATAAAGTCTTTAAATACATGTTATCCTACTAATATTATAAACGCGAAAGTTTGTATGGATGTTTGTTACTCTTTCACGTAAAAACTACTGAATGGATTTGAGTGAAATTTGGAATGGAGATACTTTACGCCGTGGATTAACACATAGGCTACTTTTCATCATCATCATCATCATCATCAAACGCGAAAGTTTGTGAGTGTGGATGGATGTTTGTTACTTTTTCACGTAAAAACTACTGAATGGATTTGAGTGAAATTTGGAATGGAGATACTTTACGCCCTGGATTAACACATAGGCTACTTTTCATCATCATCATCATCATCAAACGCGAAAGTTTGTGAGTATGGATGGATGTTTGTTACTCTTTCACGTAAAAACTACTGAATGGATTTGAGTGAAATTTGGAATGGAGATACTTTACGCCCTGGATTAACACATAGGCTACTTTTCATCATCATCATCATCAATTTTCATCATTATTCACGCAGGTGAAACCGCGGGGCGCAACTAGTGAAGTGATAAAAATGAAAATTTACAATAGGAAAAGCCGTGTCAGATATGCCGTGGTGTGTCTAAGAATAGATAGTTGTCTCTTCCTTTAGATGTTGTAAAAGTCTACTTGGATTACATAAATACATATTACAAATTGTAATTTTAGCAGTGGTAGGAAAGAGCGATATCAGGCCACGCGGCTTTATCCTTTATACTGTCATCTAGATTCTAGAGTATAATACTCATATGCTTTCTTAATTAGATAATTCTTTATGCAGGATTTAAACCTTCGAATAGGAAGTTTAGATGTTTATTATTGAACTGATTTCCCCGTAAAAGACCCACTTACTTTCTTTAATCGAAATTTTGGAATATTTCGTAAAATTTTGTTTGTCGTGTTAATTGCACATTACTTTATTTCATAAAACTATCCAAGTGTTTATGTGTATGTAATAAGTTTTTATAGATATATTGCGATAATATTGTGCGAATATCGATTTTTTTATTGCGGGGAGCGTTCAAGGGGTCACCTGACTTTATTTTATAAATGGCACATAAAGTTGGAGTCATAAAGTTTTTTTTGTTTGTACATTTTTGCCATATTTTGTCTAAAATTGGAGTTTAACCTTACCAGTAATTTAGCAAATTAAGTAATAGAGTTGGTAATTAACCCTGGGGATGGTAAATACGTAATTTGAGGTCAAAGAGGCATTTGGGCTCTTCAGGCAAATTGCCTGGAACTTGTAATTTTGAAACGGCTTCCGACTATGTCGTTTTATTTTTGTATAAGTATTATAATGTTTCATTGCATTTCGTTCTCACGTTTATGTGAAGTTGGGACTTCGTACATATTATTCGTTATTATTAATTAAACTTTTCTTGCCTATCACTTTAATCGCGGTCCTAATTAATAATTTATTTATCAAAAAGACTGGATAAGAAAATAGGAATTTCTTGCATCATTTAATCATTTTTCTTGGCTTGCATTATACTATATAAATCAATACTTTTTACTTATAGACAAGCTCAAAGTCGTGCAGCGAGCTATGGAGAGAACTATGGTAGGAGTTTCACTACGTGATAGAATTTAAAATGAGGAAATCTGTAGGAGAACAGAGAGACATAGAGAGAGACATAACTCTCAGGATTAACAAGTTGAAGTGGCAATAGGCAGGTTATAATAGCTCGTGGAACTGACAACCGTTGGGGAATAAAGGTTCTCGAGTAGCGATCACAAAACGGATGACGCAGTAGAGGAAGGCTCTCCTCTCGATAGACTAAAGATATTCTAAAGATCACAAGAAGTCAGTGGATGGAGGTGGCTCAAGACCGTTCTTCGTATTATTCTATGGGGTGAGGGGGCGGAGGCCTATGTTCAGCAGTTGACATCAATATATGACCAAATCTTTTAATATGAACTTGCAAAAATGCTTAGAAACCAAAAATACTTAAAATTTTCGTATTCCAACATAAATGTATTATTCGAAGGGATTTCTTCGATTTCAGGATAAAGTCGTAGATCTCATCTAGTACGTCACACGGTTCTTGAACCCGTCACGTGACAGTACGATTTCAATATCTCACCGTGCGAGCTTATCGTGACGTATTATTCATGAAAATCTTCGGATAACATTTGTAGGATAACATTATTATGGTAATGTTAACATGGTTGTGAAAATTGGCGTTAAAATGATGAATCGAATGATTATTAGGGTTCCGTAACTTAACAGGAAAAAATTTAACTCTTATAGAATCACTTCGCTGTCCGTCTGTCTGTCTGTTTGTCTGTCAAGACCCTTTTTCTCAGGAACGGCTATAGGTAACTTAAAATTTATGCCGTAAAAAACTCAAGGCATTAAAAAAATAGGTATATATGACAATTATTAATGTCTAATTTTTTTATGGATATCGCGAAAATTAACAATCTCTAGGGTACTTCGAAACTTGATCTCACATTTCTGAAATTTGGAAAGCTAGGAGGCTTTGTAACATAAACTCTCGGGTCTGGCTGTTATAATGGTACCATGGTACTCGTAGTTCCTGATACCCACGACACAGGTTATCCTAGTATGGGATCAAGACTACGTATGTGACTTTTGGGTGTTATGTTATGTTAAACTAAGGAAAAAGTCTAAAATTGAGGTATAATTATTTTTTACCCAGAATATGATATTGAAGTTTGTAGGAAAAAGTAGCTAAATGATTTCGAAATAATTTACGGGCTGAAACCGTCAGGGCGTGGGTCTCACTTGCACTTGTCTGGTTCATTATTTGCTTTTCAACTTCGTCTACTGAATAGGGAAGTTTATACTTTTATCAATAAATTGACAATAGTTTTCCGAAAACCAAAGTTTTTTTTGGTTAGAGCTAATTTACGTAAAATGCGCTAAAATATGAATAAATTTGATTTTGCTTTTTTATAAAAAAAAAAACTACTTACGCTGGCGAGCAGTAAAACCAAACCGTAGCGCAGCATTTTGCTGGTCTGATTATGACCAAACGGTATATACTATACACGAATTTCCCTGTTGCAAACCGATATTTATGCATATCGACACAATGAAATAATATCTGCACAATTGTTCAAACATTGCAGTTTGCGAATAATCGAATTATATCCCCAAACGAGCTCAAACTATCGCTGCACCGGTTCAACTAGTCTTTATTTCTACACAATTATGGTATGAATTCATCTGGCAAATTTAGTTCGTAAATGAAAGTCTAAGTTTGTGGAATCAGATGTATTGGACAAAGCAATTAATTGAATCGTTTGTTAGATGTTGGTTTAAAGCGAGCATAAATTGTCTTAATTCTAAACCCATTATGTTGCATTGTAATTATATTGTATTTTCTGTGGACGTCATTTGTTATGCACTTATTTATTATGCAAATGCACTGAAATAATGATAATGATCAATTCATATTTTATTTTTTCAAGGATATATGGAGTCCTATAGAGGAACCCCATGTGTATAGCTGAACGCCGAGGAGATACTTAGTTGTAGGCCCGATATGTTGATTATTAAAAGCACTTATAATAATTTAGGAACACCGAAGATCATAGTATTTTATTTTAGTATGACATTATTATAATTAAATTCACATCATGAGAGCGACCCAGGGGTAATAGGGAATACGGGTAACCTTTGGGTACGGAACCCTAAAAACAAGGTACTATCAAAAACACAAGGGTTCTATGATTCGGCAGTGTATCTAGGATATTGATGTAACTTTCACAGAAACTCGTCTTGTTTTTTGAATCACGGGGGCCGTTTAGTGTCAACGTATCAGTTTTTGTATTTGTCTTGAGCTGATAAAAGTTTCTTCGGAGGTGAACCAGCAGCCTCTCTGTTGGTGGTACCAATGATAATACGGTGGTGTGTCTATACTTTTCATACATATTTATTTTCTTCTGTAGACGGTACAATTTTACTTCCTAATCGTATTTGTAGTCCCCATATTTTCATAGGCAATAATATTCTCAAGAGCACGTATCTTCTCGCTCCAATGAAAAGGCTATGACTGTGCCCCCATAAACATGTTTTATGACTAATAAAATATGTTATGTTAGTTATATATGTACCTATAATGTATACATATGCTTTTTCTTGAAGTAATGGATCTAATGGCGTGGTGTGTCCAGACTTAGAATATTCCCCTACGACTCTTCTCGTGGCAGTCGTAAAAGCCAACTAAGAGATACACTAGGCCCTAGTGTGTCTAGTGTGTAGGTGGATTACTGCTGCCTATCCCCTAGTGCAGTGGTGGGCATACTTTTTTAATTGGGGGCCAGAAAGTTTAAGAAATTTCAGAGGAGGGCCAGAATTATAGAAATTCAAAATGCATTTTGTGTTGAATTTTTAACCGACTTCGAAAAAGGAGGAGGTTCTCAATACGGTTGTATTTTTTTTGTTTGTTTCCTCATAACTTCGTCATGTATAAACCGATTTGGAAAATTATTTTTTTATTTGATAGGACATTACTTCCAGATTTGTCCCATTTTTATCAAAATAATGTTTTGATGATGATAGTCTAGCTGTCTATTATTCTCCTAAGTACCTAGAATCTACTTTATACTTCTGGAACGTCAATATATAATTATCGCGGGCCATATAGTATTCATGTTGAAGGACCGTCGGCGGGCCGGATTAAATGCTTTCGCGGGCCGGAGCTGGCCCCCGGGCCGTACTTTGCCCA
Source organism: Epirrita christyi (assembly GCA_951392215.1). Classification (NCBI taxonomy): domain Eukaryota; kingdom Metazoa; phylum Arthropoda; class Insecta; order Lepidoptera; family Geometridae; genus Epirrita; species Epirrita christyi. The sequence continues at coordinate 10,913,770 of OX595848.1, forward strand.
CCACTGCCCTAGTGACTAGGGCATAGGCAGCAATAATCCACCTGTGTTGTCAACACCATATCACCATTACTATTGACGACCTCTGTGACGTGGCGGGCGAGTAGCTGGCTGAGATGCGACAGGTTGCGGGTTGATTCCCGCTGCGGGGCAAATGTTTGCATGATCTGCAAATATTTGTTCCTGGTCTGGGTGTTGTGGTACCAATGGTACTCGTAGTTCCTGATATCCACGACACAGGGAATCCTAGTGTGGGATCAGGACTATATGTATGTGACTGTTGGGTGTTATGTTATTACTGCGATCATCAATCCGCCTGCTAAGCGTGGTGATTATGGCAAAACCCCCCCCCCCCTCCCATTGCGTTATTTGGGAGAGGACCCGTCCAACAGTGGTCGACTTACGGCTAATGATGATGATAATGATTCAAGGACTTTATTTCCTTAAAGATATTTTAGAAGCGTCCTTAGAAGTTTTTAGGAAAACATTTAACAATTTAGTAATGTGCCTATGTACAGACGGACAAGTGCGAGCGAAACTTACGCCCTTGTAATGTCCGTAAATTATTTAGAAATCATCAAAGCCTTTTTTGAGTTTCCGGCACATTTTCTTACAAACTACATCCCACTAACTTTTCATTTATAAAACCGACTTCCGCCATTGTGTTCGACTAAATATTTGGATGAAAAAAAATGATGAAAGAACCATAGTGGTGAAAGGATTATGATACTTTTTGAATGCAAATGCTTGGTTTGTTGGTGAAAATATCAAAATCGCCATATGTATGCCTACAATATTTGAGGAGTTCCCTCAATTCCTCATGGATTCCATCATCAGAACTGGATTCTGATTAAAATGGGACCAATCTGGAAGTATATCTATTCAAATAAAAAAAGAATTTTCCAAATCGGTTCATAAACGCCGGAGATATGAGGTAACAAACATAAAAAAAAAACATCCGAATTGAGAACCTCCTCCTTTTTTGGGAAGTTGGTTAAAAAGTCAAAATTCCTCAGTTTATGTCACAACGTGTTGTACTTTATAATGACCCTATTTAATGAAACTACTCGAAAAATGTAAATCCGTTATTGGCTGTAAGATAAGTGTATTATTTTAAACTGTAGTACATAAGAGCTGTGTTATTTTGTCATTAAATAAATAAAAAGGGTCTTGACAGACAGATATACAGACGGACAGACAGACGGGCAACAAAGTGATCCTATAAGGGTCCCGTTTTTTCCTGTTGACGTACGAAACCCTAAAAAACTCTATCTGATTTTACCTTGGAAAAATAATGTAAAAATTTGCGAATATACACCAAGTGAAGTGGCACCTTCATGTGTCATTTTTGCTGTTTATCAGAATCAGAATCAGAAAAAGATTTATTGTTCAACTGTTGTACAAAAGATGGTATACAGGAAGGTACAAGTTTAAAACAGTTTGTCCATCTAGGACGTACAATATACCTACATAGTTTAAGTAAAAACACTTAAAACAGTAACCTAAAACCACAGTGTAAATATAGACAAAGAAAGTATGCAAAGCTACTGTTTAAAATATCACTATCTCTCTCTTAATACTCGCTTAGGTTATAGAACACATTTAATGATAAGCCATTTTCTGAGATGATTTTTACTTATAATAATTTCCATCAACTATGTATCTTGGAGTTAATTATAATGTTTAAGGGGCCTGCGAAGGCCGCAATTAAATAATAATAATCAATTTGAAGCGAGTGTCAAAATCAGCCCTCCAGTTATCCTCCTGTGTGTGTGTGTGTTTATGTGTGTGTGTTGTTATGTGTGTGTCTGTTATCCTGTTATCTGTTATTGTGTATCCTGTTTAGCACCGGAGCCTGCATGCGCGATGGGTGTACGAGCCGTTCGGAATTTGTATCCAATTAGGTCGAGTTCCGTAATACCAAAAATTATGAATAAAAACTTAATGTTTTTTTCATATCTTGTTGTTATTCTGTAATTTGACAATATATGCTATGTTCCTAAACACAGAATACTAGAAAGTATGTTGTTTTTAATACGAAACAAATACGATGAAAACATGTCATAAAAGTCGTAAAAATATACAAAATGGAATTCGCTTAAATTTCGTTTTATGTAAGTATTTTGAAACAAAAACTTTCGATAAATACTATCCGAATCTGAATAATAGCATAATATGGTGGAAATATGCTCGAATTACAAATGATTTTGGTATTACGTTTGTATGGGCAGTTCATCCTTCCCCGACCCCTTAATGTTAATTATGATATTAACTAAGTAATTATGAGCTAGGATGTCTAATGTTAGTTAATGTTTAGTTATGATAACTATCTTGCTGTTTAAATAAGATGATATCGATCAACTATCTTGACATCTGGGGGCTTAGTACGAGTTTTGATAGTTTTCTAAACTATATGAAGTTTCGTTTCCTTCCATACTATACTGACAGCGAGCGTCCTTAGTTTTTTTCCCGTTTTCGCTAGGGGCACTGCAATTAAATGTATGGAAGGAAACGAAACTTTATAAATGGTTGCCTACCTCAGTGGCGCGGTGGGCGAATGTTCGCCTGCGACGCAGGAGGTTGCGGGTTCGATTTCCGCCTCGGAACAAATATTTGTACAATCTGCAGATATTTGTTTAGGGTGTTCTAGGTATTTTCTATGTATAATAAAAAATATCTATTTATGTAATGTATTGTATTAAGCATATCAGTTATCTAGTACCCATAACACAAGCTCTGCTTAGATTGGGGCTTGATAATGTTATGTGAAATGTCCAGTATTTATTTATTTAGTTTCGAAAACTATCAAAACGTACTAAGCCTCCTGTACTGGATGCCAAGTGTTGAAATGTGTCTCAAAACATCTAACTAAGTTAAGATATTAAGTCTGGCACACTTCTCTGTTCAATACAAAGTATTTAAGGGTCCATTTGGGAGTTTATTCGTTCCAGTCAGTTTACTGCAAGATGACAGACGGCGCCGCTTACAGTATGTTTTATTATATAGACAATGTTGCACTGATATTGCCAGTAAAGAATTTTATTTATTTCAAAGATTGCTTCAAGTTCCAGATTGAGTAATGGCATATTGATGCCTTACCATGAGCTCTTATAGCGATTTCGTTCAAAACTATTCAGTACAAAATGTCTGCAGCTATATTTAAAGGCACAGTAGCATAAGGTCTATAGACTTCTACGATTAAAGTTATTCAATGATGACGATTGTCAACGATGAATCGATATTTTGTACTGAATAGTTTTTGAACTGAATCGCTATAAGAGCTCACGGTAAGGCCTCTGTATTGCATGGTATTGCGTAGAAAATACTTTAGTGCACGTATATATATACATATAGCATATATATTTAAAACCACCCATATATATAATATATATATATTTATATATATAGGTGGTTTTTAAAGTTTTCTGCACAGTTTGTTATAAGTGCATATAAAAGCTGCTCTGTGCTCGTGTTTCACGTAAACAATAATTGTGAAATTACTTGGTAGTTGGAAGAAAAAGTTATAATTAGAGCTGTTATAAATGGGCGTCGCCGGATTCTTCTAGGTTTGGTCGCGTTGGAACAGAAGTTATTATTATAATCAGTATTTATTTTATTTATGGTTTGATTTGATTTGTCAATAAATTATAAATAAGTCTAAAATGTCCTATGTATGGAGAGAGCCATGGCCAGCGGTGGACTTCTAGAGGCTGATGATGATAAAAAAATACAAAACCCAATAGCTTACACTAAATTCCGAGATAAATAGACGTTACTCAGCACATACTTATACTTAGGACTATTCCTTTCACTCTCTAAAATGCATGTTTTAACAGTTGTGTGACAGTGACAGGGACAGTTCTAAGCATTAGTGTTTCTATTCTCTACGTACGTCTATTCATCTCAGCATACTACACTCAGCACTAAGGGTAATTGTAAAATTGTCTATATTATACGAGTAATTCAAAACAAAACAAATTTTCAAGCGGCCAGTAATGTTTTTTGTTTGTTTTACACAACCCCATTTTAGCACTTGATAGAATTAAAAAAGCCTATTGCGATATATTATTGTGTTCACTTTGAGAAATCAGCGCGTTTCCTCATTGATTGATTGATCATAAGAATTAAACAAGTGATTTTCTGACACCTCCACCATCAGCATCCTCGAAGATAATCCTAATTCCGGGAACTGCTTTATAATTGCAAACTGAAATAAAAGAATCACACCAATATTATAAATGTGAAAGTTTGTAAGTATGTTTGATACTTCTTCAAGCTCAAACGGGCTGAATGGATTTAAGTTAAATTAAGAATGTAGATACCTTATACCCTAGATTAACACATTAGCTACTTTTCATCATCATAATTAACAATTTTCATCATTGTTCACGCGGGTGAAACCGCAGGGCGCAGCTAGGTCGAATAAAACAGTTGCTCATTGAGGCAATTTGTAACATTTATCATAGTTCTTTTTATAATGGAAGTTGGGCAGATAAATTTCATTGTAGGATGAGGTAGAAATTGGCATTTAGTGAACAATTGCTGATTGAATCACTTTTTATGGGATTAGCTGACCAAACTTTTAACGATGGTATTCTAAAGGCCTATACCCAAAGAAGGGTTCCTATAGGGAAGAGTAATAAAATTAAGTGTATTTATGTTATTAGAGAGTAGATTTAAATATAAGTTTAAAGAATTATGTAATTAGTTGGTAAGGAAATTAAAAAGGCTTTATTATTCTCATTATTATTCTAAAGGTATTACGAGAAACTATAGCCATATATATAGGTGCCATTGCGGACCGCTCCGTCTCCTCTCATGGATGTAGTAAGTCTAACTACTACCACCATTACACCAGGGGATAGGAAACAGCATCTACCTGAGTACTTTACACCAATACTTCGTTCACCAATCCGTCTGCCAAGCATGGTAATTATGGCGAATCCTCTCATTGTATTCGATGGTAGAGGCTTCGTTCAGCAGTGGACGTATGCAGGCTAGTGATGATGATGATGATGATAGCCGGTAACAGAAAGACGGTTGGTAAAGGTGGCTCTAGACCATTTCGACGTGGCATTATATGGCTAAGCAGTTAAGCACCAATGTACTGCTTCCGGCTGAACATCATATAAATGGAAGAATACGAATTTATATTTGTCTCGTGCGAACGACTGCGACAAAGTTCACCGTCACATCACGTGACGTGATCGTTCAAGCGAAAAAATGCCTCTTTTTCAGCTCAGCAACGCATTGAATCCGCAGTAAAAAAAACTGGTTTCGGGCAAAAATAAAAATCACAAAAGATTTAAAAACCAATTATCAGTCAAGCAAAGTTGCGAATGGTAAAACAGAATAGATAAGCTAGCTCCTATAAATAATTTATTAACTGCCTTCCAAGAAACAATATTGTAAGGATTTCTGAATAAGTACGGGCTCATTTGAATAATCTCGGGAATCATAAACTCTGTTGCGACAAAAAGGAACTACCTTATATTATACAAAGTGAAGAGATATTCTGAGACTTAACTTTATTCTTGCGATTTCTTCTCTCGCTTGTTGAATGATGATTTTCTATTTTTCGCGCAATCTAGTGTATATACATTTTTCTTTTAAATTAGACATGGAGGGAGAATTTTCTTAATTCCTTTCTAAGTATACTGCTAACCCTAAAAGGAGGGTGTAGGTGTGCTCGTTTTAGCCATTTATCATAACATTATACTCAACAGTCACATACCTAAATAGCACTAGGATTCCCCGTGTCGTGGGTATCAGGAACTACGAGTACCATGGTACCATAACACCCAGACCCGGAACAAATATTTGCAAATACAAACATTTGTCCTGCAGCGGGAATCGAACCCGCAACCTCTCAGCCGGCTACTCGCCCACCGCGCAAAAGAGCGTTATCTATCAGTAGGACTTTGATTCTTGTAATAATTCAAAATGATCTATATCTTTCCATGAGTAAAATACCTTTCACTTTGACTTTTAAATGTTGGTAAACCTGGTATTTTGTGACCAAAGGCTCCAAGTTCATAATCATCATCATTATCATCAGCCTGTAGCAGTCCACTGCTGGACATAGGCTTGTTATCTTACATATTCTTCATAATATTCTTATTACCAAGGTAATGTCTGCCAAAAAATATCGATGGCGAAAACACTTCAACGTCTTCAAAATAAAATAATGCAGTGCATGAAAATGTTTTTTTCTTTTGAAAAAAACTACCTAATAAATAAGTAAAAATGTATTTTTCATTACAAGTTTTTATTAAATTAGTGATTGGAACCTTGAGCTGATCAACATGAGCCCAAACACTGCCAGGCTACTGTTAATCATCGAAAAGTTCCGTTGTCCACCTTCCATTTCCATCATCAGATCAGCTGGCTGTCACCATAATATTGTATTGTCATCGGAACTTGACAAAACTCAGTTGCAAGATATACATTGCAAGTTAAATAAAACCTTTTAATAAGTACCCAATTTCTTTGAGGTTTATCTCACAATTAATTTATTTTCTACAGACCGAAAATATGAACCTCGTTTTTATTCGAAATAAAACCTCTCGAAGCGTTCACGACAACAAACTTCAGTAATTATGTTGTAAACTATAATACAACTTGGGGAATGGGGATAAAAACTAATTTAGAAACAAAATAACTTGGAGAAAATTTCCGCGGTGTTATGAAAAGAAAATAGCTGAGTAAGTGGATTTATGAAATAATAACATCCACCGTAGAAAAAAACTATAGTGTTGTACTCATTGATTCATCATCTCATTCTATTCTATGCTTTTCTTTTTTGTACACACAATACATAATATGAACACAAGACAGAATGAAAGGACATGTACAAAGGCGAGATTAACCCTAAAAAGAGTTTTCTTCCAGCTAACGTCTGAGGCTAGAGAGTGATGATTATAGAGGTAGGTTCGTGTACACACATAAAAAGAAAAGTGAGACACAAAACAAAACAAATTAAAAATGATATATAAATTAAAATAAACATACTTAAAAATAGATAAATATATATATTAAATAGCAAATATATACTTTAATAGTAATATAAATCAAATATACTCATCATTAACCAACTCCACTGCTAAACGAGGCCTCCCCCATCGAATGCAATTGAGGGATTACTTCATTACTACTTTACTACGCTTGGCAGGCCGATTGGTGATTGCAATGTTGGTGTTTAGTACTCCGGTTGATGCTGTTGCCCATCCCCTGGTGTAATCTTTTCATCGGCTCTTACAATATCCAAGAGAGGAAATGGAGATGTCTATTCTTGGACCGGCACATAGCACGGCATAGATGTCGCATACTTTTTAACTAGTAACATCACATAGGTAGTACATAGTAGTTGTCATAGTACCCGGACTTTTTGGTAAATTTTCGTTGGTATAAGACTTGCCCGCTGACTTAATTAGGATAGCGCCACTTCGATAGGCCCCGAGACGTCTACGGCGTAGCACATTCTCTACGATAGTGCTACGCAGCAGCAAAAAATGTTGATATGTTGGAAATGCATTCCGGACCCAAGGCACCTCATGTAACAATCACTCCGTAATTCTAATATCTCTATTCAAAATATTTCCGTTGCATTGTACATAAATTAGTTTTTGTATTAATAATTCTTTGATTTTTTAATTAAGATAAATTTGTTGCGGCTTTTGTTACTACTGAAAAAACAAGTTTCATAAATTGTTTTTGTTTTCGGTGAAGATTGTGGTTCTCGCGAGGTTGTCTTATGGAAATATTGAGCCATATCACCGCCTCCCACACCATAAGTAACTACACCATGATGATGATGATGATGATTAGCACCCTGTGTATTCTTTTTACCGTGATATTCATCAATATTATCTTTTCTGCATTCAAAGCCCAATAGTGAACATTTTTACAATCTTATCTCATATATAAGTCAATTAGTACCTGTATTTTTACCCAAGATACAGGCTTTTATGCCTAGTTTGGGCCTTACAGTTAACCTCTTATAGAACTAAGGAAATCCTTGTGTTTGGTCCTACCTTAAAATATAATGTAAAACTTTTATTGGCAATAAACATTATCTTATCTTATCTTATTAGTCAACTGTCACGTCTATCACTGAGTCTGTAGACGGAGTTAATGCATAAGTTATCGTTCTCGCTCTTAAAAACGCCTTCCAGAGCGACAGATAGGTTGATGATTGTTCGAAAGATCCCGATCTGCTGGAATTGAACCTGAATTCAAAAGGTCTTTCTGGAACTTCTTGCATAAAGGCTCGTCCCAAGGTCCCCTCTTTTAGTGAAGTTTTTGCTGGTTTCGGCTGGACATACTAAAGTCCAGGCGCTTTTAGCCTCATCCATCGAGGCAATCTTAGCGATACCTTAATAAGAATGAATAATTTAAAAAAAAAAGAGTACGTACTGTACTTTGCACGGAGGATAAAAACGCCGGTAGAAAAACAATAAAAAAAAACGCCGTTAGGAAAATAGTAGATTATGCACTAAGGGAATAAAGCAGTGTCTTATGTCGCCGGCGGGCTCTGAGCGTAACGAGGGTCTATCTATATATAGAGTCCTAAGTGAAGCGAGGGGTTCAACCTGCCTAAGACGAAGACAGGCTTTATTCCAGAGGAGCATACTCTACTTTTCACACCTTCTACGAGACAATAAAAAGCCAGGGCTTGTTTAGAGTTTTGCGGTAGTAGATTATCAATAATCTCTAAAGCGTCTGTTTTGATAAACTCTGGAGTAGAATCACTATCGTTATACAAAAGATTCTTTTGTTTCACATTATTTTTAAAAGTTTTTTTTTTGATTTCTTCTTATGGTGGATAGATTGATTTTCGAACAAACCTCTTTACAATGCCATATGGGATTTTTTTTACTGAGTTTTCCACGATTCTCTACATGAATTTGACGTTCCAAATTCAAATTCAATTTCACTTTATTCCCTAGGGAGTTTCATACAACTTTACATCCCTAGAGAGACAATGCTTTACTTTACGTTGAGGTTGCATGATATATAATTGGACATTGTCGAGCAGGTGGTGTGAAAAAACAATTTAAATGAAGGATAATATAATGGACAGCCTTATCGCTATCAGCAATCTCTGCTAGACAACCTTTCAGATCAGAGATTAGGGGATGTGATTGATCAAAAATCAAACTTATGCTAAGCCAACTGGGGATTGGATAAATGGGATTGGATGGGTTTCTCAAATTGTGGAATATAAAATCAAAATTATTAATGCTTGCCGTGTGAAGACACCTTTATTTATTATGTCAAAACTAAATGCTCCCAGTGTTCCAACGGTGAAAAAATTATATGAATGAATGAGTTTTATGTGAATAAATTTTATCTAATCTTATCTTAATGAATATGAATGATGTCAGCAGATCTAGAGGTCGTGGGTCTCTTCCAGAAATTCACAACACCCCTGCTCCGCCACCCGTTAACCGTGACTAAGGGATCACACTAGAGTCAAAGTCAATGACTCTAGTGTGATCCCTTAGTTGGCTTTTAAGACATCCACGGGAAGAGAAGGAGGGGTATATTCTTAGCCGAAAACTAGCAAAGCATAATATCTTTCTTTCTTAATTTATTTCTTAATCAGCTTGTTTATGTCGTATTGCTGTACTTAAATTGGTACTTTTGCATAAATTACTTTTCAATTAACCAATCATGTAGAATTTGTTCTGCGCCGTTTATAAGTAAGAAAAATAATTTTATGAAATATTATTTTTTACGAAGATGTTTTGGGAGGCAGTGCTTTGGCTAAATATCGTAAGTGTACCTGTTAATTGAAAATTTAAATTAATATTGAATGTAAATAATTGTAAAAAAGGAAGTGATTATATTTAGATACTCAAACTGTGAGGTTAATTTTTTTTTATAATTGAATTCAAGGTGTCCCAAATTATAATCGATACAGGGAATCCTAGGGGTCTGCTACCCTATTCCCTAACTGAAAGTCACTCGGTAACGAACGTTTGACAAGTAAAATGAACATCAAATTGACAATTCTTACTGACAATTTTGAGCAATTGATGGTGATTTTACTTGTCAAATGTTAGTCACCGAGTGACTCTCAGTTAGGGAATAGGGGGTCTGGACTATTTATGTGACTGCTGTGTGTTATTGTTTGTCAAGGAGATACAGAGTAGGTATTTAAAGTCTGTTCAGAAAGAGAACCGTCGTGGCCAAATTGTGAAATAACGTTTTGAGCTGGCATATTTACAACCATAACTAGGAGCTGGTTTGTTTCTGTCGGCATTTTGAATCATACACTAAAGGAATAGTTAGTTGTAATATAATCAAAACGGAACAAACGCGCTATTGTATTACCCGCTAAACAAAATTGGTAATTGAACGAGCGAAGCGAGTTCTCTGAGTCAAGTTGGAAGGATCGGTGTTTGTATGTATGTATGTATGTATGTTTGTCCGATGAAAACTTCCTAACCGTTAATCTGATCTTCATGAAATTTAGTATGGGAGTAGATAGTATTGGTATAATTTGTAGGTAAGGTTATGAGCTATATCGGTCGGGGGTTTGATGAGATATTGGGGTCCAAGAAGGGGTAAAAAAAATAAAAGTGAGACAGTCAGATCAAGTGGGGTGTCTAATAAAAGCGCTTTGGTTGGACATTTCAAAACTGTTTTTAATAAGTATATAGACTAAGTGGTTTCTGAGATATTAGGGAAAATGAAAAACGTAAAAATCAAAAATTCTAGGGTACTTCCAGCAATCCCACAAAGCTGAAATTTGGTATTCTTGTAGCTTTTGTGACACAAATATAGGGAAAAGTCCGAAATTGAAGAATTTAGAAACTTGTACTACATAAAACAATAACCAATATAATTTCTAAGAATTTGAATGACGTTGGAGTTCTAAGGTTTGTGTCAAAAGGACGGTATCAGTTTATTCGTCAAGTATTTGATATACTAACAGGTATGTAGTATTACGCCCCGTTGCATAGTCCTATTCAAAGGTTATTTTGATGATGTGTAGGAAATTATCTCGACGTAAAAAATTTCAAAAATTATAATTGAAAATATGGTATGACTTAAGTAGGTACCTAAATAGTCGGGCTGATAAAGGTGTCATCGCGAGGTCTCAGTTCGGAGCGAACCACTAGTTAGGAACAGCAGCGCCCGCAAATCCCACGACGGTTCTCTTTCTGAACAAAGCCTACATTTAACAATTTTCGATCTACGATAGCAATCTTTGTAATTACATTTTTTATGATTTTTGTTTGACGACTTCTGTAGCGCGGGTGATTAGCCGGCTTAGATGCAATAGGTTGCGGATCAAATGTTTGTATAATCTGCAAATATTTGTTCCGGGTCTGGGTGTTATGGTACCATGGTACTCGTAGCTCCTGATACCCACGACACAGGGAATCCTAGTGTGGGAACAGGAATACGTATGTAACTGTTGGGTATTATGTTGTTATGATTTGATACCTATCACAAACGTATTTTCTGCATTCAGGTATGGTGTCTCTATCCAGTAGAAGCAATTCGAAATAAATCACACCCTGTTTACTTGCATACGAATAATGATGGTAAGTACTATTGCATTTTCTGCCAAGCACGGTAAATGATATAATAGTATTATATACAGGGTTTCCCAGAAATGGTGGATAATCATGCACGTGCGTGTGCGGGGGAGGGGGTGGGGCTCTACGACATTTTTTGTAAAATTTAGAAATATTCCAGTTTTCCTACTTAAACTTATTACTTAAAAGCCTACTTTTACGCCTTTGTAGCTATAGCTCAGTAATTTTACTTTTAAAGTAGATAATTATGCTACTGTTTTAGAATCCTTATGATGTAGGTAATTTTTTTATGTGGTGAGCTACACAACTCCAATACATTTTTTTACACCACAGGTGCTCAAACTTGGCAGTAAAATCAATTTCTAAAAAAAAATGTATCTTTAGGAACTACTAGTTAACTACTATTCTAAGTTGAGTAAGATGAGTTTTTCAAAGGTAATTTAGGAATACCATTATTAATAATATATTTATTTCTAAATTTTACAAAAAATGTTGCAGACCGCGTACTGTTGGATTATATTCATATATATATATATATATATATATATATAAAATAGTTTTTTTTTGGGGATGTGGGGCCCCACTTCCTCCCCCGCACATGCACGTGCAGGATTATGCACCATTTCTGGGAAACCCTGTATATACACCTAATAATAAGGTAATACGATCTTTTTACACAGTTAAACAATAAATGCTTATTATTCTTATTCTTAAAATTAATATAGCACTCAATTAAATAATTGGTGCACTAGTGCATAGGTAAAACCCAAAATGCATGAAATATGGTAATAATTACTTTAGATTTTAATTTAACAGTTATAAATAATAATCACTATAAGTTATCTTAACAATGAATAGCGCTTCAAGTAATGCTATTTTTTTACCTATAAACGGTATTTACGTGTTCATTTACATAATTTTTGTACCATTTCATAATCTTTTTTAATTAGGTAATTTTAAATGTGTTTTGATACATCCCTGCCAATGTCGTTATCAATATGTGTAAAACAACAGAACCCTATAATACGCGAGGCACGACACGGGCCTGGCTTCAGCGATAAGACCACCTATTGTACTGTGCTAGTTATGTTTTTTAAATAATTAATCCTAGTTTACAATGAAGTGTTCATGCATCATATATATATTATAGCTGGTTTTTATAAAAAAAATGTTCTTTCAGGTGTCGTCCAAATGGCACTACCTTCGATTCAGATCAACCGAAATGATGCTGAAAACAAATATCTTTTTAATAATAACCCAGAATTAGTGGATCAAGAAGTTACTCAAGACCTTCGACGCAATTTCGACGACAATAGTTTGGATTGTACGTTTCTGACGTTCTAGCATGAGTTTCTTGCGCTATCATATTAAACGCGTAGTCAAATATTTCATGAGCAAGAAACTCTTGGTACCGGGATAAGTAATCCTGCGAGTGTTTTTACTCATCATCATCATCATCTCTCTGTCATTTTTTTATTCGGCTGATTGAAAACATTATTAAAAAAAACACTCTACTTACATTAAAAAGTTCTTGGATGAGTATAGCAGTGTAATGATAACTTTTCATTTAAAAAACCGACTTCCGCCATTGTATTCTACTAAATATTTGGATGAAAAAAAAATGATGAAAGAACCATAGTGGTGAAAGGATTATGATACTTTCTGAATGCAAATGCTTGGTTTGTTGCTGAAAATATCAAAATCGCCATATATATGCCCACAATATTTAAGGAGTTCCCTCAATTCCTCATGGATTCCATCATCAGAACTGGATTCTGAAAAAAATGGGACCAATCTCGAAGTATCTATTCAAATAAAAAATAATTTTCCAAATCGGTTCATAAACTCCAAAGAAATGAGGTAACAAACAATAAAAAAAAAAAAACAACCGTTTTGAGAACCTCCTCCTTTTTGTGTACTCGGTTAAAAAGTAAACAATTTTAATAAGTAAGATCTCCGTAGGTGCTTATCTCGGCCGACAGTAGTGCTTATCTTGGCGCAGTAGGGGAGTAGCCGGCTAAGACGCAAGTGTTGCGGGTTCGATTCCCGCTGCGAGGCAAATGTTTGCATGATCTGCAAATATTTGTTCCGGGTATGAGTGTTGTTGTACCAAGGTACTCGTCGTTCCTGATACCCTCGACACATGGAATCTTAGTGTGGGATTAGCCCCCTTATTCGCTATGACCAAACGTAACATAACGCGGGTTCGTTACGATATCTGCCTGGAATTTTGGCTGAATCATATGGGTGACGTCACACGTTATTGACAAGGAATCTCTTACGTCATAGCGAATAACCACCCAGGACTATGTGACTGCTGGGTGTTATGTTATGAATGTTATTGTGTATCGAATTATAAGAGTAAACAAAATTATTAATAGCTAAAAGTCATTAAAATTAATATATATTTTTGTTTTAGCTTTTGGGCATATGAAATATCGCAGTTTTAATAGGGGTTATCCCAAAAAATATAAAAGAAATAAACTCTCTGGTCCAGCCGGGCAAAACACATATTATGATCAAATACAAGACAAACGTGAGTAGCAATAGTGGCAATAATTTTCCCACTGTTGGGATCCCGACCAAAAATATTTAGTAAGTTGGTATTCATTGTGAAGGCCACCTACACAGAGATGAGATGTTTATTCAATTTAATGGGAAGTTTTCTGACAGCTGAAGGACAAAATCCATACATAGATTGCGCAGTCCAGATATGGTTGTCTAATTTTGTCGGTTTTTGTTATTTTTTTTTTTATGCTACTTGTCAAGCAGACAAGCCTACGGCCCACTAGATGGAAAGCAGTCACCGTAGCCTATGAACGCCTGTAACACCAGAGGCATCACACGCGCGCTGCCGACCCTGATACATAAAGATGAAAAGTCTCATGTGCCTGTAATTTCACCGGCACCCGTACCCTTCAAACCGAAACACAGCAATGCGAACACTACTGCTTGGCGGCAGAAATAGGTACGGTGGTAGTATTTCCCCGAACGAACTCTTTCACAAGAAGTTCTACTACTAACACTTCACTCGCTCATGCTGTTCGTTGGTGAAGTAAAGTATCTACGTAAAGTTTTTGTTGAAATTCTGAGATATTTGTTAGTGTTACGTTATTTTTATATTTTTTTGTTGTTATTGTTGAAGCCGGACCAAGTAGACCGGTCTATAGTAGACTTGAAAAACGAGCTTCAGAATCGCAACACGAAACTTGGAGGAAAATAAGAGAAAACAAAGACAATTTGTTATCTGTGGTGCTTTTGCAAAATCTTCAGAAGACACAACCATGTCGAGTCACTGCCATCTATTGGATTTTTAAGAACTATTTTTTCTTTTTAATTGCCTCCCTGAAAACTTCTCATTAGTAAATACTCCGAGTAGTTGAGATATTTAATCTCTCAAATTCTACTTGAATTATTAATCAATTATCGATTATTTTACTCTAGCAAACAGTATATAAATTTATTTTTCAAGTAACCAAACCTATAGAGAAACAGTACCTTTAGCTATTATATGTAATGTCACACGGTATGCTAAAATAACCTAATATTGTATTAGTCACAAACCGTTACATTTCGTTATGCTAAAAATCATTAATATTACGTTATATTTTGGTTTCAGTTTCTTGGTTAGGGAATGAGATTACTATCGGTGTACGGAAATTTTTAAGGGAATACAATAAAAAATCAAGAAACAAGCTCTCTGGTCTAGACCGGCAAGGCAAACCTCTACGCGGTAAATTGGGACATCGTGAGTTGCAATAGTAGAGTGGCAATAGTTTTCCCACTGATGGGATAATTTTTGAAAGTCATTACAATTTCAATATATTGTTGTTTCAGTTTGGGACGCAGGGAGAGCAATTGTTGAAAGTGCGAGCAGTATGGTACATGATTACATTCGTGACACAAGAAGGAAGATCTCTGGTCCAGTTGGGCAACACTCACATCAGCATCTAATAAAAGAAAAACGTGAGTAGCAAAAGTTATCCCACTGATGGAATCCAGGCGAAAAATAGTAAGTTGGTATTGATTGTACCACCTACACAAAGATGAGATGTGGTTTTAATTTCATATTAAATACTTAGAGTAGTTGAAATGGTTAATCACTCTTATTGTACTTTAAATATTAATCATCGATTATTTTAGTCGAATAATAAACAGTACGTAAATTTATTTTTCAAATAACTTAAAAAATATCCTAAATATCTAAATACAAGTTTTTCAAACTACCAAACTTATAGAGGAAAATAGGACCTTCAGCTGTTGTATGTGACGTCACACGGTATGTATGGCATGCCAAGAAAACCTAATATATATATAATATCATCCTCATCATCAGCCTGTAGAAGTCCATTGCTGGACATAGGCCTTCCCCTTAGAATGCCACGACGAACGGTCTTAAGCTGCCTCCATCCACCGACTCCCCACGACGTTTATAATGTCTTTAGTCCATCGAGTGCAGGGCTTTCCTCTACCGCGTCGTCCGGTCTGTGGTCGCCACTCGAGAACCTTTATTCCCCAACGGTTATCAGTTCTTCGAGCTATATGACCTGCCCATTGCCACTTCAACTTGCTAATTCTGAGAGCTATGTCGGTAACCTTGGTTCTTCTACGGATTTCTTCATTTCGGATTCCATCTCGTAGTGAAACTCCTAGCATAGCTCTCTCCATAGCCCGCTGCGCGACTTTGAGCTTGTCTATTCGGCCAATAGTTAGCGACCACGACTCAGTGCCGTATTTCATCACTCGCAACACGCACTGATAATATACTTTCGTCATATACAGGGTGGGGCAAATTTTTGGCCCCTTAAGGGTAGCTACCTTTCCTTTTGCAGTTAGAAGGTTTTGTTCTTAGGAACCTTCTGTTTTATTTTGAAGAAAAAGATATTGTGATTATTAGATTTTTGAAAAAAGTACGGTTCACCCAAAAATTTACATTTGTCAAAAAAAAACAAGTTGGTCTTAATCGACTCTATTTCTAACCAGGAACACTTTTCTCAAAGTAACATACCAAATCAAATCGTAAGTTTTGCCAATAATTCAAAAAAAACCATTCCAATACATTTTACATGTAAAAAGACAGCTTCCGAATACTGAAGATACCGGTAAAGCTACCTATGCCATAGCCAAATGACCAAATGATGTGCAGTTTCATACATTACCTTTATCTAATCTCATGAAATAGGTAATATTATATTTTAAAGTCTTGGTAACATTTATTGTAATACCTTCTAGATTTCGCCGGTAAGAGGTTCATTTGTTCGTTGAGCTTTGTCCAGTGGTGTAAAATTTTCTTCAGTATCGCTACTGGCGTTTTCAGTCATTTTTCAAAAACTAATTTGACAATGAAATTTGCGTAAAATTACAGCTTTTATTTGCATTCATTTGTAAACGTTTAGCGCCAAAATCCATACGCGCGAGCGTCTTGCGCCGCGTCCACAGATTATGTATAGAAAAACTGCATTACAACCTCCTTGGTCCAAGTGAAGTTGTATCGTAATGGAAAAAAAGTTATATTATGATACAGTTGTCCATAGAAGACCTGTATCTTAATGTAATTTTTTAAATTTATTTCGATGGCATGTGCATAAAGACTGTCATTTTAGTTTTGTTTTTAGTTTTTTAATCTTTATATTTCAGTATGAGAGTAGATAAAAATATATTATGAAATAAATCACTGTTAGAACATAGATACTAGAGTAGTGATTATAAACTTAATGGTCAACTGTCAAACTTTCCAAGGATTGGTACAAAGTTGCTTTGAAATAATTATCTGAATTTCTATTGATAATCCGTGTTTGATTTGCCACAAATACATCAATCACACCTCGTTTATTTGAATACGAAAAAAGATGGTAAGTACGATTGCATTTTCTGCCAAGCACGGTAAATTATATAATAATAAGGTAATACGATCTTTTTACATAGTTTAACAATAAATGCTTCTTTTTCTTAAAATGAATATACTCAATGAAATAATTGGTAGCTAAACAAAAAGAACTATCACAAATTTATATCGAAATAGCCAAAGCTAAATCCAAAATGCATGAAATTTGGAAAAAAAATACTTAATATTTAAATCTTACAGCCATAAACACTATAAGCATAACTAAACAATGAATAGCGCTTCCAGTAATGCATTATTTTTTATTTATAAACGTTATTTACATGTTCATTTACATAATTTTTTTACCATTTCATAATCTTTTTTAATTAGGTAATTTTAAATGTAGCAGTGATTTGATACATCCCTGCCAATGTCGTTATCAATTTGTGTAAAATTACAGAACTCTATAATACGTGAGGCAAGACACGCTAATTATGTTTTTTTTGTAATAATTTATCCTATTTTTAAACTAGGATATTATATCATCATATCATTATCATATGTATATTATAGCTGGTTTTTATAAAAATAATGTTTTTTCAGGTGTCGTCCAGATGGCACTACCTTCGATTCAGATCAACCGAAATGATGCTGAAAACAAAAATCTTTTTAATAATAACCCAAAATTAATGGATCAAGAAGTTACTCAAAACCTTCGACGCAATTTCTGGGCTTGTACGTTTTTGACGTTCTAGAATGAGTTTATTGCGCTATCATATTAAACACGTAGTCAAATATGATATGAGCAAGAAAGTCTTGGTACCGGGATAAGTAATCCTGCGGGTGTTCCTATACCTAGATCTATATCATCATCTCTCTGTAATTTTTTAAAATTAAGTACTTATTTCAAAAACTTTTACCTTACATTAAAAAGTGCATAGATCAGTGTAACGAAAAGTAAATATTTTAAATAAGTACGTAGGTAGATACTTATCTTGGCTGACAGTAATACCTACAACCTCCACTCGGAGTGACGACTTCCGCGGTGCAGTGGGCGAGCAGGCAGCTAAGACGCAAGTGGTGCGGGTTCGATTCCAGCTACGAGGCAAATGTTTGCATTATCTGCAAATATTTGTTCCGGATCTGGGTGTTGTAGTACTATGGTACTTTTAGTTCCTGATACCCACGATACATGGAATCTAAGTGTCTATGTGACTGTTGGGACTATGTTAGGATATCTTAGGACTATGTGACTGTTGGGTGTTATGTTATGTATATTATTTATAACGAATTATAAGAGTAAACGAAATTATAAATTGCTACAAATCATTAAAATTAAGATATATTTTTGTTTCAGCTAATATTGCTCGCGGTTTTAGCCCCGCTTATGCCAAAAAAAATAAGCTCTGTGGTCGATGGCAAGACATATATCATCGTCCAAAAAATGAAAAGCGTGAGTAGTCATTGTAGAGTGGTAATAGTTTTTTCAGTGATGGGATCCCGGCTAAAAATATTTAGTAAGTTGGTATTTACTGTGTAGGCAAGTATCCACTTACACAGAGATGAGATGTGTATTCAATTTCATTAGTAAATACTTGAGAGTACTATAGAGTAGTTAAAAATGTTTAATCACTCAAATTGTACTCAAATAATTAAAATAAAATAGAAAATATTTGTTCCGGGTCTGCCTGTTATAGTACCATGGTGCTCGTAGTTCCTGATACCCACAACACAGGGAATCCTAGTGTGGGATCAAGACTACGTATGTGACTGTTGGGTGTTATGTTATGTTATATAATGTTATTAATTATAGATTATTTTGCTCGAATAACATGTTTGTTATTCGAGCAAAATAATCTATAATTAAGTTATTTGAAAAAACAAAATTACATACTGTTGTATGTAATTTTGTTTTTTCAAATAACTTAAAAAATGTCAAGTATTTCAAATTACCAAATCTATAGATAAACAGGACCTTTTAGCTATTATATGTGACGCCACACGGTATGTGTGGCATGCTTAAAGAACCTAATAGTTACGTAACAAAACTTTACATTTCGTTTTGCTAAATATCATTAAAATAACGATATATTTTTGTTTCAGTTTCTTTGATATGTGAAAAGATTACTGACGATGTACAGAGTTTTATACAAGAATACAGTAAACAAACAAGAAACAAACTGTCTGGTCTAGACGGGCAAGACCAAAAAACTCAGCGTCTAAAAACTGAAAAACGTGAGTAGCAATAGTAGAGTGGCAATAGTTTTCCCACTGGTGGGATCCAGGCCAAAAATATTTAATAATAATAATAATAATAAGAAGGAGAATAAGAAGATAATAATATAATAATATATAATATATAATAATTATAAGAAGGCCTACGATTCGGTGCCACATACATGGCTTGAGAGGGTCTTAGAGTTATATAAAGTAGATATAACTCTAAGATTCTTCTTAGGATCGTGTATGAGGCAGTGGACCACGGTCCTTCAACATCCAGGTAGCCGATGGGATCCCTCTGCTCCGCAAGACCTAATAAGGATTGAACGGGGTATATTCCAGGGTGATAGTCTGAGTCCTTTGTGGTTCTGCCTAGCACTGAATCCTCTGAGCACTCTACTGAAGGATTCAGGTCTAGGCTATCGACTTCGAAGAGAGGGTGAGATCATTTCTCACCTGCTGTACATGGACGATCTCAAACTTTTTGCACCGAAAAAACCAGAACTGGTAGCGATGTTAAATACCACACAGATATTTAGCAACGCTATCGGCATGGAGTTCGGTGTAGATAAGTGTGCGATCGTGCAGGTACAGCGAGGGAAAGTAGTAAATTCTACGAATTTACAGCTTTCGGAGACAATTTCCCTCAGATCTCTCTCCGAAGTCGAAACTTACAAATACCTTGGTATGTCAGAGTCGTTGGGCATGCTAGATGGGGACATAAAACAGTCGGTGAGGGAGCGTTTCTTTTGCCGCCTGACAAAAGTTCTTAATAGTCTTTTGTCGGGTGGTAACAAGGTCCGCGCCTTTAACGGCTGGGTTATGCCCCTACTCGTATACACCTTTGGCATACTAAGGTGGACTCAGACAGAATTAGATGCCCTGGATTGTAAGGTTCGTCAACTGTTAACAACCCACCGTATGCGACACCCGCGCTCGTCGGTTATGAGAATGTACATCCCGCGGAAGTGTGGAGGTCGGGGTTTTTTAAATGCCAAGACCCTCCACAACCGCGAGGTGTACAATCTTAGGGAGTACTTCCTCCACGTCGAGTGTGGGATGCACCACGATGTTGTTGCAGTTGATAAGAACTTTACCCCGCTTTCCTTAGCAAACAAGAACTGGCACAAACCACCCGTGCTGAGTACTCAGGACCGCAAGACTGTATGGGAGAGCAAGGAACTACATGGGCGGTTCTACAAGGCCCTCATGGGGACCGATGTGGATCTGCTCGCTTCGGTGAACTGGCTACGTTTCGGTGACCTATTTGGGGAAACCGAGGGTTTTGTCTGTGCAATTATGGATGAAGTTGTCAAGACGAACAACTACCGGAAGTACATCATGAAGGACGGGACGGTCGATATCTGTAGAGCATGTCACCGTCCCGGAGAGTCCCTCAGGCATGTACTTTCGGGTTGTTCGCATCTTGCTAACTCGGAGTATTTGCACAGACACAATCAAGTAGCCAGGATCATTCACCAGCAACTTGCTCTTCGATACGACCTTGTCGGACCTGAGGTGCCGTACTATAAGTACATGCCACAGCCGGTTCTTGAGAATGGCCGTGCCACGCTCTACTGGGACCGATCTATCATCACGGATAGGACTATTGTCGCCAATAAGCCTGATATCGTGCTGGTAGATCGGTCGGAACGCCGGGCGATACTTGTTGATGTCACTATCCCACATGATGCTAATCTTGTGAAGGCTGAGAAGGACAAGTTAAGCAAGTACCTTGACTTGGCCCACGAGATTACCGCCATGTGGGATGTAGATTCGACGATTATCGTCCCGATAGTTGTTTCTGTGAATGGACTGATAGCGAAGAGCCTCGACCAACACCTTGAGAGGCTCTCACTAAATGGTTGGATCAAGGGTCAGATTCAGAAGGCAGTACTCCTGGACTCGGCACGCATAGTCAGGAGGTTCCTCTCTCTGCAGCCCTAGCCTCCGACCGCTTGGGCCTTTGCTCCGCGGTCGGTGGTTTACCGTTTTGTAATATATTTTTTACTATACTGTTTTTTATATACTATTTGTTTTTATAGATAAGTAGTAGGTATTCCTTTATAGTAAAAAATGTATTTTATAACGAGTTTTTAAATAAATCAGTGTCATAATAATAAATGCTGGACATTTCACACAACACTATCTAGCCCCAAGCTAAGCAGAGCTTGTATTATGGGTACTAGATAACTGATATAGGTACTTAATACAATACATTATATAGATAGATATTTTTTATTATGCATAGAAAAATACCCAGAACACCCTGAACAAATATCTTCAGATCGTACAAATATTTGTTTCGAGGCGGGAATCGAACCCGCAACCTCCTGCGTTGCAGGCGAACCTTCGCCCGCCGCGCCACAGAGGTCGTCAATTTAGTAAGTTGTTATTAATTGTGTAGGTTAGTATATATATCCACCTACACACTCACTTCATCAATTTCATTATTAAATACTCCGAGTAGTTGAGATATTTAATCACTCAAATTGTACTTGAATTATTAATTGTACTCGAATAACAAACAATATATAAATTTATTTTTCAAATGACACAAATAATGTCCCGAATACCTGAATACAAGCGTTTCAAATTACCAAAACTATAGAGAAACATGACTTGTAGCTATTACATGTAACGTCACACGGTATGTATGGCATGCTAAAACAATCTAATTGTGACGTCACAAACCGTTACATTTCGTTTTGCTAAAAATCATTAAAGTTACGATATATTTTTGTTTCAGTTTTTGGGTTAGGGAGTATTTTATTTCATGGTGTGGGGTTTTTGGCTGAGGAATACTATAGATCAACAAGGACGAGATCTGGCCCAGTCGGGCAATACTCACATCAGCCTCTAAAAAAAGAAAGACGTGAGTAGCAATTCGTAGAGTGGCAATAGTTTTCCCACTGATGGGATCCCGGCCAAAAATGTTTAGTAAGTTAATATTCATTGTGTAGGCTAGTATGTAGTTGTGTAGGACAGTGATAAATGATAAAAATGAAATGATAGTTTTATTTGCTTGAATACAGGTACATTGGTTCGTAATCTATTATTTTGTTCACTGTACTCGACCAGATAGTCGTGCAAATGTTTAATTTTCTAATAATAATTTAAATAATTCTAATAAAGTGTAAATAATTTCATGCATTTAAATTAAACTGATACAAAAACACGGTAAATATAAATTATAAAATTTTAATGATTTTAAATCGATTACATAGGTTTGGGTGTGTGGCTCCCCCGTATGCGGATGTGAGAGCGGGTGTGCAGGTGCATTTATAAATATACATGAATGTGTCGATATATCAATATATTAAATATGGGTGGAAGTGTATGTGTGTGGGAGTGTGTGTGTGCATGTGCGTGACAAATTTATATGAATTTAGCAATAACGAACACTCTAAGAGTTGCATCGAGCTTCTAATTCAATGCAATAAAAACACACACACAGTGACAGTGAATTACTAATTTTTATAATATTAAAATCGAGAAAATGATAAGCCTCTAGGGTACTTCCAGTGATCTCACAACTCTAAAATTAGGCATTCTGCATTTTTGAGGTCCGTGGTCGTGGCTGTACTTTGTTACAAAAATTAAGGATAAAGTCTAAAATTGAGGAATTTCAACTTTTTACCCATAATATGAGGTAATTAAATTTGTAGGAAGATGTGGCCGAAATTCGAGAACGATTTCGAACAAAAATACGCAATAGAACCCTTCTTGCTCACCACTTGGCCGTTTTGTTGTGTATATAGTCATTATGGCTCCTACACATTATGCCGGCGGCACAGCCGGCGACTTTTTGCCGCGTGGGTATACCGATATACACCGCGGTTACACAGAATACCCGCCTGCTGGGCCGCTGGCATAGTGTGCCTTTAGATATCAACATGCTTATTATGTAAAAAAAAAATCACAATCATCAATGCACGATTGCATTCGCGCTCGTCTGCGTCACGGAAATGGACAAGCCGTAGTCCACTGGCGGAATTCATGACAGTGTCTCCACGACGGTTCCTTCACCAATTTAAGCATCATAAATCTACCTTTGCATAAAGTTAAGTTTTTTTTAAATACCATATATTATATATATTTTAAATACCTTCGATCGCACTGAATAATTTATTTGTATTATTTTATTTTCAGAATTGATACTTTTACAAAAGACTTTGAAGCGTGACGAAGGTACTTTCTGTCGTTTATCATCATCATCATCAACAGCTTTTAAACATCCATCACTGGACATAGGCCTCCCCCTTAGAATGCCACAACGAACGGTCTTGAGCTGCCTGAATCCACAGACTTTCTGCTACGTTTATAATGTTTTTAGTCCATCGAGTGGAGGGCCTTTCCTTTTTTATATTTAGGTACCTTTTGTTAATGTATCATTTTTAATTTCAGAAAATAAGTGCGTTGACGGGCCTACTAAATTCATGGATTGTAACCACTGTGTGTGCATGGGTGGACAACTCTACGTGTGCACTGCGAGAAGATGTGCACTTGGTAATGATATAGTGATAGCAATTCTGTACATCATTCTCTAAATTTAAATTGCATTCAAATTATCGTGGTCCCTTACATTTCAGTCCATTAGAGTCCGCGATAATTTTAGTGCACTTTAAATTTAGAAAATACTCTTCTCTTGTGACAGAACACTGAATAGTGCAATAGATTTTTCCCATTAATTCAATAATGTTTTGTTACGAAGGCGGCCAAGACTGGTCACCTATAGAATAATTATTGTTTGTTTTACTGTTTATCTTTAAGAAAACAAGGAGCGCAACCAGGTCAAATCTTTGCAAAAACGTAAGTATACACTTGTCTTACGAAACTAATGTAACTTATTTTTCTCACTAGCCCTTTGGCTCGCACCCTGGCAGCGCTGCCCAAGCGCCCGGCGCGTAAGTTGAACTTCAATTGGCCAGCCTTAGCTGACCCGCGCGGCGCACTGACGTTGATATAATATAGAGCTCTAATCCGCGAGTCAAAGTCGCGGCTTGACCGGCTAGTTCCAGCCAAACTCAAGATACAATACATATTTACTAACAAATCATCAAAGAATAATTTGATTTTATAGAGACCGAATGCGTTGAAGGCGAACAGATCAGGAGTTTCGATGGGTGCAACCGATGCTACTGTGGTGCTGGGCATGTTCTCTGTACTAAGAAGAAATGCCTACCAGAGGGAGGTAGGTATATAATGATCATCATTAGCAGAAAAGGGCATAGCTCTCCCCATTGGCTTTCCGTAACCATTCATCAGCAGCCTTTAGACATCCACTGCTGGACATAGCCTCCTTCATGATATAGGTACAATGAGGGGAATCGCCCCGCAACCTTTACAGTTTCATAAATCCGGTCACAATGTAAGACGGGGGCTTCCAACGCGTTCCGGTTTATCTTCGACACTCCAGAACCTTTATACCACAGCAGTAGTTGGTTCTGGAGCTATGGGAGGTACTACTACATTTAAATCATGCATTATCATCAGCCCAGTGGTAGTAAAGGTTATACTGAAGTTAACAAATGCGAAGAGTCCATAATCCATCACGCAAGGTCCAGTAAGGAAGGAGCATGAACGAGTTGTGACTAAAAAATTGTTTTCTTGCCATCTATCTATCCAAGTAATTTCACAATTGTCCACGTAAAACACGAGCACAAAGCAGCATTTATATGCACATACAACAAACTGTGCAGAAATCTTTAAAAACAGTGCAGGAATCTTGTTTGAAAATCCATTACTACCCAATCACTTTTGCCTACTCTTTCTTAAAAGTATATTTAATTATATAGAATCGTCATGTGTTTTCGTCAGCCCGATCTAGGATTCGGACATATTTTGCAGCGCCATCTAGTTATGGGAAATTCACTTCCTAACACAAAGAAGTTTTTGAATAGATAGACGGTAGGTACTGGCCGAAAATAAACACAAAAAAATAGCCGACCGCTATCCACGAACGAAACAAATTGGAGCGGATCAAGTGAATGCGACTGAATATTGCATTGTAAAGTTTGTAATAATTCAGATTTTGTAAAAATGTATTCTTGTAGTTGAAAGAAATGCTGATTGTGAACCTCGCTGAGAGTGACTTCTGGTTGCACTCGTGTTGTAGAGCTTTCGCTAGCGTTCGGGCTCCAAACTAACACCCGGTGCAATAAGAAGTCACTTTGCACTCGGTGCACCAATCTAATATTATTTCTCCCAGGCCATAAGGTTCCCACAAGAGAATGTACTCCAGGAGAAAAACTACCGTCTCCAGATAACTGCAATACTTGCAAATGCAACATTGATGGGGAGGTTGTTTGTACTGTGATGGGTTGTGGACCAGGTAAGTTGGATTCACACTGAAATAATACAAACTAAGGAGTAATAACTCAATGTTGTGGGTCTGAGTGTTTGGGTACCATGTTACTCTTTGTTTCATACACCCACGGCCACGACACAGAGAATCCTGGAATAGTGTAGGATCAGAACTATGTACGTGTCTGTTGGTTGTTATGTTATGTTATTTCATAACTGATTCATCAAAAAACTCATTTGATTAATTAAGATAGATATAATTATAAGACAAGATATTATATATTAATTATTATCTATTTTAAATACATCGACACTCAATAGATAATTATAATATTGCTAGGTTTCTTCAATTTGTGATTGGAGAGTATGTGTAGACCTGTAAACCCGCGTGCGTGTATGTGTGCTAACTGTTTTGCACATGCCCGCTAATGCTCCTAGTCTACTTCAGTTGCTTGAGTTCAGTTCAGTTCAGTTCAGTTTCGGTAAGCTTTCTGAATCGGTAATTTACTATCTACGAGAACTTATAAAACGCTATTTTTCATTATTAAATTTATATTTTGATTATTAGAAAATCAAAAAATAAAGTTGTAGATTGTTACATATTATAACTTACTATAAAAAGGCCAATAATAGATCTTCCTAAGGTAAATTACAATTAAAATAGGTACTTTACAACCCTCTAGCTTAGGTATACGTGAGTGAATGTGTAATTATGTGAGTGAGTGTGTGGGTGTGTGGGTAGGTGTGTGGGTGTGTGAGTACCCACTCACACACCCACACACCTACTCACACAAAATGAGGTGTGTAAATGAGGGAGGGCTTTCAAATAAAACGAGTCCTGTCACTGTTTGACATTATACAATAGTAAAGGATGGCAATATTTTAAGCATTGCTTAACTTTTGACAGATTTATAAATAAGTTAATAAATAATTATATTTTTCAGTACTTTTGAAAAACATCAAAAATCAAGGCTGCATCCCAGATACATGGTACAGCATGACCGGTAGTAACAGTATATGCAAGGAATGCTACTGTATCAATGGGAAGATGTTTTTCTGCTACGTAAAACTATGTGTTTCCGGGAACAAAGCCCCTGCGCGTAAGTATCCCGACAATTAGACTGACTTTAAAAATAAGAGGTTAGGTATAACGCGGATAGCATATTATTTTAGCTTACCCTGACCCCTGACTGAAACAAAATTGACACCTTGTTTTATTTCACACCTTGTGTTCTGGGTATTTTTCTATATATAATAAAAAATATCTATCTATGTAATGTTGTTGTATTAAGTATATCAGTTATCTAGTACCCATAACACAAGCTCTGCTTAGCTTGGGGCTAGATAATGTTGTGTGATATGTCCAGCATTTATTACTATTATTATTACTATTACTATTACTATTAGAACTATTATAAAGAACTATTCCAAGACCTTCAAAAAAGTTTGTTATGCAGCAAAATCATTGCATTTGAGAAATAAAATAGAAAAATCAACAAATAAAATTAAGACAACTTGGAAATTAATAAATAATGAAACAGGTAAAGCTAAACCTCGTAGTAAACAAATTAATTTAAACGTAAACAATACAATATTATCAAATAATATTGAGGTCGCAAATGCCTTTGATAGTTTTTTCTCTAGTATACCTAATATTGTGACTCAATCTTTAAAATCAACTGCCTCTGGAGCATCTACTTTATTGGAATTAAGTGTTGATAAGTGTGAGGTCGCGTTTAGTTTCAGATACGTTAATGCCATTGATATTGTTAAGACATTTAAGTCACTTAATATTAAAAATACTGAAGACCTTTGGGGAATATCTACAAAGGTGTTAGGTGTTATAATTATTGATATTGCGCCGTGTATGGCCTATATTTTCAATGGATGTGTTGACGAGGGAGTCTTTCCTGATCTTATGAAACATAGTAAATTAATTCCTTTGTTCAAGTCTGGTAATGAAAAAGATCCAGGTAATTATAGGCCAATTTCTATATTGCCTGCGTTAAGTAAAATCTTTGAGAAACTTATTCTTACTCAGTTATTGTCACACTTCAACCTCCACGGACTTCTCATCAATTTGGATTTACTAAGGGTCGTTCGACAGCCGATGCTGGTGCCATGCTCTTAGAACACATATTTGAAGCATGGGAGAACTCGCAGGACGCGATCGGAGTTTTCTGCGACCTGTCCAAAGCTTTTGACTGCGTGAGGCATGATACTTTAATTTCCAAGTTAAAACATTATGGCATACAAAATCAGGCAATTAATCTTGTAAATTCTTACTTATCCAATAGAGTCCAAAAAGTTGATGTTGGTGGTGAAAGGTCTTCAGGATCGACTATTGTCATGGGGGTGCCACAGGGTTCAATACTAGGCCCATTTTTATTCCTAGTTTACATTGACGATCTCCCTTTTTTTGTGAAAGACATATGTGACATAGTTCTGTTTGCTGACGATACTTCTTTGATTTTCAAAGTTGATAGATCTAAATCTAATTACGATGATGTAAATGATTCACTATCGCGTGTTCTTGAGTGGTTCACAGTTAATAATCTTTTGCTTAATGCTAAAAAAAACGAAATGCATCAAATTCACATTGCCAAATGTAAAACATTATCCAACTAATATTAAAATAAATGGGGAGACACTTGATCTTGTCAAGTCTACCATTTTCTTAGGGCTTAATATTGATGCAGGGTTGCAGTGGGCACCACAAATTGTGGCTCTTGCTGGTAGACTTAGTTCCGCTGCATATGCAGTTCGTATAATAAGGCAGCTTACTGATGAAGCTACAGCTAGGCTTGTTTATTTTAGCTACTTCCATAGTGTTATGTCATATGGTATCATACTGTGGGGTAAAGCAGCAAATATCCAAGCTATTTTTGTCTTGCAAAAACGGGCAATACGTGCCATTTATAAAATGAAGTCGCGTGACTCCTTGAGAGAGCGTTTCAAAGAAATCAATATTCTTACAGTAATATCGCAATATATCTATGAAATATTACATACACATAAACACTTGGATAGTTTTATGATAAAAAGTGACGTGCATGGTATTAACACGAGAAATAAACACAAACTAAATATACCAAAATTTCGATTAAAGAAAGTAAGTGGGTCTTTTATGGGGAATTCTGTACGGTTCTATAATAAACTTCCAGAAGGTGCATTTAAACTTCCTATTCGAAGATTTAAATCCTACATAAAGATGAATCTAATTAAGAAAGCGTATTACACTCTTGATGACTATATTAATGATAAAGCCGCGTGGCCTGATGTCGCTCTGCCCCTCGACTGCTAAAATGGAAATTTGCAATATCTGTACTTACCTATTTACATGTTTGTATTAGATTATTATTTATAAGTATAACAAGCGTAGCGTGTGCTGTCTTGCATATTTTTGCTGATGTTTATTTACTTTTGACTACCTTCCTAAGGTTTTTAAGTTCTCATTTACTATGTATCAGCAACTCCTTGCTCCGAGGCACCACACAGGCGCTTCTCACCTAGTGGTAAGACGGACCATTTATGTAAGCCAAGCCGAGTTTGTTGCCTGATTCTTCTAGGCTTGGTCGCGTTGGAACAGGAGTAATTTAATTTTATATAAGACGATTCAAAATGATCCTTGTGATTTCAATGAATAAAGTTCTTTTTGACTTTGACTTTGACTTTGATTACTATTTCAGGTAAAATGCTGAAATTGTCATACCCGGGAACTTTACCAGGTATGTAACCATTAAAATTCAAATTTTTTTATCTTAAAAAAAATTATGCGAAGATCTCTGACAATGAAATACTAGTATATCACATATACCTAGTTCTCAGGCATATATGAAAGAGTTGCCTACGTATATATCCTTGGCCTTAGGATGTATAGTATACCTAGGCTACTTTTTTAAGTAACGAAGTGAGTTCCCCGATCCAACTAGGACGAATCGTCGGGTATTTAAATTTATAAATATACCTAATGTGCGTGTCCTGCTGTTGTGTGTTCGACCTGAGAATAGACCCCTCTGTCTCCTGGACTTAATTAATAATAAGCCCAGGATATTAAGCAATAAGGCTCTAAGCTTACGCAAACTAAAACAATGTACACATACATGCACTACTTCAAACATAGCCAAACGGACTTCGTGGAATACAATATGTGTACCTATTTTTATTAAAATCATAATTTTGTTTTCGCAGATAAATGTCAAAAGCATGATTACATTCAAGACAAATGTAATAAATGCTTCTGCCGCGGTAATGGAAGGTGGTTTTGCAAGAACAGACAGATGAACAAATCATGCCGTGATAAAAATCCAGAAACAGTGAAAAAGCCAGGGAAAAAGATAAATTCTAAGATTACAACTCGTTATCCTCGGCTACCTCCAACCAAAGCAATTTTAGATACTGAGACAGGCAGACCTGATCAGAATTATAATAAATCTATAGAAATTCAACACGATAACCTTGAACTTTCGGAGGATTTGTCAAATGCTCCCGATGAAGATGGTGAACTTAATCCACCTAAACACCAAGATAGCTTCGGAGAACCACAATCGCCAGGAGGTCCAGGGGAACCTAATGAGGCGGAAACACCAGGTGGAAATGGACCTGAATCATCTGATGAATTTCGCAATCCAGAGAGTATAGTACCTATTCCTGAAATCAACATCCAAGAAAAAAGTGGAGATGATCATAAAGACGATATAGATACGAACGTTGATAGAGGCCCGTTTTGCGATACTGGAGAATTCTTCACGCTAGGAAATGATAAAAACTGCCAAGGCTGTTTTTGCACATCGACCAATGAATGGAAGTGTTGGAGCATCAAGGATGCGTGTAGAAGTATGTTATTTCTTTGTTATGAACCTGTCTATTAACGGCTGCAGCAAATAGTAACATCTCTGCGAAAATCCTTGAAAACTTTATGAGCTGGACTTTGCATAGGCTTCTTCTACTTCTATCGTGCTACTGGTTCTTTCTTGGACCATCCTGTGGTATGGTGAGCCAAAATGTGTCTGCCTTGCATCGAGGCAGAAGGCAGATGTCACATGTCTTCTAATTTTTGGTTTTAGGAATCGCTCGGTTTTCTCATCATTTTTTTTCATCACAGTTGAGAGCACGTGTGTCTAGGGTAAAACTTATAGATGCACGCACCGGGATTCAAACCTGAGAGCTTTTTCTTATGCCCATTATTGCTTTTATCTCAAAAATGTTTCAAGTCAGCTCATAATAGAGTTGTAAGTACGGGTAAGGAAGTAAAAGTGTCTTTGTCTATACAGACAGACCCTCATTAACTAAGTCAATTTGTTTTATTTTTTTGATTTTAATATTATTATGTGCGAGTTGCTAATTTACCTAAGCTTTTACTGTTTTTCAGACCACCGTGAGTTAATAGTTTTTTACATGCTTAATAAGAGCGTTATTTTATAGCTGTTCTTATCTTACTGTGGTATTATCAAAGTTTTATCAATTCGATGGCAAGAACTGTTCACTCTGGACTAGCCGTGCAGAGAATTGTAAAAGTGTAACCTTCAAATACTTACTAAAATGTTTTTTCAAGAATGAGTAATAAGCTTCCAAGCTTAATCAATCAATGGGTATTCCACGCTGGTGCGATTTCTTATGCGCTTTCAATTTTATTTTCTTTCTGCGTAGTTTGCACGCTTATAATATTTGTTTATTTTATTTTATTCGGAAAACAAACAGTATGTATATCTATATATATATAATATCACACTGTTGGATGTAGCGTGCAGCATGCGGCATTTCACATACGTCATAGCGCAAGAGAAACCGCACCAAGTGAAGCATTCATATAATTTTTGCATACCTACTTACTTGAGTTTCGTAGAGTAATTCAACTTTGGGGTTTTTTTCCGCTGTTTCGAAAAGAGACGTCGTTCATAGATAGATTTTATTTCTATTTCTGGTGTTTTTTATAGTGTAAATAATTTTTTTATGTTATCAAATCAAATCAAATCAAATCAAAATCAAATCAATCATTTATTTGCAAGAATACTTATTTTAAAATGCCAGGTCTTATAACTAATTAAGTCACTGTATTCAGCCTGCACGCAGGCGTGCAAAATTGTTTTATTAAATTGTTATATTATTTATATTTATTATTATTTATTATTTAAATATAAATGTATTGCGTGTCTTTTCAAATGGGTGGAAATTATCCACCAACATCCTAGTAAAACTGTCAACGTTTTACTAGAACATGACTTGACTGAGACTTTATACGACGACCCAATTTTAGAAAAATAATTTACCTACAAGGACCCTCTTAAGTAAACAAAGTTACCTTTTTAGCTACAACTAAGTGCAACCCAGGAAAGATGCAGAAGAACTCCATGGCTCCTTGTAGCGTTTGCTACTGCGGAGTTGACAGGAAGTACTATTGCGCAACCGATGAATCTTGCTCATACTCTATCGAACGTAAGTGCAGTCTAGGAATTTATTATAAAGTGTAGTTATTTAGCACAAGCCCCATTGTGTCATATCGCATACGTGATACTATACTAGCCCGTGGCGTGTTTGGCCTTAGAATGGCCCGTAGTGTGTCTGGCCTAAGAATAGACCCCTCCTTCTCCTATGGATAAAGTAAAAGCCTTACTAAGGGATTTCACCAGGGGCTGGCAGGGGCATCCACGTTATAGCACCAAACTCGATCACCAATCGGCCTGCCAAGTGATTATGCCAATACCTATACGGCAAATGCCCTCATTGTACGATTCAATGGGGAAGGCCTCGTCAGCAGTGGCCGTAAACAGGCTGGTGATGATGATGGCTATGCTAAAAAGGATACACTTTAGGCTCATATTTGACTTGCTATAAATACACTCAATTATTGACAAAATAGGTCTATATATAGGGCTATATTTAGAGCCCTCATTCGTATTTAGGACCCGAGTTTCTAACACTATACTTGCTGGGCCCATAACCTGTTTTCACCATAATTTATTTTTTAGCCAGCAAATGCGAAGCTATTGCCTGTTTGGACCACTGCGCAACACAAAATGCAAACTTTGGTGTCTGCCATCAGGATAAATGTGTTTGTGTACAATAATAATGTAGACAAATAATAAACAATAATAGTCATTACTAATAATAAGTTTGTAGTCACATTATGTTACAGTTCATGAAACCAAAACAATAGATTCTAAATAAAAGTATTATTAATTGTTAATAACTAATTAATAATACTTTTATTAGAATTTACTTAATTTGTCTGTAACTGTATTTAAATAATATTGTTTGGTATTATGGTTGGTTACCTTTTGACTTTATCGGCTGGACGCCGACCAATGAGATTGGCGGTCGCCTCAGCCAATAAGGCATTAGCAAAGAGTAGTGGTAGAGTGGGGAAGAGGAAGTCAAGGTTAGGGAAGAAATGTAAAGAGTCAGGCAGTCTGCACTAGAGCGTCGAAGTGTAAGCATAAAATGTTGTAAAGAAATTGATTAAAGAAAGTGTTATAAGCCATTGCTGTGTTTTATATTGCATTCACATCGTTCCTGAGTTTGTATAGTTAGAGCTTGTCCAGATGAGGCGATTTACGTGCGATTCGAGTCGGGTTATTCCCGCTCGTCCCCACGTCTCGTCCCCACTGGGGACGAGCGGAAAGTTTTTTTCCCGCTCGTCCGCGAAGGGGCGAGCGGGAAGGTTTTAGTAGCGATCGTCCCCACTACGATATTAAGAGGGCTATTTTATAATTAAACCACAATAAATACCTAGAATAACCTACAATTAACTGTTTATTTATTTTATTTTATTTATTTTATTTATTTTATTTATTTTATTTATTTTATTTATTTTATTTATTTTATTTATTTTATTTATTTTATTTATTTTATTTATTTTATTTATTTTATTTATTTTATTTATTTTATTTATTTTATTTATTTTATTTATTTTATTTATTTTATTTATTTTATTTATTTTATTTATTTTATTTATTTTATTTATTTTATTTATTTTATTTATTTTATTTATTTTATTTATTTTATTTATTTTATTTATTTTATTTATTTTATTTATTTTATTTATTTTATTTATTTTATTTATTTTATTTATTTTATTTATTTTATTTATTTTATTTATTTTATTTATTTTATTTATTTTATTTATTTTATTTATTTTATTTATTTTATTTATTTTATTTTATTTATTTTATTTATTTTATTTATTTTATTTATTTTATTTATTTTATTTATTTTATTTATTTTATTTATTTTATTTATTTTATTTATTTTATTTATTTTATTTATTTTATTTATTTTATTTATTTTATTTATTTTATTTATTTTATTTATTTTATTTATTTTATTTATTTTATTTATTTTATTTATTTTATTTATTTTATTTATTTTATTTATTTTATTTATTTTATTTATTATATTTATTTTATTTATTTTATTTTATTTATTTATTTTATTTATTTTATTTTATTTATTTTATTCGTGCGATTGTGAAATATAAGAGCTTCATACATTCCGTGCACATGCAGTCGTGTTTAGCCGCTCGCGCGAGCGCAAAACGCGCATCAATCGCGCGCAAATCGCCTCATCTGGACAAGCTCTTTGTGTCACCATACAAGGTTGTTTTATTTTCAAGCCAAATTGTGAATTCAGGGAATCATGCGTCTTTGGCGGGAAAAATGCGGTGATCATCATCATCAACCTGTAGACAGCCACTGCTGGACATAGGTCTCCTCCCATAGAATGCCACAACGAATGCTTTGAGACACCTCAATCCACAGACTTCCTGCGACATTTAAAATGCCATCGCTTCATCGGCAGGGGGGGCCTTACACTGCATTGTTTGATTCGTGGTCACCCCCCCGAGAACCTTTATTTCCTAACGGTTGGTAGTTTTGTGAGCTTTATAATTCGTGGTCACCCCTCGAGAACCTTTAATCCCTAACGGTTGTCAGTTCTCTGAGCTTTATGGCCTGCCCATTGCCACTAACTTGCTTATTCTATGTCGAGAGCTATGTCAGTGATCTTGGTTTTTCTAATACGTATCCCCTCAATTCGGATTCTATCACGTAATTAAACTCTGAACATAGCTCTCTCTGCGCAACTTTGAGTTTGTGTATGAGGCTAATTAAATAGCAATCACGTCTCAGTGCCATGAGTCATAACTGGCAACAAACACTGATATAACAGTCATGTCAGGACGCTCTACAGTAGAAAAAGGCCGGTTCTTACCCAGCGTCCACCTCCAAGACGTAATTCCCCAAACTCTGCCAATCGTTCGATTCGCCACCCTCTTTATCAATTTTGGACCTTCTAAGTTGAATCGTAGAAACTCAGGTACTTATAAATGTGCCGTAGTGAGTCCAGCCTAAGAATAGATCCCTCCGTCTCCTCCCGTGGATGTCGTAAAAGCTGACTTAGGGATTACACCAGGGGATGGGCTGCAGCATCGACATGAGTACTCAAGATAAATACTGCGATCACCAATCCGCCTACCCAGCGTGGTGATTATGGTAATGCTTTCTATTGTATGTTATTGGGGAGGCCTCGTCCAGCAGTGGACATCTAAAGGCTGCTGATTATGATGATGAGTTGAATTTTGTGTTATAGACATAGTAAATTAAATAAATAAAAATAAATAAATGCTGGACATTTCACACAACATAATCTAGACCAAAGCTAAGCAGAGCTTGTGTTATGGGTACTAGATAACTGATATACTTAATACAATACATTGCATAGACAGATATTTATAATTATACAAAGAAAAATACCCAGAACACCCTGAACAAATATCTGCAGGTGGTACAAATATTTGTTCCGAAGCTGGAATCGAACCCGCAACCTCCTGAGTCGCAGGCGAACCTTCGCCCGCCGCGCCACAGAAGTCGTCACTCAAGCAGACAGCGCATCCTAAGTGCAGGGCAGCACAGAGTGAGACGGTCGGACGAACGATCTGAACGATCTTAAAAGGTTTCTTTGTTGGGTGGATAACCTAAAAAAAACCATGGTATATTATTTACTTGTTATGCTACTTCTCTTTCAAAAAAGAACTCCACCACTTCGTAACGACTGCAGTGATCAAATACCTGAAGCCACCTATCGAATGAAATAATTATACTAATACAATATGTTGTTTTGTACACTTTCCATGCTTGAAGAGCGCGTGATATAATGTATAACTAATCATCTAAAAACAAAATCAAAATCCTACAGATAACTATAACCGATTTTTTTATGAAAACAATCTTAGGTCACACAAGAATAAACCCCGAGTAAAATTTGAGAATAGACCCCAAAGAACGTAGAAGACAAAGAACGCTGCGGCGACCACGCCACGCGGCTCGTGCCACAGGGGTTGATTTTGTGCGGTGAATTAACACGGGTGGATATTTTTAAATGGCAAATTTTTTAATAACTATGTAATTTTTCAGCTATTTTTTTTTTGACTGATTTGTAATCGGTTTCAGCAGTATAGTAACCTCCGTAAATATGGCAAGTGTACAAAACAACAGGTTGTATACTATTAGAATCAGCCGTGGTAGTCTCCGCCTAAGAATAAGACTCCTCCAACTCCTCCTGTGGATATCGTAAAAGGCGACTAAAGGATTACGCCAGCGGATGAACAGCAGCATCCACATGATACTTAACACCAAACTGCGATCACCAATCCGCCTGCCAAGCGTGGTGATTATGGCTAATGCCCCCATGTCCCGGTATGCATGCTTTGGGGCCTCATTTAGCAGTGGATGCCTATCGGCTGATGGAGATAGGTACGAGAAGTCTGTTGGAAATATTTTCCCAAAAACCGGTCAAGGGTACTTTACCGTTACCAAAACAGGAATAGCCTATATTTTTATTTGTATTGTCACGGGTATTTATCTCGTGTTACCTTACCCGTGACAATATAAATAAATATGTGTTCTAATCGCGAGAGTTTAACAAATAGGAAAAGACTAGTTTTGAATTATTATCTGTTTGTCAAAAACCTGCAGCATGTTTTGAAACTTCTGAGCTGGAACGTATATGGCGAATACATCGCTCACCTTCAATTTGCTATTATAGTCATCATGGTAGAATCGCTGAAAGACTTGCACACAATGCTCAGAGACCTCAATCAATATCAACTCCAAATAGATGGGGATTAAAGTTATCATGGGCAAGACGAACATCGTGCCAATTGCCCGTGTTGCACCCAAGCCTATTATCGAAGTTGTTGACAACTATGTCTATTTGGGTCAGGCGATTCAACTAGGAATGCCCAACTTTGACAAAGAGGTCAGTCGACGAATCCATCTCGGATGAGCAGCGTTTATTTATTTATTTATTTATTCATAAAAGGCACGCCAACAGCATAAATATTAACACTTTCACAAAACATGACTTAGATAGTTTTAGTCTGATACATATACCAATTATAGGCGTACACAACATTGACATTTAATCTTACGAATTAAAAGGCTGAGATAATTTTTAACTATAGGTACTTACTTACCTACATAGTATTAATTATTTAACTTAATAAACATAAAATATTTGGTAACAAAACAGATAAGTAGCTTCTACCTATACCTACATAAAAATAAAATAAACTTATTGAATATAATTCAACATTTTATAATTAAAAACTAATCTAAAACATGAAAGAATACTGACTAAGTATATAAATTGCATTCAGTATCGTTTTGTTGTTGACGAAAGTGTTCCAGCACTTTCTTTTTAAAAATTTTGCCATTATCACTGAAAATATCTATGTTATCAATTTGTTGTTTGAAATGGTTGTACCGGCTACAAAGTCGCACAACTGGAGCATGCAGTCCAGTGTTGGTGCGGCAAAAAGGTGTGTGAAGAATTCTGGTTATAGGTTGTCTTGGAATTTTGGTCGGAACGGCTAAGCTAATACATTCTAAAGTTTCACTACGGTCAATATTACCATTTATTATTTTATGGAGGAATGACAGTTCTAATAAATGTCTTCGACAATACAGGGAATCTATCTTAAAATATTGCAGTCTAGTAGGTTATGGACATCTATGTGATATACCAGAGGAAATAAATGCAAGATGTCTAGTAAATGAGCGCTGAATACTTTCAATTCGCTGCGTGTGTACACTATGTGTAGGATTCCATACAATGGAAAAACAGCGTTTGAAAAACTACGCCATATCTTGTCGTCACAGATACCGCAGAACCTCAAGACGAAAATATTTTTTCACACCACCTGCTCGACAATGTCCAATTACATATCATGCAACCTCAACGTAAAGTACAGCATTGTCTCTCTAGGGATATAAAGTTGTATGAAACTCCCTAGGGAACAAAGTGATTTGAATTTGGAACGGGTAATTCATGTGGAGACTCGTGGAAAACTCTGAGTAAAAAAATGCCCATATGGCATTGTAAAGAGGTTTGTTCGAAAATCGAACTGGCCACCATAAGCAGAACTCATAAAAAAAAGAAAAAGGTGCGTTTGCAACTTAGGACTAAAGCACGTTTACAAAGACACGCTGCGCGCGTGTTTGGTGCTGTGATTTTCAGTAAATTGTATTGCAATATTCATGTTGATCAAAAATAACAAACGATAGTGATTCTACTACTGCTTTAGAGATTATTGATAATCTACAACCGCAAAAATCAAAACAAGCCCTGGCTTTTTATTGTCTCGCAGAAGGTGTGAAAAGTAGAGTATGCTCCTCTGGAATAAAGCCTGTCTTCGTCTTGAGCAGCTTGAACCCCTCGCTTCACTCAGGACTCTATAATAACTCCCTCGCTACACTCGGGAGTTAACTTTAGAGTCCCTCGTTACGCTCAGGGTTCAATATACCGCCCGCGACATAAGACACTGCTTTATTCCCTAAGTGCATAATCTACTATTTTTAAATTTTTATTTCTGTTTTAGCTTTGGAAAGTCAGTGCGTGCTGCCAAGGTTATTGTAAAGTTTCTGTACATACATAATATTTCCTAGCATATTTTTTTACTATGCATATTTATAGTGTAACTATTAGTTAATAATATATAACCAATAAATAACTCGAATAGAGCAAAGACAAATGTTGTCAGATAGGTACTTATCGTGGATTGTCTCGCCTGTGGTGCGAAATTCAAATTTTATTGTGTTTTTTGCTCGTCATCACTTATTGAGATAGCGAAAATAGGTTTTGCGAAAACTAGGAGAGCCAACACACATGTTTTAATAAATATCATTAGTTAAGCTACGGATATCCCTCCACACTAAAACACTGTAAAAATCATTGAACAATATTCGTAGCTAAACTAATTATCTTTTAGAGATATTATCAACTAAAACATGTGTGTTAGGTCTCCTAGTTTTCGCAAAATCAGTTTTCGATATCACAAGAAGTAAAACAAATTTGAATTTCGCGCTAATTGCGTGACGATCCACCTTCAGGGTTAATTATAATTACCCTAGACCACAAAATAATATAAAATATACTTTTATTTGATTTTTAATTATACCTACCTAACCTAACCTATAGGTAAACCTAGATGGTTAATTTGTGACGTTAGGTAGCTACCTGAAGTGCAGTGAATGTTTTAATTACTTTTTAATTAACTATTATATAAAATTAGCTTCGCAATAATGTACTACTTGAAATTATTTAATAAGTTTGCATAAAAACTCTTAAAAAATTACTTTTCTTCTAGTTAAAATGCGGCAGATTGTGCTAGGAGTCATTTTGGTAAGATTTTTACACTAATTAGTAAAATTTTGACTCCTTCACAAATTTTGATAATATTGGGTCTTTTCCTATGAAATTGCCGTTCTTCAGTACTGGTAATTTCAAATAGAAAAACTTTGGAATGGCTTTGTATTCTAAATTCAAATTAATTTTGTTTTGAAAACTTGACATTCTTTTTACAAACTCAGTCTTTTGTTTATTGATTAGCGTTGTATTTTCATTACATTTGAACATTTTTCGTCATTATGGATACTTTAAAAATCCGTGTAATTATGGAATATGAGTTCCGTCGTGGCACCAACGCGACACAAACGACACGTAACATCAAAAACGTTTACGGAGAGAACTGTACAAACGAACGCACAACCCGTTATTGGTTTTAACCAACCACGGTTTTTTCAACCTATTATATGGCCTTCCTCTGAACGAATTCAAGCAGGGAGATAAAAATATTCCTTGAATGTCATCCATTTTACCACACTAAAGAGTACATGGGGTGTTCATTTTCCGATTTGCATGCGCAATAGGTAGCAGAGAAGTAGGTATGTAGTCAACGAAAAAATATTTTGTAGGTATTTTTATGTTGTATTTTTTATATCATATTGTTGTGTTGTGTTTTTCATTTTTAATTCTATATCTTGAATTGTGTGATTGTTTACATAAGTAAGAGGTATTTATATATATTTGACATGCCAATGTTATGTAATACCTATAAGTAACGAAATGTAGTTAATAAATGAATGAATGAAGTGAGAAAAAATAACGGTTCTGTCTTTTTGTCTCCATTTAGATATGGTGTTTATGCGCAGCAGAAGCTGTTTTTGATGATGATGGTATCAAATATTCAAACGTCGATGGTAAAGTAGATTATATATATATATATATATATATATATATATATATATATATATATTATTATACAGTTATATAAGAAGGCATTCCATTAAGAATTCCGAAATAAACAAATCTGTAGAAGAACATAGATCACCGACATAGCTCTCAGCAAGTTCAAGGGACAAGTGAAGTGGCAATGGGCAAGCCACATAGCTTGAAGAACCAACAACCGCTGGGGAATTTTCTCGAGTGGTGACCGCGAGCGAAAACGCAGTCTAAACCCCCACTCGATGAACCGACTATTGTCATGGCATTCTATGGGAGAAGCCTACGTCCAGCATAAGACTGCCACAGGCTGATGATGTAGATATTTAATAAACCACTGATGCTAATTCATCAACATAATAAACCGGTAGAAGACCACTGTTGGACGAGGTCTCCCGCATATAACGCAATGAGGGCATTTGCCAATAATCACCACGCTTGGCAAGCGAATTGATGATTGCAGTGTTGACGTTGGGTCCTCAGATAGATGCGGCTGCCCAACCCCTGATGACCCCTTAGTCGACTTTTACGACATCCCCGGGAGGATACTGAGAGGTCTACTCTTAGGTCGGACACAACATGAGCACTGATGCATTATATTTTTAACGGACTTCATAAAAAAGGAGGAGATTCTCAATTCGGTTGTATATTTTTTTAAATGTTTGTTACCTCATAATTTCCGTCGTTTATAAACCGATTTGGAAAATTATTTTTTTATTTAAATAGATATACTTCCAGATTGGTTCCATTTTTTTCAGAATCCAGTACTGATGATGGAATCCATGAGGAATTAAGAGAATTCCTCCAATATTGTAGGCATACATATAGCGATTTTGATATTTTCAGCAACAAATCAATCATTTGCATTCAGAAAGTACCCTTTCACCATTATGGTTTTGTCATTTTTTT
Organism: Epirrita christyi; assembly: GCA_951392215.1. NCBI lineage: Eukaryota > Metazoa > Arthropoda > Insecta > Lepidoptera > Geometridae > Epirrita > Epirrita christyi. The sequence goes on from OX595848.1 coordinate 10,955,134, forward strand.
TTTCATCCAGATATTTAGTCGAATACATTGGTCGGTTTTTTAAATGAAAATTTATGTTATTTATAATGACCGGTAATTATTAGTTATCAATAATTATTATCTACTCTGATCGCAAAATAATATTTTTTTTACAGGAATCTACTCGGATACTCACTCGCCTCTCTCTCTTCATAGAAACACAGTTAATTACACCAAAACTAAGAATTTGAAAAACCAAAATTATAATGCCCATACGTGGAATACAAGTTCGGACAGAAAATTATCATGGATTTTTATTATTGAGAAAAGTATGCATTTTTCTTTTAAGACTGTGATTCGCTGAGGGGATGACACGCTTTCACAATATCATAATATACATAGGTACATTACAAAAGCAGTGAAAGTTATTTCAAAGAAAAAAATGGTGGCCCCCAATCACAGTAGGAAATGGCAATGGAGAACGCAATAATGGGGATCATTTTGGCAGCCTTAGCGCAGTCCCAATCTTCTAAAACTTGAAAGGAGGAATATTTAGGTCAAGTATCACCATTTCTCGACGGTAGCTCCATGTACTCCAGTCAGCCCGCGACCACGATTGCTGTAACGCATTCGAAACGTCGGGAATAATATATAATAAGGTAACACGCGATAAATACCCGTGACAATGTTAATAAATATAATGTATCAAATCAATATATTTATTTTGAAACAAAAATATGAATTTGAAACGTTTGAAACACCGTGTGTCCGTTAACGCCTTCCTCCGAAATGTTCAACATCCAAACAAAAATATTTATGACTAGTTGCGCCCCGCGGTTTCACCCGCGTGAATAATGATGAAAATTGAAGATGATGATGATGATGAAATGTAGCCTATGTGTTAATCCAGGGCGTAAAGTATCTCCATTCCAAATTTCACTCAAATCCATTCAGTAGTTTTTACGTGAAAGAGTAACAAACATCCATACTCACAAACTTTCGCGTTTATAATATTAGTAGGATTATTAAAAAAAGGAATGTATGTCTATATATGAGTAGAAAGGTCTATCATATGAGTATGAGTGTATAGGTGTGTGAGTATGTGTTTTCGAGAATATTCTGGAATCGTATTGTTTTTCTTTTAATTCTACCAATATTTCGTTTTTGTAGATTATCCCGAGCTGTTTCAAAACCGTCGCACTTTTCTAAAACGTAAGTTACAATTTTATTATTCTCATGTGATTTAGCTACTATTTTGTTGAGGCTGGAAAATAGAATCCTCATAATTCATATAAGTATTATGAAGGTCACTAAAGCCTCATCCTATAAGGGATACCTTACCGCGAATAAGGAAACAACCAGTATTGAAGGCAAACTACAACATGTATGTATGTGTGTATGTTCCAAGCAACATTGTATAGTGTATAAATTAAGAACCTAAACTGAACAGCAACGGCGTCCTTCATACATTATTTATATTCAGCTTCGAGCTGATGATAATAATAATATAATAATATAGCCTTTTTATTACCTTAATAAGACTTGAACAATTTATATAATATCTAATGTAATAAATTAGGTTCAAATAAATTCATGCATTAATTAAATTAAATAAACTCAATGAATTCATGCATTCTTAATCATAATAATATTTTAAATAATTAATGATTTTATTTTATGCTTAATATTAAGGACCTCTCAACGAGTAAGGGCCTCCTCCATTTTGTTCCAAGCATCTCTATCTTTCGCCTTATTAAACCAGTCCGTGCCAGCAACTTTGTTTATCTCATCCAGCCATCTCTCTTTTGGTCTTCTCTCTACTTCGAGCTGATGATACCATTCCGAAAATTCCGCCTGGTGTGGAGACGACCGGTGGCACAGTTGTTAAAGCCTCTCCATATCAAGGAGGTGGTTCAATCCCGATAAGTTGGAAATTTTTGGGATACTATAATAATCATAGTACCTACTACAGCAATTCCCTTTTGGTTACGTAAACTGACAAACTTGACATCGTCAGTGACCCTTTGCCAACTTTCTCCCTTTGCCCACCTTTCTAACAAACAGCTCTTATAGCGATTCAGTTCAAAAACTATTCAGTACAAAATATCAGTTCATCGTTGACATCCGTCATCATTGAATAACTTTAATCGCAGAAGTCTATAGACCTTCTACTACTGTGCCTTTAAATATAGCTGATATCACGGAACCGATATTTTGTACTGAAACGTTTTTGAACTGAATCGCTATAAGAGCTCATAATGAGGCCTCAGTACAATCATTTCCATTTTGAATACTCTTTAATTTGTCCATTCTATTTATTACATCATTAAGTGGCCCATAAGTGATTGGTGAAAATAAGTATCCCTTATTATTGACAATTTATGCGACTTATGTTATGTTAACCGTATGTTTATGCGACTGTACCTACATATTATGATTGATACCCAGCTCCTTGGCTGTCCCCCTAGCTGCAGCATGGATGGAGTGCCTTTGGCACTTGACTATGATGTAGATTGGTGATGGTGGTGAAACATGTGAACTATTGAACTATTTGATTTACTTTCAGTGTGAGATTTCTTTAATTTTATTACAGGTGACGGAACAGTACTACATCATGGTTGTGAGTCAATAGAACATATAACATAATACACCACAGTTACATAATATAACATAATATAGTTATCAATTCATCTTTACCAAGGGTTGGTTCCAAGATTTAAATACAAAAAAAGACAATGAACGCATTAGTTTTTGAAACGATTGCTTTCAAAATTGATACCTCAATTAATTCCAAATTTGCTCCTATATAGTTTAAATTAAAAACGCCCGCTCCGCTGGTCGTATACATTTCTACACATCCATTCACAATCTTCGTTTTGGAGATTTCCGATTATCTTTATAAAAGGAAACAGTTAATTAAAGGCACGCAAATAAAACAGAGATACGGCGCTATTCTGTCAGCCATCTTTGCATTATTTGAATGTATTTGCGTTCCTATATGCGCACAATGCAACTTTGTGGCCATACATTGCTGGCATGTTTTTTTATGATGATAAGAAAAACAAGGCCTGAAAAAAAAGCAATAGCAATCTACTACCCTCTATTGGCTGGTTTTTTTCTATTGATTTCTTATTACAGTCTTCTAACATATGACCTAGGTTCCACTTCTGGCGTTAGGAAAAAAAACATGCCAATAGGCTACATGCTTTTATTCAAATGTTTTGAAAATATGTGCCCGAATTTCACACACGTGTCTGGCGGTGGTTTTGTGCAGTATTATGTGTATTATTTCTATAATTGTTAGTACACTTTTGAGATAGATTTCGAAAGAAATAACTACTAAATATCCTTATATTTTGTAAAAATTGTACAACTTATTTTGATCGTATGGCTATCACTGATACATTGATGATTTTCACGAGTATGAAGCCGCGCCAGAAAATTTGTTAATCATGTATTTTTGTGTGTTTCCAGTACTGGAAAAATTGCAGGAAACATTGACACCTGAAGAAAGTAATTATTCCACATGACATGACCATAGATACTAAATGAGAAGATTTGTAGTAGAACCAAGGTCAACGAGATTCACTCTCAGAATTATCAAGTGACAGTGCGCAGGCCATACAACCGCCGACGAATATAGGTTCTTGAGTGGCGCCATTCGTGGCATTCTAAGTGCGAGGCCTATGTCCAGTAGTGAACATCAACTTGTGATACAACTAAACACTGTTTAAGAAGATTCTCGATCAGTGTTGAAACCTGTTGGTGCCTTCACCAGCTAACGAAAAATAACAAGTGGTATTTGAACGAGTGGCCCAAATACCACTTGGTTTTTCTGATAGCTCTCACCATTGCTTTAAAGAAGCAGTTTGGTGAAATACTAAGAGTGCTAACTTACCTACCAGCGTAATTATTTTTCAAGAATTTTTAGAATTAACTTTAGAAATTGAATGTTATCGTAAGAAAAAGTTTTTATTAAATTGGACCAACTTCTACTGTCCAGATTTTTTTCTTTTATTTTAATGAAATGGTACTTAGAAAAAACTGAGGCGATTTAGTTTAAATACCTATTTACCTTTTTTTTTACCTAAATTATTCTCTAACTCTTATAAATTTTTATGGAAAATTCACGCTTGAGAAAAAAAATATAAGCCCTAATGGTACAGAAAGTTGTTCTGTATCTGCTTAAGTTTCGGATTTCCCCCTATTGTCCCAGTTCAAAAATAACACAAGACTAGTTCCCACCGGTCTGGTCGACCAAATTCATATCTCGTTTTGTTGGATCAATCAATATTTTTGTCCATATGTTAACCTTCAACCACGTCAATCCATTGGATATCCTCTGGACCTTGATTCTACGTTTTGACAAGCAATTGGCACGGACGTCTCGTGTAGTGTAGTGTGGATTTTTGTATGGAGACACTGATGAGCGCCCCTAGCGTACACTCTGTGAACCTCATTTTCCATACAAAAATCCGTGTTACACTACACCTGACGTCCGTGCCAATTGCTTGTCAAAACGTAGAATCAGCTCTCAGATCTTCCGTAAAGATATCCTACCAGAGAAATGTCAGGGGTTAAACATTTTATGTATGTTTGGCGCATAATGCCCACTTTTTGCATAGGTTGGGATGCGTTATTTCGCTGTGGAGTTACTCGCGGTATCGTGGTTCGTGATGGTCTACCAGCTGAAAAAATACATTTATTATTCTTACTTATGACAATTAATTGTATTTAACAGTAACTGACTGCGCAGAAGGCCCTGCCAAGATAATGGACTGCAACGTATGCGTGTGCCTGGGTGGACAGCATTACTTGTGCTCGGCGAAGCGGTGCCGGGCAACTGATGGTCCCAAAGGTAATCATTACACGGTAGATAAATAAATTAATAAATGCTGGACATTCCAACATTATCTCGCCCCATGCTAAGCAGAGCTTGTGTTATGGGTACTAGATAACTGATATACTTAATACAATACATTACATAGAATCTATGTAATGTATTGTATTAAGTATATCTATCTATATACACCCTGAACAAATATATGTAGATTGTACAAATATTTGTTCCGAGGCGGGAATCGAACCCGCAACCTCCTGCGTCGCAGGCGAACTTTCGCCCGCCGCGCCACAGAGGTCGTCACGGAGATAAAAAGTTCATGAAACCTTGTACTATTTGTGAAAGACCTATTAATAAATAATTTAAAATAATATCTAATAATATCCCATACGATGGGTTATGCAAATAAAAAAACCCCGCTTTACTTGTAAGGAACACCAAAATCTATTTTTTCATAGTTCTTAATTCTTTGCTTTGTAGGCGTTACCTATTTGTATTACCGTGCAAAATTTTATTACTAATAGTCTACGAGTAAAATGGTTCTGACTACAGACGGACAGACAAACATGGTGTAACTAAAAGGGTTCCTTATCGCGACAAGGAACCCTTTTAGTTACCGTGTCACCAATGAGTCAAGCCACTTCGTTACGTTGAGTGAACTTGTGTGTCTCGGACATTGGTGAGACGGCAACTAAAAACATGTCCGCGTGTTGTGTGTGTGGGTGTGTGCTTGTCTTCGGAAATTTAAAAACTGTTTTCTTTGTTATTTTCCTACCTAGTAATTTTTTTCCTAGTATAAAAAATATCTTCTTTGTTTGTTTTTCAGCATTGAAGAATTACCACGAAACACAAGGTAAGTACCAACCGCCAAGGATAAGTAGAGCTGCTAGTAAAATTCTTAGAACAGATTTCGAGGAATTAATGATATACATTTATATAATATATATGTATATCATTAATTCCTCGAAATGAGTTCTTATAATCCTAGTATATATATATATATATAATAAATATATACAAGGTTGAACAGAATATCCCTATAAGGCCGGGGGCAGGGTATTCTACACGTCATGGCGAACAACGTTTGTTCTACGACTTTGTAAATTTCGAGGTTTTTCATTCAATACATTTCTGATGCAAAGTTTAAAAGGCATTTCGCCTTTTAAACTTTGCCTCAGAAATGTATTTATTTATCACAATATGAGGCAGCCCTAATACAGCTGTTTTCTTGACCTTGAACTTGGTGTGAACTCAAGATGTCAAAAATATTTTTTTCATCCCACCATCTCGGAAACAGTATTTTCGCTATTCGATATCTGAGCGCAAAAGCAGTTTTTATCCTCTAGAGGATAAAGTAAAATTGAATTTAGAACATCGTGTGCACTAAGTTTGTGAATTCAAAATATCATTAAACCTATGTACTTCCACCTCCATGGTGCCGAATTTATCATACAACCTTTTTTAATTTGTTAAAAACTCAGACTCGGAATCTTCTTGGTGTATTACTTTTTTTTATATGCTTTACGCGCGCCATTTTCTTTTCACATCATATTGTTAACCTTAGGTTAAAAACAAGTGAAAAATCTAAAATGAGTGATTCTAGCGACGAGGAATTTTATTTGACGCCAACAGAATTGACTGAAACTGTTAAAAATAAGCAAAAGTATCTTGTGATTGTATATTTTTTTTTGCATACAGTAATTTCCTCGCTGAGTGCAAAGATTTTTCACCACGTGCTCTTTTGATTAGGGAATCAAAAGAGCACGTGGTGAAAAATCTTAAAAAAATTAAAAAAATTATAATCTTAAGCGGTAACCGCTTAAGATTATAATTTTTTTAATTTTCGCCTTTTAAACTTTGCCTCAGAAATGTATTTATTTATCACAATATGAGGCAGCCCTAATACAGCTGTTTTCTTGACCTTGAACTTGGTGTGAACTCAAGATGTCAAAAATATTTTTTTCATCCCACCATCTCGGAAACAGTATTTTCGCTATTCGATATCTGAGTGCAAAAGCAGTTTTTATCCTCTAGAGGATAAAGTAAAATTTAATTTAGAACATCGTGTGCACTAAGTTTGTGAATTCAAAATATCATTAAACCTATGTACTTCTACCTCCATGGTGCCGAATTTATCATACAACCTTTTTTAATTTGTTAAAAACTCAGACTCGGAATCTTCTTGGTGTATTACTTTTTTTTATATGCTTTACGCGCGCCATTTTCTTTTCACATCATATTGTTAACCTTAGGTTAAAAACAAGTGAAAAATCTAAAATGAGTGATTCTAGCGACGAGGAATTTTATTTGACGCCAACAGAATTGACTGAAACTGTTAAAAATAAGCAAAAGTATCTTGTGATTGTATATTTTTTTTTGCATACAGTAATTTCCTCGCTGAGTGCAAAGATTTTTCACCACGTGCTCTTTTGATTAGGGAATCAAAAGAGCACGTGGTGAAAAATCTTAAAAAAATTAAAAAAATTATAATCTTAAGCGGTAACCGCTTAAGATTATAATTTTTTAATCACTCGCTACGCTCGTGATTAAATTTTAGAATCCTTCGCTTGCTCGGTCATCAAAATTGAGCACGCGGTTAAAAAGCATCTTTGCACTCTTGTATAACAAATAAATATTCCCAAGGGTACTGACATTTTTAGACATGCAACCTCCTCAATAAGACATCAATACTCTTTTTATCCCATCTATTCGAAAAGAACGACTTGGTTCGCCTTTAAGTGAACCCAAAGGTGGTGTTTTCTGTATGAAACTCTATAAGTGCGCCGCAATTATCTTTGCCGCGCACTTTTTGAATTTGGAACATATCGAACTCAAATAAGTGCGCCGCAATAAACTTTGCGGCGCACTTTTTGAATTTGTAACATCTTAGTGGTCGAGCACAAATATTGTTTGAATAAATACTGGCTGGTATACGACCGCCCATAGTCGCGCCCCGCGCCGGCTGAATAAAAAAAGACAAATGGAAAACGCGCGAACTACAACCCGCGTTTTCGTAAATTTTCACGGATTGTTAGAAATTCATGGTTTTGTTTTGAAACTAGTGGTTCGCCCCGAACTGAGACCTCGCGATGTCAGACTTTTTCCTATATTTGTGTCACAAAAGCTACCAGCATACCAAATTTCAGCATAGTTGGATTGCTGGAAGTACCCTAGAATTTTGGATTTTACGTTTTTGTTTTTCCCTAATATCTCAAAAACTATATTGTCTAAATACTTATTAAAGTAGTTAGTTAGTTAGTTTTGAAATGTCCAACTAAAGCGCTTTCATTAGACATCCCACTTGATCGGACTGTCTCACTTTTATATTTTTTTTCTCCCTCTCGGAACCCAATATCTCATCAACCCCCCAACCGATATAGTTCATAGCCTTACCTACAAATTGTATCAATACTATCTACCCTTATACTAAATTCCATGAAGATCAAATTAACGATTAGGAAGTTTTCATCGGACAAACATACATACATACAAACGCCGATTCTTCCAACTTGATTTAGAGAACTCGCTTCGCTCGTTCAATAAAATATGAGGCGCCTTTTATTTTCTCATAGTGGGTGATGAAAAGTAGAGTGTAACACTCGGGCGCAAAATATATTTTTGGCTCGGGCGACGTACTTTGAATCCCTCGCTACGTTCGGGATTCTACTAAAGAATCCCTCGCTACGCTCGGGATTCTACTCTAGAATCCCTCACTTAGCTCTGGATTCAAAAAAGCGCCCTCGCCGTAAAAATATTATTTTGCTCCCATATGATACAATCTACTATTTCATCCCACCATCTCGGAAAGAGTATTTTTGCTATTTTTGCTGAGTGCAAAAGCCGTTTTTATCCGCTAGAGGATAAAGTAAAATTGAATTTAGAACATCGTGCGCACTAAGTTTGTGAATTCAAAACATCATTAAACCTATTTACTTCTACCTCCATGGTATTACCATACAACATTTTTTAATTTGTTAAAAACTCAGACTCGGAAACTTCTTGGTGTATTACTTTTTATTTAATTTGCTTTACGCGCGCCATTTTCTTTTCACGTCATATTGTTAAAACCTTAGGTTACAACAAGAAACTTGAAAACAAGTGAAAAACCTAAAATGAGTGATTCTAGCGACGAGGAAGTTTACTTGACAAACAGAATTGACTGAAACTTTTAAAAATGCGCAAAAGTATCTTGTGATTGTAAATGTTTTTTTTTTGCATTAAGTCATTTCCTCGCTGAGGTAGGATGAAAAGTTACGTGTTGCACTCGAGTGCAAAGATTTTTCTCCTCGTGCTCTTTTGATTCCCTCACGTGATTGAATCACGAGCGAGAATCCTCCCTTGCTCGGGCAACAAAATTGAGCACGCGGTTAAAAAGCAACTTTGCACTCTTGTATAACAAATAACTATTTTGGTTGAAGTTACCAGTCAGTCACGGCAATTTTATTCCAATTGTTGGTCCGAATAAGCCGCCCTCGGCCTTATTACGTTAAACCTTGTACCTATATCTAAATGACTACATTGATATATTATAATGTTTTCCATGGTGCGTCCGGTCTAGAATAAACCCCCCGGCTCCTCCCGTGGATGACGTAAAAGCCGACTAAGGGATTACACCAGCGGATGAGCAGCAGCATCCCCTGAGTACTCAACATAAATACTACGATCACCAATCCGACGCCCAAGCTTGGTTATTATGGCAACCCCCCCCCCCCCCACACCTCCAATATGGTAAACGCATGCTTATACCATTTGGAGGTGTGGGGGGGGGCCCCCACACCTCCAATATGGTAAACGCATGCTTATACCATTTGTCGTGGCATTCAATGAAGCCGACAGTGGACTTCAGTAGACTGATGATGATGATTATGATTTATGACTAAAGTAACTAATTATGTAAAATCTTTTTCAACACACTTGCTCATAAAGTGGCTCTAATTTCACCGCAATTAGGCACATAATGACACCTATAATCAAACTGTGACTTTTTCATTGCTATAACTCACAAGTGAGTTATAGAGTTTTTTTTATATCAAACTGTGACTTTTTCATTGCTATAACTCACAAGTGAGTTATAGAGTTTTTTTTTATTTTTTGGTTAAGTTGCTTTCCTCTGAACCCAGTTGTCCCGTTTGGTCTTAAAAAAGTTTCGATACAAAAAAGGTCGTGATCAATAGAACAAATAAATTAATGTACCTATTGCTTGCTCATTTCATGCAACTTCGTATTATAATAGATAATTTCAACTTGTACGTGTTTAATAAATAAAACTTTCACTCAAATGTAACTTTTGTTTTCTCTGTAATAAAAAAAAAATTAAAAATCCTCATTTTGTACGTTGCTAAAACGATAGCCGCGGAAAGCAAAAAAAAAAAGAAACCTCATTCTTTTAGTCTATGGCCGATCGCCATTGTTAGATGCGCGCACATAGGAAAACTGATTAATTTTTCCCGCCACAGGGAAAAATTTTTCACAACTCGTTTTCACTGTTAAAATTATAGTTATTTTCTTCACAAGTGTGTTGAAAAACGTCGTATGATACACGTGTGTATTAATGATTACCGTCCTCGGCTCTCTTAAGACCCTCGCCTGACGGCTCGGGTCTCAATGGCGCCTCTGACGTAATCACTAACTTTACACACTTGTACCATAATGTACTATTATACTTTACAGAAGATGAATGCATCGAAGGTGAACAGATCAAAAGTTTCGATTGCAATAGATGCTGGTGCAGCGGCAACAAGATCATTTGCACGAGAAAAAAGTGTTCGAAAGGTAAGAAAGAGAGAAAGAAAGAAAGAAAAAGCATTTAGCCAATGAATGCAGATGGCAAGAAATGTCATGGGAAAATACAAAGGACACACACAAACAGAGATTAACAAAGATTATTAAAACTACATAGAAGACAAGCATAACCTAAATTACAAATAGTGTGCCTTTCAGTACCAATTTGTGCACACTGACACAAATTGCATACTAAACTAATAATCGCTTTTGATTACAATTTCGCAGTACATTGCGCCGTGTGTTTTAGCTTCGTTCCCAACAGCAGAAATATTTGAAACATAAAGCGCAATGTACCGTAAAATTGTATTCGACAGCGATTACCAGTTTTATAGGCAATACAGGGGCAGCTCAGCATTTGTTGTGTTGTGGCAACACAACGTTGATCTTCCGCTGGAACCAAAGTAAGTGGTAAAAAGCTTGTAAAGTACCTATTAAGTTCTTTCAATCATCAATCGGCCTTTGTACATGACCATTCATTCTGTCTAGTGTTCATAATTATGTGTGTTCAATAAAGAATAATTAACAACTAAATAGAAACACAAAAATAATTTACGAAAAGGTCTTACAGCATTAACGGAACACAAACAAACTAGAACTAAGAAAACATAGAACCAATTATGGAAAAAGGACCATTATGTACGAGGGTGCACAATTATTCAACAACTTACCTAATGGCATAAAAATTTGTAAATCTATATTTTTATTTAACAAAAAGGTAAAAAATATGTGTATGATTTTTTAAGTAACCACCAGATTTCTGGAATATTATTAGTGCTTAAGTAAGTAATAGTTAGTTATAATCTTAGTTCTTAAACTAATTATAACTGAACCATGTTATGAGTAAAAACATTCTTTAACCTAATATTCCTGGGATATCATAAATTTCTAAAATCCATCGAAGCGTATAGAATTCTGCAGGGCAAACGCTTCCCTCTATTCCTTTATTCTATACCTGACAGCCTTGTCATTCTAATTAGGGGTTTTCACGGCCGTTTCAAATCATGCTTTCAGCGTAGAAAATAGATGGCGCTGCTCTATAACGTAGCAGTCAAGTGTCAAAATAAAGTGAAATGTCAACATCGAGAACGTAGAAATAATTTTCGTTTCGTAGTATTTATATTTGCCTTCTTCTAAAAACACCACGAAATCACTAGCGCACACTCAAGAAGCAATCACAAACAGAATATCAAGACTAATAGTCACAGACTACTTAGATAATAGTTTTGTTCGCGTGCACCACAGAAAATCTTGATTGATACAGTTGAGTCAGCGCCATCTATCGAACCAATTTGAACTACTTTTTTTCTTTTTAATCGAAGATGAAAAGCCCTCATTGGAAAATGTCGAATTGGTTTCAGGAGTAGAAGTTCCTGATGAGCAATGCATCCCTGGCAAGTATATTGCTTCTCCAGATAACTGCAACAAGTGTGGATGTAACAGGAGTGGAGAGCGATATTGTACCGTCGGGACTTGCGGTATCAGTAAGTATCATCGTCGTAACACTTATAAATTTTTCTGTTATAAGATAAGATAAGATATTTTTTTATTATTAAACTCTATTACAAATCGCATCAATAAACACAGTTATAAAATATGATATCCAATGAATAGGAACTAAAGCTGCATTTTAAATAACTACCTATATCTTATGTTTATTAATGCTACAGACATTTCATCGGGTCCCAAACTAGGCGAAGCCTTTATCTTGGTGACCCAGGGGTTTGTTATTCTGGCTCTGAGTTGGTAAAGTTACCAAACAGTACCAAGATAAGTAAACTGTTTGATATAAATATATATGACTATGCCTCTTTAGTAGTCTAGATTCAGTATTATTGACTTATAAATTTTAGGCCAGTTATATCGTACAAAAAAAAAATGCTGAAATTGCAATAATTGTGGTAAACTTGCTTTTTTGGGTATATTGTTTGGGTCCACCTAGATAGTATTTATCCAGATGTGCAGCATTCTAAAATGTAAGCGCGCAGAGTTATTGCTGAAAAACCGCAATTTTTTTTACACTTTTTTATAGTTTTGTGCAAAAAAAACGACATAGGAAGGCTCTGACGAGAAAGGTCACTATTAATTTTTTAATGTAACAAAATTCCTGTTAGTTTGAGCCCTAATCCAATTTTCTAGGTATTCCAAGATTCAGGGTTTTTTTAAGGCTGCAAATATGATCTCTATTGTTGCATTCCCCATTGCCATTTACTACTTAATTGACGGCCGTTCCTGAGCGACTAGACCTCAGATAAACAGACATACATACAGACAAAAACACTATAGCCTTAAACTTATAACACCCCTCTTTTAAGACAGGGTTTGAAAAGGACATTAGGACGTTTTGCAGGATAAATCCACACACAAGCACACACAAAAACCACACACAACACATACACCTACTCACCCCCACACATATAAACACATACACACCAACGCATAAACCTATGTATGCCTCTTTAAAATAAAAACTACACTCTTACCTAAACGTCGAAGTACTCACACACACACACACACACACATACTAAAGTATAAAGTAGTTTTTTTTTAATTTCTAACGCCCTTGTTAAAACTAAAACTATAATAAGGAAGAGTGAGACTGCCTAAGGGCGCTTGTAAACGTCCGTTTTTTTCACCGGATAACGGATTGTCAATAAACGGATATCCTTGTATACATATAACTATTTTACCGTATGGATGTTAGCTTGGACTGCCGTCTATATGCGCTAGGACGCAGACCAGTTTTCTATAAATTGAGTGCCGTCACTCAATTTATAGAAAACTGGAAATACGTCCGGCAGCGTCAACAGGCACCAATTTACTGGCGTGGATGACCGCTATTTCTTACGCCGGACTGGTGTCCGTCGCGCCGAGGGGAAGCGGTGGTGCATCCGGCGTAAATTGTTCGCCAGACCGATGTCCGGTGCATGCACACACATTCATTATAAACCATACACCACCGCGAATCCGGTAAAAACACGGTTCGTTATCCGGTGGAAAAAACGGACGCTTACAAGCGCCCTAACATAGGTATTTTATACGTGAAAGGTGGTAAGTTACGGCTATTACTATGTTATATTAAGTTAAAGAAATAAACATTATTATTGATATTACATTACAATTTTAAGTGCTGTCAACTTGTGGTTTTATGAGTTCGATTAAAATTTACAGATCCAAAGTTCTTATCTAATAAAGATATTGGCTGCGTCTCACAGACCTGGTACAGTCTGTATGACTCCCAAACCTGCAAGGAATGCTACTGCATCGATGGCATGATGAGCTTTTGCTTTTTGAAGCTATGCTTGGCTTCACGCGCTCTCAGCACAGGATGTAAGTATGCAATAGCAGAGTGAGGAATAATCTACACTGACCTGCAAAAATAAGTATCACACTTTTAAAAATGCAATAACTTTTTAAGTACACAAGATATGCTTTCGAAACAAAAAGGACTCGAAAAAGAGTTTAATTTTGTACATAAAAACTTCAGCCGCAGACCACCACCTACCACCCTCAAGGGCACTAAAACAGGCCCTGATAGAAGAATGGGAGAATATTCCCCAGCATCGGCTCCGAAACCTCCTGTTCAGTATGCCAAATCGACTCGAAGCTGTAAGCAGAGCCCGAGGAGGCAATACCAGTTATTAAATAATAAATAACATGTAAAACATACTTGTAAATGTTAATTGAGTTGTAAACACTAAGCTAAAAATGGCTATTTTTATTGATTAAAATGTAACTAATGTATAATTTACTATAGTTTCAGAGAAAGCAGATAAAAATTGCTATAAAAGGTTTTTTTTATTTAAATCTCTAACTTCTATAGTTTAGAAAAAAAAAAGTGTGTTGCTTATTTTTGCAGGCCAGTGTATTTGCATAAGTTTATATTTTAAGTTAGAATTTTATTTTTTCAGATAGCCCCCTTAAGATGATGCCCTCCATAAAGATGAGTAAGTCAAGTACATATTTGAAAGTTGAGTTAGGACAGGCGATTATTTAGGTTAGGTTAGGTTAGGTTAGGTTAGGATGTTTGGAATTGACTCTGACTACACACCCTAGTAGGATATCAGGATTGTAAAGTATCCGCCATTGAGTTTAAGACGAGTCTATGTATGCATGTTTGTATGTGCTGTAGTGTGTCCAGCCTAAGAATATATCCCTCCATCATCTCCCGTGGATATTAAAAGCCAACTAAGAGATTACACCAAGGGATGGGCAGCGACATCTTCCTGAGTATTCTACAGTTATACTGAGATAACCAATCTTCTTGCCAAGCGTGGTGATTATGGAATTCCCCCCCATTGCATTTTATGGGGGAGGCCTAGTCCAACAGTGGATGTTTGAGGGCTGAAGATGCTTATATTTTTTTCTAATCACCTTGTGGCAATATCGTTCCGTCATACGTAATATTTTCTTTTGATATGAATGTCTACTAGCCGAAATGTTTAGTAGTTAGGTCATTCAAGTTTACGTGGCAATGGGCGAGCCGTAAGTCGCTAAACCGACTACCACTGGGGATAAAGGTTCTTGAGTGGTGTCCACGAATCAGGAGTCATAATGAGGATGGCCTGATAAGCCGATGACATCAAGACTCATCACGGGATGGTGGATAGAGGCGGCTCCATGTTTCGTAGTAATCTATGGGAAGCTCAGGTCTATTTTTGGTCTAACCGGAAGTTGATGATGATGTAGTTCGAACACTAATTTGTATTTCTTTAGGCATATGTTCGAAAGGAGCTGTCATGTTCGACGAGTGTTCGAAATGCATCTGCACATACAAAAAACAGTGGAAATGCTACACCAGAATGATAGCTAAATGTAGTGCTAAAGAAAAAACTACAATGTCCCCCCCTCCAGTCGCAACAACCCCAGAATATAATGGTAATGAAATCCCAGAAGAAATAAAAAACCAAGCTATAGGTGAGATTGTAAAAGATTACATCAATTAAATTATTTGATAAATAGGTCAGTCGAGAAAATTTGGCGACATGGCATTTGATATGTTAAGATGTTCGTCTTGCCCAAGTCAACTTTAATACCCAGACCACAAATTTGATTACCGGAGGTAAAATTACAATTCAAGTTTTATTCCTTGGCCGGAGGCCTCCCTTGGGATTTAGTTATATGAATTTTATTATTTGCTTAAGAGACTTGCTACAACATCACATAATCTATGAAAATTTCTACGCTACTTTTTACGGCTGCCAAGTTAAACCCTTGTGTAATCTCTATGACATCCTGGCATCATAAAGTGCAGCATGATTCTGGAGATTATAAGAAAACCCGCTAATAATACAAGATCATTAGCAAAATGCTTGTGAGTTAAACTGTTATATATCTTTGCTTAATTTACTGCTAGGTCGGTGCACTAATTGTAAGGTCATGTTAAGTACTTTCAATGTTGAGGAAGTGCTAAACAAATTACATTAATGTATCGTGAATCGATGTGGCAGCGATAGAGAGCGAAGAATACGGCCAATGGACGAAAGCTATCTATAGTTAATGATAATAATATCTTTATTTCAGGCTTATTGAGAAATGTACAAAACCTAATCAATAAGTTTTTTTTTATAAAGCCTATTGGCAAGCAAATAAGCCTAAGGTCCACCTGGTGGAAAGTAGTTATATACATATGGACGCCTGCAACACCAGAGGCATCACACGCGTGCTGCCGAATGAAAATTCTCATGTGCCTGTAATTTCACCGGCACCCGTACTCTTCAAACCGAAACACAGCTTTGCGAACACTACTGCTTGGCGGCAGAATTACGTACGGTGGTAGCACTTCTCCTGACGAACTCGTTCACAAGAAGTTCTACTACTAACAAAACCTTATAGACTAACATAATACAACATTTTTAATGATTGCACGTGAAGACTTGTAGCACACCTGTGTATAGTGTCAGGCGGTCAATGATAACTTCCTGAAATTGATTCCCTTTCGTCAAAACTCCTCACTCATGTAAGTCGATAAACGGTAAGTCAGCACTATCACCATGAAATAAATAAAATTCACGTTGCTGCAAGACTCCAACCTCTCGACCCTCATGGTGAGCTAGGTCTTCTCTTGAGGCACTCTTCCACCCCTTCGGGCTTCACGGTCCACCAATTGGGAAGGGAAGTTTGTATTAATGAAACAGTTTCAATAAATAAATGGTTTTTGCACAGGTGATAATGAATCAATTGAAAATCCTAACAATTTAAATGATAATGATGATGGTAAACCTACCATGGTACGGGAATGCATTCCAGGAGAATTCTTCACGCTTGGATCATATACCAACTGTCAGGGGTGTTCTTGCTCGGCTCAAGGTCAATGGCAGTGCTATAGCATCGCAAAAGCGTGTCGGGGTAAGTTTTTTCTATCTATCTGTCATCGTCAGTCATCATAACCATCATTAGTCTATATAAGACCACTGCTGGGCATTGGTTGCCCCCATAGAATGCAACCACGAACTCTCTTGGGCCAACAAACATCTACTTACACTGGGTATAAGTTATACCCAGTCTGTTATACCGCATAACAGACAGCCCCTTATGTAGAGGCTGTCTAGTAGTGGACGACATGCCAGCGCATGTCTCCTGGAGTGCAGCAGCGTGGCGTCTCTAAGGAGAACTTTCCTCGGGACACCGAGGACTCCCGGGAAGCCCTGCACCGACATCAGTGAGCTGCTGGCCTTCCTGGAGGACATCAGGTGGCAAGACTAGCAGCCTCCACTCACCACGAAAAAAGGGTTCACTGGCGGCCTAATTGTGGAAAAGAATCTGCGCTACAAGTACAAGTACAAGTACGGTCTTGAACCGCCGGTATACACCGAGTTCCTGCGACGTTTATATTATCTTTGGTCCATCGAGATCTAATATCTTTGGTCCATCGAGATAGGGGTCTTCTGCCACTGCATTTTTCAGACATCATATTGATAACCAATAAAAATAATAAGAGTTTTTAACTGTATGCTTTTTTTTTTCAGGTTATCGTAAGTCAACCTTTAATAAGTATATTTCAAAGTAACTTTATTTTTAATCAGCTTTCAAAACCTATGAGCGAAGAATCATCATCATCAGCAGCCTTTAGACGTCCACTGCTGGACGAGGCCTCCCCAATAACATACAATGGAGGATTTGCCATAATCACCACGCTTGGCAGGCGGATTGGTGATCGCAGTATTCATGTTGAGCACTCAGGTGGACTTTGCTGCCCATCCCCTGGTATAATCCCTTAGTTGGTACTTACTACATCCACAGGATGAGATTGAGGGGTCTAATCTTAGGCCGGACACACCAAGCAGAAGGACATAATGCTAATGCTGTTCTTTTTGGAAATACACAAATACAATTTTGAGCTGGGTCATGACAGTTTGGAATTGAGGATAGAATGATACTTGTTTCTATACGCAGATTGGCATCGTTGTTGGCCGGGGGAAATAAAGAAGAACCCTGATGTTCCATGCAGTACCTGCTACTGCGGCGCTGGAGGAGAGTACATCTGTGCCACTGATGAGAAGTGCTCTCAACAGATCCAACGTACGTGCACACATTATGCGTGTGGAGACGTGCAGACTTTAGAACGAAAGAAAAAGATATTTAGTCTAACAAACTGTACACAACAACATAATAACACATACACTATACGCATATACAAAAAAAACAACATGAAAACAAATGTGGAAATGGATGAAAGTTGGTGCTATTGCAAGGAGAACATGCTAATTGAATGTTTATTGGGATATTATAGTATGAGAAACGGCACTTGCCAATTCTTAATTATTGAAAACGATTTAGACAGGTGGAGACTTGCCGTTCACTAAACGGGCCCCTTATATATGCCGCCAATGAAGGCAGCGTAAGGAGCAACGTTGGCGTGGACTGCTAAAGGGTGTTGAGAGGTGTGCTGCAGTTTCACTAAGCGCTACTCCAGGCTTTATGCCTTTAACACTTCCACCCTTGGAGCATAGGTTTCGCTCTTACGCCTCCACCCTCGGCCAGCCAGCTAAGGCAAGCCGAGGGTCAGGGGTCTCTGTTGACCCCAGGGAGTAATGTGGCTCCGCGGTGTCGCCACTCACCGAACGCTCGCCACAAGCGCGCCATGTGGTTGTATTATTATTATTATTTATAATACACAGTCAGCTCTCGGAGCTGATGCGTGTATATATCTTAGTCTTTGTCAGTGCACTGTAAATATTGGTCCAGTCTAATTACGACAGAGTTCACTGTGGGGGTACTGATGAGTCTGGTATCCGGTTCTAAGTGTGCACGACACACAATTCCTCATTTGCAAGTGTGCGCATGAGGAACGCTGTCATGTACAGGGTTGTAAGAAAAGCCCTGAGCTCAGCATGTGCTGTGAACGAATTCACAGCACAAGGCCAGGGTAACGCACGGACATAATTAATAAGTAAAAATAAAAGTTATGAATATGAAGAGAAAAAAAGTGAATACAGGCCACAGCATATCGGCTGCGTACGCGTAGGCGTTGTAATGTATGGTACTGTATGAGACATGGCACACCGCTTGCGTGCACGCAAGCGTGAAAAATACGTAGAGACGCGCGTCTACGTTACGTGCTGCGTACGCATCCGGTGTGCTTTGGCCTTAAAGAGAAAACCAACATGTCAAAATAAATAAAAGTAATCAGGTAAGTATAATAGAAGAAGTAATATAGAAATTACCACTAAGATCAAGATGCGATGAGCGAATGTCTGGGTCAGTTGTTACCTTGTGCGTGTATGTGATAGTAATAGGCTTTTGATAAATATTTAAGCATTTCTTCTTTGTTTTCAGAAAGTGAATGTGTCTCCCTTAACTGTGAAAAAAGCTGCAAACAGAATTCAAATTGGTCTGGTTTCTGTCATCAAGATAAGTGTATCTGTGTTTGAAAATAAATACTTACTTACAAAGTATATATATATTCAATCAGTTGTTTTGTGACCCTTGACCTTTATATAAATATATAAATTAATCAATGAATGCGCAAGAGGCCCTACTTAGGGCTCTGATAGGGCTTACTAGAGGGTTTCCTATAAGAGATGACCAAGATATGATGAGATGACTCAGGGATTATACACCAGGGGATGGGCAGCAGCATCTATCTGAGTCGTCATCTTGTCTTCAGACGTCCACTGCTGGACGAGGCCTCCCCCATGGAATACTATGGGGGGATTTGCTATAATCACCACGCTTGGTAGACGGATTGATGATCGCAGTATTGGTGTTTAGTACTCAGGTAGATGCTGCTGCCCGTCCCCTGGTGTAATCCTTTAATCGGCTTTTACCACATCCATGGGAGGAGACGAAGGGGTCTATTCTTAGACCAGACACGCCACATCCATCTGAGTACTTCATATAGCTCGCAGAACTGACAACCGTTTGCGAATAAAGGTTTTCGAGTGGCGACCACAAAACTTACGACGCGGAAGAGGAAAGTCCAAAACACATTACTGGACTAAAAGACATTATAAAAGTAGCAGGAAGTCGTTGGATGGAGGCGGCTTAAGACCGTTCGTCGTGACATTCTAAGGGGGAGGTCTATGTCCAGCAGTGGACTTTTACAGGTTGATGATGATGATTACATAATGATCATAAGCTACTCTTAAAGTGCTTTGCTAGCATAAAAATATTTTCCATTTCCTTAAAAGCCCATAATTCTCCTTTACTAAAATATTCAACACATTTCTTTACAATATGAAAACGTTAGCATAGGCCATTATCCAATTTAGTTTGCGCACGATAGTATTTACGACTGAGCTAAAGCGTGGAGGAACTATCGCATGGACAACGTTTTTTTGGGGTTCAGTAGTTCGACAAGGAACCCGTAGGCATAAGTCTATTGTTTCGTCGTGATCTGTCACAGCGCCACAACTAACACAGTTATCAACAAAACATTAAATTTGCTAAATTGCTTTTGATGCTAAAATCAGTGCGTGTTGCCAGTGATGACTTAGGTAAGGCAGAGACATTTAATATTTATTTATTTATGCTTTATTGCACAAGAAAATGATACAAAAAGGTGGGCTTAATGCTAAAAGCATTTTCTTCCAGCCAAACCTGGTATGTTCGAGCTGGTGGTTGGCGTGCAACTTAAAAACTAACACAAATACCTAAAAAACATTAAAAATAAAATATAATAATACATACCAAGTTCCTATATAATATAACACACCTACATAATAATAAATAAACATAATAATAAACTAAATAAATACACAGAAATATAATATCTTAGAACCAAAATAGAGATAATATAATGTACATACATTAAGAGTATAACTTTCTATAGACATGTTCTCGAGTAAGTCTTTTGAAGCATTCTTTAGAGCCAACTTTCCTCAACTCAAGCGGGAGATTGTTCCAGAGCCGAACCGCTTCAACAGAAAAAGAATTTCCACGAAACGAGGTGCTATGTGCAGGTGTATCTAATAGGTGGGTCTAATAGGTGTATTGACCTCATACACAAGCTCAAAGTCGCACAGCGGGCTATGGAGAGAGCTAGGCACGGAGTTTCACGACGAGATAGAATCTGAAAATAGGAGATCCGTAGAAGAACCAAGATCACCAACATAGCACTCAGGGTAATCAAGTTGAAGTGGCAATAGGTAGGCCATATAGCATGTAGATCCGGAGGTTCTCGTGTGGTGACCAGGGGCCAGACGACACAGTTTTTAATAGGGGAGGCTTCGTCCAGCAGTGGAAGTCTAAAGGCTGCTGATGAGAATGTCAGTGGTTGGAGGCGGTTCAAGGACATTTGTCGTGGCATATTTAGTGTAGCAGAACTCCTTGTAATAGAACCTCTTGTACTATAGAGTACTATCCACTGGAAATATGTCATGTAATGTCTTGAATCCAGGGGATGGTTGGTTTGTGGCCTTAAGCGAGGTCGCTGGACACCGCAATGCGTTATACCGTGCACTCGGCTGAACAAAAATGTATATTTATTTGTTACATCTGCTGCCGGGTGTGACTACTGTTTTTATGCGGACGGACTTGCGAAAATATAAAGAAAATCAATTTAGCTATACAGATCTTCTTCACGTCCACTTTTGGACGAGGCCTCCCCCATAGAATACAATGGAGGGATTTGCCATAATCACCACGCTTGGCAGGTGGATTGGTGATCGCAGTACTGGTGTTGAGTACTCAGGTGGATGCTGCTGCCCATCCCCTGGTGTAATCCCTTTGTCTACTTTTACAAAATCCACGGGAGGAGACGAAGGGGTTTATTCTTAGGCTAGATACACCACGACATAGATAGCTATACAGATATTAACCAAAAATATTCCAACAACTGCAACGTTTAAGACAAATATAAACGACGCGTGCGCAGCTCTCTACTAACTTAGACCCCTCACACCATCATCAGCATCCTGTACAAGTCCACTGTTGGACATAGGCTTTCCACCTAGAATGCCACGATAAACGGTCTTGAGCCATCTCCATCCACCGACTTCCTGCGATATTTATAATGTCTTTAGTCCATCGAGCCTTCCTGGTTATGGTCGTCACTCGAGAACCTTTATACCCCAATGGTTGTCAGTTCTGTAAGATATATGACCTGCTTTTCCATTTCAATTTGATAATTTTGAGAGCTATGTTGGTGATCTTGGTTCCACTATGGATCTCCTCATCTTGGATTCTATCACGGAGCAATTTCCCTATGATATTTTTTGTACGTTTTTTCTAGTTTTTGTTACGTTTATCAACGTTCATGAGTGGAGTTTTGGCCGAAGGGAGTCAATTTCACGAGGTTCATTGGACGCTTAACACGAGACACCGCACGGGTGCGCTAACACGTCGCCGTCTTCACGTGTCTATTTGCATAATGTTTAGGTATCATTTATTGTACATTTCCCATTTGGCCTGAAATAAATATATAATTATTTCATTAATTATTATCATCCTTATTACCGGAGTGCATAGCTGACGCACACATCCTCATGTATGCCGATGATGGTGCGGCGGTGGTCAAAGCACCGAATATGGAGCAGTTGGAGAGGAGATTGAACATAGTGGCGAACCAGCTCAACGTCTGGTTCAGCGTCAACGGCTTCCTACTCAATGTGAACAAGACGAGCTTGATTCACTTCAGTCTAGCCGGCCGCACTAACCAACCTATATTGGTGACCTTGGGGGATAAAGCCGTGATTCAGGTCAGAAACTCGTCGTTCTTGGGCTTTAGGCTGGACGAAGGGCTTACTTGGGATGTTCACATTGATCAACTTTGCGATAGGGTGGGTCGAGCTTGCTTCGCACTGTGGAGGTTGTGGGAGACACTGGAGACGACTATGATGAGGAGCTGCTACTTCGCATCTGTGCACTCGCTTCTCCAGTATGGCGCAGAGCTGTACGGTAGAGCCGCAGACTGGGAGCGAGTGTTCAGAATGCAGAAAAGAGCAATACGAGCTGTAGTACGAGTGCCGTGGGACACATCCGCTCGTCCAATATTCCGCTCTCTGAAGATCATGACAGTCCCCGGTCTAGTCATGTTCCATACCGCCATGTATGCTCGGAGCCACCTTGACGACTACTCCAGGTTCGGCGACGGGCTCGGGTACCCTACTCGTCACGCACACAAGCTGAGAGCTGTTCCGCGGCGTCTCACGAAGTCGTCGAAGCTGGTGCATGTAATGGGGCCGGCTGTTTATAACAGTCTTCCACCGGCAATCATCAGCGCTTCTTCAACGCAATCCTTCAAAAGCAAACTAAAGTTCTG
Organism: Epirrita christyi; assembly: GCA_951392215.1. Classification (NCBI taxonomy): domain Eukaryota; kingdom Metazoa; phylum Arthropoda; class Insecta; order Lepidoptera; family Geometridae; genus Epirrita; species Epirrita christyi. The sequence goes on from OX595848.1 coordinate 10,978,416, forward strand.
GCTTATTGACAAATCTTGGAAATCCTGTCTTTATGGGACGTACGACAGTGAAGTGTTTGAGCCTGATAGAGACACTGTTAGTGTAGCCTGTCTGGCCGCTCCTGGCGCGCCCGATGGTTGCGACGGGAGTGGCAGCGACGATGATGGAGCACCGCAACCCGACCGGAAGGACGTTACCGAAGAACGTGTAATGACGCGGACACAAGCACTCCCCCCACCCCCGCGCCGGACGAGCCGAGAGGAGCGAGCTCAGAGACGCAGTGCGAGGAAGGACGCGGAGGGAGTGTAGTGCGGATCCTATACCCACCCTGATGAAGACCCTCGATTAGGGTCGAAACCTGTCGGTGCTTCCACCAACATATCGGTACGTGAAAATTTCCCGTTTTTACAAAATGAATGATATAATTCACGAAAGTTACTTTAGTAAAATTATTGACAAATGTTTTTATAAATTTGAAGAATTATTTGAATAATGTATTCTCTATTTTTTATTATATTATATTATTATTATTATTTTTAACTTGACATTTTATTAGAAAATCAATTTGTTATAATTTTTTGAATCAATTTATAATTATTGTTATTTAGAAATATCTCAATTGTGTTATTATTTAGAAATATTACTGTATAATGTAAAATACCTACTATACTTTGCTATAATGTATACAATATGTTTATAAATTCTAAGAACTGACATGTAACCTAAAACGTTATGAATAAATAAACATAAACATAAACATAATTATTATTATTTTCATTAAGCGTTTATCTCTCAGTAAAAATACATACAAACCGACGTTTTTGTTACAGTTTTATGTACATGTTTGTTGGCAGAATCATGCCTGTAGCGAATTCGGTCGAGAATTAAACATTCATTTTTATTTTGCTACAAGGGAACACGGTAGCCAGTGACTGCAGTTTACTTTAAGGATTTACATTTTTACATTTTAAAGTGTAAACTAGGGATTATTTGAGAAATACGTACCTAAATGGTCATAACACCCAACAGTCACATACATAGTCCTGTCCATGAGCTCTTATAGCGAGTCAGTTCAAAAACTATTCGTACAAAATATCGATTCGTCGTTGACATTCGTCATCATTGAATAACTTTAATCGCAGAAGTCTATATACCTTCTGCTACTGTGCCTTTAAATATAGCTGCGGACATCACGGAACCGATATTTTATACTGAATAGTTTTTGAACTGAATCGCTATAAGAGCTCATGGTAAGGCCTCTGATCCCACACTAGGATTCCCTTTGGCGTGAGTATCAGGAACACAAGTTTTTTTTATACTACTTGGCAAGAAAACGAGCATACGGCCCACCTGATGGAAAGTAGTTACCGTAGCCTATGGACGCCTGCAACACCAAAGGCATCACAAGCGCGCTGCCGACCCTGAGACATAAAGATGAAAAGTCTCATGTGCCTGTAATTCACCGGCACCCGTACCCTTCAAACCGAAACACAGCAATGCGAGCACTACTGCTTGGCGGCAGATATAGGTACGGTGGTAGTACTTCCCCGGACGAACTCTCACAAGAAGTACTAACTAAAAAGTACTACAACGCCGAGACCCGGAACAAATATTGTCAGATCATGCAAACGGTTGTCCCGCAGCGGAAATTGAACTCGCACCTCTTGTACCTCAGCCGGCTATACGCACTAAGCATAATATTTGGAAATAAGTAGCTTGGAAGGTATTTTTGAGTGTATAAGGTCACGGGAAATATTGTGATATTCTATGAGGGAGGCCTTTGTCCAGCAGTGAATGTCTGGCAGCTGATGATGATGATGATGATGATGACTATCATCATCACCAGCCTTGATTACGTCCACTGCTGGACGAAGCCTCCCCTATTGAATACAATGGGGTATTTGCCATAACTACCACGCTTGGCCAGTTTGGTGTGAAGTTCTCACGTAGATACTGCTGCCCATCCTCTGGTGTAATGCCTTAGCAAGGCTTTAACTTCATCCACGGGAGAATTCTTAGGTCGGACACACCACTGCTGATGACTATTATGGTCGCGGGAAATCGGTGAATGTAGGCGGCTCAAGACTGTTCATTGTGACATTCTATGAGGAGGCCTTTGTGGCGTCTACTGTGTGAAATGATGATGATGACTTGGGTCTGAGAAATATCTAGAATTTTGTTCAAGTGTCTGCTACTTTACCACTTCGACAGGTTAATGGTGCTGAAGTAAGTAAATCCACGCCTATATAACGAAAAAATTTACGAAACTAAACGAACGTTTCAAATAACGTTTGAAAGAATTGCTAAATGAAGGTGAATCGCTATTCATAACAACGCGTCAGCATCACAATTCGCACCGCTTTCTCTTGTCATCGAACTGATTCTGCATTAATAGCTTTACATTTCCGCCGATGACGGCTGCGATGGTATAGGACAGGCGTCACCAATTAGTTTCGCTCGGGGTCCGTTTTAAGAACTGAAATGACCATCGCAGTGCGGACCGCGATGGTAATTTCAGTTCTTAACATCTCAACATGTTATAGAGAAACATATTTATTAAACAATTGTTATTACGGGAAAAACAAAGGTATTTTTTTACATATCAATGCTTCAAATATATGTTGACCCATGGCTTTCCCTTGCCTTGAAGTTCAAGGTTCAGGTCATTATTGGGCCGGATTAAATGGGTCGGTGGTCCACTATTTGGTGACCTCTGGTATAGGATATAGCAAGAACATTTTTAATAGAATTCAAATTATCACCATCTTACTTGTCGCCAGCATTCTTCAGAAGTTGTCGGTTCAGTGGGACTGCCATTTGCCACTCATGCTAATTCTTGAGAGCTTTGTCAATAACCTTGGTATTTTAGGGCTCTCCTATGGTTATACTGAAAGTAGATAACACAAAATACTCTAAGTAGATATAAAAAAATGCAATGAAAATTAAAAAGAAAATAAAAAAAAGAAACAAAGAAAATAAACTTGTAGGCGCGTTAGTAAATTATCAGCGTCAAGAGTGACAGGTCGCAACCTAAGATACTTTAGCGGAGAATGACAAGATTTTAATCCCAATTTCGATGTATTGCGCCATCTTTGGTAATTTTATGTAACTATTTGGGCGCAAGCGCCGTCTATTATTAGTCTGAAGTTGTAAAACGTAGTTTATGGTTGTCAATGTCAAATGATTGAAAGAAACGTCAAGCTGTTGTGCTTGGGTGAAGTCTTTGCGAAACTGGCTGATCTAATTGGAATGGTAACACAGGAATTGCCAATGTAATGGAACGTTACGAGCTTTCATTGATTGAGTGTTGTTGAGTTGGTAGTATAATCTGAAGCGATGGTAAATTGTGAATGTCATGTCAGTCAAGAGAGAGCAACTAGACATTTTTGGACTTGACTGCGGTCTGCGGAGCGAGCAACAAGGGGGACAGATCAGCCAGACCGTCGTGAAGGAATTACCACGCGTTTCTTAAATCCGTTGTCATCTGAGCCATCTTAGTGAAGATTGATCTCCCATTGTTTTAATTAAGAAGAATACACGACTGTACTTGAAGAGACAATATTATTTCCGAGCTCCTGACATCTTAACCCACACACATGGACCACAATGGCGAGATATCACGCCATCATCAGGTGTGATAAAAACAACAAGTCTACAAACTTATTTGACGCGAAAACAAAACAATAACAAGCAATCAGAACAGAAGCAGAGGTAGGACATAATTAAATATTTATAGTTACCTTCCTACTTGGCATAATTTTTTGTAGAATCCTTTTATTTTTAGAATTAAAACTTTCGTGGTTGGGAATAATTTTAAATTGTAAAAATAACGGCTAATTACCACTGTTCTACCGTCGAACGCGGTCGCGGGCGGTGCGTGCGGTGCTCATGATGAATAGGCTTCAGAACTCATCCTTTTATTTTTGCTACATGTATTTTAAATTAATCGTTTTATCAAAAGTTATATTCCATTTAACAAAAATGAAAGCTATCATTTTCAATAAAGTTGTTCGAAAAATATTCATTTTTGTAATCCTCTTATATCCGAAAAATGGCAACGCGAAAAATCAGAAAAACTAAAAAAATGCTCTCGCTTTACATCCCGGTGTTTGAATACTGAATGAAAATGCATTTTCATGCACAGAGAATTTTAAACAAGAACACTAAAAACTACAGAGTTCACTTCAAACGCTGTTGCGTGTTCCGTCTTTTTTAAAACCCTACTACTTGCTAATAGAGTAGACATGGCAACCGACTTTTTACATTTATGTATGGACAGCTACATCATTTGTTTTTCAGCCGTCAGCATCAGCAGCCTTTTATGTCCATTGCTGGACTAGGCCTCCCCCTTATAATACAATGCCATAATTTTAATTTAGCGTTTTACGTTAAACTTATTACCCATAACTTTGTTAATAACTTAGTTATCATTTAGTTAACTTGAACCGAGTTATGCAGAAGGCAGCCAAACGGGGCTAACTACAAACCAAAATATGAGCGTTTTTCTATCGAAGGTTGCACTTCAGCTATTTTTTTTTTTTTTAGTTTTTGTAATTAAATTACAAAAAATAATATTAATTAATAAATAGCTGAAGTGCAACCTTCGATAGAAAAACGCTCATATTTTGGTTTGTAGTTAGCCCCGTTTGGCTGCCTTCTGCATAACTCGGTCCACTTAATCTAAGCAGTGACGGATTAAGACTACTTGATGCCCTAAGCAATCCACGCCTGTGGGCCTCCCTATCCGTATGTTAACTAGAATCGGTCCTTTACCCCCTAAAAACATTAGTTGTTTGTAAAATAAGATGGTGAGATGTAACGTACCTTAGAAGTGGAGTAGGTGCGACAACAATAAAAACCAAAGAAAATGCACTAGCGGTTAGCGAGTGGACAAGCGGGAGCGCGGTTATGACTCTAGGTTGGACTCTATGTCAACTTTAAACGCGCGAATTTTCAAATTAATCCTAGAAACTTTTTGTGGTGTGGTTTTTGGTGACGTGAGAGTGAGACGTGATGACCTAAGGACGGATTTTATTTGTGCTTCTTCTGGTGCCCCCCCAGACGTGATGCCCTATGCAATTGCTTAATTTGATTAAGGGTTAATCCGTCACTGAATTTAAGTAAGTAATGTTACGGAAGAGCCAGATCTCCTAACTCAGGTATCCATATACATAAAAAAGGAGGTCTCAAACACCTGATTATAATTTATGATTAAGTTAAAGAAAATAAATATAATAATATTTATTTTCTTATAATCACAATGCTTGGCATGCGGATTGGTGATCGCAGTATTCGCCCTTAGTACCTACTCAGGTGGATGCTGCTTCCTATCCCTTATTAATATTTCCTTATTTATTATTCGTAATCCCTTAGTCAGTTTTTACGTATCTACAGTAGGAGATGGAATTGATGATGATAGAATTGAAGTTATCGTTGCTTGGTATCATTTTAGAAAAAATTACGACTATACACCACGTACTTTACTATTCTCCTGCTGACGTTTCGTTGACCATTTTGAGGTCCTTCCTCATGAGCACCGACCGCGACCACGCTCAAAGGTCGTGCGACGAGAACGAAACGTCAGCAGGAGAATAGTAAAGTACGTGGTGTATAGTCGTAATTTTTTCTAAAATGAAACTGATGATGATTGCAATGTCTTATGCCCGCTGTTATGTTTCAGACCTATGGCCGTTTAGAATTTTTCCGGCTTTTATAATTTTCCTCTTACAGCTCTATTCGAAGGTACACTCAACATGCATGTCTATCCTACACGACACGATATCCTATCCTACTAAAATATAAATACAAAAGTTTCGATGTTTGTATGATAGCTCGGGTACCCGAAGAAGGGTAACCGAATCAAATGAATGACTTTGTTAACAAAATGTAAGTACATTTAGTAAAACGAAAGTACACGAAAACTAAATTTGAATATTTAATATAATTTAACTTATATTTAAGAATTAATAATGCATTTATAATATATTTTGGAATAAGTGACAATTTAGGGTTTAATTAGTAATGTAGAATTTAATTGAATAATTTAGAATGTAATTTAAATAATTTAGAATTTTATTATAAGTATTAAAGATTTTGAACGATCATTAGCGTATGTAATTTATAAATATGGGATTAACGGCTCATTATTAAGTATTATTATAATAGCTAATGTCACGAAGTTATACCACGGCCGCGTCGTAATATAGCGGCGATTCACCGGACTCGGATTTTTTTAGATAAGTTTTTTTATAAGTTTAAAAATATCCTTCATGTCATATAACGGTCGACACATGATGGTTGACATAATGACGGAAGCCACTCAAATACGCCGCAATAAGCTAATGCCATTCAAAATTTCAACCAAATCATTTTAGCTGTTTCAGCGTGATGGAGTAACAAACATACAAACTTTCAGTCTTCTTTCAGTTTTTCACTTTTTTTTATATTATTAGTGTGATTTCGTTTCTGGTTCAATATTAGTGGTAATTTATTAACTTTGCCTTCTGTACAGTGAACGCCCAAAGGCCGTAGATGTTGAATAAGCCCATAGAAATATACAGCGTGTAAAAAAGACAGCTCTCGAATACTGAAGGTACCGGTAAAGCTACCTATATCATTGCTATATAAAATAGCTTTCGCCTGATAAGTGATTCATACCGGAGAAAAACTTTTTTTTCGTTTCGTATCGTATTTGTCAGCCAGCAATAAACGCATATCCGGCCGCACGAGTTCAACGCTCCCGGTCAGCTGATCGACGCGCAGCGCGAGTATTGCTTGTGGTTTTCATTGCTTTTTTTGACGTTTTTATTTATTAACGTGTTTTTAATGATGGAAATTAGGTTTTTGTGTTCCTTTAACGATATTTTATGGATATTTATAAAGAAAACACGAAAAATTTGCCCTTTTTTTCATGTTTTTTCAGCTTAAATATTTTCAGAATCATGGTCCGAATGCACTGTTTCATTTTTCGGGCGTAGTCTTTACACTCCCTGTATATGTTTTTGCTCGTCACAGCTCATCAACACTTCTTGAGATATAGAAAATAGGTTTTGCAAAAACCAGAAGACCCAACACACATGTTTTAGTTACTCACGAGAGGATGCACATTAAGGGATTTCGTTTCAAAACCGCATTCCTGTATTATGTGCACGACAAATTAAGCTAATTTTTATTTTGGTAGGTAGGTACTAAGCGAGCGAAGACATGGGCGAATACTAGTTATTAAATAGTTTATGAGTTTGTTTGCAATTTGTGCACACTCTAGCTTCGAGTTCAGTTGAGAGAGCTGTATCACGAAATTATATAAATGAATTTACGAATACGCTAGGTGATATTTAAATTAAGGTGGATCGTCTCGTAAAGTGGCGCGAAATTAAAATTTATTAGTGTTTTTTTGCTCATCACAACTTATCAACACTTCTTGTGATAGCGATAACTGATTTTGCGAAAACTAGGAGACCTAAGACACATGTTTTAGTTGTTAGTTTCTCATATAGATAATTAGTTTACCTACGAATATTCTTCAATGATTTTTACAGTGTTTTTGTGGTTCAGGGATATTCTATTTATGAGATACTATCAATTAAAATATGTGTTTTGAGTCTTCTAGTTTTCGCAAAACCTGTTTTTACTACCTTAAGAAGTGTTGATAAGCTGCGACGAGCGAAGAACACAATAAAATTTTAATTTCGCGCCACATTTGAGGCGATTTTTTAAATTGTTTTCACTGTTTGTAAACCTTTCAAGTAATAATTTGCAAATTTATGCTTTTAATAGGTATATTTAAAATCTTCTCCAACCTAAGGTTATTTTATTTTGTTTTCTTTTATCAATTTTTGGAAAACTTACAGCTAGTTAAACAAAAAAAAAGCAAGTAAATTATAGAGAGCTAATTAAAAGTTTCCACACACAGTATCTGACAAAAAAAAATTAAGAATTTAAAAGCAGACAGAAGACTAGATTATCTAGAAAAGATTGCTTCTTCTTATAGTTTTATCATATATGTTTATTTTGTTTTATTTGTCTTTCGATACACAATCATCACAGCAGTCCACTGCTGGGCGAAGCTTCCCCCCTTTAATGGAATGGGGGAAATTGTCATAATCACTAAGCTTTGGCAGATTGATGATCTCTATATGCCTTCGGCAATATCATAGTGTTGGTGTTGAGTACTCAGGTGGATGCTGTTGCCATCTCCTGGTGTAATCCCTCAGACAGCTTTTACGAAATCCATGGGAGGAGATGGAGGAGTCTCTTCTTAAGCCACGCCACTTAACCACCACGCCACGGCACTTTTAACTTGTGTCGAATTTACCCTATATTTTTTCGATGACGAAATTACCCAATGAAGAAAGAACCCACCCGGTACACAAAACAACAATTTAAAATTATTTTTTGGTGCCTAATAAAATTGTTCTGTCTATTTTGTGATTTAATTGAGAAATTGTTAATTTTAAAAATGATTTTAACCTAATATAACTATAATGTAGGTGAACTCTCCTAGAATGCTACGACGAACGGTCTTGAGCCACCTCCAGCCACCTACTTCCTAGAAGAGAGAGGCCTATTTCCAGCAGTGGACTTCTACATGCTGATGATGATGATGATGAGGTGAAATATTACCATATCCATTAGTTAATTAGGTTAAAATTGTTAAGGCCACCGCACTACCCTTAAAGGAAATTATGCAAATACGTATTGACATTTCAAATAAAGGGGCATGTGTACTGACCCTATTAAACTCGCTTTGTGCAGGTTAAACTTAATTAATGTCCCAAGTTAATAATAGAACCTTACTCCCAACGTCATAGCTATATTGCTTGCTAATGTAACAATCGCCCTCTCCATCTCCTCTCATGGATGTCGTAAAACATGCATGTCAAATTCGAAAGTCATTGGTGGGCCAAATGCTTAAAGACCGTAGGAACAGTAGGCCGCATAACCCAACTACAAAGATAGCAAATTGATAGACTTATCAGAAAAATGGTCGAAATACATTAACAGGTTTGCACCTTGGTGCGTCTCACGGAAGTAGGGTTGCCATACATCCGGAATTTTCCGGACATGTCCGGAAATATAGATCTTTGTCCGGAATGCAGAGGGAATTCTAAACCGTCCGGAATTTCTACAATTAAGTGAAGAGCGAAATAAACCAAATCATTTTTATTACAAATCAAAGTAACAACATGGCTTCTTCCCCCTTCTCGCCCCTTCTTCGCCCGTGTTCCATCATAGATACAAGACCCGAGCGCGCGTGAAAATTCGAACGAAAATTTGCTTCGTTTATTCATATGCACGATGCGTAACGATATTAATAATTATATTTACAAGAAAATCCGGTTATTTCATCAAATGTCAGGCTTTTTGTCCGGACTTTTAAATTTTCTATCTGGTAACCCTACACGGAAGGCACTTTTCCATATTTTATTGTCGCTCTACTTCGGGGAAAATTAATGTAGTTCTGGAAATTGACTTAAACTTATTTAATTAGTAATACATGAGCCGGAAGTTTTATAATGGTATTTATTTACGGAAGATGCATTTGTTCAACACTGTGTTCGCTACATGCACATGGTTTTTATTAAAATCATAATGCACTAAGACAGTCTCTCTATACGTAATTTAACGTGCATCAAGTAATTTCTTTCTATTTTAAAATTTACGGCCTTTTTAAGTTTGTACCTAATATTTAAAAGCCTTCCGTATGCGCCAGAAACGGTGCAAACCTAGGATAAGCTTCTTTTCGTTTCATCTAACGTTTCCATAAGAATCCACGACTACACGACTTAGGTCCACACTTTTTGCTAATTTGACAATTGAGAATTATTTATGATAATTTTGATCAATTAATTGACGCTAATCGTTTATTTAATCATTACGTAATAGTAAAATGACAGATTACTATACTTTGTTAACATTTGTCCCACAGCGGGAATCGAACCCGCAACCTCTCGCACCTCAGCTGGCTACTCGCCCACCGCGCCACAGAGGTCGTCATAATGCCATATCTACAACTACATTCAGCCCTCTCTATCTAAGTCTGGTAGAGATCGCTTAGCGATAAGACTGACCATTGTAAGACCTAGCTAAGAATCTTATGAATGGTGTGCAATAATGATCCCATTGGTCGATCATTATTTAAAGAACCTTCTTCGAGATAAACGTTGACAGCGGCCGGCAATGTATGTATTAAAATCCATATCTGTCGTGTTATCACGCTCGTCAATTTCACTATGAAACTTGATAACTGTGGTGTTATTTGAATATAGAAAGAGGTTAGAAAGGTTAATTCAAATTAAAAAGATAAATTAATGAGAGTATATTGTTTCATTAATTCATTCATTCATTCTTTCATTCGTCTGTATGGAAATGGTGGTCAGGTAATACCGCAAAGTGCAACCTTACGGAAACAAACTGGATATATCCGTGTACACTGCTGGAATACACAGACGGCTTAACACTATCAATTTTACTTGTTTAATTTATGTTATATCGTTTATGTTTTCAGATTAATGGTTTCCAGAAACTTCCGCATTGAAACACCCTGTATAACAAACGAGTGGCACACGTGACTAGCTCGCGAAGACGAATGGCGCTCGGATATGAAATAATAAATTATATTTGTTGGGTGAGAGAAAGGAGTAGCGAAGAATTCTCGAGGTTGCGGAAGTGTGTTTACAATGAAATAAATAAATCAAAAATGTTACTTCATCACTATTATTATTGACGACCTCTGTGGCGCGGTGGGCGAATAGCCAGCTGAGGTGCGAGAGGTTGCGGGTTCGATTGTTTTTGAGACAAATGTTTGTATCATCTGCAAATATTTGTTCCAGGTCTGGGTGTTATGCTACCATTGGTACTCTTAGTTCCTGATACCCACGACATAAGGAATCCTAGTGTGGGATCAGAGGGTCTAGCCAAGTGGCATTCGTTTCGAAACGATTCCATTTCTACAGTCGTAATTCAATACAAATGACCACGTGACATGTGGATAGCTAACGTCAATCCCATACATTTTGGACTTTTCTACTGGCGTCATCGCTATTAGAATGTTACTTTGTCTACGGCCTCTGGACTACGTATGTGACTGTTGGGTGTTATGAATGTTATGATTATCTAGTTTTTAGCCCCTTCCACCGCTAAAGGTGTGACAATACATCAAATTGTCTAAAACGAAATATGCAAATGCGGAAATAACTCAACATTAACAACCTAAACATTTCTACCCCTTGTCTTCGCTAATATTTATTGCCGAAAGCAAGCATCGGGGAATTTTTGGTAGTCCCCCACTATATTACAGGCCGGCGTTAGGCGTTTATATGGGCCGCAGTGTCACAGTGCTCCGAGGATGGTTGGCTTACTCAACCATATATTCACATTGTTGAACGAGCGAAGCGAGTTCTCTGTGTCAACTTGGAAGAATCGGCGTTTATATGTATGTATGTTTGTTCGATTAAAACTTCCCAACCGTTAATCCGATCTTCATGAAATTTGGTGTGAGGATAGATAAGGTAGAGTGGGTTTGTAGGTAAGGTATATCGGTCGGGGGGTTGATGAGGTATTGAGGTCCAAGGGGGGGTAAAAAAAAGTAAGACAGTCAGATCAAGTGGAGTGTTTAATGAAAGCGCTTTGGTTGGAAATTTCAAAAGTATTTTTAATAAGTATTTAGAATTAGTAGTTTCCGAGATATTGGGGAAAATAAAAAACGCCAAAATTAATAATTCTAAGGTACTTCCAGCAATCCCACAATGCTGAAATTTGGTATGCTTGTAGCTTTTGTGACACAAATACAAGGAAAAGTCTGAAATTGAAGAATTTAAAAACTTGTACCTATAAAACAATAACCAATATAATATACATTATTGACCTCCCATTCCTAGAAATTTGAATGCCGTTGGAGTTCTATGGTTTTCGTCAAAAGGACGTTATCAATTAATTTGTCAGGTACTTGATATACTAACAGGTATGTAGTATGAACGCCCCGTTGCTTAGTCCCATTTAAAGGTTTTTTCGATGATGTGTAGGAAATTACATCGAGGCGAAAATAAAATAAAAAACTGGAAAATATGGAAATTACCTACTCAAGTAGTCGGGCTGATAAAGGTGTCATCGCGAGGTCTCAGTTCGGGGCGAAGCACTAGTTACTGGTTGGGAAGTATTTTTATTCAGGATAAGTGGTTAGAGGATAGCTCGTTCAATCGTCAAGGGTAAAGTTTTTGCAGCGCATAGAGACTCTTGTGCAACAGTGCTGAGTAGAATACTAGCAATTTTAAATTTAACCTAAGAGCTTGTCTAGATGAGGCGTTTTACGCGCGATTCGACTCGCGCGATTCCACTTGTGCGATTGTGAAATACTAGAGCTTCATACATTCCGCCCACATGCAGTCACGCGTTTTGCCGCACGCGCGAGCGCAAAACGCGCATCGATCGCGCGTAAATCGCCTCATCTGGACAAGTTCTAAAGATAACATAAAATAACATGCGTTTTTAAGGTGGATTGTGTTGTTTTGTCATATTTTTTCTTCGAGAGAATCCCGATTTTTTAAATGTTTTTCTATACTTACACTGAGATGGCTTGGCCACCGTGAAACGAAGCGAAAAAAGTAAGGATTTTTTTTTAAATTACCTTCCTTGTTGCGTTTGCTAACATGATCCATGTCATAACTACCTTTAGAAAGGTAGACATATAGAAAGATAGAAAATACTTTATTCTTTATCAGCCTGTTTACGTTCACTGCTGGGTGAAGCCTCCCCTATTTAATACAATGGGGGGATTTGCCATAATCACCACGCTTGGCAGGGGATTGGTGATTGCATTATTACTTGACTTTATTGCACACCTTATTATACAAAGGATGATAAAAGATCAATTTCACAAACAAAAACCAAAATTAGCTATGTTATACATTAGGCGGTCTTATTACTTATCTTTATCTGTAGAATAGATGGGCCTTTAATTTAGAGGCAAACCATAAATTGGTGGAGTAAACTAGCTTAACCCAATGAGCTGTGACCGAAGTGTGCTATTTAATTTATAGTCAGCTGCAGGCCAAAATGTTGAAGAATATTTTCATTTTGCACAATGTTCTTAGTTTTCACGTAAAATTTATTAGTCCTGGTTGGCACTGCGACCTTGTTGAGACTACGAGGGATGTATTATCTAGGATTTAAGGTCTCTAGGCTGTCTTTAAGTTAAGGTCGTTTTTTATACTACTTGGCAAGCATACAAGCATATGGCCCACCTGATGGAAACTAGTTACCGTAGCATGGACGCCTGCAACACCAAAGGCATCACACGCGCGCTGCCGACCCAGACATAAAGATGAAAAGTCTCATGTGCCTGTAATTTCACCGGCACTCGTACCCTTTAAACAAAAACACAGCAATGCGAGCACTACTGCTTGGCGGCAGAAATAGGTACGGTGGTAGTACTTCCCCGGACGAACTCATTCACAAAAAGTTACTTCTGACAAACTACTGAGGTAAAGTAAAGGGATTTTTTTTAAGATTCCGTACCCACCATCATCATCACCCCTGTCTGGGGGTCTGTCTTCTTGAAAACAGGCCCCCAGACAGAACTTCTTGTGAAAGAGTTCGTCCGGGGAAGTAGTACCACTGTACCTATTGTTAGCCCGGACGGACAAAATACCTTCTAATGAAACACTTAATAACTTTTGTAATTTCTTGTATTTACACTTACACCAATACTTTTACATTAAAAACCGTAAGAGACTTGGATAGTACTCGTCAACTGAACACCGACTGCCTATTATTTTCGACTACCTTTTTCACCTTGACTTCTAGGGTAAAGCAGTACCTACTACCACTAGCGCCATCTGTAATCGTTTACCACTTGTACTGCTTTATCCTAATAGTATTTGCTTGCCTAATTAATTAAATTACATTCTAACAAATATAATAAAATAAAAGATAGATTTAGAAAAATATCATTAGATTAATAAGAAAGCTATTATTATCAGTTATGTAGTCTAATCAAATGCATATTACATATGTACACCATCACTTGACGTCTCGAATAAATATTGTGTTTTACATTCGGCCATCCGACGTTAATTACACGTCCTCGTGTAGTGATTGATTTAACTACACAACATAAAATTAACATTTTGATTTAACTACACAACATTAAAAAAAAATTTACATTAGAACATTGAACATATTTTGATATTGAAAGACTTAACCAAACACTTAAAAGATTTAAATTGAACGTGCTAATGAATTACCACACACAATAATAACACAGTAAGCAACACCTAATAACGCATTCAGGGTGCTGGTGGGGCTGCCCCGGTTCTGTATTGGGGATGTTTGCCGTGGCGCGTGTGGACTGCTTCTACGCCACCATGCGTAAGCGATGCACGTCCCCGGTGCGAAGGGTCGGGCCAGCTCCAACAGCACACTGAGGGCTTTCTCAGATAGGTTTGACTGTGAGTACCTCAGCCACTGTTGTATGATTCATTTTAATAAGAAACTAAATTATTTATTCTAAGTGCAATAACATTACAATTTTGACATAACCTAATTTTGACATACTTTATTCAAATTCAATTCAATTCTCAGAATAATATCTAAAGCAAATTTAATTTTTTGTTGTATGGGTGCGTGTTTTATGATTGTGTAAATTTCGAACTGATTTTTGATCTTTAACTAATCTAGGGTAAGAAACTAATTAACATAATATGATCCATGTTGATTGAAATAAATGAATTCTACATACTGTTAAAGTCATGGTCTTGTGTCGTTTTCACCTACATCTGTCAACTGTGGTAACAGGCCGCTGCTGCTCTGAATACCACTATCACATTAAGTCAGACAAAGGTTATTTCTACCTCTGTCAACCATGGCAACAGGCCGCTTCTGCCTGAATACCTAGGCACTTAATGTGATATAATGACGAGGCTCCACGATCACAAGTAAATTGTGGTAACAAGCCGCTTCTGCATTGAATACCAGCAATAAGTTATTAACAACATACAATTAACTATAATTTAATAATTACAGGCTGCTTCTGCCTGAATACCTAGGCATTTAATGCTACATAATGACAAGGCTCCACGATCACAAGAAAATTGTGGTAACAAGCCGCTTCTGCATTGAATACCAGCAATAATGTATTAACAACATCCGATTAACTTTAATTTAATAGTTACAGGCCACTTCTGCCTGAATACCTAGGCACTTAATGTGACATAATGACAAGGCTTCATGATCACAAGAAAATTGTGGTAACAAGCCGCTTCTGCATTGAATACCAGCAATAATGTATTAACAACATCCGATTAACTTTGATTTAATAGTAACAGGCCGCTTCTGCCTGAATACCTAGGCACTTAATGTAACATAATAACAAGGCTCCATGATCACAAGAAAATTGTGGTAACAAGCCGCTTCTGCATTGAATACCAGCAATAATGTATTAACAACATCCGATTAACTTTGATTTAATAGTAACAGGCCGCTTCTGCCTGAATACCTAGGCACTTAATGTAACATAATAACAAGGCTCCATGATCACAAGAAAATTGTGGTAACAAGCCGCTTCTGCATTGAATACCAGCAATAATGTATTAACAACATCCGATTAACTTTAATTTAATAGTTACAGGCCACTTCTGCCTGAATACCTAGGCACTTAATGTGACATAATGACAAGGCTTCATGATCACAAGAAAATTGTGGTAACAAGCCGCTTCTGCATTGAATACCAGCAATAATGTATTAACAACATCCGATTAACTTTGATTTAATAGTAACAGGCCGCTTCTGCCTGAATACCTAGGCACTTAATGTAACATAATAACAAGGCTCCATGATCACAAGAAAATTGTGGTAACAAGCCGCTTCTGCATTGAATACCAGCAATAATGTATTAACAACATCCGATTAACTTTGATTTAATAGTAACAGGCCGCTTCTGCCTGAATACCTAGGCACTTAATGTAACATAATAACAAGGCTCCATGATCACAAGAAAATTGTGGTAACAAGCCGCTTCTGCATTGAATACCAGCAATAATGTATTAACAACATCCGATTAACTTTGATTTAATAGTTACAGGCCGCTTCTGCCTGTCTTATTTAAATACAAAATCTCTCTCATGTAGAGAGATTGACTCGGTAGTTTTAGATTTCTGATGAATCATCCATACAAACGTACTTACATAGCCGTTGAATACATAACCTTTTCTTCCCCACTAAAATAGTCGGGCTGATAAAGGTATCATTGCGAGGTCTCAGTTCTGGGCGAACCACTAGTTATTTAATTTTCAAATAAAATGTAATAATCTACTTTTGAAACTTATAAAAATTTAAACATATTCATTGAAAATTGGGCTGCTACTAACAAGTAATGCTTTCGGTATCGCTATCAGCGCTGCTAGAGGTTGAATCTTCTTTTGATCTCGTGAAATTAAGCCATAGTATAATTGTGTCTATACTACGACTACAGAACTATATTTTCGACCGCCTTTTACGCGTATCTTCAACCTAATATCTGTCATATCAAATACAGCAGTTACGCGATAAGGCCCCTGGTATTTGGGTACTAACTTACGACTCTGATTCTTCTCTGATCTATTCTTGTTCTTATACTCTGACCCGAGGGTGGACCTTCTCTCTCAACTCACAAGATTACCTACTTTGAATGTCTTTGGTACTACTAAATTTTTATCATAATGTGGCTTTTGTTTGGCTTGATGATAATAATAATAATAGTAATGCTAGACATTTCACGAAACATTATCTAGCCCCAAGCTAAGCAGAGCTTGTGTTATGGGTACTAGATAATTGATATACTTAATACAATACATTACTTGATAATTATTTGTTCCGAGGCGGGAATCGAACCCGCAACTTCCTGCGTCGCAGGCGAACCTTCGCCCGCCGAGCCATTGAGATCTTCAATAAATCATAAATCAGTAATAGTATGTAATCAGTAGTGGTCGTATAATCAGTAATGTACTCATTCATCTTTTCACGAATTTCAATAAGAGAAGATCAAGCGAGGTTTTTACCCTGCTTTCAGCAGTTCCCGTTAGAGAAGTGCCAAAAACTGCTTCTGAATGTGTTCTACCTATACTCTTGTTGTGCGTGTTATTGAGGCCCACTGCATGTCAGGTATGAACTGGTTTGGCTGAATTGCCGTTTGCCACACTGTTTTTATTGTCACTACATTTATCAGCAGTATGTCCGAAACGAAAACATCTGTCACATTTTAGCATAGGTTTGGTACATTGTGATTTATAATGGCCATATTGCGAACAATTATAGCACTTAATTGAAGGATCTTTGGTTTCATTACTTACAGAGTCCCTATCTAGTTTTAGGTCATTGGGTTGATTCCGTCTTCTATCAACAATGTTTCCATTCACATGGCCCATACTGCGAGCGCTCTTTAAGTACGGCAGTAGCTGTTCTACGGTATTAAATCGAGCTGCTTCTGCGCCTAGTCGTACGCTACGATCCTCAATTCCAAAAATGATGCAGTCTACTGCTTTCTTACCCTGTATACCACAGCGATTGAGAAATATCACTTTATCATAGTAGTATTCCTCTAACGAGTCGTTAATTTTTGCACGTTTACCTAGCATTGTTGTTAGTAACTGCCCATAATTATCATCGCTAGGAAAAGCTAATTTCAATTTTTCCTGCCATTGTGGCCAAGAATGCAGTACCGTAGTAAGACCTTCATACCATTTCTGGGCATGACCCTTTAATTTAGACAAGGCAAAATGGGTTATTTGTCTGTCTGTCCAACTGTAAATAGACGCGCATTCATTGATTTTATGAAGCCACAATTCGATAGTTTGTGCTTTGTGAGCAGGGTCAAATTCAGGAATGGTGTTTTGGTACGACATCTTATCATTACTCGCACTGTCACCCAGTGATTTAAAAACCTGCACTAGTTGCGCCAAACTGGCACTATTTTCTAAAAAAAGATGGGTACTTGGCGCTGTAACTTCAGCTTGGTAGTCTGCTTGACCGTGTATACTCAACCTTGACCTGCTGCGTACGCGCTGGCTGGAAGTACTTGGCACCCGCTGGCTGGTTGAGTGGTACGCCCGCTTATTGGCTGGGCTGCGCGACCTCTGCATGGCTGGGCTACGCGCCCGCCGTCCAGCTGGGCTGCGCGCCGGCTGTTCATCTTGGCTGCGCGTCCACCGTTCAGCTGGGTTGCGCGCCCGCCGTTCAGCTGGGCAGCGTGCCGGCCGTTCAGCTGGGCTGCGTGACCTCTGCATGGCTGGGCTGCGCGCCCGCCGTTCTGCTGGGCTGCGTGACCTCTGCATGGCTGGGCTGCGCGTCCACCGTTCAGCTGGGTTGCGCGCCCGCCGTTCAGCTGGGCAGCGTGCCGGCCGTTCAGCTGGGCTGTGCGCCCGCCGTTCAGCTGGGCTGCGTGACCTCTGCATGGCTGGGCTGCGCGCCCGCCGTTCTGCTGGGCTGCGTGACCTCTGCGTGGCTGGGCTGCGCGCCCGCCGTTCAGCTGGGCTGCGTGACCTCTGCATGGCTGGGCTGCGCGCCCGCCGTTCAGCTGGGCTGCGCGCTCGCCGTTCAGCTGGGCTGCGCGCCCGCCGTTCAGCTGGGCTGCGTGACCTCTGCATGGCTGGGCTGCGCGCCCGCCGTTCTGCTGGGCTGCGTGACTGCTGCCTTGTGTAACTCCGCCGGAAGCCAGCTTGACTACCGGACCGTCTGGACTGGCTTCGTGGCTGATGGCTACCTCGACTATTGGGCCGCCGGCAGGGTCGCTGTGCTGCTGGGTTGCGTCGCAAAGTCCGTTTTAGAACAGGACTGCGAGAGCAACTGGCACCACTGTGCCTGGAGACGCTTTGTGATCGCCGCTCACGACTACGTGAACGCCTCTTTGTAGAAAAATCTTGGGTTTCCATGTCCTGTATAATACAAATTCGCCACAGAATTTCGAAAAACAAACTAACTATAACAAATTTAACTAGGAGAAATTTTAGTAAAATTATCTACCCACTTAAAAAAAAACAATGGCGTTTTTATCTACTTCAATCCATTCTTTCGAGTAAGAAAGATATAAAAATAAAGTATTGTTTTAATATTAGGTAGATTTAAAAAAAATGTTACTACTTTGTAGGCGAAGTCAAGTAAGTAGACAACTGTAACTTACCAATCCCAATTTCTGAATTGTTAGCCCGGACGGACAAAATACCTTCTAATGAAACACTTAATAACTTTTGTAATTTCTTGTATTTACACTTACACCAATACTTTTACATTAAAAACCGTAAGAGACTTGGATAGTACTCGTCAACTGAACACCGACTGCCTATTATTTTCGACTACCTTTTTCACCTTGACTTCTAGGGTAAAGCAGTACCTACTACCACTAGCGCCATCTGTAATCGTTTACCACTTGTACTGCTTTATCCTAATAGTATTTGCTTGCCTAATTAATTAAATTACATTCTAACAAATATAATAAAATAAAAGATAGATTTAGAAAAATATCATTAGATTAATAAGAAAGCTATTATTATCAGTTATGTAGTCTAATCAAATGCATATTACATATGTACACCATCACTTGACGTCTCGAATAAATATTGTGTTTTACATTATACATACATCATCCTTACGTAACCTTTCTCTTAGGTCATCAGATAACTTATTACTTGGAACCCCATTACACCGCAGTTCCATCTATGGTAATTCTTTCATGGTCCAAGCTGTGCGGCTGTGGAACGCGTTGCCACTAGAAATTAGACAGGCTTCCTCACTACACACTTTCAAGCTAAAAGTTAAACAGCACTACCTATTAGTCGCATCTCTACCTAGCGTTATTTAAGCATATTATGTAATTATTGGTTTTCTTTCATTGTTACAGTTATCTTCGTATATAATATGTATTAGTTTATTATGTGAATATATAAGTATTAGAATTATGCTTAGGTAGGTATTAGACAATATTGTTTATAACTTCTTATATATTTTAATTAATTTAGAATACTTATTAGTTTTGCTTTGTAGGTACACCGCAGTCTATTACAGCGTTGCTCATTTCGTTACATCCAAAGGTTGCCTGGAAGAGATCGCTTTCAGCGATAAGGCCGCCCATTGTATTGCCTTTCTTTAGTAATATTACTTGTTATTGTTTCTGTGGTGATCAATAAAGTGTTAATCTATCTATCTATCTATCTATTTCTGCCGCCAAGCAGTAGTGCTTGCATTGCTGTGTTTCGGTTTGAAGGGCCTGTGAAATTACAGGCACATGAGATTTTTCATCTTTTGTCAGGGTCGGTAGCGCGCGTGTGATGCCTTTGCTGTTGCATCCATATAGACTAAGGTAACTACTTTCCATCAGGTGGGCCGTATGCTTGTTTGCTTGCCAAGAGGTATAAAAAAACTAAACTAAATATTGAAATGTTAAAATTTGGAATAGAGATATCTTAATACCCTGGATTAACAGATAGGCTTCTTTTCATCATCATAATTAATTTCCATCATTGTTCACTTGGGTGAAAACGCGGGGCGCAGCAAGTAACAAATAATACTGAAGCATAAATTCTCAAAACAGTAGATATTTTCTCGCTACCTTTAGAAAAGTGCAGTTCATGATTAATTAATCTCTAAAGGCGCTTACTCCGTTCAGGAATATTAATTCCTAAAGCTGGGTGTTCAATAATTCAGAGTCTGATGCAGCGGTACAGCTGGTATTAAGCCTCATTTATGCAGTGTAGGCACGGGCTGGCTTTGTTAACATAACTTCATATTTTGTTGAATAATTTTATTTATTTATTTTAGGAAAAGCATCGGCACAAATTGGTAACTAATATAGCACTTTTGAGGCCATTCAAAGGTCCCCACTTAGAGAAACATAATATTATTTTTTTAATGATCTAAAAACAAAAACGAAAGGCTTATATAATACCTATGGGTCATTCACATTCACGATAAAATACCTTACTGGGAACTCATAATCGAGATAATTAAAAAAAGTGTAGCGAAATGACGGCCCATGAAAGTGTTATTCAGTCTAATTCTTAAAGTAGAATCACTACCCAAACTTCTTGTGAAAGAGTTGGTCCGAGGAAGTACTACCACCGTACCTATTTTTGCCGCCAAGCAGTAGTGTTCGCATTGCTGTGTTTTGGTTTGAAGGGTACGGGTGCTGGTGAAATTACAGGCACATGAGACTTTTCATCTTTATGTCTCTGGGTCGGCAGCGCGCGTGTGATGCCTCTGGTGTTACAGGCGTTCATAGGCTACGGTAACTGCTTTCCATCTGGTGGGTCGTAAGCTTGTCTGGTTGCCAAGTAGCTTAAAAAAAAAAACTACCACCGAAAGATCAAAGTCAAGGTCAAGGTAATCGCAGAATAACTTAATTTGACAAAGTTCTCGTTCAGAAGATTATCTTAAACCGATGAGTAACATAACACCCAACAGTCACGTACGTAGTCAACGATCCCACACTAGGTTTCCCTGTGTCGTGGGTATCAAGAAACGAGAACCATGGTACTCATACAAACATTTGTCCCGCAGCAGGAATCGAACCCGCTACGTCTCGCATTTTAATAGGCTACTCGCCCGCCGCGCGACAGAGTTCGTCCAAATGGTGGTTTGTCCAGTCTAAGAATAGACCCCTCATTCTCCTACCGTGGATTTAGTAAATACCTTACTAAAGTTACTTCTTCACCCGGTTCGGTAGACGCTCCCCTTAGAATAGGGGGGATTTGCCATAGCACCACGGTTGGCAGGTGGACTGGTGGTCGCAGTATTTAATTAAGTACTCCGTCTCCTCTCGTGGATGTTGTAAAAGCCGTCTAAAGGATTACACCAGGGGATGGGCAGCAGCATCTACCTGAGTACTTAATACCAAGCTGCGATCACAGATCCACCTGCCAAGCGTGGTGATTATGGCAAATCTCATTGCACGCTATTCATGCCGCGTGGCCTGATGTAGCTCTGCCCCTCGACTGCTAAAATGGAAATTTGCAATATCTGTACTTACCTATTTACATGTTTGTATTAGATTATTATTTATAAGTATAACAAGCGTAGCGTGTGCTGTCTTGCATATTTTTGCTGATGTTTATTTACTTTTGACTACCTTCCTAAGGTTTTTAAGTTCTCATTTACTATGTATCAGCAACTCCTTGCTCCGAGGCACCACACAGGCGCTTCTCACCTAGTGGTAAGACGGACCATTTATGTAAGCCAAGCCGAGTTTGTTGCCTGATTCTTCTAGGCTTGGTCGCGTTGGAACAGGAGTAATTTAATTTTATATAAGACGATTCAAAATGATCCTTGTGATTTCAACGAATAAAGTTCTTTTTGACTTTGACTTTGACATGCTGTGTGGAGGAGGCCTCATCCAGCAGTGGATGACTACTGGCTGATGAAGAAGCAAAATTGTTTTTATTTTTAGGGACTTTTAGTCCCATAATCCCCACTAAAGCAAGCTCGCTTGCAATATCAGGCTGAAGGGAATTTTGACACAAAAAATCCCATTTAATTACCAAAATTCCCTTGGTAGTGAAAATCATATTTACCATCTTGTATAATCTTTCAGTGGTGAGTCCAGCCTAAAAAACGACTCCTCCATCTACTCATGTGGATGTCAAAAAAGCTGACTTAGTGATACACCAGAGGATGGGCATACTAGTAAAAATAATATCTCTTTTTCTAGTCTATTACTAGTTAAACTCTACAGAGTGATAGTTATAGAGCTTTCATTGAATATCCTGTTTTTTGTTCATCTTTTTAGAAAGTTCACCGTTAATCACACGTATTCACGTCAAAAAGCTAAGTGCTCCCAGTAAAGTGGATTTGGCGCGTATCTCCCAGTGAATCAGTTTTAACCGACTTCAAAAAATGAGGTTTTATTCTTGGCGGCATGAGCGGGTCATTAAGTGCCTAAATTATGGTGCTTGAATAGTTTGAATGCTAGGCTCTGTTCACTGCGAGTTATGCGCAAAGTTCGTAAAATTCTGAAGTTTAAAAATTTCAGTAAGATAAAGCTGTCTAACGGTTGGAAACTTACATTTTCCCATAATCCGTAAAAATAGGTCTCTTATCTTATCTTATTCTTTATTATTTATTGTACACATATTATATACGTAATATCCTTCTATAATATAATTTCCAAAAATATAAAAAATTAGATTAATGTCACGCCAAAAATATGCAAAAATATCTAAAAGGGATTTTAGAACTTAATTCTTGCATTTACTTACTACTTGTCTTTTGTAAGAGTGACATAAACTTTCTCTCAACTTTGCGTTTTTTGTACAAAATTTTGTAAAAAATAGCCTTTGGAGTACGTTTTCAGAGACTTTATTTTTCGATTTAAAACAACCTTTTTTTGCCTTTGTCCGTACGAGGTCGTTAAATCAAATAAACATGACGAATTTAAAATGAAGGTCTGATTTAGAAAAAAATACGATTTTCATCTTGTTAATTAATGTGAACAATAATTGTGTGTAAGTATATTTCAGAAACCAAAATAAGAACATCCGTAGAAGAACCAACGACATAGCTCTCAGAATTAGCAAGATGAAGTGGCAATCGTGATAGCTCGCAGAACTGACAACCGTTGGGGGATAAAGAGAAAGACCCTTCTCTTGATGGACTAAAGATATTATAAAGGTTACAGGAAGTCAGTGGATGGAGGCGGTCAAGACCATTCATCGTGGCATTCTAGGGAGGAGGCCTACGTCCAGTGGACTTCTGCAAGCTTATAGTGATGATGATGATGAATTACAGTGAATGTAGAATATACCTCAACTTGAGGCACTGTAGGCATTACTACCCCGGGGTGACAAATTAAAGATAAAAAATTGTGGCTCAACAAAGTCTATTTTTGTACCAAGAAGACTAATCGCTGGATTTCGCACTGAATACAGATTGATGGCTGAGTGTTGGTAATTTTCGACTTGGATTTAACTTTATTTGCACTTGAAAGATTCGTACGGAATTGTAATCAATGGATTTATTTTCTTTTACTTCTTCGGAATTACAGAAGCTGTAATTTCTTTTTTTCTTTCATAATACTACTTATTACTATTTATTAGTCTATTATATAAAAGTAGGTATATAATGTATTCGAGTTTAAAGAAAAAGTTGTTTTTTTATTATTCTTTCATTGTTATTATTTTTACTCTGTGCACCGCCTTTTCGTTACTGCTTCGCTCGTTACTGTCCATTCAAAGGTTGCCTGGGAGAAATCGCTCTCAGCGATAAGGCCGCCCATTGTACTGCTAATTTTAATAAATCCTGAGGCCGTAGACAAAGTAACTGTAGAAATGGAATCGCTTCGAAGCGAATGCCGCTTGGCTAGGCCCTCAGTTATGTATTCCTGAGGGCCTAGCCAAACGGCATTCGCTTAGAAGCGATTCCATTTCTACATTCGTAATACAATACAAAATACCACGTGACATATCGATAGCTAACGTCAATCCCATACATTTTGGACTTTTCTACTGGCGTCATCGCTATTAGAATGTTACTTTGTCTACGGCCTCTGGTGTACAATAAAGTGTTAATCTATCTATCTATAGATCTACAGATAATTGTTCCGGATGTTCTGGGTATTATCTATGTATAATAAAAATCTATCTATGTAATGTATTGTATTAAGTCTATCAGTTATCTAGTACCCATAACACAAGCTCTGCTTAGCTTGGGGCTAGATAATGTTGTGTGAAATGTCCAGCATTTATTTATTTATTTAATTATATTTTTTTCTAGATATAGGTTTTTTGCTCAAACACCTTCTAGTAAGTAACACCATGTACAAAGTTATTATTATGCTTCGTAGAGCAGACAGTGCACAGAAAAGCCTCTTGGACGGTGGCAGTGCAACCGTACAATAGAATACAATTACTGTTGAAGTTGTCGTAGTCTTGGAGTTGGTAGTTTGTAGGTACATCGTTTCCACTGTCACGTAACAAATGCCTTTCCTTACCTATTATGCCATGAATTCTTTCTTGGTCATCCTTTCTGAGGGGTCTCTCTAAGAAAACTTCCATTTTATATCAGGTAATTCAGTCTGGACATCATTTTTAGGTCATATAATCCTACTAATATTATAAACGCGAAAGTTTGTGAGTATGGATGTTTGTTACTCTTTCACGTAAAAACTACTGAATGGATTTGAGTGAAATTTGGAATGGACATACTTAACGCCCTGGATTAACACATAGGCTACTTTTCATCATCATCATCATCAATTTTCATCATTATTAACGCGGGTGATACAAATTAGCAGTAAATGAATAAAGAGATTGTACAGCACATAAAAATCTATATGGACCCCTTGGCTCCTAAACTAAGAAAAACTTCTATGAACTTATATGATTACTTGTATTTTAGAAGCCAGTGTAACAGTTACCAACAATACAACCTATCATAGATATTTTAGATATTAAAGTTAGTTATTAACATTTGCTATCAATATATATATATATATATTATAAGTTTTAGCTGCAATTTTCTAAAAAATCTTTAAGGACAATTATTTATCAATTATTGATAGATGTTAATTTCAGTCTTAATCCGACCGTAATTCTAATGCGACTCTTAATTGAGTTCAATATATTGAGATCCTATTAGACTATCGTAAAATTTGGGCATATGAATAGCTTCCTGATAACCAAGTAGAGCAAGTAACTAACAGTGGCGCTATTGTTGCAATTATATTATCATAAACTCCCTCTATACTTTAAGAGCAGACTGTATCAGAAATCAATGATGAGTTTACCCTTAAAATATATTGTTGACTTGTGACGAATTTACCCCATATTTTTTCGATGGGCAAATTACCCTATAACGAAAAACCCCCATAACCCTAAAATTCCTAATTAGGCAGTAATTTTAAGAATTATAATTTTTTTATTTTTTATTTTAGTATATTGTCCCAGGTTCTCAAGAGATTATTCTAGAGAAATTTCTCTAGAATACTGTGAGTAATAGATACTGTGGGTTATCATCGGACTTGTTGGGCAATTTTCGTTGGTATAAGATTTGTCGTGGCTGCTGGCTTATTTAGGAGTGTGTTATTACTGGAAGAAAGCGTCAGCCAAGTTGATCGTGGAAAGCAATGGCGGCGGTGAGCTCACCACTTGCCACGTCTTATTCCAACCCACGGTGAAAAGAGGCTCTTTGAGGCTCTGCCTACCCCTTCGGGGAAAAAAGGCGTTTATATGTGTGTTATCTTCGTTGATCATGTCATTAGTTATTTCGTCAAGTCAGTGACGAGGTTTGGTAGTCTGGAATCCTATCACCACACTGATTTTTTCATCATCACACCAACAGAACAAAGAGGAAGACGATATGTGTTCAAAAGTCATGCCAATCCGCTCGCAAGGGCGTTGGTTAGAAATCCAAGTGGAAAAAGGCGGTTGAAGAGAACCCATATCTTGGATAACCTGCTATACCTAATGTGGGAAGAAGGACTGATGAGTCTGGATCCCAAACGTCAGGAACCTATCCACCCATCTGCCTATAGCCCACCAGCTGATAGCGGATATCTTCGAGCAACACGGAAGGGAGTAGCCATTCGCAGCGTTCCCCTTTGTCAAACTACAAGCCAAAGTAGGCATATGCGTTTAATAAAACTAGTTGTTATTCTGAGGAGGTGTGCAAGGTTTGTTAATGTGAGTGTCGTCATTACAGTGTTGTATTTGGATGTGTATATGCGGAATTGTGCTTGTGTGCACATTTCCCCCCGCAAAAAATGACAGAACTATTTGAATGGTAATATATCGCTAAGGCTACTCCCTTCCGGCCCGCGGCAGGAAGTCCGTGTTGCTCGAAGGCGGATATCAAAGAAAACAAAAAAAAAACACACACTAACAATTGCTAAACTTCATAAAACTTATAGCAGCGTAATACAAACATGTGACATCGTATCTACGTAGATACAGATACAAATATTGAATGTAAAGAAACATTGTGAATGGTTTTTAATATACTGTTAACATTTCAGAGTAAATAAGGACACAAAGAAAGCAATCAAAAAAGGTGAACAAACATGTATTGTGTTGTAAAGATATTTTTGTTGATCAGGTGCTTCTGTGGCCTTTAGTCAATATTTAATTGTCAAATTATGTGCATTTGTTTTATTATATTTTGTTACGCAGACAGTGGTGGCTTTCCTAGGGAGGAATTATCATCAAAATAACTAGTGGTTCGCCCCGAACTGAGACCTCGCGATGACACCTTTATCAGCCCGACTACTTAAGTAAGGAATAAACGCAATATCTCTATAATTTCCATTTTTTTTTATTTTCTCATCGTGGTAATTAACACATCATCGAAATAACTTTTGAATAGGACTAAGCAACGAGGCGTTCATACTACCAGAGACAAGTAACTTGTCTACGATACTACATACCTGTTAGTATATCAAGTACCTAACGAATTAATTAGTAACGTCCTTTTGACAAAATCATAGAACTCCAACGTCATTCAAATTCCTAGAAATGAGAGGTCAACAACGGATATTATATTGGTATTATGTTTTATAGGGTACATATCTCGAAATTCTTCAATTTCAGACTTTTCCCTGTAGTTGTGACACAAAAGCCACAAGCATACCAAATTTCAGCATTGTGGGATTGCTGGTAGTGTACCCTAGAATTTTTGATTTTTACGTTTTTTATTTTCCCTAATATCTCGGAAACAACTAAGTCTAAATATTTATTAAAAACAGTTTTGAAATGTCCAACCAAAGCGCTTTCATTAGACACCCCACTTGATCTGATTGTCTCACTTTTATTTTTTTTACCCCCTCTTTGACCCCAATATCTCAGCAACCCCTTAACCGTCATAGCTCATAACCTTACCTACAAATTGTACCAATACTATCTAACCCCATACTAAATTTCATGAAGATCGGATTAACGGTTTGGAAGTTTTAATCGGACAAACATACATACAAACGCCGATTCTTCCAACTTGACTCAGAGAACTCGCTTCGCTCGTTCAATAATAAATAGAATATCATCGGAATCAGATAGGAATAGTCATCGATAGCTAGCAAACGAAGTTAGCTTTTAATTTGGCTATTATTTCTTCCAAACTCCATGAAACTTTGTACACATAATCTACTACCATAATCTCACTATTATCTAGATTTGTGGTGCGTTAGTCCTACTCCTACTAATATTATACACGCGAAAGTTTGTGAGTATGGATGGATGGATGGATGTTTGTTACTCTTTCACGTAAAAACTACTGAATGGATTTTAATAAAACTTAACAATAATATAGCTTATACATCAGAATAACACATAGGCTACAATTTATAAAGATATTGTGTGAATTGTTTATAATATGAGGATAAGTGTCAAGTTGGATTGTACTTAAAGTAATATAGGCCCAAGGTTAGGCAAGTAACTAAATAGGCAAGTATTGAATTTTTTAAGCATAATAAACATAATAATAACTACCGTACTGTAGTTTTTGGAAGTGTAGAAAAAGCACGTACTAAGAATTATGCCGCGAAAATTATTTATTTGATTATTTCATAATGTTAGTTCTTTTCTACGCCACGCTAATATAAGCTACTCGAAAAACTAATCCTGCGCAGACGAAGTCGCGGGCACCAGCTAGTTTCTTATAAAATTATATGGTTACCAAATCATAAATAAAAAAAAACTAGTTTTTAACAACTGACGCACCACGGGTATAGATATTAGCGTACTGATCATGTGAACAAAATTTCATGGATGAAGTAATATCCAAAATAGAAGCAAACATCGTTTGCATACAAAAGGGCGTAAGCACCCTACCGGTGACCTCCTCTTAAGGTTCTAGGTCTTAAGAGGCTTTTGGGACCAGCCCACCAATAACAGTAGAAAATGGCAATGGAAAACGCAATAAATGGAATCGTTTTGGAAGCCTTAGCGCTATTTAATAATAATAATTTTATTTCAGATAACAAGATCCATATTATTATGTTAGTATGACTTAGAAAGTTATGACTTTAAATCTTATGAAACTTAAATAGGCGAACTTCTTGACTTTTTAACCGACTTCCCAAAAAAAGGAGGAGGTTCTCAATTCGGTTATATTTTTTTTTTTTTTTTAATGTTTGTTTCCGCATATCTCCGGCGTTTATGAACCGATTTGGAAAATTCTTTTTTTATTTGAATAGATATACTTCCAGATTGGTCCCATTTTTTTCAGAATCCAGTTCTGATGATGAAAT
Organism: Epirrita christyi; assembly: GCA_951392215.1. Taxonomy (NCBI): domain Eukaryota; kingdom Metazoa; phylum Arthropoda; class Insecta; order Lepidoptera; family Geometridae; genus Epirrita; species Epirrita christyi. Next base: position 11,007,590 of record OX595848.1, read on the forward strand.
CCATGAGGAATTGAGGGAACTCTTCAAATATTGTAGGCATACATTATGGCGATTTTGTCATTTTCAGCAACAAACCAAGCATTTGCATTCGAAAAGTATCATAATACTTTCACCACTATGGTTCTTTCATCATTTTTTTTTCATCCAAATATTTAGTCGAAAACAATGGCGGAAGTCGGTTTTTTAAATGAAAAGTTATTTATTCCTTCTTTCAAGTTTCAAAAGATTTGGACAGCGCTAAGGCTACCAAAATGATCCCCATTGTTGCATTCCTCATTGCCATTTGCTACTGCAATTAGAGGAAGACTAAAAGGATTGGCCAAAATAAACGGTTTTACTTTATATCTTTCATTAATTCTATTGTATTATTACATTTACTAGCAATAATAATAATAATAAATAATAATAAAGCCTTTAAATTATTCCATATCTCTACACAATTACACAATTTAAATTTGATAGTAATGTTAATAGTTTTAACTTATACATACCTAGCTGTTAGTTTACTTCAGGTTCGGAGATACGGACCCTTTCTTGGGTAAAGGCCTCCTCTAGCTTCTTCCACTTAACTCTGTCCTTTCCTACGCTCATCCAGTCATTCCCAGCCATTTGTATTATGTCATCGGCCCACCGTCGGTACGGTCTGCCAACATTTCTTTTTCCAGCTGGTCCCTTCCATTGTATGGTCTGTATATATTTACTAGCAATAAAGACTACTAATACTTCAAATTACCGGTTCTTTCTTAGGCACAGTGCGTTTGGTTAGGATTTATTAGGTATCGTAATCATCATCAGCCTGAAGAAGTCCACTGGTGGGCATAGGCTTTCATAGACTATAGAATACCACGATGAATGGTCTTGAGCCACCTCCATCCACTAACTTTATACTTGAGGTATACGGTAGCCCTAAAAAGGGCTTATTTATCGATGATATAACCAGTGTGGTGAAAGAATACAATTACGCCTCACAGTTAAATTTAAATCTGTAAAATGAAATAAAAATTTACTGATAGCTCCAGGTGTTTACCCAACAGCAACAGAAAAAATATTTTTATTTACAATTCACATCCCCGATACGTATTTAATTTTCACCGACATACCACAAAATAAATAACACATCGATTGTACAAACAAACAAACATTCAGAATTGTGACAGTCCCCAGATAATTACTCTGTATGTTGTTAACATTTCACGAATTTATTAGAACAGAGTAAACAGCGATACTTCACTTCAAAACGCATCCCACAAAATACGTCCAAACAAAACACGTTTTTGACTAGCCTACTCATTAACCTATTTAATTTAATTTAATGTTTTTGTCTACCCAAGCTACTAATTGACATATATAATTGATTTGATTTGCCTACCTTCTTTTAATTTTGACATATTATTGTATTGTATACATGCGAGAGATTAAATTTGATAAACCTTACCTATTTCTACCCTTATGTGATTACGAAATTGTTTTAAATTGATTTGACTTTTAATAACTAACATAAGTATTATTCTGTAATTTTTATTCTTGAACTTGACTCCAAATTGCAGCGCCCTGACGGGGTTCATGTACCTACCTGACTAACAGTAAAAATAAGACCTATTACTAACTATATTGTATGTACATGTGAGCAATAAATAAATACAAATACAAATACAAATACAAATACGTCTAAACTAAATAAAGCAAATTCAGTTTAGTACCACGAAACCACAAATTTGCACAAACGAACAAACATTCACATCAGTGTGACATGCGGCTGTAATAATTGCTGGTAATGGCACTCGATTGCAATCAATTGGGTTCCCGCAAATCGAATGTTCGATTAATTCTCTGTTTTGTTGGCTGTGTTATTAATCGCTATTATTCGTCGAAGTTAGTTTTAATTTTGAATTTGAAAATGAACGCTGTGCTTTTAGTACAGTCAAATTAGGTGATTTTTTGCAAAAGTGTGGAACTAATTAGATGTAGTCATGAAAACTTTTCTAATTGTTTTGTATGGCTTAAAAATCACCTCTAATAATAAGCATCAGTAATTTCACCCTCCGGAACAGGGTGAAATAGGGTGAAAACCTTATAATATCCGTAACTTAATGGGGGAAATAGAAGTAGTCGGTGCAATTTGGCATAGACTTTGAACCGTTATGATCTAAAATTACATCAAGTATTTTTTAAATCCGACATACGGAACATACAAAAAAAAATCATTTACAAAAAAAAACTTTTTGTGGTTATTACGGCTCCGGGAAAATTAAGGTAGTCGGTGCAAATTGATAGACATATCAGAAAAATGTCCGAAATACATTACCAGGTTTGCACCTTGGTGCGACTCACGGAAGGCACTTTTCCATATTTTATTGTCGCTCTACTTCGGGGAAAATTAATGTAGTTCTGGAAATTGACTTAAACTTATTCATTTAATTAGTACTATATCCGCCGGAACTTTTATACTGGTATTAATTTACGGAAGATGCATTGGTTCAACACTGTGTTCCCTACATGCACGTGGTTTTTATTAAAATCATAATGCGCTAAGACAGTCTCTCTATACGTAATTTAACATGCATCAAGTAATTTCTTTCTATTTTAAAATTTACGGCCTTTTTAAGTTTGTACCTAATATTTAAAAGGGTTTCGTAAGCGCCAGAAACGGTGCAAACGTAGGATAAGCTTCTTTTCGTGTCATCTAACGTTTCCATAAGAATCCACGACTACACGACTTAGGTTCACACTTTTTGCTAATTTGCCTGTACTATTTAGCGCGAGTCTAAAAAGTCATGGGCATTGTTTTAAGGGTTCAAAACGGGATCGTAATAATAATAATAATAAGCCTACGCTGTTTTTGTCTATCTCTCTAGATTCCGTCACAGGGATATAAATAATAAATAAATGCTGGACATTTCACACAACATTATCTAGCCCCAAGCTAAGCAGAGCTTGTGTTATGGGTACTATACATTACATAGATACATATTTTTGTATTATACATAGAAAAATACCCAGAACACCCTGAACAAATATCTGCAGATCGTACAAATATTTGTTCCGAGGCGAGGATCGAACCCGCTACCTCCTTCGCCCGCGACACAGAGGTTGCCAAATATACATGATGATATAATTATATATTAATATATAATTATCTCGCCATCCGTAGGAGGTTACCTATTGAAATTTTCACAGATATTTTTATTTGGGCAAGAAACTATGTACATAATTAAAATGTTAAAAACTAACCGCCTTATTCATAATCATTTTTTAAACCTATTTTAGTCAAAATATCTTTTGTCTTGTTTTGACGTATGACATTTTACATCAGAGAGAACAAGACAAAAGCTACTTTAACTACAATAGGCTAAAATGATTATGAATAAAGCTCTAAATCCAATGGGGTCTCTGTACAAGGAGGTCTAAAACGGAATTAAACTGATAGCGCGTTCTAATCTGCTAGTGCTGACATCTAGTTTTGAGATGAGTGAACTTCAGAACCCTACACTCGGCGTGATTTGAGAGATGGCTTGGTTTGTTGGGTTTCAGAATGTTTCAGGCCCTTTACCAATGGTTTTAAATGATTAACACTTAAAACCACACGTGTTAATCACTTAAACTATTGAGAGAGGGCCTCATAATGATGTTTGAACGTACCTTAGAAGCGGGTTTAATAGATACACTTCAGTATAGTTAAGCTTTTAGTCTAACTTAATAAGTGTTCTGTGGTACTAGTCACTTAGGTGCTTTTGACTGCACATTCTCGCACATTCAAGGTGTTAAAAGCTCACAAATGCAGAGTGCATTTGTTGCAGTACGGGACGGAACACTGCAGAAAAAGGACAGATTGTGACATGCGCACTAGATGAAAGTGTTTGGCTAGTAAATTCTATTTCTCATCGAGCCTGCACCGGTCTCATGGTGTAATGGTTAGCACTTTGGACTCTGAATCCAATGATCCGAGTTCAAATCTCGGTGGGGCCTTGCTTTTTGGAAAGTAGTTTAAGTTTAAGCTTTTCCGATTTTCTGAGATCTTTCTCTGTGTTGCAGTTGTAGAGTTTTTCTTCGAATAGACCTAAATTTCACTTAATTTGCACAATTTTTCCGTAAGTCGGTGAAATTAAGTATACCTAATAGGATGATATTGTTAAATTCTAACACATGACTTTAAAAAAAAACCAATAGCTTATTAGGGTAACTACTCAGACTATTATACAGCTCATTGGCTTCCAACCAAACCATTCAGTTTAGAATCCTATTACATCATTGTAAAACCACATTTCGCCAAAAGTTTTTAAGGGAAATGGTCCCTTATTACTTGGGGAGGTCAAAATGATGCAACTGTTACGTTAACCGAATATATAAACTCCATACAGTGTCTCGTGCGGTGTAGTGGTAATCACTGTCCGTATGCGCTCACCATGCTCCGATCAAATATGCGAGTCAGCATTTCTGTAGCACACACACTACTACAAATTACAGAGTTACAGTTGACAGTCATAGACAGTTACTAAAGAGCTAGTTATTTACTCGAAATCACCATTAAAATTCGAAGCAATGAAAAAGTAATTTTGCTGAACGAGGATTCTCCCATAGAATAATTCTTCTAGGCTTGGTCGCGTTGGAACAGAAGTAAATTTAGTTTATAAGACGATTCAAAATGATCCTTGTGATTTCAATAAATAAAATTCTTTTGATTTGATTTGATTTGATTTTAATGCAATGGTCGGATTTACCATAATGACCATGCTTGGCAGGCGGATTGGTGATCGCAGTAATGATGTTTAGTACTCAGGTGGATGCTGCTACCCATCTCCAGGTTTAATTCTTTAGTCGGCTTTTACGAGATCCACGGGAAGAGACGTTAGTGGGGTATATTAGGCCGAACACACCACGAGAAGATAAAAAGTATTCGAAAGTATCTATTAAAAATATGGCTCAATTTTCTTGAAATCTTAGTAAGTATTTTCTCTAAGGTTATGGTAAAGATCGAGGCAATTAAAAAAAATATACAAACGTACCCATGGAAATATTCGGTTTAATCTTTTCCCAGGTTTTTTAGTATTAAAAAAAAATACGGAAACAGAAAAAGTCAGTCAGAAAGAAACACTTTACATAAAGTGCTTGTAACTTTTTGATCTTGACATTTCGCCAGTCAGAAGAGGATGGCCTGGGGTGAGTTCTGTGGGAACACACCAGGTGTTGGTTGTCGCTAGAGTCAATTCTGGTCAGAGGCTTGATTAGAGCGTTCGGTTAGCGTTAACGTTACCCTAAAGCCTGAAAAAACTATCGGACGCGACTTTAAGTCGTAACCAGTCGCGACTTAGGTATACAGTGTGCACAGTCGTAACATTCAGCGAGCCAGATATTCATCAGAGGTCCGAGTGCTCAAGGTCACGTTCACAACTTTTCGCTGACAGTTTGCACGTGTAGGTGTAATTTTATGGACCACATCTCAGAAGACCAGATACAGCATAAAAACGACTAAGGTTGTCATTCGTCCCGAATTCCTTTAAACTTTCATCTGAGGAGAAAGGAGTCGTTTCACAATGTATGGAACCTAGCTCTTGTAGTACACTTGTATAAACGTGGCTGAATATATTATGTTAAACTTTTTCCCATTGTAATTGAATGTTTAATTTTTTATTATTTCGCTTCATTTAATGCAATTTCCTAAAATACCTTTCTCATGAAGAGCAACACAAAACAAAATAAAATGGCGGGGCGGACACAAGACACTCTGTGGTAACATGCTGTGACAGCAGTTGACAACTTTATAGAGAATAGAATCACCACGTTTCTAAACACAACTCTCACAAACAAATTAAACAACCAACCACAGAGCAACAAACGCGACATTTACTGTCATGGCTGCTCAGGAAAATATTTTACCATTGTAAAAGTTCTTCGAATATCAAACATTTTAATGCAGATATTCGAAAATCTATAGAAAATTTTTTCGCCATTCTTTGTCTGGTGTTACATGGATACAGGTCATTTTGACACAACTCCTTTATTATTTAGTGCTTTGAGTGTGGTAACAACCATTGAACGCCTGTTTTGAGATGGTGAACATTTAACTATGACAGTTAGTACAATTCCCGCTATAACTAAAGCCAATAACACAGCTGTTTAAATAGAGTTGCACCAACCAGGGTAAGCAAAAACTCTGTGTTAGTTTACTAAGCAGGTATTTTGTACTGCACCATCGTTGAGTTAGGTCTGAGGCAATACTAATGGTAATGCTTATTTTTTGTTACCTATTTATAACTAGTGGTTCGCCCCGAACTGAGACCTCGCGATGACACCTTTATCAACCCGACTACTTGTAAGACATTTCCATAATATCCATTTTTTTTTTAAATTTTCACCTCGCGCTATTTTCCTACACATCGAAATAACTTTTGAATAAGCACTAAGCAACGGGCGTTCATATCACCAGAGACAAGTTACTTGTCTCTGATACTACATATAAGTACCTGCTACGAATTAATTGGTAACGTCCTTTCGACGAAATCATAGAACTCCAACGTCATTCAAATTCCTAGAAATGAGAGGTCAACAACGGATATTATATTGGTATTTGTTTTATAGGGTACATGTCTCGAAATTCTTCAATTACAGACTTTTCCCTGTAGTTGTGACACAAAAGCCACAAGCATACCAAATTTCAGCATTGTGGGATTGCTGGAAGTACCCTGGAATATTTGATTTTTACTTTTTTTATTTTCCCTAAAATCTCGGAAACTACTAAGTTTAAATACTTATTAAAAACAGTTTTGAAATGTCCAACCAAAGCGCTTTCATTAGACACCCCACTTGATCTGACTGTCTCACTTTTATTTTTTTTACCCCCTCTTGGACCCCAATATCTCAGCAACCCCCTGACCGATATAGCTCATAACCTTACCTACAAATTGTACCAATACTATCTACCCCCATACCAAATGTCATGAAGATCGGATTAACGGTTTGGAAGTTTTCATCGGACAAACATACATACATACATACATACAAACGCTGACTCTTCCAACATGACTCAGAGAACTCGCTTCGCTCGTTCAATTATAAGTATTTTTTTATTCTAATGATTATAGTTTCAATGGTTTAAAATTAGGGTCGGCTTGCTCAATCAATCTGACCGGTGCCTATTAAGTTTTTGATTCTTTCATCTCTCTGTAACCATCATCTACAACGTACCAATTTTAAGTGCGATAGTGTGTTTATAAATGACTCAATGTTATCCTTCCATAACAACTGAATTGTTATTATAGAACCACACCCCTTAATTATCTGAATATACTTACCTAAATTCTTACAACTTACCCTTTTGTATTTAAATATTTTCCTGTTTGGGTGCCTATATAGCTATATGGTTATAAACTTATAACCTCTATGATAAATATTAAATCTATGACCTACTTATCCCTAGGCATACAATTTAAAAGCCTGCTTGTTAAATTTCCAAAGTAAATTTTTATTCCTCTTTCAAACCTTTCTAAGTAACTTATCATGTCTGCAAACTTCGCAATATTAAGTTAGTAATAATGAAATCTGAAATGCTTTAGCTAACGCGCTATTGTTATGGACAATACAGTCTGGGAGAGTTTCAAAAATATTTAAAAATTAACACAAAGGATTATCCCTTCCGATAATTATGTAAATTGCTCTACCTTGTACCTGAACAGACAAATATATTAAGGATTGTATACTTATAATAAAAATTATTTTCAAAAATTCTAAATTTATTTACAAGTTAAAAATACCTAGTAACTCACCAATCTTTTAAAGAGCCTTTCTTATGTTTATAAGGATAAAAAAAGAAAAGTGCATGTCATCAAGTGACAACCTCTGTGGCGCGCGCGGCGGGCGAAGGTTCGCCTGCGACGCAGGAGGTTGCGGGTTCGATTCCCGCCTCGGAACAAATATTTGTACGTGCTGCAGATATTTGTTCAGGGTGTTCTGGGTATTTTTCTATGTATAATAAAAAATATCTAACTATGCAATGTATTGTATTAAGTATATCAGTTATCTAGCACCCATAACACAAACTCTGCTTAGGTTGGGCTAGATAATGTTGTGTGAAATTTCCAGCATTTATTTATTTATTTAATCGTCAGTCAAATTACCGTTAATCCCCGATTTCCAAATTTCTATTGATACTCATTCATGACTTATCATTCATAGGACAATTCTTATCCTATGATATCCTACCAGACTCTGTCACATCTGATGGCAGTTTACCTAGTTTTAAGTTCCGTCTGAAACGTTGGCTTATCGAGCAGAATTTATATTCTGTGAACGAACTACTTACTCTTGAGACAGTGTAAGGTTACTGTTACCTATATAACAGTGGCCTTATAGAATAGAATAGAATAGAATAGAATAGAATAGAAAATAATTTATTGCACACCATAGTATAAATTTAACAATTTAACAAACGAAAACTAAAACTAACTATGTTATACAATGGGCGGTCTTATCGCTCTGTAGCGATTTCTTCCAGACAACCTTTAAATGGACTGGACTGTGTAAAATTAAATGGGGCATTTATGGTGTACCTACCTACATACTTAAATATTGATACAATAACATGAAGCTACATACATACTGATAATACAAACAATAAATACCTACCAACTACAATTTACCTACAATACATACAATTTATTTTATATATAAAACATAATTATATACTATACTTACAAATGTTTACATACCTATATTCAACTATGAAAATAACTTATATACTGTCTTGAGAGTAAGCTATATACCTTGACTTATATTCATTAAAGTTATTTTTGAAACTTTTATACTATTCGTAGGTAGGTACACTATTAATATAACCTTTAAATATTTTTTTTAGTAAAAAAATATTTTTTTTTTTTTTTTTGTATTATATTTTTTAAATTTATTTAAAATTTGACATGTATAGCGGCTTTATGAATAAATTGTATTGTATTGTATTATTGTATCAATGCGTCCAGTACATTTTTTGGCTGTAATTTAAGAAATGTTTTTGGCGCTGACTTGTAAATATATCTTGGAGGATGCAATGAATCATCAAGTGGACCAACTGTCGTTCCGTGTCCTCCTCAAATAAAAGAGTAGGCAGGCCTTTGTATTAAACCGGCGCAAAATAAAAAATACCAACGTCATGTGTCGAAATACACAATATATTTCACGCCAAAGTTCCCAAAAGGTTTATAAAAATATATTTATTCAGTGTACATTCGGAAGAAAAAGTTACTTCTGTCGTTGCGTTAATACAGTATTATTCAGAAAAGGCGGGAAATGTCCAATAAAAATGCAAAGAGAAACATTACCTATTCTTCCTTTAGCGCTTAGCAAGAACCAATTGCGCCAACCAGGGTTAGATAGAAAAGAAAGAAAGAAAATGAACTTATTTGACACGAAAACAAAACAAAAAAAGTAAACAGAACAGAAGTAGAATAGGTAGGACATAGAATTAAGTATTAATATTTCATAAACTAACTAAATAAAAAAGTGAAATGTCCCAAGCACTAACTCTGTCCCACTCCAACGGTCCAAAAAATTGCGCCAAAATGGCATTCAGTTCAGCATAATGCTGAGTAAGTATTATTCCTACTCAGTGCTGATTTTTAGCTGACACCAAGCAGTGACGTCACCTACGCTAGAACCCCGCACTGCCTACGAAGTTTGAGGGTGTGAAACAATTACCTACGTTACTTTACAATGCTTAAATAAATATAATAATTATGTTATGTTATGTTATGTTTAAAAAATGCCTAGATAAATAAAAAGGGCATTTATTAATTTACACTAATATTTATCTTAGTTACAAAGGTACAAATATAACATAGTTTAATAGTTAGTGTAAGAGAAAAGGTCGGGATCAGCCACGCTGTTTTTCATCCTCACCTTAGAATGCTGCTGTCGTCACAGCAGCCATGATACTCGGAAGCTAACTGCTGTTCAGCAAAGGAAACAGCAAAACAACCACCGAGAACTCGTTATTATAAACTAGGCCTAGGGATAAGTAGGTACCTAGTACATTGTTTTTCATAGATTTAATATTTATCATAGAGGTTATAAGTTTTTGTTATTGTTAGTAGTATAACTTCTTGTGAAAGAGTTCGGTCCGGGGAAGTACTACCACCGTACCTATTTCTGCCGCCAAGCAGTAGTGTTTGCATTGCTGTGTTTCGGTTTGAAGGGTACGGGTGCCGGTAAAATTACAGGCACATGAGACTTTTCATCTTTATGTCTCAGGGTCGGCAGCGCGCGTGTGATACCTCTGGTGTTGCAGGCGTTCATAGGCTACGGTAACTGCTTTCCATCAGGTGGGCCGTAAGCTTGTTTGCTTGCCAAGTAGCATAAAAAAAAAAGTTCTCTAGCCGTATGCTGAGCTGAATGCCATTTTGGCGCGATGTTTTGGACCGTTGGAGTGGGAGCGTGGGATATTGCACTGTTTCATTTATTGTAATTATGTTAATTCTTTCTTTCTTTCTTTTACTCAAACGTAAATCTACATAAGAGTAATTATATCTTTAAAGCCAGGTTTTACTCACATATAATTTTCCTAAATTCAATGATATTTTGGTAAATTTTACTTAAATCGTCTCAAATTTAATGTTATTTTTCCAGATGAAGTATTTAGCGACATCTAGACTCACTTATAAAAATCTGTCAAAATTAAACAAAACATTAAACTATAGAGTTGAAATTATCGTGGCTTTGGTATCATTTTAGAAAAATTACGACTATACACCACATAGGTACTTCACGAATACTTTACTTTTGGAAACGAGAGAATAGTAAAGTACGTGGGTACTTGGGGGGGGGGGGGGGGGGGGGGTAGAAAAATTATGACTAAACCATAATTTTTCTAAAACTTTAAATAATTGTTAATTCAATCCATGATGAATGGCTTGGGGTTCTCGCCACTAGTTCGCTAATGTCACATAGTAAGTAAGGCTTGCAAACGAAGGAGAATGATTGGTGTTAAAAAAAAATGGTCGGTTATTGTCATCTCATACAAATGGCAAACAAAATAGTGCTCAGTGACAAAGCTTTTGTCACTAAATTATTTAAAATAGAGCATAAATTTAAATAAAAGTGCGAAGTTAATTTAAAACTAACCATCTCAAAAATGAGTTAAAAAGATTGTCCGTAAGCGGTTCCGAAATTACTTTTATTCAACAGCTGAAATCTTGAACTTAATCACAGTCACAGTAGAAGAAAATTGGGTTTTTTAGAGTACTTCTAATTTATGGACCCTTGACTCGTTTTATTGAAATAGCCTAGCACCTTCAGGAGCGGAAAGGATTTTAAATTAACAACGCAATCTTGAGAGATTGAACTGTGAAGAGGATTTAATACCTTGTTGATATCTTGAGGACAGTTGGTATTATTGGTCCCAATGCTGGCCGTGGCAGATTGAACTTTGAAGTCTAAGTCTCTTGCTGCCTTTATGAGCTTGTCTTTGTTTTCTATTTTATTTTAACCTTTAAGCCCGTAATATTATGTTTCTATCTTATATATACTTTTAAGTAGAGCATACTTGAATAATATAATAGAATAGTTCATTGAAGGGAAATCCTAAACCTTACGTGATACCAAAAAATGCTGAAAACACTCATGCTTAACCGATTTTGATAAAAAAATTGCATTCAAGATTTTGGAAAAAATTTAATTAAAAAGCAACGCAACTTTTTGAAAAAAAAAATTGTTGCTTGTTTTGTACAACACGACGCGGTACAGGAAGGCCTTCCACTCGATGGACTATAGACATTATAAACGTCGCTGGAAGTCGGTGGATGGAGGCGGCTCAAGACCGTTCGTGGCCAAAGGGGCAGACCTATGTTCAGCAATGGACTTCTACAGACTGATGATGATACATTGTTTATTAAATCGAAACTAAACGAACATAATAATATAATCATGTACAAAAATATACCTGTCTCAATATATTTGGCGTAACTTCTTTCAGCATGGAAAATATGACGTCATCAATATTTACCATGCAATCAAAACGCGGCACGGAAGAGTTCATAGCAAACAGTTCTCTGCGACAGTTGTATTATTTCATATTTCTGTTTACCAATCGTTCCGGAACACTCGGAAAATGGAGTACAAATTGAGTATTAATGGGTTAAAGGTGAATTACAATAAAACAACACAGACGTTTTTTATTGTTGATGAAAATATAAAAAGAATGAACAAATGTTTATACTCTATAATCTGTTAATACTATAATCTGCATGGTGTAATCTCTTAATGATTTACTACATCCATGAGAGGAGAAGGGGCAGCAGCATCCGCCTGTGTACTTAACACCAAATTGCCATCACCAATCCGCCTGCCAAGCGTGGTGATTGAAATCCCACCAATATTCAATAGATTGGAGATTTTCTAGATCGAACGAGGCGGGGGAGGCTTCGTCCAGCAGTGGCCGTAAACAGGCTGGTGATGATGATGATAATCTAGGCTGGGAAAGAACTAACTCCATAGCTTTGAGACACGGACAAAAAGTGATTGAACAATACCTTTTTGAAGATAGGAAGAGATTTTAAAACCACATTACACTTTTTTGTTCACTGCATGGTTAATTTCTTTCTAGACTGGACTTGCCCCAACATTATCACATGCACCTACCAAAGAAGTACTTATTTGCAGTTACTAAATTAGCTTAATTTTTACCATAGGAGTTATCTCCCAATCACGGAGATGCTAAAGGTCTGTGAAGCCTACGCTGTATCGCATGGCCTCATTTACAATGTTAAGAAGTGTGAGTACGTCGTCTTTAAGGCCGCTGGTAAGTGCCCTGAGAAAATACCCGATATAATGCTAAATGGGCTGAGTCTAAACGGGGTGAATAAATTTAAGTACCTTGGGCATTACCTTACCGACGACCACGACGACGTTGACATAGAGAGGGAGCGTAGGGCTTTGGCGGTCCGAGGTAATATGTTGGCCCGTAGGTTTGCTCGAAGTTCTGAAGTAAAGATCACGCTCTTCAAAGCGTACTGTCAGAGTTTTTATACGAGCAATCTATGGGTCAGCTATACCAAAAAATCGCTGAACACCCTACGTGTCCAGTATAACAACACTTTGAGTTCTGTTGGGTTTGCCTCGTTTTTGTAGTGCCTCAGAGATGTTTGCCAAGAGTAGAACTGACGGTTTCCACGCCATCATTAGAAAAAAAACCGCATCTCTGATGAGCAGAGTACGGGGCAGTCACAACAGCATTCTTAAAACAGTGGCAGTGAATTGCCTTTCTCCTATCTAGGTACGATTTGTTCAGAGTCATCTCAGATCATGGTTTGATGGGGGGATGATTCCTGAACAAATTATTTAATTAGTTTTTAGTTAGATTTAGACTTTCATTTATAATTACGTGCCATTGTTGTGTTATTTTGCGTTCTATTATTCATTGGCAATCTATTTTTACTAACCTAGCGTAAATCAATTTACTAATACAATGGACTATTTGTTGTCTGAAAATAAATGATTTGATTTGATTTGATAGATTTAAAAGTAAAGAGACGCTTGTCAGACAAAACAATATAGCAATGCCTCCTTAGAAAAAAGTCAGCGCCATCTCTCGGATTACATTATAACTACGTTGAAATGAACAAAAAAACCCGAACGCCATAACCTTTTTGCTTATTGGGAGTCTGGTTATTTACAACCAAGAAACTCGCACGCGCATCAATTAACATCCTTACAAAGTTATAGAGTTTTGCTTGTTATGGCGTCTCTTTATGAATTGGAGAGCGATCTACCGAGGAAATAAAATTGTTTTCTATAATTAGAGAAAGTTCAACATACAAAATTTTGCCATACCGATGATAAGAAATGCCATATATTTTTAAGCTACACTTTGCAATGTTGTTTCTGCAGCCTTTCACCACACAATACGGCATTTTGTGGCCGAAACGATCGCGCGCGGTGTACGTCACCGACTGATTATCGAGGGTGTCACTCAACTGATTTTTTACTTTACACCATTTCATTTGGCGGTTATCTAGCGAGCGTCCGGCATGTCCTTAGTATATGTCTAATCTATGCATAACCCTGTAAATATTTTCAGTTTTGTTTTCTTTAATATTTAAAAAAAAATGACATACTTATACATTTTTTACAAATTATGACAGAACCATAGTGGTGAAAGGATTATGATACTTTCTGAATGCAAATGCTTGGTGTCTTGCTGAAAATATCAAAATCGCCATATGTATGCCTACAATATTTGAGGAGTTCCCTCAATTCCTCATGGATCCCATCATCAGAACTGGATTTTGAACAATGGGACCAATCTGGAAGTATATCTATGCAAATAAACAAAATAATTTTCCAAATCGGTTCATAAACGCCGGAGATAAGCGGTAACAAACATTACAAAAAAAAAATACAACCGAATTGAGAACCTCCTCCTTTTTTGGGAAGTCGGTTAAAAATCATTTGCTAAAAATTAACACATCATCTAACTAGCCGAATACATTCGCGAAGTTAGTTTTTTACGTTGAAAAGTTATTCGGAATACCGCACTATGCATCTACACTATGGCATCTTTCAGGGTCCTAATTACAGTAGCAAATGGCAATGGGGAACGCAATAATGGGGATCATTTCGGCAGCCTTAGCGCTATATAAATCTTTTATGAAACTTTAATAGGGGAACTTCAAAATATGCCTCCTGTCAAGTTTCAAATGATTTGGACAGCGCGAAGGCTGCCAAAATAATATCCATTGTTGCTTTCCGCATTGCTACTGTAATTGTAATACAGGTTGAGACTATGGTTTATTTTTAGTATATAGAGAATTCGATTAATATGTTATTTGTGATACTAGTTCCCCGAAGTGCTTTTTTTATTGAATTTAGATTGTAAAACACATTGATTTATAACTTCAATTCCGAGATTTTTAACGTCAAAACTATTTTTGATCTGCACTCTACCAATGCTATGAACCAAATGCGCAACATAGCTTCGTACATTCAATATATAGCTTAACCTTTGTGGTTCCACAGAAATACCATGAGGATTCCGTTGAAATTCCACAAACTTCTTCCTACAACCCTGCTTTATCTACCGCAGACTTAACTCAAAGCTATAAAGTTGCAATTCCAACGGGGGATTGTTAAGCGATTTATATTTGATTTTGGCATCAGTTTCACGGTCTGCGATCGTGGGTACCATTCAGGGCACGTGTGGGAATATTTTGTTGGATTTTTTAGACAAATAAATAACGATGATCATTAAAAAACAAAAAGTTTGTGGTACAATTTCAATTGATCTTTTCAGTGGCTCTTGTAATTCCTCTCTGTGAAGAGCTTTTGATTGTTATCATTGGAAGAGAGAACCAGTGTGGTGAGCTTGGTTTGAGCATGCCGGTTTCCTGCAAATACTTTCATACAAGGTTTTGAGCTTGATATGCGATATTATGTTAGTGACTTTTGAGTAGAAATTACGCGCGTCCCGATTCAATAACCCAAGTCGCGGACGTTTTGTATCAGAGGCGGGATTACGTATTATTATTTTTCAAAATCAGATAACACACAGACAGACAGACACACAGACAGACACAGACACTGACACACACATACACAGACACTGACACACACTTACACACACACACACACACACGAACACATACACTAACACTAACACTGTTATGACAGTATACATAAACATAACATAACTTATTTTTTTTTGTTTAATTTGCTATTTGCACCTACTTATGTTTTTGATAAATTGATTATTATTATTATTTTACGTCATTTATTTATTATTATTATTATATAAGCGTGATTTGATTACGTCATTTTGTAGACGAGATATGTCAGAGAATACTAGCTCTGAAAGTGGCCTACAAAAAGTAACACGTCTCCTTATCATACAAAAAACGTTGGGAATCCTCAAAAATCAAAGTGCGTGAACAAATAGGATTACAAGCTGTTACGCTAAGGGTCGTTATCAATAGGTAATCAAGCTCACATAGGGTCTCGGGGTCAAGGGAGTCAAGGACCCAAGGTCACGCTTAGCGTGAGACCGTTGTATTCACCCGTGGGAACGAAGAAATTCCACAGATTATGCTAATAAGATCCTGGGTAAGAACTTAATACTGAGCATTTTTTAATGGGATCCTAATTAAAGCCGACAATTAACATTTTAAATAAAATTTACGAAGTTTTGAGTGCTTTTACTGAAATATTGGTGAACAATGTCAACCCATTTGAATAGACACGCAATTATTATATTTAAATTCACTGCCATGTGCTCTTTTTTGATTGAAAAATTAATTAACTTTCGTTTGAAAGTCAAAGTCAAAGTCAAAGTATATTTATTGTTGAATTACATGTTTATGTCATTGTTATTATTATGGATATAATGTAATCTTATCTTATCCCTTAAAAGGCTTGCAATTATTTATTGAATTTACAATCTTTAGATTAATTATATTTAGATCGAATTACTAATTTCAAATTTTCAAAATAGTACAATGTAATGTCAAAATTAAATACAAATCAACAAATTAAACTTAAAATCATAAGTCACCGTACAATTTTATTACAATGTGTCATCTAAAAATCCATGTATTACTATAATAACATTTATATATTAAAATTCTTTAAATTAGCTTTGAATAAAGGTTTTTCAACATTTTTTTCATCAAGTGTTTCATGAATTATTATCTCGGATATTCTGTAATGAATACATTTCAAGTTCTAGAGGCCAAACTGTGTCTTGACTTCGGAACCCTTCTCTATGCATGGTTTGAGACACTCTTGGCCGGTTTATTCACATTCATATCAATTTGTCAACGAAACTGATCCCACGATTTTAAAATTGCGAATGATACCAAACCCTAATTTTGTCAAAGGAATAAAGTCGAAATTTGCGTATTTGGCTGCGGTCCGTTTATGATTTCCCATGGATGGAAGTTCTCATGAGAATGAATTTTGTGGGAAGTTTTTGAAAAAAGTTGCGATATATATTATTTGGGGTGGTGGGATGGTGGGTAACACGTGGACTGAGGGCGGTGATAAGGAGTAAGTGTTTAAATAAGAAGTGTGTCCATGTTTAAACATGTTATGGCCAATTTAACTGGTACGTAGTTTTGTACTGGCGTTAAGGTTCCCATGGCACACGTCGTCAAACTTTTGGGCTGAGTTTACATACATACATAAACACACGCCTTTCTCATCGAGAAGGTAAGCAGAGCCTTTAATACATAGTCTCTTTTTACCGTGGGTTGCACAGTCGCAGGAATATAGACGTGTCAAGTGGTGAGCTCATCGCCGCCATTGCTTTCCACGACCAACTCGGCTAACGTTTTCTTCCAGTAATAACACAAATAAACCAAAAAAATAGTAATAAAAAATAATAAAACTAAATTTTTTCTAGTTAAATGTTTCAAAATCTAGGACAACCTCTGTGGTGCAGTGGGTGAGTAGCCGGTGGACACGCAAGAGGTGCGGGTTCGATTCCCGCTGTGATGCTAATGTTTTTATGATCTGCAAATATTTGTTCTGGCCATTAAGGTAATTATGTATTCTCTATCTCGCGACAGATTTGCAACAGGCGTAAGTTGTGCAATCAGGGCTGTCACACGTCACTTTTCTCATACAAAAGTTACCATTTGGCAGCCCTGATTGTAAAATTTACGCCTGTTGCAAACCTGTCGCAAGATAGAGAATAGCTCTGCGGGTTTGGGTGTTGTGGTACTCGTAGTTCGTGATGCCTCCGACACAGGGAATCCTAGTGTGGGATCAGTCCCTATTGCCCATGAAACTGGTAATCGCTTTTGACTACAATTTCGCAGTACATTGCGCCGCGTGTTTCAGCTTCTTTTCGAAGAGCTGAAATATTCGAAGCATAAAGCGTAATGTACCGTAAAAACGTATTCTAAAGCGATTACCAGTTTTATAGGAAATACGGTGGCAGGACTATCATATGTAGGTATGTGACTGTTGGGATGTTATGTTATGTTATTTTAGAACACTACGTACCTACCTTGAAAAGTGATCCGATTACGAATTATATGAATATCTAACTTGTTTTTAAATTTAAGAAATTTAATTTTTAATTTCATTTGGCTCTAGTTTTCTTTCAATTTAAAAACTACAATTCAAATCTTCATAAAATTTTGTACTTATATGTAATTGATAAGACTTATCAACGTATGCAGGGTTCTAGATTTTGTAAACAATAAACTAGAAAACAATCTAGAGAGCGTTGAAGAGTAATACAGCCTAAAAGATCGACGGGGAACGTGGGAATCTTAACAGTCTTCAATCAGTAGGTACTTTCCCATGATCAGTTTTTCTCGTGTGAATATATATTTTAGTGGGAAGATTTTGAGTTTGTGAGAAATCATTTAGGGTTGGTGGTGACACGTGCCAACAGAGCTGTTAGGGAGTTGATAAGGATTAAGTAGGTATTAATTAATACGCTTTTTGTGCGAAACAACCCTTAATTTAGATAGATAGATTATTACTTTATTGTACACCAGGAATACATAATAGGATTTATTATAATTAATACAATCTTATCGGCCTTATCGCTGAGAGTGATTTCTTCAAGGCAACTATGTATTTATAAAATGTATTGCATTTTGTATGTTCAAATCAAATCAAAAATAATTTTATTAATTGAAATGACATAATTTTAAATTACGAGGACATTACACATAACAACATAGTGTAATGCAAGTACACCATTAACTCCCCTTGTCTATTACGTTTACCTACGTATAGTACAATATTAAGGTTGTCTGGTAGAGATCGCTATGACATTGTTTATCATATTATTATTAAGAATTAAGATTTTTACTTCTTGAGTTTAAATGTTGAAATGGTAATGTTTAAATGTTGTAGGTAATGTTCGAATGTTTTTATGTTTGTATGCGTGCGATATAGTATTATTTTCTAACTATCTATCTAAAGGTATCTATATCTATGTTTATAATACGAGAGTCGGAAAGCTAATTCTATTTTTATAAAATATTAATAACAAATACTTGTTAAACAATGCTTTAAATATTTCCATCCTTTACTATTCGATAATGACAAACAGAAACAGAACAAATTTTATCTAATAAAATAAATAAATGCTGAACATTTCACACAACATTATCTAGCCCCAAGCTAAGCAGAGCTTGTGTTATGGGTACTAGATAACTGATATACTAAATACAATACATTACATAGATAGATATTTTTTTATTATACATAGAAAAATACCCAGAACACCCTGAACAATTATCTGCAGATAGTACAAATATTTGTTCCGAGGCGGGAATCGAACCCGCAACCTTCTGCGTCGCAGGCGAACCTTCGCCCGCCGTGCCACAGAGGTCGTCAAATCTAATTCTCAAATATGTATATAACGTTTATAAGTAAGACAAGACAGTGAAGACAAAGAACCTACTGACGATTTTTGGCTTAAAAATGATAAGAACAATTTTTTTTTCAATTATTTATTCCGTATCTACCTTATCAGTCATTCTATCAACCACAAAAAATAAGTGTCGGTCTCCAAAAAAACATTACTTACCAAAAAAAGCCACTTCCTAAAAATCACCGAAATAAATTAAACCCACAAACACTTTTTCACACAGAGACCGTGTGAAATTCCCTGGGAATGAGTATCCGACCTTTTTTTGCCATCCTCGGGTCATTATCATGTGAGGTCAACCCAGGGACCTTTCCAGGACGACACACTTACCTATGTGAATTGGGGCGTGGGAAAAATGGCTAATGAATGTCGTGTTCATTTAAAAAAATTACTCAATCCCGCTGATATTTTTTGGATGTTCATAACTGAATTACGGCTTAGAGGCTTTGGGAAGATTAGTTTAAGAGAAGGTTACTGGTTACGACTTTTGTTCGCGAATGAAGTTTGCTTCAATTTTTTTAACCGACTTCATAAAAAAAGAGGAGCTTCTCAATTCGGTTGTATTTTTTTTTTATGTTTGTTACCTGATATCTCCGGCGTTTATGAACCGATTTGGAAAATTATTTTTTTATTTGAATAGATATACTTCCAGATTGGTCCCATTTTTCAGAATCCAGTTCTGATGATGGAATCCATGAGGAATTGAGAGAACTCTTCAAATATTGTAGGCATACATAAAGCAATTTTGATATGTTCAGCAACAAATCAAGCATTTGCATTCAGAAAGTATCATAACCCTTTCACCACTATGGTTTTTTCATAATTTTTTTTCATATAGATATTTAGTCGAATACAATGGCGGAAGTCAGTTTTTTAAATGAAATGTTTTGGAGAATGGACATGCTTCGCTAGTAGTCATTATCATGGTCGACCAAGGTCGCTTCCCACGGTACGACACAGTTTCCCATGTGAACCAGACCCATGGGAGTGGGGTTTGTGGGAAAAATGCAAATGTGGAGCGATAAGTGGGTGATAACTGACCTTATCTGGATGCAAAAAGTTGTGGGTAAATAAATATTGATATTATTTCACGACATCTGTGGCGCGGCGGGTGAAGATTCGCCTGCGACGCAGGAGGTTGCGGTTTCGATTCCCGCCTCGAAACAAATATTTGTACGATCTGCAGATATTTGTTCAGGGTGTTCTGGGTATTTTTGTTTGTATAATAAAAAATATCTATCGATGTATTAAGTATATCAGTTGTCAAGTACCCATAACACAAGCTCTGCTTAGCTTGGGGCTAGATAATGTTGTGTGAAATGTCCAGCATTATTTATTTATTTATTATATAATAATAAAATCGATGATGACAACTTTGATAGATAGGTTCATAGTTTATTTACTGTTACAAAGTTATTCTATAATCATGATTTGGGATTACTCCACGGGGTAGGCAGCAGCATCCACCTGAGTACTCAAAACCAATACAGCGATCATTAATTCACTTGCCAAGCGCGGAGATTATAAAAAAAAAATGTTGGACATTTCACACAACATTATCTAGCCCCAAGCTAAGCAGAGCTTGTGTTATGGGTACTAGATAACTGATATACTTAATACAATAGATTACATAGATTGATATTTTTTATTATACATAGAAAAATACCCAGAACACCCTGAACAAATATCTGCAGATCGTTCAAAAATTTGTTTTGATGCGGGAATCGAACCCGCAACCTCCTGCGTCGCAGGCGAACCTTCGCCCTCCGCGCCACAGAGGTCGTCAACTATGGCAAATCCCCTCCATTGCATTCTGTGGAGGAGGCCTCGTCTAACAGTGGACGTCTAAAAACTGGTGATGATGATGATAATCTTGAAACTAAATAAAGTAAAAATAATTTTTCCTGTAGGCAAGACATACGCGTCTCCATGCGCTTGGATTAAATTTAAATTTTATTCAGCAACGGCAAACTTAATTTAATGCAGATAATAAAGTATGCTCATTAAAAGTCACCTACACATAAAACACGTCAAGCCTTCGCCTCTCAGAGGTGCTACTGAGAAACTTTCACATTCTCTAAAAATACTTTAAAATACAAACAGATATAAATAAATAAAATAAAAAGCCTTTTATTTCTTGCTTGAAATACAAAAATAATAATTTATATTAGTTAGGTACTTAAATTAAAAAAAACATAGTATCTAATTATTTCTTATTTTATTAAAACCTGATGTCAAAGTCAAAAGAACGTTATTCATTGAAATCACAAGGATCATTTTGAATCGTCTTATAAACTAAAATTACTCCTGTTCCAAGCCTAGAAGAATCAGGCAACAAACACGGCTTGGTTTACATAAATGGTCCGTCTTACCACTAGGTCAGAAGCGCCTGTGTGGTGCCTCGGAGCAAGAAGTTGCTGATACATAGTAAATGAAACCTAATCCTATTATTATTAATAGGATTAGGTTTCATTTACTATAGTAAAGTTAGTTAGGGTTAGTTGCTTAATGCTCATGCATTAAGCAACTAACCCTTGCACTTTTGTCTCGGAAGACGCCACTAGCACAATTGTTCTTTAGGTCATTCTGAGCAGATTCAGCACTGTAGCCACGAAGCCACCCCCCGCTGATAGCCAGGGGAGGGAGGAGAAGTTTGCATCTCCCGCGTTGCAGTCCGAGCTCAGCCACTGTCCACTTATAGCTACAAGGACAAGTTTGGTATCAAACAGATACTAGATCATTTCTTTTTATTCAGAAAAATATCTGTTCCTGGGAACTAAGACGAGTTTATCCGAATTTGCAAAATCTATAGAGCAAAAGTTGTTCTCTATTAATGAGTAGAATGACCCTTCCTTTCGGGATTATTATACTACATACCCTGTATAATAAATAATAAATTAATGTGCATGAATAGTATTAAATGCATGATGATTATTTGTAATTGCATGTTAAAAATTAATAATTAATTATTTAAGTATCAATTGTTACTCAAAGAATAAATAAAAGGCTTTATAATAAAATAATAATACCCTGTATAAAACGTACTTTCTATGGGCTGTTTCGCAGTAGCTCCAATGTGGGCCGTTGATAAAAGTTCCCACGCACGCAGCGACTTTCCCACGAGAACGCTTCGTATTATATCGTGTTAATTATGTTTTTTTAATGTTATTATTTAGTGGATACATTATAGTTATTGAATAACGAATGATTTTTAACCGACTTCACAAAATGAGGAATTGAGGGAACTCCTCATACATATAGCAATTTTGGTATTATCAGCAATAAGTAATTGTTTTGTATGCCTTTAGCAAATAAAAACATGCAGATAGCCGAATTCAATGGCGGAAGTCGGTTTTTGAATGAAAAGTTATTAAAAAATAGTTTTTGCATGTAGGATTTTGACACTCATACTAATCATTATCAGCCTGTAAAAGTCCACTGTTGGAGATAGGCCTCGCCCATAGAATGCCACGACGAACGGTCTTGAACCGCCTCCATTCACCGACTTCCTGAGACAATTTCAATTATTTAAATTGTAAATAATCTAACAGGGTTATCAAATTAATAATGCGAAGCGTTCTGAATCTCAAGAGTAGAATTATAATATTAAGTAGATTACTTCGTAATTCCCCTGGCTGTATTACCATAAAATTACCATACGGTATTATCGTGATATTTACATGGAGTAATAAGAAATTCAAAAGAGAGGCACGCGCGCAAGCCCTGAGAGTGTGTGTGAAATTAAGTTATAATGGGGTGACCAAGATTTTTGTTTTTTAAAACATTTTACTTTTCTCGAAAGGCCACAGCACACCGGCTGCGTACGCATAGATGTATCTAGACGTGCACGTCGACGTATTATGACGTTGTAATGTATAGAACTGTATGAGACATGGCACAACGCGTGACGTGAATGCAAGCGTCTACGTATGTAGAGACGCGCGTATCTACGCTACGTGCTACATACGCAGCCAGTGTGCTGTGGCCTTTAATCAACCAACCACATTTTAAATGTTGCGAGGAATGGAAACATGGAGGCGACTGAAGATCGTTCGTCGTGTTACGTGACGTATTCAATTGGGAGGCCTATGTCCAGCTGTAACTTCTAAAGGCTCATGATAATATGATTTTTGTCATGAAGGCGTAACCGATAATTGACAGTAACAGTAACAGAAACAGTAACAGTCAGCAGTCCTAGATATTGCTGTAAGGACGATGTCGACACAGACCTGCGCAAACTCAACGCCATGCCACCAGTTGCCGTGAGATCGCGCAGAATAGAGAAGCTTGGCGCAGTCTTGTATCAGAGGGCCTTGAGGTCGCTGAGCCAGAGGAGTGAGTAAGAAAATGATTTTATTTATTATTTATTTATTTATTGAGACATTAACATCATTACAGGTTTTTTTATTAAGGTGATGTTAAATGCAAGTACTTATTATCAACTTATTACAAAATAAATATTACTTAATTATAATTTTGTTTCAATAAAAAGCTGTGCCATTTCCATGGCTTTCGGCAGGTTTAGAAAAAATATATCTACGCTGTTTTGGGACAGAAAATTGAGTAAATAGATAGCGAGTGACATTGGGGCAAACTTAAGTAGGTTGGTTGTTATGATTTTCCCCGCAAGATAGACCAATGATATTGCGGCGTTCACGGGAGGTAAGTGGATGACACGGCTCTTGACCGTTCGGCATGGCATTCTTTGGGACTTCTACCGGCTGATGATGATGAATATGATTTTATTCATAAAAACATAGTACATAGATGCCCATGCCAAGAAGCTGAATCAGTCAACGTAGTTAAGAAGCTCCATTGAAAAACCACAAAGATAAATTATAACAGATTTTAAAATTTGTACCATTTTTGTACTTCTTATTGTTTTTTGTTAATTTGTTGGGTGTCTCTTCTAACGCATAAATTACTACCTAATTCTTCTCACTAACTATATAAATTTATCCGCACTACACAAAGGGTAGCTGGTAGAGAACGCTTCATAGCATTAAGTTCGCCTATGTACATGATTTGTTTTTTGTGCAATAAAGAATATTCTATTCTCTTCCAATCGCTTCCACGTTACCTGTAATTGTTAGGAAATAGAGCTCTTTAAATTTGCTCTTATTTTTCACCATCACAATGGTAACCTAGTGCTGAAATTATTGTACACAACATGTCGCGCCTTATGCAATGTGTCCAGCCTGTTATGTACAAAACCATTGTCACCCTATTGTCGAGCCAAATAGGGAAGTTCTCAGGACTCGTGGAAAAAATACTTTTGGTGCATTTCACACGGGACGGAACCAAACGTGGGAATGGGAACGTTTTGTTGGGAACGTGCGGTTTTTCTGTTGACTAAATGCTTAGATAATATCTTTCATCATCATCATTATCATCAGCCTGTAGAAGCCCACTGCTGGACATAGGCCTCCCCCTTACAATGCCACTACGAATGGTCTTGAGCCGCCTCCATCCACCGACTTCCTGCGACGTTTATAATGTCTTTAGTCCATCGAGTGGAGGGCCTTCCTCTAACGCGTCGTCCGGTTTGCGGTCGCCAATCGAGAACCTTTATTCCCCAACGGTTATCAGTTCTTCGAGCTATATGACCTGCCCATTGCCACTTCAACTTCACTTAACTTCAAGATAATATATTTAGTAGGTATATTCCAATTAATATCAAATATCTATATTTGTAGGTAAATTTATTTTAAGATGTAATGTGCTATTTTAATTACAACCCCTATTGTCTCACACTCGGTTCTAACCGAAATCACGGAATAAATATTAGTACAAGTACCGAAATCCTCAAAAATACATAGACGACGATTTGACGACCTCTGTGGCGCGGCGGGCGAAGGTTCGCCTGCGATACAGGAGGTTGCGGGTTCGATTCCCGCCTCGGAACAAATATTTGTACGATCTGCAGATATTTGTTCAGGGTGTTCTGGGTATTTTCTATGTATAATAAAAAATATCTATCTATGTTATTTATTGTATTAAATATATCAGTTATCTAGTACCCATAACACAAGCTCTGCTTAGCTTGGGGCTAGATAAAGTTTGTGTGAAATGTCCAGCATTTATTTATTTTATTTATTTATAGGATTTTTATAAAAAACTAATAACTAATCAAAGGATACGAGTCTAAGCGAATTTTTTTGCGTCGTTTTCATTTATCGATACTACAATACTGGATACCACTAAGGGTAAGCGTTCATTTAACCGTAAATGAGAGCACGCTTTAATATTTTTTTTCATTTACACTCCAAGCATTCTCAAGTTCATAAGCGGAATTGGTCCGCCACACCATTCCATTTATGAACTCGCTTTTTTCATGGCCCTCAACGGTTTTTAACCCAATCCCTTGTCGCGTGCCGTAGTATCGTGACAGTAGTTATTATAACGTGGTATTAGTGGTATTATATGTGTTTGAGGGTCTATACTCTATGGCGTGAGAATTAAGCTCGTAGGGTGTTATTATAAAAAATGCCCTTAGTCCGGGTTTGAACCAGGATTACCTAGTTTAGGCTTAAATATCGACCTAGGGTATATACGACTGTAATACAAAAGCAGATGGTTTGTTTTCCAGAAGCAGCTTTCTAGGTAGATATTCCGCGCTTATGCCAAAAAAGACATAAGCTTGGACTATCTCTGGTTTATCTAAAACCAGGCAGCCCCCTAGTTTAGCAATGGTCTATAAATTGACAGTAGATTGCTTGTTAGAGGTAAGAATTTGGTCATGTCAATTGTGATGTGACACAATGCGTCAGTTTGATACTTTGGAAATTTGCGAAGTAGCGCGAGAATTGATTTCGGAAAACAAACCATCTGCTTTCGTATTTAAAGTCTCATATGCCTAATGTCGATATTTAATCCTAGACTAGTACGCCTGTACAGCTAGCACAAGCTAATTAACGCCAAGACGAATAAACGTAAGACGATAGTAAATGTCAAATATTAACCAATCAAATTAGAATGATTTCAAACTACCCCGATGTCATTGGCCAATATTATCATTTGCGGTTGTCTCGCTAGCGTCTTGGTAACGTGAGTCAGCCTGTGCTAGGCGTACCGGACTAAATTCAGATTTAGTCCATGTTCTGTAATAAGGCCGGTAGTGTACACGGAAACGTTTATTTGTTAACAAATTTGTTTTTATTCTTTGTTATTTTTTGGAATAGCAAAATGCCATGGGGCTATTTTTACAAGCTTTTATTTAACTTGACTTTAGTTTGTATGTTAGTTAGTTAGTTAATGTGGGACAAATCTTGAAAGTTAATTTTGAACACAGTGATAACACCCAACAGTCACATATATAGTCCTGATCCCACACTAGGATTATCTGTATTGTGGGTATCAGGAATTACGAGTACCATGGTACCATAAAACCTAGACCCGGAACAAATATTTGCAGTTCATACAAACATTTGTCCAGCAGCGGGAATCAAACCCGCAACCTCTCGCATCTCTGCCGGCTATTTGCCCGCCGCGCCACAGAGGTCGTCATGAACACTATCTAGATTGATCTACTCATGTTGTTCTTATCTTTCGCAACGCACTTTAATCTTTTGTGTACGCAAGAGCTCTATCATGTGATGGCGGAGAAGGAAGTTGAGGATGGAATCTGACCCCTGAGATACAGTTTTATAATAGTTCGGGGGATGGTGCGCACCCAAACCATGCAACTCCGTTGTCAATAGCATTGTTTTTGCTTGCAACTTCAATATGTTTAGAAAATTAATAAATAAATAAGCGGTTGTCTGGAAGAAATCTTTCTCTGCGATAAGACCGCCGATTGTAGGACTTAAACTGTTGGTTTATATTAAGTGTACTTATATCTTACATTGTGTCCTCAATAAAGTTTTTTCATTTCATTTCATTTCATTAAAAAAAACAAAAATTAGGCTTTGATCGATAACGAAAACCCTTTATCATCTATTCAGATATTTCAATTGTCAAATGTTTCTTCTTAATATCTTTTCTTATTATCTTATCTTTTTTTAAGACTTCAGGTTTTTTTGCTTCAAACGACCCTTTAAAAGAATCATAAAAACCTAATCAAAATTCCTCCATTTTTAACTATAACATCGTGATTCCCACGATCAAAATAACGAATAGCTAATTGAATGGGAATATTCTAAGAAACGTTAAAAGTTCACACGAGACAGACTCGGTTCTGTGGAACCCTGAGAGCTATTTAAAACAGGTAGTGGGTTTGGCGCGTGCCGATTCCCCACTGCTAATGTTAGTAACAGCTTTATAAAAAATGGTAAGTGCATCACACACGTAGCAGATGCGGTAATATTTTATATGCGTATAAAAACTTATCACACACACGTAGCAGATACGATAATACACGAAAATGATACATTCACGCGGAAATCTTCAAACTGTATTGTATTTCAATTTGTATATACAAATATAATCTGTCCATCTTTTGATATTATGTCGGTGCCTGACGCTTGACGGTACAATATAGGTAAGTGATCTGCTATTACGTGTTATTGATCCTTGAGTTTAGTATATAGAGAGCGATATGGACAGATACGCGCTCAGATACAGATATCTTACTGCATCTGCTACGTGTGTGACACACTTTAAGCATGAAAATAGAGGGTAGGGCAGAAAAAAAATCGTTCGAGTAGTGTATTAGGTTGATGTCCACTGCAAGACATTAATCCCAAAAACAATGCTATGATGAACGCTTGAGCCGCCACCATCTACTGACTAAAATGCCATAACTGATCACCAGGCGGATTGGAGATCGCAGTTTTCTGTTAAGTACTCAGGCGGATGCTGCTGCCCAGCCCCTGGTGCAATCATAAGTAATGCTTTTACTCCATCCACAGGAGGGGATAGAGGGGTCTATTCCTAGGCCAAAACCAAGAATCTATCTTTTCCACATAATCCTCATCATCACCAACAGCCTGCAGAAGTCCACTGCTGGGCAATATGCCTTATCGCTTGTGAACCACCTCCATCCACTTCATGCTACCTTTGAAAATGTCGTTGATCTCTCGAGAAGGGCTTTCCTACCCTGCATCCTGTGCTTTTCCATCTGTCGTTCAGCAATCAAAAAACCATCTCTCTATAACTTTTCATTTAAAAAACCGACTTCCACCATTGTATACGACTAAATATTTGGATGAAAAAAAATGATGAAAGAACCATAGTGGTGAAAGGATACTTTTTGAATGCAAATACTTGGTTTGTTGCTGAAAATATCAAAATCGCCATATGTATGCCTACAATATTTGAGGAGTTCCCTCAATTCCTCATGGATTCCATCATCAGAACTGGATTTTGAAAAAATTGGACCTATCTGGAAGTATATCTATTCAAATAAATTTTGTTTTTCCAAATCGGTTCATAAACGCCGGAGATATATGCGGTAATAAAAATTAAAAAAAAAAAAAAATACAACCGAATTGAGAACCTCCTTCTTTTTTGGGAAGTCGGTTAAAAACAAAAATGGCTACCAAATAATTTAAAATGCCGTCCAGTTATCTATAAAATATTCTTCGAATTCTACTTTTCCGAATAACTCCTGCATTCCCACGAACTAACGATCATTCTATAAAAGTTCTCACGAGACGTTGCTGGTTCTGTGGGACTAATACTACCCTGAGAACTAGTGGGAACTGGGCCCTTATTCGCTATGACCAAACGTAACATAACGCGGGTTCATTACGATATCATCGCTGAATCGTATTAGGTGACGTCACACGTTATTGACAAGGAATACCCACCCAGGTAGTGAGTTCAGCACGCGCCGCTATAGGACTAGATTATTATAAATGTGGTAAGTAGGTAAAGGGGCAAACATGTGCGTAGCCATGGGGGTTTTTGGTGGTTCAAAACCCCCCGAAATGTTAAAAATGTTAGGCTGGCAGTTTATTTCACATGGATATTAATATAATTTCGTGTACATTTTTGTTGTTTCATTTTCTTAACCCCCCTCAAAAAACTAAAACCTGGCTATGCCCGTGGGCGAAATAAGATATTGCCTTGCCTGCTATACGTATTCTCATGTCTCCATAGAAACCCCAAATCATCACCACATCATCAGCAAATGGACAGTCACCCCATAGAACTTGAGCCACCTTCACCAACTTGTCATGACGGATGGTCTTGAGCCGCCTTCATCCACCGACTTCCTGGAACCTGTTAAATCACCATCAGCAGCCGGTTTACGTCCACTGCTAGCCGAGGCCTCCCCCATAGAATTCAATGAGGGGATTTGCCGTAATCACCATCGCTTGGCAGGTGGATTGGTGATCGCAGTTTGGTGTTAAGTACTCAGGCGGATGCTACTGTCTATCCCCTGGTGTGATCCCTTAGTTAGGCTTTTAATACATCCACGGGAGGAGAATGAGGGGTATGTTCTCAGGCCGGTACACACCACGGTACCACGGCACCTTTAGTTTTTCGTTTGTTTGTTATATCACTGGTTTTTTCTTGGGCTCGGTGAACAGGTTATTAAGTAGCTAAGTCGTTTACATACAGTCGGTTATTGGCTTTTTCTTCATCAGCTGGTAGTATCTGCTGATCGAGGTCACCCCCATAAAATAGAACAAAAAAGAAATATAGCAAAAACAAGTCAAAATATTTCAAACTCATATTTACTGTTTCTAATTAAATTGCTAAGTACCTGAGTTACCGGGCTTTTCTCGGAAAACTTGGAAAAATGCATTTTCCCAGAGATAAGACCTAGCTAGATCGAATTATCGCCCCCAAAAACCTATATAAAGCAAATTTCATCAAAATTGTTACAGCCGTTTTCGAGATCTCAAAATATATAATTATATTATATTTACAATAATCTTTTACCTCACACTTAGTGTTAAGATTTGATTTATTTTTAATTATAAGATTTGAAGTCTGATCTCATAAGTATACAATTATGCTTATTATAAACATACAAATAACTCGTTTAATTAGTTAAGGATAAGGTATGGCACTAACAAAAAATCTTCTAATAGCAATCCTGAATTCACACGTACAAAATTTCACACGGGATAACGGTTGGTTCAGTGAATTCCTTCGACCCTGGGAACTTAGTTTCGACACGTGCCGAAGTCGGTTACAACTTTATAATCGTGTGAAATATGGTACAGGGAAAACTTCTTATTACGAAGATCAGACTTCAAATTAAAAATAAATCTAATCATAACACCTAACTCAATCTTAACTTAATCTTAACTCTATCTTTAAAGAGCTCGGAAATTTTAATTTTTAAAATTCGAACGTGTCTGAAACTTTTTGTATAAAAAGGTTCGAATTTTCAAAACAGTTTCCACGCTAGCTAATAAAAAGCTATTTTGCACGCAGATTTCGAAAGATAAACAAAACCTTTTCTTCGCCATAGTGAAGTGAAAATTAAAAAAATATTAAATTGTTAGTCACAAAAGTTCACACAAGACCATTCGATCCCATGGGATCTGCGACCATGGGAACTAGTTGGAGCCAGGTAGTGGGTTCGACACGTGCCAAAGTCGGTTACAACTTTATGAGCGTGTGAATATGGATTGTTAAATCGAGGATAGTCGTAATGAATATTTACATTTAGGGGTTACTTATTTAAAGTGGTCACCTAATGGTAGTGGAATTTAAATATTGTTTTGATATCTTTAAAACCAACAGCTAATCAAAATACAGTGGGTTTTTTATAACTGGGATGTCCCTGTTAAAAAAAACACACTACCAAAATTTGGTTTATACCAAAATACTGTGTGTTTAGTGTGTTTTTGTTTCTAAGGGATTACACCGGGAGATGGGCAGCAGCATCCATCTTAGTAGTACCATGGTCAAACCATGGTGGTTATGGCAAATCCCCCCATTGGGGAGGCCTCGTCCAACAATGGACGTCTAACGGTTGATGATAATGATGATGATGTTAGTTCTTTATTTGATAAGTGAAAGTAATTCAATTTGTTTCTCATTTTGACAACCACTGTAGCGCGGCGGTTGAGCAGGCAGCTGAGATGAGGTTGCGGGTTCGATTCTCGATGCGGGACAAATGATTGTATGATCTGCAAATATTTGCTTAGGGTCTGGGTGTTGTGGTATCATGGTACTCGTAGTTCCTAATACCCACGACACAGGGAATCCTAGTGTGGGATCATGACTACGACTGTTAGGTGTTATGTTCACACGATTACAGTTTACGGTTATTATGCGGCCATTTTTTGTTTTAAAAAGGGTCTGGCCCTTTTCAAAACGAAAAATGGCCCATCTCAAACTTTGCAACAGTATCTTGAACACCACTTAAATGTTATTGTCAACTTTTTTGACAATAACATCAAGAGAAACTTTGACTTTCTGTTCACACGCACCCCATAAAGTGTTTATTGGTAAGGGTATTTAAAAACCGTTTCAATTTCCCATGGGTTCCGTCTCAAGAGAACGAGCTCTGTATTTGGGGTACCGTGGGAGTGACCGTAAAACGATAGGTACCTAGATGTTGGGGCTATGCAATGAGCGAACTATTGTTATTTAAATTGTGTATTTTAGCAGTCTTTTCAAGATTTTGCAACTTGTACTGTTCTTTTGTAGACTAAAAAATGGGGGCAAAAAAGTTTTAAATAATTCAGTTGATAGTTATTTCCATTCCCGGTAACGGATCCTTTTTTTTTGGGTTAATCAAAACTTGTCAATGCCTAATAATATTGATAACCAAGAACGGCTTCTACATTTTTAAACGACTATGTAATATTTGTACGATCTGCAGATATTTGTTCTGGGTGTTCTGGGTATTTCCTAATGTATAATAAAAAATATCTATCTATATAATGTATTGTATTAAGTATATCAGTTATCTAGTACACATAACACAAGCTCTGCTTAGCTTGGGGTTAGATAATGTTGTGTGAAATGTCCAGCATTTATTAATTTATTTATTTACATTGGGCCTGATATTAGTTTTGAAATCTAATACTATTTAGCGAGCAATATTCGTGTATATATATATATAACTACTATATATATATGCTAATAAGAAAAGACATTTCCGTCTCTTCCCGAGTTACCGAGCACTCATACTGCGAACAACAATCCACCTGCCAAGCACCTGGCAATTCCCACCACTGTGTTTTATTTTTCTATCCATCGTTATAATTTTTATAGTGATGTGTTCAATTAGGGTGTTTCCTAAAAGCGCTTCGCACCCCAATTTTATAGCCCCACATCTACAAGTGTTGGCGCGTGGCGTCACAGTTAAGCTGTCAGGGGTGTCACGTTTGTTGATCATTAACATTAGTGTTGTCGCCTTATCGGTCAGCGGTAAGTAATTATAGTGAATAAGAAGGGTTCCGCGGGATTTTGTTTAGGAATATAACAAGGGGGTAAGTAGGGGTTGTTTTCAAAATAGACAGATAACTGATAGTATTTCAAAGTCAAAGTCAAAGTCAAAAATAATTTTATTCATTGAAATCACAAGAATCATTTTGAATCGTCTTATAAACTAAAATTACTCCTGTTCGTTGGAACAGGAGTAATTTTAGTTTATAAGAACCAACCAGAAGCCAGTCGCCAGTTTATATAGGCGACCAAGCCTAGAAGAATCGGGCAACAAACACGGCTTGACTTACATAAATGGTCCGTCTTACCACTAGGTGAGAAGCGCCTGTGTGGTGCCACGGAGCAAGAAGTTGCTGATACATATAAACGAGAACTTAAAAACCTTAGGAAGGTAGTCAAAATTAAATAAACATCAGCAAAAATATGTATTGTATTGTGGGATAACTCCGACATTAGTTCCAGAGCTCGTGAGTTCAAATTCCGGTTGTGCACCAATGGATAGTGGATGAGGCCTCCCTCATAGCATGGCATAGTGCAATGGCAGCATTTGCCATAATTACCACGCTTGGCAGGTGGATTGGTTATCGCAGTTTGGTGTTAAGTACTCAGGAAGATGCTGCTGCCCATTCCCTGGCGTAATTCTTTTATCGTCTTTGAGGATATCCACAGGAGGAGTTGGAGAAGTCCTAATCTTAGGCTGAGATTATCACGGCTAGTCAAAAGTCTCTGCTATACGTGCTCTCAAATGGTGAAAGAATCAAGCATGTACCAGACACACAATTTCCAAGACAATGTGAACGTGACCAAGGGGCACTGAATCCTATTACCACACTGGTTCTTTCACCATTGGTTGTTAAGCCCTGCTCTTATAATTGTCTTAAGAGGAGCTTAAGAGGAGATCACCGGTAGCCAGCAAAAGGGACTTCCACCCTTCATTTTGTAAAAACGGGAAATTTTCACGTACCGATATGTTGGTGGAAGCACCAACAGGTTTCGACCCTAATCGAGGGTCTTCATCAGGGTGGGTATAGGATCCGCGCTACACTCCCTCCGCGTCCTTCCTCGCACTGCGTCTCTGAGCTCGCTCCTCTCGGCTCGTCCGGCGCGGGGGTGGGGGGAGTGCTTGTGTCCGCGTCATTACACGTTCTTCGGTGACGTC
The DNA here is from genome assembly GCA_951392215.1 of Epirrita christyi. NCBI lineage: Eukaryota > Metazoa > Arthropoda > Insecta > Lepidoptera > Geometridae > Epirrita > Epirrita christyi. The sequence continues at coordinate 11,041,414 of OX595848.1, forward strand.
CTTCCGGTCGGGTTGCGGTGCTCCATCGTCGTCGCTGCCACTCCCGTCGCAACCATCGGGCGCGCCAGGAGCGGCCAGACAGGCTACACTAACAGTGTCTCTATCAGGCTCAAACACTTCACTGTCGTACGTCCCATAAAGACAGGATTTCCAAGCGTGTGGTAGAGCCCATCCTCTATCCCTGTTGAAATTAGGCAGTCGAATTTCCCGTTTTTACAAAATGAATGATATAATTCACGAAAGTTACTTTAGTAAAACTTCCACCCTTTTTGCACGCGAACGAAGTTTGCTTCTGAGTTTCTTATTTTAATTAATCGAAATACCAAATCATACATAAAACAAATCAAATATAAAAAATAATAAAAAATATAATATAATATCGAATATTTAAAATTCAAGTCTAGCTATTTAATTCGTAAAACAAATTGTGTTGTTGCCGTTCAAAATTATGAGCATTTGAATGCCATAGCTTTTTTAGGGCATTTGTGCGATTTATATTTGAAAAACTAGATTTTTTTTTCAAAATTCTTTTCGGTTATAACTATTATTAGTATACTTTTCTACCTACACAATTTATTGCATCTCTTTATTTAATCTCATCACATCGCACTGGTGCGTTCGTAATACTACTTTTCAGATCAGTCCCCGCCTTAGGTACATGTTCACGAACAAATAAACGGGAGTTTACCGTAACCAATGGTCAAGGTGACAGATAATGTATGAAAACATCTGTCAAAAATAATTAGTTAGGCTAAACAGTCGTTTAACAATCTGTTTATGTGTTGGTGAACAGTGGCCTTCATCGGATATTGTATAAACCGCGTCAAAATTGAAATGTACAAAAAACATACAACGCAATATTATTTTAAGCTTGTAACCTAACGCTGTATTTGGCCACGTAGACACACCACACGCTTTTGCCAGAAAAGTGCCTCCTTTGTCACCTTTCTTATTAATAAATCGGACAAGTGCGAGCTAGACTCGTGCCTTGAAGGTTCCGATCCATGAATTGTTTCGAAATCATTCGAGCCTTTTTCGTGTTTCAGCCACTTTTTCCGATAAACTTCACAATCCCTTTTTAAGGGGTAAAAAGATTAAAATCTTAAATTTTAGACTTATTCCTTTATTTTTGTCACAAAGTTTACAAGCATTTTTAATTTTACAATTGGTGAAGTTACTGGAAGTACCTACCCTACAGGCTTTTTATTTTCGCGATATAATTACAAATTATTAGTCAAAGTATATTACATAGGGGAAGGGAGGGACCCTGTCTTATCTAGGTGCAACTGAGTCACAACGGACTCGTTTCAACTAGTTTGGGTGTAGCTTGCACAGTTTTGGAAATACCTTGGTGTTCTATGAAAGTGCTGATCCAATGATAGCAAACCTTCCCCTAAAGCATATTTTTGGAATGTTATTGTGTTACAATCTTGATTTTTGTAACAGCACTAAGAAGGTTTTGGCCTTTATATGATGGTATAAATTTCAAGCTGATAACTTAAGCCGTTCCTAGGAAAAAGGGCCTTGACAGACAACATAGTGATCCTTAAGTCCGACAAGGAACTCGCCATGTATGTCTGTCCGTCCGTAGTCAGAGCTGTTCGTAGACTATTTGTACTATTTCTTCTTGAGGCACGGAACCCTGAAAATGCATCTAAAACATGGTTACCCTGAAACTTCCACACAAAATGTAAAACAGTATTGTTTTCTTATTCAACAAACAAAAGTCATACTTTACAAGACGGTATTTTTCCGCATGGAGTAGTTGCCACTTCGAAGAATACGTGAACGGAATAAGTTGCTTGTTTTAAGAAGAATCATGCAACTTTAGGCCTTATTTATGAAATACTAAAGTCCTGAATATATGTACTTAAACTCACGGTTTCAACAAACATTCAAACCTTTATTTTAAAGGAGTAAAGTCCTAAATTGTCCATCCAACTGATACAATACGGGTGCCGGTGAAATTACAGGCACATGAGACTTTTCATCTTTATGCCTCAGAGTCGGTAGCGCGCGTGTGCACTGAGAAAAATGTCATTTTGGCTTCATTATAAAATATCAATACGTCTTTCAAAAATACGATGAATTGTTCTAAAATAAGGTTGTATCATGTATATATAATAAAATAATCTAGTTTAAATAGTAAGTAATACAATATTATGATGACCATTCTCCGTAATAAACGGTGACAGAATATAAGAAGATTAAATCGATACTTTACGATGCTTTCCTCTTAAAATAACACTACGTAATATGAAATGGTCTGCTGGATGTCTGCTTGGCAGAAATTCGATGATACCTAAGATATAACAGTTTTCGTCACTTTATTTTTGTAGTTAGCATCAATTTTCTTGAAGCTTCTATGCATAAAATCCTTATAATATACGACTACGGACTATATCTTCCGCCGTTTCGTTACTGCTTCGCTTGTTACTGTCCATCCAAAGGTTGTCTGGAAGAAATCGCTCTCAGCGATAAGGCCGCCCATTGTACTGCTAATTTTAATAAATCCTTTTATGTATTCCTGGTGTACAATAAAGTGTTAATCTATATATCTATCTATGTGACTACGGGCATACAAAAAGTAATTAACAAATGAACAAACATCAAATAATGATTACGGAATCAATTATGATTCCGGTGATTGGTCACACCAAAATACCATGACTAGCACACAAAAATACAATTACGTAACAAATTACCATCGAATATGATTACGGAACCATAATATTTGACGCGGCACTCCAAAATACCGTGATCATCACACAAAAATACGTTTATCGTTTTACTAAAGTTTGATTACAGATTCATAATATTGGATGACCGGCATATTAAAATACTGTGAAATCACCAGTCTACTGCGAACGGCACGCGGGTAGGTCCTAGCCCGGTCATTTTATTCTATTTAGTTAGCAGGGAAGCACATGCGCTCCGCCTTTTGCTTGTAATTTTATTTTAAATATTACGGATTGTCTATAGTTAGTGTTACAAAATGTGAAGTGATTTGAAGCAACAAAGTGCAACAAAGATCAGCTGGGTTTCATAATACCTAACATTTGTTCGTGTACAAAAATAAGTGTTTTAAGATTAGTGCACCAGTTTATGCAAGCTGTTGATGTAAAAGCTTGTGACAGTACATAACCCAGTTTTGCCGACTGATGCCCAGCTGATGTCCATTTAAAATGATGTGGTTGTACATAAAATAATCTCCACCTTTCTACTACGCATCGTTCAGCAGGCGCTGACGCCTACCAAACCATGGCTGGTTGGTGAACGCCTGGAGGGCTCAACGTGCCTATCTTATTACGTTGGGTATCCTGGCAAAGCCCGAGTCTCGATCCCGTGCTCTGTCCAGCACGCCTGAAGTCGCGTCGTGTTCTAGGATCAATTACCAGGGATTTGAATAAGGTATTGATTTTAGTCTCGTATTAAGTAAAATATCTAATGTGAAAGCCCATGTTAATTAGAGATACTCTTTATGGTACCATAAAGTAAACATGTCACAAAATACTGTATTTAGGTAAATTTAGCTAATTTCCTTTCGAGTTTTGTAGGCTGACTTCGGCAGAATTTATTACCCCAAATTTAAAGCTACTTTCGACCCCCATATATAAAAATCTATTTGACCTAACCACTTGCAATTTTGTACAGGTGACGCGGATAAGGTGCAGTCAGCTTTGGAACAGTGGTCTCGACCCTCAGCTGGTCCGTGACAGGAGGTCGTGCGCCCTCTGACAAGAGACGGTGCGAGCCCGCCTCCGTTACCCCAAAACTACTACTCCGTTACTCTAAATTATATATTTTGCGTTATTTAATAATATTTTGTAATTTTTAATTAAAATGTTAATCCGTCATATGTTTTTCCATTATAGCAAATAATTCCCCAAATCCCAAATCCACTGTTATCTAGAAGTACCTACTTTATTAGGGTTATTTTCTGTATTGCGTAGGTACTTTTTTCTGAATGTGCTTTCCTCTCATTTCCGAGTATTTCCTGTTATTTCATCCTACTATTTATCCATGCTTTCCTACTATTATTGATGTGCTTTCCTATTGTTTATTCTTACTAATTTTCTACGCCTCCTGTTGTAGCATGGCTCGGGTATTTTTCCTTCTTCTTAAATATGTGTGGGCCAATTTATAAAGATAATTGACACTTAGTAATCTACTCTGACCCATAACCGTGCAAAAGTACGGTTACGGGAGTGATGACGATGAACGACTATACATCATCATCATTCTCTTAACCGTACTCTTGCTTATTCTATGTGTCAATTATCTTTATTAATTGGCTCATACATATTTAAGAAAAAGGAACAATACCCGAGCCATACTACAACAGGAGGCATAGAAAAATAGTAAAAAAAATCAATAGGAAAGCACATCAATAATAGTAGGAAAGCATGGATAAATGGTATAGGATGAAATAACAGGAATTACTCGGAAATAAGAGGAAAGCACATTCAAAATTGTAGTAAAGCATACAATAATAGTAGGAAAGCATGGATAAATAGTAGGATGAAATGACAGGAGTTACTCGGAAATGAGAGGAAAGCACATTAAAAATAGTAGGAAAGCATACAATAATAGTAGGAAAGCATGGATAAATAGTATGATAAAATAATAGGGATTACTCGGAAATTAGAGGAGAGCACATAAAAATAGTAGGAAAGCATACAAAAATATGATGACAGTCATATGTAATGTTATGCTCTCTCTCAAAAAGTAATGGTCCATTACGATTACCGTCACCGTAAGTCCGGACATACGGTGATACGAACTACTAATGCATGGTGACAGCTCATCATAATATATGGTTAGCAGCAGCAACAGTAGTTTCATCGTACTTTATGGTTATTTCCGTATGCTCCCTACTTTACGTGAAATCACCATATTTTTTGATGAACTGTTTTCTCAGTGTGATGCCTCTGGTGTTGCAGGCGTCCATAGGCTACGGTAACTGCTTTCCATCAGGTGGGCCGTATGTTTGCTTGCTTGCGTGTAAATATTTTATTTCTTAATAAAAAATAAAAAAAAGATTAAATTGGATGCTTTGATATCATTGTTTTCATGACGAATCGGAAGCAACCGCGAACCCGCAACCTCTTGCATCTAAGCCGGCTACTCACCCACCGCGCCATAGAGGTCGAAGAATATCGACATCAGTCTCATGTGAGCCGTCACTTATAGAAGTTTTGAAGAAACTCTGATAAAAATGTCTCTTCCAATAATACCGAGGGGCGAGAATGTATTGACATGTTCGAACAGTGCTCAGTGAGCTGAATACATGTGGAATTGTCTGCGTCCGCTCGCATGAAACTTTCAATAGACCAGTCACGTAGAATCTGTAAATAAATAGTCACTAACGGAAAAAATCTCGAAATACAGCATATCTCAGCTGTTAAAGAGATCAAATTAAAAGATTTTTATTTATTGAAATCACAAGGATCATTTTGAATCGTCTTATAAACTAAAATTACTCCTGTTCCATCGCAACCAAGCCTAGATGAATCAGGCAACAAACACGGCTAGGCTTACATAAATGATCCGTCTTATCACTAGGTGAGGTAGATCTGCCTAAGAAGAGTTCTCCTGCTGTGAATTTCATAAAATCTGACAGAGGTATTGCACCAGGGGATGGGCAGCAACATCCGCCTGAGTACTTGTAACCAAACTGTGATCCGCCTGCCAATCGTGGTGATTATGGCAAATCCCACCGATATGGGAGGCGCAAACAGGCTAAACATCTTAAAGTTTTCCAAAAGTGGAATGTCATTTCATCATAATCAGCAGCCATCATAGGCCTCCCCCCTAGAATGCCATGACATGTATTGAGCCGCCTCCGTCCACCGACTTCTTGCGACATTTATAATGTTTTTAGTCAATCGAGTGGATTGTATCCGCTTACAAATCAAAGATTGCTAAATAGATGTTGATACAGTTTTTTTTACCGAGTAGCGAGTTTTATTTTGAATATTATCACTTATAACGCAGAAGTTGTGGGTTTGATTCCCGCTGCGGAACAAATGTTTGTATGATCTGCAAATATTAGTTCCGGGTCTGGGTGCTATGGTAACCATGGTACTCGTAGGTCCTGATACCCACAACACAGTGAATCCTAGTGTGGGATTAAGACTACGTTTGTGACTGTTGGGTGTTATAATTATCACTAGAAACGAGATATTTACCATGATTTTTGAGCTTTATTGATTTCAGATGTTTCGGCACAGTTTAATGTGCCATGATCACGGGTACTGAAGTCTTTGCGAGTTAATCATGGTAAATATCCCGTTTCTAGTGATAATTATGTTAATAACAATGATAGTTTCAAAAGTTATGTTGGGTGTTATGTTATATTATGTTTTGAATCATGGGTGAAGCTGAGAAGTCGATCCAAGTTTGTCAATAACACGCTACATTCCAAGATTCTCTTACATACTATATAATCATAGATATTTATTTCTTTTTCGTATCCAATAGCCCAGTTTCCGCTTCGGGCACTCTTTTCACACAGATTCGCTCTTTAGATACATGAATACGATGGTACCCGATAAACATATTGGTACCGCTCTTTATTGTAACATACGGATGGTAAAATGTTGAATTGTCAACATGTTTATTGCCACTGATAGCAATTTTTAACCGGCATAAATAAAAATATACCTATTTTCAATGTTGGCAGGCGGATTGGTGATCGCAGTTAGAGTGCGCTCCGAAAATATAATATGTATGAATCGCCTTTTAGACGCAAATACTAACGGAATAAGATTGAATATCGCACGACCGTATCTTGCACAGAAGTAAAGTCTCAAATCTCATTTAATTTATTATGAGAATACTAATTAGTCTAGGTAAATTTTGGTTTGGTCACGGGTAATAAACTATATTTTCCTTCGGTGAGTGTTTATTTTGGATATGTGACTGAAGTTGTTGCCTAGAAATTAAAAAAAAACTAGTTTAAAGGCATAACTTTAAAAAAATAAAGTATCTAATGAATGCCTGCCAATTGTGTTTCTGGCTTGGTCGCGGATAGAAAAAAGTTTGAAAAATCACGTATTTCAGTTATTATATTGATGTGATATCTGGTATACTCACAATAACTAGGCAAATCAGCATTATATTTTTGGTGCGCACCCTTAAGTACTCAGGTAGATGCTGCTGCCCATCCCCTTCATTCCGTATATGATAGATATTCATAATAAAATAAAATAAAAAAAGCTTTTTTACCATTTACCACACGAAATTACACCACACAATTACATTTAAAACATTTTTTTTGTGAAATTACATTTACACTTTCAAATTAAAAAAAATATTCGTAAACTATTTTTTTTTTAAGTATGGACCGCCCTTAACCTCCTCCAAGGATCGCTAATCTTCCCTGACTCTCAGATTTAACCTGACCAGATTAGATATCTACACATAAGTATAATATCTAAATTCTCAAGAAAAAAATAAAAATTCCCGTGTCTGCAGCAAATTAAATAAAAATATGAAAGTCCTGTTTGTACACTCAGACAGGCACATGAAATTGTATTTCTCAGTATTCTGAAATGCACTTTGAAGAATTGTTTTAAGTAAATTGCGTTCTGGGAATATTTGGAGTCTTCTGTAAACGTGGCATGTCTGGTCTAGACTTGAAGTTACTATGTTATTGTAAAAGCTTTTGTTTAAATTATACCAAGAATTCTAGCAGAAACCCGCGACTTTGTCCGCGTGGAAGAAGATAATGAGTATAACCCTTAAAAACCACTACAAACCCTGAAAACCCCTACAAACCCCTATTACGCCTAAAAACCCCTAAAACCCCTACAAACCCCTACGACCCCTTAAATCCCTACTAATACCTACAAACTCCTACCAACCTCTACAAACTCCTACGACTCCTAAATAAGTAATATGGACGGGTAATGTTTTCTCATAAAAACTTAACCCCTCCATTTTACCCCTTCTCCCCAAAATTTCTCAAAGACCAGCGGTTTTGACTGTGCGTTGATCAGTCAGTCAGTCAGTCAGTCAGTCAGTCATGCAGGATTTGAAGAAGGTGTAGGTACTCAAAGACATAAAAGAATAAAAAATTGAAACTAGCGATGAATTAATAGACTCATACTTATACACAATATACAGCAATATACAGTATAATTTATTTAAGTACACTACCCCTTGGTAGTGTACTTAAATAAATACACCCTTGGTTGGTGTAGTAGTACCCCTTGGCTACTACGCACAGTCCATTCCATCAAAATGTTGTCTGGTAGAGATACCGCTACTTAGTGATAAGACCGCCCATAGTTTATAATATATTGTTTTTTTGTGCAATAAAGTATTATCTATCTTTCCATAATCTCAATTAAATCGATGCTTATGATTTTTCATTCATAAACGCTACTCAGTCATCCTAAATCAATGGGTTATTTTTTAAATTTTGCTCCATTTCGTACACGCCTGCCAGGACAGTCGAAACAAAAGTGCATTATTGAAAAGACGAATAAATTTATTCAATATATACAACATTTATTCGTCTATTCAATATTGTAGAATGGATTTCCGCAAGAATTTATGAATAATTTTAGTGTAATGCAACATTTAGATCAGCTTATTTAGAAAAAAATCTTTTATCACAAGTAGGTATTATAAATTGCATTTTATCTTCCCGGACTTGTGATGAGGCTAAAATTTTGATTAGGTTATCTGAGTTAGGCTTAGATAAGCACTAAGTTTAATTTTGTTATTTTGTTTTGTTCCTTACTGTTTTTTTTTTCTTTATGGGTGATGTGGTCGCCAAGCGACAAAACCATTAAATAAATTTAAAAAAAAACTCAAGAAAAACAACTGAATTTTGATATAAAAGTCTTTTCTATTTGTAAACAATCTGAAATTCTCAGCCGCTCACAAAAGGCAGCTGCGAGACTCCGATAAAGCTGCCCTTTCACAAATTTGAAACCTCATTATCAATGTCAATTCACGTGTAGATAAGTCTGTCATAAAAAATGGCGGCCAATGATGGCTTATGGAAAAAGGTTTCGCACCTATGTGCCTTTATTCTTTAGATTTGATCGACTCAGCACCCACATAAAGGTAGTAAAGATGATAACGTAGATATAAGGAGATTATTCTAAAAGTTGCACTGAGAAAACTGTTCATCAAAAAATAGGGTGATTTCACGTAAAGTAGGGAGCATACGGAAATAACCATAAAGTACGATGAAACTACTGTTGCTGCTGCTAACCATATATTATGATGAGCTGTCACCATGCATTAGTAGTTCGTATCACCGTATGTCCGGACTTACGGTGACGGTAATCGTAATGGACCATTACTTTTTGAGACAGAGCATAACATTACATATGACTGTCATCATATTTTTGTATGCTTTCCTACTATTTTTATGTGCTCTCCTCTAATTTCCGAGTAATCCCTATTATTTTATCATACTATTTATCCATGCTTTCCTACTATTATTGTATGCTTTCCTACTATTTTTAATGTGCTTTCCTCTCATTTCCGAGTAACTCCTGTTATTTCATCCTACTATTTATCCATGCTTTCCTACTATTATTGTTTGCTTTACTACAATTTTGAATGTGCTTTCCTCTTATTTCCGAGTAATTCCTGTTATTTCATCCTATACCATTTATCCATGCTTTCCTACTATTATTGATGTGCTTTCCTATTGATTTTTTTTACTATTTTTCTATGCCTCCTGTTGTAGTATGGCTCGGGTATTGTACCTTTTTCTTAAATATGTATGAGCCAATTAATAAAGATAATTGACACATAGAATAAGCAAGAGTACGGTTAAGAGAATGATGATGATGTATAGTCGTTCATCGTCATCACTCCCGTAACCGTACTTTTGCACGGTTATGGGTCAGAGTAGATTACTAAGTGTCAATTATCTTTATAAATTGGCCCACACATATTTAAGAAGAAGGAAAAATACCCGAGCCATGCTACAACAGGAGGCGTAGAAAATAAACAATCGGAAAGCACATCAATAATAGTAGGAAAGCATGGATAAATAGTAGGATGAAATAACAGGAAATACTCGGAAATGAGAGGAAAGCACATTCAGAAAAAAGTACCTACGCAATACAGAAAATAACCCTAATAAAGTAGGTACTTCTAGATAACAGTGGATTTGGGATTTGGGGAATTATTTGCTATAATGGAAAAACATATGACGGATTAACATTTTAATTAAAAATTACAAAATATTATTAAATAACGCAAAATATATAATTTAGAGTAACGGAGTAGTAGTTTTGGGGTAACGGAGGCGGGCTCGCACCGTCTCTTGCCAGAGGGCGCACGACCTCCTGTCACGGACCAGCTGAGGGTCGAGACCACTGTTCCAAAGCTGACTGCACCTTATCCGCGTCACCTGTACAAAATTGCAAGTGGTTAGGTCAAATAGATTTTTATATATGGGGGTCGAAAGTAGCTTTAAATTTGGGGTAGTAAATTCTGCCGAAGTCAGCCTACAAAACTCGAAAGGAAATTAGCTAAATTTACCTAAATACAGTATTTTGTGACATGTTTACTTTATGGTACCATAAAGAGTATCTCTAATTAACATGGGCTTTCACATTAGATATTTTACTTAATACGAGACTAAAATCAATACCTTATTCAAATCCCTGGTGATTGATCCTAGAACACGACGCGACTTCAGGCGTGCTGGACAGAGAACGGGATCGAGACTCGGGCTTTGCCAGGTTACCCAACGTAATAAGATAGGCACGTTGAGCCCTCCAGGCGTTCACCAACCAGCCATGGTTTGGTAGGCGTCAGCGCCTGCTGAACGATGCGTAGTAGAAAGGTGGAGATTATTTTATGTACAACCACATCATTTTAAATGGACATCAGCTGGGCATCAGTCGGCAAAACTGGGTTATGTACTGTCACAAGCTTTTACATCAACAGCTTGCATAAACTGGTGCACTAATCTTAAAACACTTATTTTTGTACACGAACAAATGTTAGGTATTATGAAACCCAGCTGATCTTTGTTGCACTTTGTTGCTTCAAATCACTTCACATTTTGTAACACTAACTATAGACAATCCGTAATATTTAAAATAAAATTACAAGCAAAAGGCGGAGCGCATGTGCTTCCCTGCTAACTAAATAGAATAAAATGACCGGGCTAGGACCTACCCGCGTGCCGTTCGCAGTAGACTGGTGATTTCACAGTATTTTAATATGCCGGTCATCCAATATTATGAATCTGTAATCAAACTTTAGTAAAACGATAAACGTATTTTTGTGTGATGATCACGGTATTTTGGAGTGCCGCGTCAAATATTATGGTTCCGTAATCATATTCGATGGTAATTTGTTACGTAATTGTATTTTTGTGTGCTAGTCATGGTATTTTGGTGTGACCAATCACCGGAATCATAATTGATTCCGTAATCATTATTTGATGTTTGTTCATTTGTTAATTACTTTTTGTATGCCCGTAGTCACATAGATAGATATATAGATTAACACTTTATTGTACACCAGGAATACATAAAAGGATTTATTAAAATTAGCAGTACAATGGGCGGCCTTATCGCTGAGAGCGATTTCTTCCAGACAACCTTTGGATGGACAGTAACAAGCGAAGCAGTAACGAAACGGCGGAAGATATAGTCCGTAGTCGTATATTATAAGGATTTTATGCATAGAAGCTTCAAGAAAATTGATGCTAACTACAAAAATAAAGTGACGAAAACTGTTATATCTTAGGTATCATCGAATTTCTGCCAAGCAGACATCCAGCAGACCATTTCATATTACGTAGTGTTATTTTAAGAGGAAAGCATCGTAAAGTATCGATTTAATCTTCTTATATTCTGTCACCGTTTATTACGGAGAATGGTCATCATAATATTGTATTACTTACTATTTAAACTAGATTATTTTATTATATATACATGATACAATCTTATTTTAGAACAATTCATCGTATTTTTGAAAGACGTATTGATATTTTATAATGAAGCCAAAATGTCATTTTTCTCAGTGTGGTGATATTTATAAGTCGAGTGATTCTATTCATCATCATCATCGTCATCATCATCAGCCTGTAGAAGTCCACTGCTAGACATAGGCCTCCTTCCTGCCACGACGAACAGTCTTGAGCCGCCTCCATCCTTCTACTTCCTGCAACGTTTATAATGACTTAAGTCCATCGAGTGGAAGGCCTTCTTCTAGTGCGTGTTCCTGTTTGTTTTCGTCACTTGAGAACCTTTACTCCCCAACGGTTGTCAGTTCATTCATAGTTTACCAGAGCAAAATAAATTTTAATTATTTCCCCTTTATTTTTTATTATATTAACCAACATTTTAAAATTTATTGAACGAGCGAAGCGAGTTCTTTGAGTCAAGTTGGAAGAATCGGCGTTTGTATGTATGTATGTATGTATGTTTGTCCGATGAAAACTTCCGATCTTCATGAAATTTGGTATGGAGGTAGATAGTATTGGTACAATTTGTAGGTAAGGTTATGAGCTATATCGGTCAGGGGGTTGATGAGATATTGGGGTCCAAGAGGGGGTAAAAAAAATAAAAGTGACACGGTCACATCAAGTAGGGTGTCTAATGAAAGCGCTTTGGTTGGACATTTCAAAACTGTTTTGAATAAGTATTTAGTCTTAGTAGTTTTTGAGATATTAGGGAAAATAAAAAACGTAAAAATCCAAAATTCTAGGGTACTTCCAGCAATCCCACAATGCTGAAATTTGGTATGCTTGTGGCTTTTGTGTCACAACTACAGGGGAAAGCCTGAAACTGAAGAATTTAGAAACTTGTACTCCATAAAATGGAAACCAATATAACATCCATTGTTGACCTCCCATTTCTAGGAATTTGAATGACGCTGGAGTTCTATGGTTTTTCTCAAAAGTTATCAATTAATTCGTCAGGTACTTGATATAGGTACTAACTACTAACAGGTATGTAGTATAACGCCCCGTTGCTTAGCCCTATTCAAAGGTTATTTCGATGATGTATAGGAAATTAGAGTTGTTACTGATAGATCCTGTACTGTACTGGTAGACCTAAAGGTGAAAATTTTCAAAAATAATAATTGAAAAATGTAAATTTCTTGGTTAAGTAGTTGGGCTGATAAAGTTGTTATCGCGAGGTCTCAGTTCGGGGCGAACCACTAGTTAATAAGAGGGTAAAACACAAATTGATTGACTAACAAGGTCGTCAATTGGTCTAGAGTAGGTTACTACGGTAACCTATTTTTACGAAACCCACTCCACGTGAGTCCAACTTACACTTGACCGATTTTTTACCTATGGCTCTATAATAGGTACCAGCAGTGGACGTCTAACGACAGATGATAGTGATGATGATAATAAGATAAGATAAGATAAAGTCTATTCAAAACAAACACAAGTTGAGCTGTACTTAACATCAAACAAAGTGAAATTTACAAAAATTTCAAAATACTTATATTTATAACATGCAATGATGAGGTACAGATTTTACGAAGGGTCCCAAACTAGGCTAAGCCTGTATCTTGGTGACCCTAAATAATGATATCGAGTATTGGACTTCTACAGGCAGATAACAATGATGACTATTGTGTGGTCATAACCATAACAAAAATCTGTAAAGCAAGATTCTCGAAACTATTTTACAATGTTACTCGATAAAATCTCGTACGCCTCCATAAATACCTTCCAAATCTGATACACGGAAAATGCAGCGTCGAGAATGTTTCCACTTCAATGGACGGGCTCAAAAGATCGGCAGCCTGATGACACAAATATTTATGTTCCCTTCGTACCTATGCTTGCAAATAGCTATGCAAATATAGAGCGCTTTGAGAATAGCTCACGGAAAATGGTTATTATGTATAAAAAGATGGAAGAAGGATGTCTTTAAACGAGACATCCTTAAAATACTAGAAGACTAATGAGTGTCTATCCAAATATCGATATTAAATGGTGTATATAAATATTTAAATATATGTTAACGAGCTTTATAGTATTTAATATATATTATTCAAAAAGTATTTTTATTTATTAATTAATTTATATATAATTTAATTTTTATGTTTACACACAGATTTAAGTATCATACTTTCACACAACACAACACACCGCACATACCTTTTTAATGGTTTTGTATAAGTTAAGTCATCTAGAGTGACAGTCGTATTGTTAAAAAATGTAAATCCGTCATTGGCTTTAAGTAAAGTGCGTTAGATTTAGCATGTACAATTTAAAAGCTGTGGATTTTGTGAAATAAATAAAATAAATAAATAAATAAAAAGCTATAGGTATATCTATAAAAACCCTGTTTAGAAGCTAACCCACTATTACTATGATCAGTGCTCTTCAAATCGGTGTTTTTAGTGGAAGGCTTCACTTTTTATACTACTCATAGAATGGGGCTGTTTTTAACCGACTTCGCAAAAAGGAGGAGGTTCTCAATTCGGTTGTATTTTTTTATTTTTTTTTATTTTATGTTTGTTACCGCATATCTCCGGCGTTAATAAACCGATTAGGAAAATTCTTTTTTTATTTGAATAGATATTACTTCCAGATTGGTCCCATAAAGAATCAGAATTCAGAATCCAGTTCTGATGATGCGATCCTTGAGGAATTGAGGGAACTCTTCAAATATTGTAGGCATACATATGGCGATTTTGATATTTTCAGCAACAAACCAAGCATTTCTATTCAGAAAGTATCATAATCCTTTCACCACTATGGTTCTTTCATCATTTTTTTTCATCCAAATATTTAGTCGAATACAATGGCGGAAGTCGGTTTTTTAAATGAATTTTTGATGTAGCCGATCTAAAAATTTTTCCATATTTGTATCGGGAAGCTGTAGCGTGGTATGTCCGACATGAGTATAGACCCCTCGGTCTCCTCCATGGATATCGTAAAAGTCAAATAAATGATTAAACAAGGAGATTGATAGCAGCATCCACCTGAGTATTTAGTACCAATATGCCAGGCGTGGTGATTATGGCATATTAACATAACATAACACCCAACAGTCACATTGGTACGTATGTCATGATTCCACACTAGGATTCCCTGTGTTGTGGGTTTCAGAAACTACGAGTACCATGGTATCATAATGCTGCTGTTGTTAAAAAGCAAATAAATTAATACATGGTTATGTTTTTTTTTACGGTACATAATTTGTAGGATAGTTTCATCAGCAGGTTAAATTAAGGACGATAAAAAATTATCCTATTGACTTCAATTAATAAAACACATTTTGCCTTTATCCTTTCATTATCTATAGTCTATAGTCTATCACCCTAATTTCGGGTTATTCCCGCTCGTCCCCGAAGGGGCAAACGGGAAGGTTTTAGTAGCGTTCGTCCCCACTAAGATATTAAGAGGGCTATTTTTTTATTATACCACAATAAATACCTACAATAACATACAATTACTAATTTCTACCTATTTTGTTTTCAAATGTTAATAATTCTATTATCTTTTAAATTCTGTATAACTTTTCATTTAAAAAACCGACTTCCGCCATATTATTCGACTAAATACACTCGAGAGCAATGAATCCGGGTCACTTAAAGAATCCTAAAAATCTCGGAAACTAAAAATGCTAGGTTAATGCAATAAATTGTATTTAATAGACAATGTAATACTCCTTAAATGAAGGTATTAAAACTTCTTAGTTATTGTAAAGTTATATCATAAAAAAATCAAATTTGAAAAAGGGCCACTTTCGAAGATGGAACTACGAAATTACAGCATTTGGTTTTGCTTTTGTTTGTAATCTGTCATTTATCATTGTTTGATTTCTGTTTTTTTGTTGTTTTTTTTCTGCGTAAACGCAGTAATGGAAGCACGAGGAGGCAATACGAAGTATTAAAATTCAAGAAAATCGTAATAAAGTTCAAAAACTTCATGTTTCCTATTTTTGTTTTAAGGAGAGATCAGCAGTTTTTTTCTTTATGTAATTTTGTGTTAATAAAATGTATGGTGACTCATATTTTTTTTACCTTCATTTAAGGAGTATTACATTGTCTATTAAATACAATTTATTGCATTAATCTATCATTTTTAGTTTCCGAGATTTTTAACATTCTTTAGTGACCCGGATTCATTGCTCTCGAGTGTATTTGGATGAAAAAAAATGATGAAAGAACCATAGTGGTGAAAGGATTATGATACTTTTTGAATAGAAATGCTTGGTTTGTTGCTGAAAATATCAAAATCGCCATATGTATGCCTACAATATTTGAGGAGTTCCCTCAATTCATCATGGGTCCCATCATCAGAACTGGATTTTGAAAAAAATGGGACCAATCGTGAAGTATATCTATTCAAATAAAAAAAGAATTTTCCAAATCGGTTTATAAACGCCGGAGATATGCGGTAACAACAATTAAAAAACAAAAAAAAAAAAAATACAACTGAATTGAGAACCTCCTCCTTTTTTGGGAAGTCGGTTAAAAATAGACCTTAGCAAGAGCGAAATCTCCTATGACAAGTGATTTCTTACTTAAAAGGAGGTTTCATCATTGGTTTTTATCCTATCCTACTATCCTATCCTACTAATATTATAAACGCGAAAGTTTGTATGGATGTTTGTTACTCTTTCACGTAAAAACTACTGAACGGATTTGAGTGAAATTTGGAATGGAGATAGTTTACGCCCTGGATTAACACATAGGCTACTTTTTATCATCATCATCATCATCAATTTTCATCATTATTCACGCGGGTGAAACCGCGGGGCGCAACTAGTAATGTATATTTTGGAACGCAATAAAAACATTTGTATTGTATTGTATAGTGTTTCTACTGCAGTGACACTGTTCTGTGTAGTAATCTGGAAGTCAGGCGCTTGTAGTCCTGAATTATAAAGCGGGTCCAGTGTTAGCAGAGGGCAATGTGGGAATTCGAATACGCACTGGGTTTTCGTCACGCCGCGACTTTTTTACAAGTCTTTATGTAAAATATGCCTCTGGTGGTCTCGGCCTATAGGAATGGGACTCCTCCAACTCCTCCAGTGGATATCTCACATTACTCAACGCAAGGACTACCCAAGTGCAAGAGGAAGATATTTTTCACACAGAACTACCTAAAGGATCTTGCCGTTTCGGCAAGGCAGCTCGTACCACACCAAAAATAATTGCGTCAAAACAATACCTCGTGTATTATGAGGATAATAAACCATTTTTGCTTTACCAACAAGTCTTTTTAAGATTCATGACCGCAATTCATAGTTTTTGGGACAAAGTTTTGAGGTTAGTTTTAAAATAAATACATTCTTTAGTATCTTTTGGGCCTTGGCATGATAAAAAGGATGTTCTGATAAAAAAAACTTACTTAATATATAGTCTGCATAATTTTAGCACTTAGGTAGTTTCAATAACTAACATTTTGGTAACATGGTGGTAGGTACCTACTCGTGATACCCATGACACAGGAGATCCTAGTGCGGGATCAGTAACTGTTAAGTATAAGGGAATGACGTTCTAATAACTCGATGAGGTATATATTTAAATATTATTAATAAGCAGCTATTAGTGAAGTCAGGAAAGTAGCAAGTATAGGTACAATAAAACATTTCTAATGTACAATAAAACACTAAATAGGTACGTAGCATCATTTTCATCATCATTATAATTTCATCCATTTGACGTCCCCTGCTGGACATAGGCCTTTCCCATAGAATTTCACAATGAACGAGGGTGTGCCGCCCCTATCCACTGACTTCACGCGAACGTTAACAGTGTCGTTGATTGGTTGAGTATATATAGGAAAAGAAACGATATTATAATAAAACGCATGATGTTCAAAAGCCAATAAATAATAATAAAAGGAAAAAAAAGGTGGTTCCAAATATTTATGCATGCAAAACACACACTATGGTGACCAATACTAGGTTCAGGTACACTTTCAGAATTCAAGGGCGTTGTTTCTTGAATTAATATGAAACATTCATGGCTCAGTATTTTATCAGGGGTTAACTGTAACAAATTAATGCTTATACAATCAATTTCTAACAATAAACTAAAGTCTTCATTTTATTTCAATGCATCTGCATTAAAATAACCCCCCCCCCCCGTAAGTATTGTTTGTACTAGATAGTACAAACAATACTTACGGGGGGGGGGGGGGTTTATTTGAATGCAGATGCATTAAAATAAAATAAAGACTCGAAAATGTTTACGTAATTTAAAAAATATGGGTAATTTTATGAAATATATTTGGTTTTGACGCAATTGGTACGAGCTCTCGCCAACATCCTTTATACATATGTGTATTTGTATTTTAAGTCAACTAATTTAGCTTGTAGAACGTTTTGGCTTCGGCTGTAAGTTTTGTGAGCATCTGATTATAAATGAATAAATATCGTAACAAGTGACTAAGGGATTACGCAATGGGCAGCAGCATTTATCTATATTGAACAACAAACTGCGATCACCAACCCGCCTGCCAAGCGTGGTGATTATGGCAATTCCCCCCTATTCTTTTGGGGAGGTCTCGTCCAACAGTGGACTTATAACGGCTGATGACGATGTATAATATTTAATTGTAAAAATTTGTAACAGGCTCTTTTTTTGATCTGCAAATATTTGTTCCAGTTCTGGGTGTTGTGGTACATGGTAGGTACACTCGTAGTTTCTGATACTCATGACACAGGGAATCCTGGTGTGGGGACAGCACGTCTAAAAAACCAATTTTATGTGCATCATAATACGACGATTCATATAAAGGAATTGCTAAGGATCTGCTGATTATTCGGTAAATTAATTGCTACCAGATGAGTTTGCCACATTGAGCAATTCATCTGTAGCAATTCATTTTCCGATTTTTCAGCAGATCCTTAGCAATTCTTTTATATGAATTGTATCATGATTAATATTATGATTCATATAAAGTGGCCTTTTTCTTCAATGTTCTTCGTAGTCGTACACTCTTGGCAGAGTAGCCGTGGTTATCCAGATCTTGCTTGAGTGGTGGCTCTTGCGATACGTCTCCACTCGGCTCTATTAGCAGCATTGCTAGTACATTCGGTTAAAGTAGATTGCGTGATGGACTTGATAAGGTCTAACCATCGCATGGAACATCTCGTGGTATAAAAGATAAAATTCATTGCTCGTTACATGCACAAAGAACTTGAGTATTTGAATTTGAACAATCGACGATATCTTTATTATGTTTTTGTAAAATCGATACATTGGTACTGTCCGCCGTCCAGGGAATCCTCAACAGGTGACTAAAACGACAGCAACGTCGAATGTAGCCATGCCAGCCAGTTAAAGAATTGACAGCAACAATTGACAAAAAATCAGCACCGTTTAATAACCGAGTGAGTATACAAAAGCTTAAAATGTTTCACACAGTGGCGCACGGTGCTTCCGTAACGAATTCAGCAAACAAGCTTTACGAACAAATTAACTAGCTGTTGAATATCATAACAAGCGAATATGAGCCGCGTGACTAGCTTTTTCACGTGACTTTACCAGTTAGTGCTACTTGCGTCATATGGAGTTATTGTTTTAACGATAGGTTTTGATGTAACTCAACTATGACGACCTCTGCGGCGCCGGGCGAGTAGCCGGCAGAGATGCAAGAGTTTGCGGGTTCGATTCCCGCTGCGGGACAAAAGTTTGTATGATCTGCAAATATTTGTTCCGGGTCTGCATGTTATGGTACCATGGTACTCGTTCCTTATACCCACGACACAGGGAATTTTAGTGTGGGATCAAGACTACGTATGTGACTGTTGGATGTTATGTTGTTTATGTTATGTTATGTTATGTTATATTATGGTAGAGTACGAATAGTAAGAGTTAATTTACAAATTCTAGGCAAGTGGTACGAAGAAAACTAGTTATTGGTCTTGGCTTTTTAGGGTTACGTACCTCAACTCTCATTCTCTGAAACCAATGAGCAAAATTCAAAAAAAATGCGGATTGTTGGGCTCTCTCAAAGTTTACAAGTACCTTAAATTAAATTCCCACGGGAAAAGAGATGGGAAGTATGAGGAAGATATCGAAACGAGAGTGATTGCCGGAAATCGAGTGAATGGGGTACAATTAAATGCCTTTATGAGCAGTAAATATCCCCAGATAGACTAAATTGGCTGTAGATAGAGGACTATCAGCGCCGACATTAATGTATGGTAGTGAAAGTTGGGTATGGCAGAAGCATCAGAGTAGAATAAGTAGAGATGAGAGCTCTGAGAAGCATGTATGGTTTAACTTCGAATGATAGAGTGAGAAACAGTGTGATAAGACAGCGTTATGATGTAGAAGAAGACCATAGTGGTGAGGATTGAGAAAGGTATGGTAAGATGGTTTGGGCATTCAAAGAGGATGGATGAAAGAAGATTGACGAAACAGGTGCATAGACCGGCAATATAACGACAGAGTCGACATCACTGAATGCAGTTGAGCCGACTATCAAGATCTACCTCTCCCGAATAAGTGAGAAGACATCAGGAGATGATGTCCTGCGATTTGTGAAGGAGAGGTGCCGGGGCCAAATTGAGGGGACGATTCGACTGTCCCTCCAGAGGCTGAGACCATTAGGGCCACTGACTTCAAGTAGACGCTCTCCAGGTTACGGCAAGGTACAAGAATGAGCTCCTCAAAGCTGATTTCTGGCCAGCTGGCATTGTTTACCAACGCTATAGGGAAGCGGTATCGCATCAAAATCCTCGAAAAGATGTAAAGTGTTAGTTTTCAATTGTAAAATATATATGTTAGTCTATAAGGTATATATTCTATGGGCTTATTGTTTTATGTATATATTTATTATACATTTCCCATGTAGCCTTAAATAAAACATTGTTATTATTATTATTTTTTATAAGACGAGAGTGAATGGGCTAGTTGGAAGGGGAAGACCACGGCGTACTTATTCAGACCAAATCGGAACAGTCAAAAAAACAAAAAAATTAAAAAGATTAATTTAATTCAATAAACAAGCAAATTTAAATAACACAGACAAAAACACTTTATTCGAATTACCAAGATAAAATTTATCGTTATCACAATGTCATAATAACTAGTGGTTCGCCCCGAACGGAGACCTCGCGATAACACCTTTTGTCAGCCCGACTACTTAACCAAGTAATTTCCATTTTTCTATTATTATTTTTGAAAATTTTCACCTCGAGGTCTACCTGTACAGTACAGGATCTATCAGTAACAAATCTAATTTCCTACACATCATCGAAATAAACTTTGAATAGGGCTAAGCAACGGGGCGTAATACTACATACCTGTTAGTACCTATGTCAAGTACCTGACGAATTAATTGATAACGTCCTTTTGACAAAACCTTAGAACTCCAGCGTCATTCAAATTCCTAGAAATGGGAGGTCAACAATGGATGTTATATTGGTTTTTGTTTTATGGATTACAAGTTTCTAAATTCTTCAGTTTCAGACTTTTCCCTGTAGTTGTGACACAAAAGCCACAAGCATACCAAATTTCAGCATTGTGGGATTGCTGGAAGTACCCTAGAATTTTTGATTTTTACGTTTTTTATTTTCCCTAATATCTCGAAAACTACTAAGGCTAAATTCTTATTAAAAACAGTTTTGAAATGTCCAACCAAAGCGCTTTCATTAAACACCCCACTTGATCTGACTGTCTCACTTTTATTTTTTTTACCCCCTCTTGGACCCCAATATCTCAGCAACCCCCTGACCGATATAGCTCATAACCTTACTTACAAATTGTATCAATACTATCTACCCCCATACCAAATTTCAAGAAGATCGGATTAACGGTTTGGAAGTTTTCATCGGACAAACATATATACATACATACATACAAATGCCGATTCTTCCAACTTGACTCAGAGAACTCGCTTCGCTCGTTCAATAATTCTCATTAATTATGAAATGTGATAACTATGGCTGCGCGAGGAGACATTGACCGACTGGTGACCAAAGAAAAGAAGACCAAAGAACCAAAAAAACCAAAACCTAAGAATAGGACTCCTCTAACTCCTCCTGTGGATGTTGTAAAAGGCAACTAATTAACTAACTAACGCCAAGGGATGGGCAGCAGCACACACCTGGGTACTTGACACCAAACTGCGGTCACCAATCCGCCTCCCAAGCGTGGTGATTATGGCAAATCACCCCATTGCACGCTTTGGGGTTTACGCTATGCATGCTATGGGGGAGGCTTCATCCAGCAGTGGATGTCAACCGGCTGATGAGATTCATTGCTAGATCAATGAATAATTACTCTCGAAGAAAATTGTCTTGACAGACTTAGGGATATTATGTTTAATGACTAATAAGTTAATTGGTTTAGTGGTATGTTAACCTACTTATACCTTAACCCTCTCCACGCGAGCCCGACTCGCACTTGACCGTTTTTATGATCTGTTGAAATATCCGTTTATGCTGTCATGGCATATTATCATCATACTGCACCATATTAAAAGCCGTAGAACAGTGTCCTTTCATATTTAATGACATTCAAAAATATCTAATAAGAACGTATTTATAATGGGGATTTTCACAGCAATCCAAATTCCACAAAGCTATCTATCAAACCTTCTATTTTGTTCTTGAACAGAATGACAGTTTCAGGATGTTGGTTGAACAATTGCGCCATCAATTCTTCTGTGATCTCCAAAGTTTGAGTTGTTTTTATTACTTCCTTCATTACCTCTGCATCTTCTACTTTCTTCAAAATGATATTGGAGACCATTATACTAGTCGCAAACATAAGTTTTCCGTATCTTTTTAAATCAGAGTCTAACTGATCCCTGGGGAAGACCATGCTAGCTTTAAGACCATAGTTGTGCAGAGACTTGTCTAGTTCTTTATGATAGTAGTCGATAAATTCATGGTAGTGTTTTAGACGCTGCTCGTGAGATGTACTATTGAACATCATGTACATAATATCAAAGACAGGATTACTCTCTCTGACCATTTGGTAGTCAATAAGCACGCATTCCACTGGTATATCAGCCTGTGAACGATAAGAAATACAAAATTAGGCGTGCGTTACTCAAAACCTGGATAAAACTAAATCATCCTTAAAGAACGACGACCAATAAAAGTTAGGGTCACCTTCTACGACTGATGTGCCCTAATTTTCACAATTCCACTGGCGTGCCAAGTCAAGCGGACACCAGTTGCAAACCTCATAACAATATAAATACATCGCGAATATTCGTACTATATAGACAATTTTATTTCAAAATTGAAAAAGAAAGTATACAATTAGGATTGCGTACTAATTCGACAGCATTGAGAAAGCCAAGCGTTCTTTATGTTCCTCTTGTTAGGACTAATTATAGGCAAAATGCATTTTTGATCAGAGCATGCGGCTCGTTCAACTCCTTGGCTAAAGCAAACATTGATATAGATTTATTTAATACTTCAACAAGTAAGCTTAAACGCATGTTGACCCTAGCACCATCTAGGGATCAACTGTGGAACTACAACACAAGGTATGTAAACCTAATTTATTTCATCCTCTTAGAAAGCCACCTAGCTATTCATTTAGTTCCGATTGTCTCCGCTTGTGGCGCTGCTGCAACTGACAAGCGGGTATCATCGAGCTTGAGCGATCCTCTCTTTTTGGACGGACATCACTGTGAAAAGACCTACGGAATAATGTATTTTGAATCTCTGTTATAGCTGCCTGCCTTTCTTTTTCTCCCAATTTAACATGGTGATCCCGACGTGATCTGGAAATAAGAACACTGGACAGAATTAAGAAGGATCCAAAGAAGCCGGAAAATCCCGACACCGGCGAGCGGTGCACGCGCGGTTCTTGGGTCGACACAAGGACGCGTGAAGGGCATCACATTTCCGCATGGTGGCATTCCTGGTCTTTGTACTTCAAGCTACCTATTCTGGAGCAGGATAAGGAATACAGAAGCAAGCAGAGAGCAATTTCGAGATCCGAGATCCAAAAAAACCTACCTATCAATCTTCAAGCATTGACATCTAAGTATAATACCTATCAATCAAGTAAGTGAGCTTGGCATATCTATTCTATTAAGTGATCCCAAAGTGTATACCTACCTAAGAACATGAATAGAATATCGTATCGTATTCTAGCAAATTTAACTTCCACTATCGCCAATGGATCACTGGCCATGAAACGAACTCCAAACAGGAAAATACTTAGAGTTTGAAAGTCTTTTTAAAAAAATATGGACAGAGAACGCAATTTTCAGTTGTCTAATGTCTATCACACACACACACACACTACCACGTCAGTCTTTGAGGCACAAAGGAAACAAACATTACTTGAATCAAAATCTATCTTAAAATAAGAACTAAATACTGAATTATGTTGGTATAGATACAAGATCACTAACAAAACTGACATAGACACGACGGAAAACAGTGGTAATTAGCCGTTTTTTCAATTTAAAATGATTCCCAACCACGAAAGTTTCAATTCTAAAACTGACACGCCTCACGGGGCAGTAGAGGAAGGCCCCCCTCTCGATAGATTAAAGACATTATCAGTTTGTAGAAGTCCATTACTACCTAAATATTTTGTATGACATACCTTGCATTTAAACATTATGTTATTTGTCCATCCATCCCCTTGCTGTATCACCGAATGTCTCGAACCAATATCTCCCTTTGTAGTTTTCGCATGTATATTAAATATGTCACCGATACTTTCTTTAATGTATTTCTTATATTTATCATCAGTCATCATTGCTAATGTTGAAACTTCCAATTGCTCGAAGTATTGTCTACCCTCTTTCATTTTGGACATAGGACCGCTGTACATATCACTGAATTTTGACTTGATCTCTGCAAACGTCTCTGGTTCTTGGTGCTTCAAAGCGTAAGAAAGAGAGTGGAATATAGCAAAGTTTTTCAGCACCAATTTCACACTATCGGTACTCAGTGGCTTGAATCTATCTAGGATGTCGTATTGAGCTTCTTTCAGATCTTCTAGAAGAATCACTTCACTTGGGACTTCATTTAAGGAGCCATAACATTCAGCAAATCTGAATAACTCTTCTTCGGGGACTCCAGCACTTTTTTGTATCTGGATGAATTTAGGAAGAAGCTCAGAATAAATAGTGTGCTCGTTTCTGAACAGCGATTCAATTTGAGCCATAAACCTCATCATTTCATTCTCGGGCGCAAGTTTCGCGATCATCTTGAAAGTTTTACCATTCTCTGTAACCACAACTCTTTTCACATTTGCTATGTAATTATCGCCAGCCGCACCAACATTTTCGATTTTCGCGTCAGGTCCTTTGAAACCTTTCTTATCTAATACATCACCGATGAAGTCTAACTGACGTTCTCGGATTTGTTCCAAGTCACCTACGAAGTTCCAACGACCCATTTTGATACCGAAGAAAATCCTTATGGTACCTTTTAATAAATGGTTTTTTATTTATATGTGGCCTTTATCATTCAATTATATGATTAAGATAGTGATTAGTTAGGTATATACTTACAACAGTTACACATACACACATACATAACATATTATACATAGATTAGATAATTAACGGTGTGTATGTTTAAAACGGAATGTACTTGAGCAGTATTTAATTCTAAAGATGTTTTTTTTAATTATTCATGAATATTCATTGTTATATGACGGCCTCTGTGGCGCGGCGGTCGAGTGGCCTGAGATGCAAGAAGTTGCTGGTTCAATTCCCGCTACGGGACAAATGTTTGTATGATCTGCAAATATTTGTTTCGGGTCTCTGTGTTATGATACCACGTTACTCGAAGTTCCTGAATAGTGTGGTATCAAGACTACGTATGTGACTGTTGGGTGTTATGTTATGTATTCAATAGAAATACTGTAGACAGAGAGATCGTGGCAAATGACTATTTCACTATTGGCACTACTGATGCCATGGTGTGTCCGGCTTAGATTGATCCCTCTGTTTCCTCCCGTGGATGTCGGAAAAGTCGAGTAAAGGATTACACCAGGTACGATGAGTACGATCATCAATCCGTCCACCAAGCGTGGTGATTATGGCAAATCCCCCCATAACGTTTTATGGGGGAGGCCTAGTCTAGCAGTGGACGTCAGATGGCTGATGATGAATAGATAGATACATTATAACTTTATTGTAAATCATAAACAAAAAAAAGTAACTAACTTTTAATAAGAGGTACAATGGGCGGTCTTATCGCTTAAGAGGGATCTCTTCTAGACAACCTGTGGATGGACAGAAACTAACAAATAAGGACGTTGGCGTACTTAGTATAATCAAAATGACCTACAATAAAACAAATGGATACTACACAATATTCACAATTGAACATGTGAAAATTAAGAATTAAATTCCAAAGCAAAGCAGCATCAAACGCATACAAAATGTTTACTTTAAAATCGCTTAAGGAGAGACACTCTCAAGCGTCGGTCATTTTGTTCGCATCAGCTACTCAAGCCGACCACTTGGCCAAGTGTTTGACTTAGCCTGCACTCAATAGCTCTTCATATAATCTGTGCACGCCTGCAATGTTTGCTAGGAGTTAACTGAGAGTGTAGTTTACGCTTAAGTACCTACTTGTTCAGAGTCTTGCAATTTATCTACGTGTAGGTAGTTTTGAGCAAAACATATTTATCTTTTAGGACTATACATAATCCTTATTATAGGTATCGATAACGAACCAAGTCAACATTCATATAAAAAAACTAATCAATTCTACAATTATTAGGGTTCCGTACCCAATGGGTGCCAACGGGACCCTCGCCACCATCCATATATCAGCCAGTCCCTCTGTCAGTCTCTCTGCCAGTCTCTCTGTCTGCCTGGGATTCTATCACAGAAGTATAACTTGACAGCCGGAAGAGGTAGCCAGTATAAGTTTTCACAGATTATTGTGTTGTCGAGGAATGCACACTGTAGTGAATAAAAAAAATTACAATAACCAAATCCGTAAAAAGGATCTAATCCACAGGATCTTTCAGTAACTACTCAATCCCAGTGGGGGATCCCCAAGATACAAGAGTTCTCAAACCAATGAATAAAACCTTTTTAATTGTAACTTTTGTTTTGACTTTACTATCATAAATAAATTTAATTATAGTTTTTATTGAATGAACTGACGTTTGATAAACTTAAATTATTTTTTTTATAAAAATATATAAAGGAAGATGTGATGATTTTTTTTCTTTAGCTTTAGGTAAGAATTGTCACTTGACTTCAGAACCCTACACTATACGAGGTATATTTATTTTGACCAGTTTATGAAATTTAATGTTTTCACCTCTGGGAGCTTTTTTGTTATTTGCAATTTTTTTTATGTAGTAGGTATCTAAGTCAAGTCTATGGAAGGTTGCATGGCTTGGAGCATTTTTCGGTAAATGCTCTAAGTTTCATGGGCTTAAGAAACTTTGCTAATCAGAAAAAAAACTCCCAGAGGTGACGTAACATAATAGTTATACTGATACTTATATCTCTATTCAATAACACAACATCCTACACATTTTGCAGTAACCGTATCCACCTCCAGCACGTCTTGTACCAAAGGAAACTTCATTGAGCTCTTTGTGTATCTTATGTAATAGAAATAGGGACTAAAATTCTTTGCTCTATTATTAAGAGGGCTGTTTTTTCTGGTGTCAACTTTGTCAATAGCAGTATTACTCTCTTGGGTGTGATGGACTGCCAAGTGGGTTTGTTATACCTTAGTTTTATTTATCGAATACGTAGTGCGTAGTTTTATCTCAACTTGGTTTGCCAACTAATCAAAATAAACAAACAAGTAAGAAAACGTATACATAAAACTCAACAGTCACATGCATAGTTCTGATCCCACACAAGGATTCCCTGTGTTGTGTGTATCAGGAACTACGAGTACCATGGTACCACAACACCCAGGGAACAAATATTTGCAGATCATGCAAACATTGTCCCGCAGCGGGAATCGAACCTCTTGCGTCTCAGCTGGCTACTCACTCACCGCGCCACGAAGGTCGTCAAGTGTACGTGTGAAATAGCATAGTAGGGCATGTAATATCTTACTCTAATATGAAACTCTTGCTCAATCCCCAGACAGGCAGATGCCAAGAATAAAAGTCACTTAAAAAAAACTTTATTTAGTAATTTGTTAGTTAAAAATTAACATTCAGTTTACAATTTCACATAAAGAAAATGACGAAGTCATCTTTTTTACAATCCAATACGAACTAGTTTTAATTTCAGACATTTAGTTTTTTACAAAAATTGTCTGAAATTAAAAATCAGAGTATAGGTACTTAATTTTATGGCTCTAGTCGACCATATACCTACCTGATGGTGCTTTATTAAAGCACTAGCTGAATACCCGTGCTTCGCTACGGATCCGTATATTTGATCCTTACATAAGGATCAAATATACGGCAAAATGGATACTAGAATGATAAAACTTTTTTAACACTTTTAAAACAAAAGAAACGCTTAAAAGTTGCTGTGCTTAAACTTATCTCCAAAGTAACGTAAAAAAGATGTTAAAAAAATCATGAATATCGTATCATCATTGTTCACGCGGGTGAAACCGCGGGGCGCAGGTAATGTTGTATAAATGCACGAATTCGACTCGCACTTGGCTGAATAAATTTAAAACCTGAAACCTCAGCGTGAGTTGCCGATTTAACAAAGTCCGTTTCAATATCGAAATGTAACAGATAAGTTTATAAATGAGTCATCAGCCAAAGATACCTATTTTATACAGGGCGTAAAAAAACTACTCCCGAAAACTGAAACAGTGATTCTGAAAATATTTAAAGCTGAAAAACACAAAAAAATGCTCACTTTTGGCCCGCTTTTTTCGTGTTTTCTTTATAAATAACCCAACTCCAACCTAGGAATAAAACCTTTTTAATTGTGCCTACTTTTGTTTAACTTTACTATCAAATAAAACAACAAAACAAAAACAAATGTAATTATTGTTTAAGTATAATGAATGAACTGACGTTTGAGAAAATCAAGGATTTTTTCATAAAAAAATATATCGAATACCCTGTGATGAATACTTTTCGAGTATAGAATTGAATCTTTCGTGTATGGTTGGGAATCATTCTAAATTGAAAAATACCATTGTCTGTTTTGTGTTTACTTTTTAAGTAATGTAGGAATTGTGACTTGACTTCGAAGTGCCAGTGAAATTACGGGCACAAGGGACATTAAAACGACAAAAATAAATACGTACATTATAATATTATGTAAGAACCTGTAACGAATACAGTCAAAAAGACCACCATTTTGTACAAATAACACTACTCTATCATCTCTGAGATAACTTTCTCGAAATATGACACCCCATCATGTAGTTCCTACATAAATACATATACGAAACAATTCAGAACAAAAAGTCTCGCAGATAAATCAGCGAACGCCCTCGGGTACGAACCGAAATCGCGAAATCGTCTCAAATGAAATTTCTCACTTCGCTGTCTCTTTTGAAAATCCACCGAGCCATTCTCAACTGTATTCCCAAGGAATAAAGAACAGTAAATTTGTGATAGTTGAGCAGTTTTCTAGAAAGGTATCACGCGTGCAAACGTATTTGGAGTAGCGAAGCTTATTCCAAATAGAGGGTTAAAATCTTTTGTGAAATCAAGTCAGTTTTATCAAGTCATGACTTATGGAGAATTTATAGGATATGGTCCTAATTTTATGAAAAAAAACTAAAATACAGGTTTTAGTTCTAGTACCATTGAGTTTGTTAGATACTTTTTAATTTATATTTATGTGTTTTGCTACCCTTAAGGCTTATGACCCTAAAATCCAAATATCCTAAAATAGAAAAAAATATTCAAACGGCTCGCATGTCATATTTGACGATGAAACTGGTTGTTAACTTCAGACTGTATTCATTTTGAGGGTTTTTGAAATTAATCGAAATATATACATAGATAAAATATATGCGGTTGGAATGGAACTTTAAAGGTGTTGTTCCAAGATGTATGGAGCCTAGCCCTTGTCGGTGTACACTTGTGTAAACGTGGCTAAATATATGTAAAACCTTTTGCCGTTGTCATTTTTTGATTATTTCGCTTCATTTAATGCAGGTTCCTAAAATATCTTTCTCACGGAGAGCAACACAAGACAAAACAATGTGGCGGGGCGGATACATTTTACTCTGTGGTAAAATGTTTCGACAGCTGTTGACAACTTTGAGCAGAGCTGCATGTCATTCGCGTCTTGGCTCCAAGGTCTTGGAGCAAGGAAAATATTTTCGCGTAGAATCGAAATGTTGAATTGAAGAACTTGTACTGATGTGATGATCGTAATAAAGCTAGCGTAGGCAACGCATTCTATGTAGACACACTACTCCCGACGAACGAATAAAGCAAGCAACAACAGAGCAATAAACGTGACATTCTCTGTCATGGCTGCTCAGGAAAATATGTTACCATTGTAAAAAAAAACTAATTTTAAACATTTCTGTGCAGTAAATTATGCTTCAAATTAGAGTAAGGGCATTTTTACGATAATCACTGATTTTTTCGACATTCTCTGTCTGGTGTTCATCGATATAGGCCATTTTGGAACATGTCCTTGAATTACTAGCTACTTAATTCGTAAAAAAATTGTGTTGTTGTCGTACAAAATTAAGAGCATTTGAATGCCGAAGCTTTTTATGGGTGGTCATTTGTGTGATTTTAATTGGTAAAACCAGACTTTTTTTCAAAATTCTGTTCGGTTACAACTATTATTATAAGTAGTATATTGTTTTACCTACACTATATTTTACGAATCTAGTACAAAATGCTCAGTGTGCGTTGCTATACCAAATATGACAGGCATTAGGCAGGCTAATTGGTTTCGTACTGTTGGTTCATAAATACCTACATACAAAATGTAGACAAGGAAAGAAAGAAAGAAAGAAAAGAAAGAAAATAAATACAATAACAAGCAAACAGAACAAGAAGGTAGGACACACATTTATTAACAGGAGGATTAATTATTATAATAATGTGAAACAGAATTATTGCTGGTCCAATTTATATGGTTTTTTCTTTGCTGTGTATAGGGAATTATCCCACGGTGGTCCCATAAAAAATCCTTAACCGATAAGGATTCATAAATCATACATCGAATTCGAAATATATAGTCCGCTAACTTATGACCTAGGTTTCACTTCTGGTGAAAGGAAAAAAAACATGCCAATAGGTTGCATATTAGGTTTTTCAGAAGACATATTGTTCGTTCGTCTTCTAACTCTTCAAACCGAAACACAGCAATGCAATCACTACTGGGTTGTTATTCGCTATGATCTAAGAGATTCCTTGTCAATAACGTGTGACGTCACCCACACTATTCAGCGATGATTCCACGCAGATATCGTAACGAGCCCGCGTTATGTTACGTTTGGTCATAGCGAATATGGGCGCAGCTTGGCGGCAGAAATAGGTACGGTGGTTATACTTCCCGGTTGTACTTTTGTATAAACCCGTGGACAAATTAATGGTTTGCATACACACCTTCCCCCCCTTTCGCTGCACCAAGATGCATTTATTTCACTATATTCTAAAGGTGACGTGGTTTGTCCCGGTATAGTCAAAATACAGTTACTGAGTAGGATGTTAGGTTTTTTGGCTTTATTGCAACGCGATTGATCAGTTATTACCATGTAAATAATTAAATTTACTCTACTTATGAAATATCCGGTTGTCTCTATAATAAAAGATAGTATAGAATCGTGTATTCAATGTTCCTCTTCAACATTTTAATACAATGTTGCGTTACGTAAAGTGCATCTTTTCCCGTGACAATTTCACCAAAACTCAAAAAGACATCAAGTAATTACTGTGTAATTTTTACACAGTAATTACTTTTTGTGTGGAGAACTTTTTCCATCAGCTTACAAGCTACTAGGGAACAGATGAACATACAAACATATATATATATATATATATTTAAATATAATATATATTATATGTAATATATATATATATATTATATTTATACTCCTACAGGCGTAATGTGCGACAAAAAGGTACCAGTTAAGGTTAAAGGAAAAATGTACAAAACTGTAATAATACCAGTGTTATTGTACGGGTCCGAATGCTGGCCAACTAATAAACAACATCTTAATAAACTACACACTACAGAGATGCGCATGTTACGCTGGCCAGGAGGTATCACATTCATGGACAAAATCCGAAATGAGTACATAAGAGGAAGCTTTAAGGTCGCCCCTATAGCTGCCAAAGTTAAAGAGAGACGCCTTCGATGGTACGGGCATGTACAGAGGCGCCCAGCGGACCATATAGTCAAGCTTGCCCTGGATCTGCCGACGGCAAAACGAGGACGCGGAAGACCACCTTCCACTTGGTTGACGACGGTCGAAAAAGACCTAAAAGAAGCTCAGCTCGACAAAGATATCGTACAAGACCGTGCGAAATGGAGAAAATGGACAAGGAAGGCCGACCCCAAGTAAATGGGAAAAACGGTCGAGGGATATACATATATATATACTGCTACAATCAAAACCCTCCTTTTGCTTTTGACTGGGTTACTAGAGTCACTAGATAGGTTAGATTTTTTTTTATTCTAAATGAATGTGTATGAATGAAAAAATCCTAAACCTAAAGGAAACTACACAAAAACATGCCTTGGGAACTATGAATCTCCATGCAGGATGGGGGAGGGTACAGTGGTAACTCCCCACCCAATTTCCTGCTACACATGCAATCCTATGTTTTGTTTTAAATATATGTTTGATTTTAAAAGATGACATGACACCATGGAGTTGGATGTCAAACAAAATGTTTAACATTAGTTTAAAATCTATTCTAAAGCATGACTTAGTAGGTACATCTTATTGTATTTAAGTTTAATGAATTGTTTAATCCTATGTGCATGTTTAGTCCTATCACTTTATTGCACTAAATATTTGTAAAACATTGACATATCCAAGTGTACTTTTATATCTTCTGGAATAAAATATGTTGAATTGAACTGAATTGATGGTGTTCAACTCATCTGTACTTATATCACTAGTGGTTCGCCCCGAACTGAGACCTCGCGATAACACCTTTATCAACCCGACTACTTAACTAAGTAATTTCCATATTTAACCGACTTCCCAAAAAAGGAGGAGGTTCTCAATTCGGTTGTATTTTTTTTTTTTTTTTTAGTGTTTGTTACCGCATATCTCCGGCGTTTATGAACCGATTTGGAAAACTCTTTTTACATTTGGATAGATATACTTCCAGATTGGTCCCATTTTTTTCAGAATCCAGTTCTGATGATGGAATCCATGAGGAATTGAGGGAACTCCTCAAATATTGTAGGCATACATATGGCGATTTTACTATTTTCAGCAACAAACCAAGCATTTGCATTCAAAAAGTATAATAATCCTTTCACCACTTTGTCGAATAAAATGGCGGAAGTCGGTTTTTTAAATGAAAAGTTATTTCTACTATTATTTTTGAAAAAAAATCCCTCGAGGTCTACCAGTACAGTACAGGATCTACCAGTAACTACTCTAATTTCCTACACATCATCGAAATAACCTTTGAATAGGGCTAAGCAACGGGGCGTAGTTATACTACATACCTGTTAGTACCTATATCAAGTACCTGACGAATTAATTGATAACGTCCTTTTGATGAAACCATAGAACTCCAACGTCATTCAAATTATTAGAAATGGGAGGTCAGCAATGGATGTTATATTGGTTTTATTTTATGGAGTACATGTTTCTAAATTCTTCAATTTCAGACTTTTCCCTGTAGTTGTGACACAAAAGCCACAAGCATACCAAATTTCAGCATTGTGGGATTGCTGGAAGTACCCTAGAATTTTGGGTTTTTACGTTTTTTATTTTCCCTAATATCTCGAAAACTACTAAGGCTAAATAATTATTAAAAACAGTTTTGAAATGTCCAACCAAAGCGCTTTCATTAGACACCCCACTTGATCTGACTGTCTCACTTTTATTTTTTTTACCCCCTCTTGGATCCCAATATTTCAGCAACCCCCTGATCGATATAGCTCATAACCTTACCTACAAATTGTACCAATACTATCTACCCCCATACCAAATTTCATGAAGATCGGATTAGCGGTTTGGAAGTTTTCATCGGACAAACATACATACATACACACATACATACAAACGCCGATTCTTCCAACTTGACTCAGAGAACTCGCTTCGCTCGTTCAATAATTAAACAAATTGCAATGAATAGTCGTGTTTGGAATCTTTGTCATAATCCTAAGTGACGCTGTAGTTTGTAAAATCAATGTACAATTTTATTAGAAGCTTGTATATAAAAAAGCTCATTTCAAAAAACAATTTTAATATTCATAATAAATAGTTAAACAATAATAATAATATACTATACTTAAACGAAACCAAGTTCAATGAAGCTATCGAGAAGTCCTTCCACTCTCGTTTTAAACAGCGCTATGCTATCAGCTCCAAGTCTCCCAATGTCGGTATTCTTCGAAATTTCATTCATATCGGCAGACTCCATTGCTTCTTTCATTTTAGAAGCATCTTCCGGCTTCAATATCATCATACTGGATAGGATAACAGATAGTGCCAAAGATATTTTTCCATATCTCTTCAAATCAGCGTCAAGCTGGTCTTTAGGGTACACATAGTTGGCTTTGAGACCGAATGTTGACAAGCTCTTGTCTAGTTCGGTGTGGTAATAATCTATCCAATCATGGAAGTGTTCTTTCCTTGACTTGTAGTCTGTGCAGTTGAAAATCATGTACTGAAGATCTGCTACGGGATTGCTGGCCTTGGAGACTTGGTAGTCGATCATGATAGATCCCAATAGTTTTCCTTCCTGAAAGAGACAAAAGAATAATTAAGCACAGAATAATATATTGTTCTACAAAGTAAATAGGTAAGTTGAAATCACAAGCTAAACACAAAATTATTATCAATACCTAATAACTTTTTGATAAGTTGTAGGAATTACCGATAGATAAATGTTTTAGATTGTATAACTATAATAAAGCATTGTAAAGTAATTATCACCTTTGGACATTGGTTTTCGAGGTTATGCAACTACACGTTAATAACATATCCAACATCAAAGAAAGGTAATAAAATCGATTACTTGAAAAGCAACAAATGATCACATTCATATTAAAGTACGAAATGAGTCATTACTACGAAATACTGAACTGGAAAAGAAACGAGTGAATATGACAAAAAACAACGGTAAGAGATGTGGTCAAAGCCAAAGTTGACAAAATATTGAGTTGGGCGAGCCTTTTCCCAAGACTAGACAGAAGCACAAGACCAGCCACCAAAGCGAAAAATTGCGATGCTAAATAAGGTTGCCTTTAGTTTTAGATACCTACGACGTTTCAGGCTCATGAATGCAGGTGATCGCAAGGCATGGAAAAAGTTAAGAAAGACTAATGAAAAGTATGATGATGATGGTGATGACCTATTCTGAAATAAATAAATAGGCAAGGACATACCAGCAGACCGATATACGGACATAACACAGTAGAAAAATATGGTACCCTTTATATACCAGTTTACCACGTTGCGCCTACCAAATTACAGAAAATTTATTCAAGAGTGATTGGAGGCTAAGACTTGTTGAAAGGAACTAACTAGTAGGCTCTTGACATGAAATAAATTTGGAGAGATCCAATTATGTCACCTTCACCTCAAAGTGGACACTGAAGGTGAAATTATTAATGATCTAATTGGTGACACTTCACTCTGCGTATTTGCGTAAATGTTTGCATTATTTTGCCAAGGCAAACAACATTGTGTATTGATGGAGTCATGGTTGATTTTGCCTAGGATAAATAACGCAAACATTTGCGAATATACACCAAGTAAAGTTGCACCATAAGAAAATACTTACTTCAAATTTAAACATGATGTTATTCGTCCAAGCGTCACCTTGCTGGATGATCGCATGCTTCGATTCCCGGTCAACGTTCGAAATCTTCGCAAATGAGGTCAAGGTTAAAGTAATTACGTCTTTAATTATCTTTTTGTGGATATCACTTTCTAGAACTGAAAAGGCGCTTGCCATCAACTGTTCAAAAAACATTTTCATTTCATCTTTACCTTGCAAAGATGCCCACATATCAAATAAGCCATCTTTAAACTCATCAAATACTGCAGGCTCTTTATGTTTTATTGCATATGAAATAGAATGAAGCAGAGCAAAATTTTTTAACACTGATTTCACACATTCATCACTGAGTGGCTGGAATCTATCCAACATTTCAAACCCTGACTCCTTTAAATCTTCCAATAGTATTACTTCATCGGGAGCTTCCTCAAAAGATCCGTAGCAAGCTGCATACTTCAGTCTCTCTTCTTTTGGAACATCAGCGGCTTTCTGGATCTGCTCGAATTTTGGCAGAACTTTAGTATACATCAAATGTTCATTTTTGAACAGCACTTTCGTATTTCCTAACTCTCTGAGAGCTTCTTGGGTCGGGGCTACTTTTGCGATCATCTTGAGAGTAACTCCATTGTTGTCTTGTATTTCGATCCTTTTAACATTAGCCACATAGTTGTCACCTGCTTTTCCAACAGGTTGAATTAAAACTTTGGCGTCCTTGAAGCCACGTTTCTCTATTACATTCTTGATGTATCCAAGTTGTTTATCACTTATTTGATCTAAGTTTCCTTCAATTTTAAGACCGGCCATTTTGTTGGAAGCCTAACAATTACTGTTTGTTTCAAGTGGTGCCCAATTCATTTTATGTGTTTTATTAATTGATAAGATAATGTATAGCGTTATCAGTATTAAATATATTATACAAATGATAATTATAGTTAGTTGTTCGAATCTAGACGCAATTTTTTTTTATTTTTTTTTGAACTCGAGTGATTTAATCTGCGATTATCTTTCGGTGTTCTAAAACAGCATTTATTCCAGTAATAAGCTGCGACAATCTTACTGATAGGTACGTACTTTAGTCATGAGGGAAGCTTATCTGGCCGGTTCATGTTTAGTGGTAGTGGAATGGAGGTTAATTCTCGTGTTAATAGACATTTTCATACAAGATCTATCAAAACTGACAGATATTTGTATGCAAATGTCGAATTCTACATTATGTCTACAATTCGAGAAATGGTCCGGTGGTCTTTATGTTCTGCATGCACGATGAGCTGTCGCTATATTGACCACAGAGTGACGCCTAGTCGAGCTGAGGCGTTCGACTATAGTCATAACCCACTGGATTAGCAAGCTGAAGTGGCAATGGGCTGGCCATTTATATGCTGAAGAACAAGCATGTATGCAGAAGAAGCATGCGTTGGGTCTATACGTCGTCGAGCACGTCACGCAAGCGGTGTGCCATGTCTCACAGAGTTCCATACATTACAACATTATGGTACGACGACGTGCACGACACCGTCTACGGGTACTCAGGCGGTGTGCTGCAGCCTTTACGCCTGTTGCAAACCTGTCGCGAAATAGAGAATAGCCCTGCGGGCTTAGTGACGCACATTGAGAGAGGCCTATGTCCAGCAGTGGAATAAATATGATGATACCTATGCAAATATGTTCCAGAAATGCTTCCGGCTTTCGATATCTTCAAATTCACCCACCACCTATATTTCGAAGGAACAGAGATCATCCCTCCAAGAACGCTTTGCCTTGGCTGGAAAATATTTTATTACCATCATCATCAGCAGCCTTTAGGCATCCACTAGGCTGGGATTTGAAGGCTTTTAGGTGAAGTGTATGTCGAATATCAGGGGGGTTAGTACAGGTTTTGATAGTTTTCGAAACTATATGGAGTTTCGTTTCCTTCCATACATTTACTGACAGCGCCCTTAGTTTTCTTCTAAGAAAACTAAGGGCGCTGTCAGTAAATGTATAGAAGGAAAATAAACTTCATATAGTATTCGAAAACTATCAAAACCCGTACTGATGAGTAAATGCCGAATTGCTGACTGATGATGACGTTCAGACAAATTTTATTGTAATCTACAATAAAGATTGATAAAATAAAATATTCGCATGAAAACAACTTCATGGTGATTATTAAATTGAAATGATAACTAGCCTTTTTTTAAATTGTAACTAACGTGAAATAACAATTCTGGAATGAATAAAGAAATAAGCCGCGAAGTTTCATATATACGTGAATATGAAACATACTTCGAGTACGACGACTACGAGAGACTGTTTAGCAATGGGAGCTATGCTACGTAATTACGTAGCATCTAATCAAGCTGCAAATGTCATCCTCCATTCTTTTGGAATGCAAGCTGTGATCTGGAGTTTGGGATGAACTTAAGTAGGTATCATCATCGTCAGTGTTTTGTTAGTCGTAGAATTTCTTGTGAAAGAGTTCGTCCGGGGAAGTACTACCACTGTACCTATTTCTGCCGCCAAGCAGTAGCGCTCGCATTGCTGTGTTTCGGTTTGAAGGGTATGGGTGCCGGTGAAATTACAGGCACATGAGACTTTTCATCTTTATGTCTCAGGGTCGGCAGCGCGCTTGTGATGCCTTTGGTGTTGCAAGCGTCCATAGGCTACGATAACTGCTTTCCATCAGCTGGGCTGACTGTTTGCTTGCCAAGTGATAAAAAATAAATAAAAAAAAAGCCTGTAGAAGTCCACTGCTGGACATATACCTCCCTCTTAGAATGCCACGGTGAACGGTATTGAGCCGCCTCCATACACCACCTTCCTGTGACGTTTATAATGTCTTTAGTCCATTGAGTTGAGGGCTACCACGTCGTCCCCAATGGTTATCAGTTCCTCGAGCTATATGACCTGTCCATTGCCACTTCACCTTGCTAATTCTGAGAGCTATGTCGGTGACCTTGGTTCTTCTACGGATTTCCTCATCTCGGATTCTATCACGTTTATGTTAATCATTATGTTAAATTCTGAACAGCACTGTCATAACTGGCTGTGACTTCGAGTGCCTCTTCGGGGCTATTTTAGCAATCACATAGTGAGTACCTTCATCTTTGTTTTGTATTATGATCTTTTTAACTTCAGCCACTTCAGTTGTCACCTGCGTGCCCGACTGGTTTAGTAATATCTTTGGCCTTTTTCTGCTACATACGTCTACCTATTAAGTTGTTTGTCACTGTTTTTGTCTGTGAGTTTCACGTGGTTTTAAATTTTTATTTTTTTGAAGATCGCCTTTTGTCTTTTGTCATTTCTTTAGTTTTTGTATTTCTGTATGGTAGAACTATTGTTTTATGCAATAAAGAGTTAATCTATCTAGGTACCTATCTATATCATGATCATCATTGATTATCATGATGATGTTTCAATTAAGTTTAATATTATGTTTGATCAGACGTGATTCATATATTGTGACGATAAGATAATCATCATTATCAGTTAGCTGAAAGCCACTGTTGGATATGGTCTCCATCACAAATGCTCTTTAGTCGTCTCCCCTTTAAAGCTGCGTTTATTGAGAGGCTTTCCAACACTGCCACTGCATCATCCAGTTTGAAGTCGCCACGCGAGAGCCTTTATTCCCCAACGATTGTCGGTTCTGCAAGTTAATGGTCTGCCTATTGCCAAATTCGACTTGCTAATTCTGTAAAGCTCTCAGAATTAGTAAGTCGAATTTGGCAATTTTTTTTTGTCTTTTATCTTAATTATTTTATGGATCTCCTCATTTTGGATTTGATATTTTATTATGAATCCTAAATTCTTATTATAAATAAGCATTAATTTTGTAAATATAATCAGAAGCTACCAAGCAATTGGAGGAGCGCAGATGCTCTGCCTCGTCACTGTAGAACCCTGCTTCACCATACATGTCTCATATGGCGAAGACTCCTTCCAGCCCTTAGTCAGTAACCCTGCCTGACAGGCGTGAGTAAACTATCTATCCACTTACCTGGTTTTACGAAACTCTGCCTACTACCTTATTCTCCTGGTAGGCAGATATTCCGCACTTTTTGCTATGCTATTGAGGTTCCAAAGATAAACTTTCCAGACAAATAGTAGATTATGTACTAAAGGAATAAAGCAGTGTCTTATGTCGCGGGCGGCATATTGAACCCTGAGCGTAACGAAGGAATCTAAAGTTAACTCTGGAGTGTAGCGAGGGAGTTATATAGAGTCTTGAGTGAAGCGAGAGGTTCAAGCTGACCATGACGAAGACAGGCTTTATTCCAGAGGAGCGTACTCTACTTTTCACACCTTCGGCGAGACAACAAAAAAAGAAAAAGGTGCGTTTACAAAGAATGTGAAACAAAAGATTATTTTGTTTAAAGCACATCAGCGTGTTTGGTGCTGCGATTTTCAGTAAATTTTATTGCAATATTCATATTGTTGATACAAAATGACAAACGATAGTGATTCTCCACTCCAGAGTTTATCGAAACAGACGCTTTAGAGATTATTAATAACCTACTACCGCAAAAATCAAAACAAGCCCTGGCTTTTTATTGTCTCTCAGAAGGTGTGAAAAGTAGAGTATGCTCCTCTGGATTGAAGCCTGTCTTCGTTTTGGGCAGCTTGAACCGTTTGAGTCGCTTCACTCAGGACTCTATATTACTCCCTCGCTACACTCGAGAGTTAACTTTAAAGTCCCTCGTTACGCTCAGGGTTCAATATGCCGCCCGCGACATAAGACACTGCTTTATTCCCAAAGTGCATAATCTACTATTATTTATCAGTAAGATTGCCTCTGAATAACCAGAGGCAATCTTACGCCTAATACAGTGATGACAAAAAAACTATTGATTTGATAACAATATTTAACAATCAGCTGATAGTTTCTAACCCACCAAATAATTATCATAATTATAATTCACTAAAGCAGTTATGCGTTTGGCAATTTGTCTATTACAGTTCAACATACTATAACACCCAACAGTTCTGATCCCTGATCCCTGTGTCGTGTGTATCA
Source organism: Epirrita christyi (assembly GCA_951392215.1). Lineage (NCBI taxonomy): Eukaryota > Metazoa > Arthropoda > Insecta > Lepidoptera > Geometridae > Epirrita > Epirrita christyi. Next base: position 11,082,176 of record OX595848.1, read on the forward strand.
GGAACTACGGGTACCATGGTACCACAACATCTAGACTCGGAACAAATAATAATATATTTGTATATTTGTCCCGCAGCGGGAATCGAACCCGCACCTTTTGCGTCTCAGACTCGCCCGCTGCACCAGCCAGTTAAGAGACGTTGTCGATGAAAATGTTCAGCACATACATCGGTCAAGTACCATATCATCTTGAACTGGAGCGTAATGGTAATTGCATCAACGATTCAAGGTGAAGCAGAAAAGTGCGGGTCGAATATTTTGCTTTCAATTTAATCCCATTATCCAATATTGACGGTGATGATGTCATTGCATTAATATCCTTAATCTTTTGTAGTATACGAATCTATCAGACACTGATAAAATTAAATTGTGATTACAAATAAAAATAACTAAACGGACAAGTGCGAGAGTCGCACTCGTGAGGGTTCCGGTCCGTAAATTATTTTGAAATCGGCCTTTTTGAGTTTTAGTCACTTTTCCCTATAAACTGCACCATCCTATTTAAGGGGTTCAAATTAACAAGTATCAACAAGGTATCAAGTTGAAACTAATATCAAATACTAGTATTTGATATTAGTTTCAACTTGATACCTTCATGCGTTAATTGTTTAATGTCATTATCTTCGTATTTTATATTTAAAATGTAGTTTATTGATTCACATAAAAAGCAATCCAAGAAATCAAAGGAATCAAACCATTTATAGGAATCCAAGTTCAAGATGGCTGTCAATAAGACCTTCAACCCTTGATTTAAATATTGCTAAGGTCTCGGCTCCAAGTCGTCCGACATTCGCGTTCTCAGTCATTTGGCTAACATCAGCTGTCTGCATCGCCTCTTTTATTTTGCTAGCTTCTTCCGGCTTTAGTAAGGTAACACTAGCCAAGACTATAGACTGACCCAGGTTCATTCTTCCATACCTCTTTAGGTCTACGTCAAGTTGGTCCCTTGAAAATACGTAGTTGGCTTTAAGGCCGAATAAGGAAAGTTTTTTTTCCAGCTCGTTGTGGTAATAGTCAATCCATTCGTGGAAATGCTCTTTCCTGGATTTGTAGTCGGTGCAGTTGAACAGCATGTAGTGAAGGTCACAGACGGGGTTGCTGACCTTGGAAAGCTGGTAGTCGATCATGATAGATTCTAAAAGGTTTTCTCCCTGAAAATAATATTTAAACATAATAAAAGTTCAAAAAACGATGAGAATTTTGTAGGAAAGATTTTCAATACAAATTGAAAATTCAATACGAATTTTGATAACATGTTCTAGATCGCCAATCTTTTGAAAACAGTACAAACTTAAACGAATATACATTTCAGGGCTATATTACACTTTGACCTTGATAGTTGTTTATTTGCAATTGTAAGTTGGAAAAAAGATAAAGAGTTATCTAATTAATTGATAATCTGATATCTATGTACTAATAGTTGGAAATTACGTGACTTCTTTACCAGTTATTGGACTTTGTTGCTAAGCAGTAATTGCTCCAAGAGTACTGACGCCACTAACGATGTTTATTGCTTTAATAATTAAGAAACTTGATTATTGAACCTCGCGAAAGCGCAATATGGTACTGTTATCAAAGGACAAGGACCTGAAGATAAATAAACTTCGATGATCACACAAGTAATTTTAATCTTGACACTTGAATTGTAAAGGTTCATTAGTCTTGTTTTTATTAATATGAAAAGCGATTACATATTACAGCCAACCCCAAGGTTTTAGAGTTTTAATGCAGAATAGTATGCTTATGATGAACTAAAATCTTGGTATAAGGCGTTAAGTGTTACTTATCGAAGTGTTGTGTACTCACGTCAAATTTGAACATTATGTTATTTGTCCACGAGTCTCCTTGCTGGATGACGGCACTCTTTGAATCTCGGTCTAAACTTGCAAGCTTCGCAAACTTATCCATTGATTCACTGACAATTCCTTTAAGAGCCTTCTTGTGGATGTCACTTTCCATAACCATTATAGCACTTGCTTCCAATTGTCTAAAATATTGTTTAGTTTCTTCCTGACTAGCTAAAGAAGACCACATATCAAAACTCTATTAATTAATTATAATTATTAATTTATACTCATTAAACAGTTGCGGCTCTTTTTGTTTCAACGCAAATGATAGTGAATGAAGTAGCGCAAAGTTTTTCAGGACAGATTTCACGCATTCACCGCTCAGAGATGACAGCCTATCCATCATTTCAAATTTTGCCTCCTTCAAATCTTCCAAAAGAATGACTTCGTTAGGAGCTTCTTCGAAGGATCCATAGCAGGCTGCGTACCTCAGTCTTTGTTCTTGTGGAATATCAGCTGCTTTTTGCAACTCGTCAAACATTGGCAGTACTTGAGTATACATTATGTGCTCATTTTTGAACAGCTTTAGAGTATTGGCCATAACTCTCACTATTTCACTGTTGGGTGCAATTTTTGCTACCATCTTGAAAGTAACTCCATTTTTATCTTCTATAATGACTCGTTTCACATTGGCAACATAATTATCACCTACTATACCAACAGGCTCGATCAGAACCTTGGTATCCTTTATTCCTCTTTTTTCGAGAACATCTCTGATGTATGCGAGTTGAATTTCACTAATGTTGTCCAAATCACCTTCAATCTTCAGTCCGGCCATTGTGATAGTAGATTTGTTATGAACTGTTTTCAAGTCGTTTATTTAATTTTATACTTTGCCACTATCAACTCAGGTGGCTTGTTTATCAATCTATTTCGTATTATTTGGTAGTTTGATAAGATTAAAAACTGCTTAAATGCTCAACTGTTTTTCATTTAAGCAAATTTATAATTGGACAAAATTGATTAAAACAATTTGCACGTTGTGAATCTTGTAACGTTTATTATTAAACAATGCTACTAGAGTCCAAAGGTTTTTCATCATATAATTTCAAAATCATAACATACGACGCCTACCCACCAATTTTGTATTGTTAAAAAAGGCCAAGCAAAATGAAGTGAACAAGTAAATTATTGAGTACTTACCCAATTTTATCATTTTAATAATGTAATTTAGTACATACATACATAAATTAATCATAGCGAATAAGGGGGCTGGACTGTTTAAATGAATGTAATATAATAATCTTATGAATAAATGGTCGATTTTATTTTACTATTTTCGTTATTTATAAAAATCCAAGTTCAAGATGACTGTCAATCAGTCCCTCTATTCTTGTCTTGAATAACGCTAATGTCTCCAGATCTAAGTTTTCGGTGGTTGCTGTCTTTATCATCTCGCCCATGTCAGCCGATTCCATTGCCTCTTTCAGCTTAACAGCTTCCTCTGTCTTTCTTAACAGCGTGCTTGCCAGAACTACACCCTGTCCCAAGCTCATTTTACCGTGTCTCTTTAGATCAGCATCAAGTTGATCTCTAGGGTAAACGTAGTTAACCTTAAGTCCAAATATAGAAAGATTCTTGTCTAGCTCATCGTGGTAATAGTCTATCCAGTTGTAGAAGTGCTTCTTTCGTGTCTGGTAGTCGGTGCAGTTGAACACCATGTAAAGGAGATCGCAAACTGGGCTGCTGACCTTGGAGATCTGGTAATCGATCATTATGGACTGTGGATGGTTTTCTTCCTGAAAATGAAAAGTGCCTGTTTGTAAACAAAATATTGTACGTGTATTCAAAATTTCAACCAAATCGCTCCAGCTGTTTTAGTGTGAAGGAAAAACAAACATACTCACAAACTAATATTGCATTTATAGTGAGATAACATATCGGAATAAGGAATAACATATTTATTGGCTATAATTTATAACAGAGGTCCCACGGAGGCGGAACCGTGAGCAAGTGCTAGTTATATTATATACAATAATTATTTTTGTAAGCACTCAGGTAAGTACTTTTCATCATCAGTTATTCATAAAAAAAAGTATTTTAATAAATGACAGAACTGGCAGAAACCCAGTACAAATACAATACCTCTTAGGTCACATCTACCTAGGACGTGGCCAGCATGGTATTGTCTGCGCCCGTCATCCTAAGACATTCATCGTAATTTCACCGGCACCCACGCCCTCCAAACAGAAACAGCAATGCGACCACTACTGCTTGGCAGCAGATATAGGTATGGTGGAAGTAGGTACTTCCCCGGGCGAACATGACGGACCATGATGGACGGATCATGAGTGGTGACTACGAACCGGACGACGCATTGCAGGAAAGGCCACCCTCATGATGGACCAACATCATTTTAACGGCCGCAGGAAGTCGGCTATAATAGAGACGGCTTAAGACCCTTAGCCGTAGCATAGGGGAGGCCTAGTCAAGCATTGGATTTTTACAGGCTGATGATAATGGTGATGTGCTGATTCTTACATCTGAACCGACTCAACCATCAATTGGGTAATTTAAGTACAAATAGGTAGAACTCATTCGTTTACAGAGTACCCTGGTAAATATTGTAAATTTTAACACTATTTGTAAATTTTAACACTCATGAAAATATGGGATGAAGTAAAGGTACTCACATCGAATTTAAACATAATATTATTCGTCCAACAGTCTCCTTGCTGTATGACCGAATGCTTCGAAACCATATTAATCTTCGATTGCTTTGCTTGCACATTCATTGAACCAGATACAACTCCCTTGATTGTCTTCTTATGGATATCACTCTCCAAAATCATGAGCGTACTTGATTCTAATTGATTAAAGTACTGATAAGCTTCATTTTGACCAGCTACATTTGCCCACATATCGAAAAAGCTGTTTTTGAATTCCTCGAATACTTCAGGTTCCTTGTGTTTCAATGCGTATGACAAAGAATGTAGAATAGCAAAGTTTCTCACAACAGATTTAACGCATTCGTTACTGAGAGATTTGAATCTATCCAACATTTCAAAGCCAGATTCTTTCAAATCTTCTAGCAGGATGACCTCATTGGGAGCTTCTTCAAAGGATCCGTAGCATGCTGCAAACCTCAGCCTCTCTTCTTTTGGAACATCCCTTGCTTTCTGGAGCTGCTCAAATTTAGGCAACACCTTAGTATACATAATATGTTCGTTCTTGAACATCAATTGCGTGTGTACTATTAATCTGAGAGCCTCTAACGTCGGTGCTACTTTGGCTATCATCTTTAGAGAACCTCCGTTTTTGTCCTCAACTATGATTCTCTTTACGTTTGCCACATAATTATCACCTGCTTTACCCACTGGTTCAAAAACTACTTTGGCGTCTTTAAATCCACGTTTTTCTATAACTGCTTTGATGTATCCAAGTTGTGGTTCACTGACGTTGTCCAAATTACCTTCGATCTTTAGACCGGCCATTTTGGCTGTAACAACTGAATACTACTAAACGGTTATTTAGCTAATGGTCATCTTATATTAATGTCGTATTATCTACGATGATGGCTTTATCTTTAGTTCATAACACTAAAGATATTAGGGTTAATTGTGATAATTTTATGCAACTGATTAGATATTAAATAATGTGTATTTTATTACACACTTGATCATAGTTTTATTATTTTATTTGGCTGTAAGAACACTAACATTTTGTCGTGGTTTTGCTTGATGAAATTAGGAAAAATAAAATGCAAACGCATGCGTTTTTATTTAGTGTAGTGTTTTTTACAAATGGCCTTTAGGGGATCATCACTCAAAAGCTCCCCAATGGAACTAATACAGAATCACTTTGTTGTTCGTCTGTCTGTCAAGACAAGGTTTTTTTTCGCGAACGGCTATATTAATAGTTTTTGTTAAACTTTGACGATAAGAACACATCTTTTTTGATGTTGTCACGACAACAGTATTTATCGCGTGTGTTACTGTATTTATTTTCCTTTAGTTTCGAATGTGTTACAACCAAGGAGCATAATACTCTCTATTTTAACGACAACAATCGTATTTCAACGAGGTTACAACAATCGTATTTCAATGAGGTTACAACAATCGTGGGCTCTAGCTGGCTGGAGTATATAGAGCTACCGTCGAGAATTGGTGGCAGCTGCAGTAACTACCAGTAACTACCCTCATTGGTCTTCCGAATAAGAAATGTCCGGGCTACCACACACCACACTGACTGTATTTACACACTGAGATGACAAATAGCGATGCGCACACGTACACTAATGATTGGACTCCATGAAAGTCTAAAGCCGTCTCCCATTGATATAAATAGGAAATACTTAATATATAAGTCAGTGCCGTCTCCACAGTTGTTTGGGTACTTCTTCAGTTAGGCCTTCAGTAGAAAGTATCTTTGGATCGTGATGTTTAATCCAGTGATTTTCCTGAATCAAAATATCAAAATTTTTACTCCTCTTTTGGCTCTTTTTGGTAATACTCTCAAAATGTTATACTTACACGAGGCTCAAAATGCTTGGCTTTGTGTTTGCCCCAATATGCGAAAATATATTAATGGTAATTAGTTTTTAATCTGTGCTTTACTAGTTATACATTCTGTTTGTTTTACGAATAAAATAAAATAAAATACTGCGCCCTCAAAATCTCTTTCATTGAGAAACGGCAATGTTTGTTACAAACATGCTCAAGCTCCATCGATTACGCTCGTCTCCTAGCCGTTTCTAAATGGGAGTCAGGACTTTGGTCGAAAGAACGTTAATGGGTCCTGTTACATTTCTTCTTGCAATTCCTCTACGGTTGGGTTAGGTGCTGTGCCCCTCATCAGTACCAGCGCGGTGCTGCAGTCAAATACTTTGTCACCACGGATTAAAGTGCACCAGGCCGCATCAACGCATTAGTATTGTCATTAATAATTGTTATTGTTATTTATTATTTATTTATTTACTTATTGTTTGTTAGTTTGTTTTTTTTTTTTTTATGCTACTTGGCAAGCAGACAAGCTTACGGCCCACCAGATGGAAAGCAGTTACCGTAGCCTATGAACGCCTGTAACACCAGAGGCATCACACGCGCGCTGCCGACCCTGAGACATAAAGATGAAAAGTCTCATGTGCCTGTAATTTCACCGGCACCCGTACCCTTCAAACCGAAACACAGCAATGCGAACACTACTGCTTGGCGGCAGAAATAGATACGGTGGTAGTACTTCCCCGGACGAACTCTTTCACAACATTTTTTTTTCTTTTTTTCTTTTTTCATTCTTTATTGCACAATTACAAAAATAATAGTACAAAAGGAGGACTTAATGCTATGCAGCATAGTACAAAAGGAGGACTTAATGCTATGAAGCATACTTAATGCCATTCAACGTGGCAATGCAGCCAGCGTCTTGAGGACGCTTCCGTCTGGTAGTGATTATGATCAGTTTAGCTATCTTTAGATAACATAACTTAACACCCAACAGTCACATACGTAGTCTTGATCCCATACTAGAATTCCCTGTATCGTAGGTATCAGGAACTACATGGAAACGTAACACCCAGACCCGGAACATATATTTGCAGATCATACAAACATTTGACCCGCAACCTCTTGCATCTCAGCGAGCTACTCGACATTTGATATTTTGCTCCACCCTCTACCTCTCCACCTCTCTCTGGAGAGGTGAAGCTATGTAGGTAAATTATTATTTTACTATGTATACAAACAAACATTTTACATCCAAATGACTAATACCTTCCTAAATATTTAACAGTCACAATGATTCATTATAATTGTTTTTTTATCAGGATTAATTAATAAGAATTGTGTTTTTAATCATCTTTGTTACCGGTGAGTAATCATTAAACGAAATTGATTATAATTTACGTGCGTGGAAAATCTGATTTGAAAATCTAGGAAACAATTCAACCGTATCTTTTCTAGTTACTATCATTATCGTGTGCACACGACTCAAATTATTCTTTTAAATTCACATAGCATAACAGTCGCATACGCATAAACTCATTGGCTGGCTGAGATGCGCAAGGTTGTGGGTTCGATTCCCGCTGCGAGATAAATGTTTATATGATCTACAAATATTTATTCTGGGTCTGAGTATTATGGTATCATGGTACTCGTAGTTCCTGATACCCACGATACAGGGAGTCCTAAGTATAGCGCCACACCTGCGGAACGTACCGCAACCGAACGTTCGGTTCAATACGCTCGCAGTGTTTTTCAAGTTCTCTATGACATATCAGCCGAAATTACGTCAGTACGAAAACTTCAACCGCGGTACGTTACGCAGTGGGATCATGAAAACGTATGTGACTGTTGGGTGTTATGTTTTGTTAAGTTCTTGGATGACGCAGTATAGAGAACCCTCTAGATGAACCAACGATATTTTAAGGGTTGTTTTAAAAAATGTGTGGTTATATGTATGTATGGTTTAGAAGGAATTTTGCTGTCTTGTTTCACAAACAAATGGCGTAAATTGTTGACTAAAATTTAAGGATCTAAGTCAGCCTTTCCCAAAGTGGGCGATAACGCCCCCTTGTGGGCGCTGCAGGTCTAAAGGAAAGAAAAAATGGGGGTGTTGTGTAGACTTGTAGAGGCTTGTAATTTCATCAAGCTAGGAGGACTCTTAGACATCGACTGAGCTCTCGACTCCCGACTACAACTTGTGAACATCAACTAATATTAGTTAAGAGATTGCTAAAACTAACTCGGTTCGGTGACGACCTCTGTGGCGCGGCGGGCGAAGGTTCGCCTGCGACGCAGGAGGTTGCGGGTTCGATTCCCGCTTCAGAACAAATATTTGTACAATCTGCAGATATTTGTTCAGAGTGTTCTGGGTATTTTTCTATGTATAATAAAAAAAATATCTATATATGTTATGTATTGTATTAATTATATCAGTTATCTAGTACCCATAACACAAGCTCTGCTTAGCTTGGGGCTAGATAAAGTTGTGTGAAATGTCCAGCATTTATTTATTTATTTATAATAAAATAAAAATCATGTCAATCGGTCGCGGGTGGTGGGGGCGCTAAAAATAATTTATTCTCAAAATGGGCAGGAGACAAAATAAGTTTGGGAACCTTTGATCTGAGTGATCACCGTATAAATTTCACTGACTTATGTCCGGGCACAGTAGTTTGGTGCAGAACTCGATTCCTTCTGAGCTGCAAATGCATTTATTGCAATGGACCATGAGCACGGAAAAGGGCTCACACGGCCCTCTATCAGCTGAAATGAAGTTACATCGGTTACAAGTTTATAGAGGTCTCCAGGGTAGAGGTTTTAGTATTTTATAGCTTTCAAATATCATAACTGCCAAATCAATTGACAGTATCCTAAAATCCTAGTTTATTTATTTATTTATTGGGAAACCAACAGTGATACATTATGAAAAAACTTAAGGCTAAGATTGTAGAAAGTACGGCCAATAACAGCTTTAAATGCACAAGGTAATAGTAAGCGGATAACATTACATATACCTACCTACAAGGGACACGCCAACAACGGCTTAAATTAAACAAATCACATATACATGAAGAAACTACAAGTATCTTGGAAACAGAATTAAGGCAGATATAAAACATGCGAGAATAACCCAATAAATGATACAATTATTAATAAAGTAATTGAACAATTTAGACAGTAGTAACTATCATAGATACCCAATCAAAAGGTCCTCCAATCCCTCAAAGTAAGAAGGTACAACTTATACACATAGGAGGTAACAACATTGTAACCAATAATACTATTTATCCTTTTTTAATTTATCTTTTTATTTATTCATCTTTACACTTATATAACAGCAAGCAAGCAAGAGGAGGTAGGAAAAGGAAAAAGGTGGATTTTAAGAAGTCTTTATGCGTGAGTGTGCACTTACTCCCTCACATGAGTGAGAGTTTTCACAACGAGCCCTCCGAATGTCAACTTAGTCATAGTATAAGGATCAATGTGCGAGAATCGACTGTTGTACGTGTTGGCCAATCTAGTAAGAACAGAATTTCGCGTGAAGTTAGTTTAGTATTAGTAAAGCTCCTTGTGAATTAGTTTGAACGGGAATTTACTAATACTACCAATATTCAATATTCAATACATTTATTGCTTTCACATGGTTTCAATGAGGGCTTTTCAAATTCGATACAAAAAAAGGAGTTCAAAAGTGGTTCGATAGATGGCGCTGACTCAACTGCAGCTGACGAGATTATCAAATGTATTGTCTGTGGTGTACGCGTACTAAGCTATTATCTAACTAATCTGTGGCTATTAGTCAAGATATTCTGCTTGTGTCTGCTTCTTGAGAGTGCGCTAGTGATTTCGTGGTGTTTTTAGAAGTAGGCAAACATAAATACCACGACACGAAAATATATCTACGTTGTTGATGTTGACATTTAACTTTATTTTGACACTTGACAGCACGATACAGAGCAGCGCCATCTATTTTTAAAGCTGAAAGCATGATTTGAAACGGCCGTGAAAACCCCTCATTATAGGTGTTATATAAATTATGTAGTACCTCATATATGAAATTGTGCTTTGGGCATTGCAACAGCGAGGCAGACCGAGGTTCTCGGGCCCATTTCGACGACAGGTCATCGGTAAACCATGTATAGGCCTTTTTCTGTCGCAATGCAATAGTGCTCGCATTACTGCTTGGCGCATTCCAGGTTGAACGTATATACGCCACACAAGTAAAGTAACAGGCAAATCATTCTTTTTATATCAAGGTCTTAGTGTCGCGCCACACCTGCATAACGTACCGCGACCGAACATTCGGTTCAATACGCTCGCAGTGTTTTTCAAGTTCCCTGTGACACATCAGCCGAAATTACGTCAAGCAATAAACTTTAGCCGCTGAACTTTCGGCGCAGTACGTTACGCAGGTGTGGCGCTATACTAAGGCTTAGGTCACGTAATTAAATAAAATACCCATATGGTAAAAAGATTTAGGGTGGGTTAACATTGCAACATTTTCTCTGCCGTTGGTACGGTATTACTCCATACCATAGCATGGTAATTTAGTATAAGTAATACTCAAATAGTTACTTACATCTTCTCCAGAACAAAGCATTGTCTTCGTCAAACTCACAAAAACAGGTTGCAAAAAAATGCTGAAACAATAATTTACTTCAAATGCATTAGGGGCCTTATTCATATTCATTTTTGAAACCTATTTTAGTTAAAATAGCTTTTGATTTGTTCGCTCTGATGTAAAATGTCATACGTCAAAACAAGACAAAACATATTTTAACTAAAATAGGGGACTTTTTCTGCTCTTTCGAAGGGAGACGTCGTTTTTTTATTTTATTTCAATTTCTAGTGTTTTTTTGAGTTATATCGCGTAGTTTTGATGACATTTTAACCGGTGTAGCTTATAAAGAGCATATGGTAGTGAATTTAAATAAAATAAGTGTATTCCGTGTCTTTTCGAAGGGGTGGAAATTGTCCAGAAACATTCTAGTAAACTGCCATCGATTTACTAGAACATGACTTGACAGAGTACTTGATGACTGGACATTGCTACTTGACATTGGCAAAATTGAGTATATCCTCAGATGTCATAAACAAAAAAAAAACTAAAGTAGGTTTAAAAATGATTATGAATAAGGCCCTTAATATTTGGGACCAAAGGATACTGGTAAAAAATATTTTGAAAACAGATCAAATTCAAAAAAATATACCTCGCCCAGCAGTAGACGTAAACAGGCAGGTGATGATGATGATGATGACATAGCAATTACACATATTAAATTAAAATAGTAATTAGACAAAAATGCTCATGTATTTGGGCCGTGTTTGTATTGCCCTACGTGTGTGCTGGCAGCAATGATGAAGACCAATATGATAATTTTTAATAAAATGAACACTTACAAAAAATACTGCTAACGTTATAATTCCATACATCGCGATACAAACTAAAATTCATTACGCGTTAAAAAACAATTTGACATGCACATATTGATTTGTCCGTCACGCGGTTATTGTGTACGGTTTAATCGTATTTTTAACCAACTTCCCAAAAAAGGAGGAGGTTTCAATTAGGTTGTTTTTTTGTTTTGTTTGTTACCGCATGTCTCCTGCGTTTATGAACCGATTTGGAAAATTCTTTTTTTATTCCATCATCAGAATCCAGTTCTGATGATGGAATCCATCAGGAATTGAGGGAACTCCTCAAATATTGTAGGCATACATATGGCGATTTTGATATTTTCAGCAACAAACCAAGCGTTTGCATTCAAAAAGTATCATAATCCTTTCACCACTATGGTTCTTTCATCGTTTTTTTTTCATCCAAATATTTAGTCGAATACAATGGCGGAAGTCGGTTTTTTAAATGAAAAGTTATTACTTCAAACTACGCAATAATATTTAAAAAAAAAAAAAAAAACGAAAAATAATGTATCGGGGTTCTGTAGTTAAATAGAAAAATTACTGACTTATTTCGGCAAATCAAATTGGTTTCACGAAAACCTTAAAATTTAAATTTTACTTGTTTTATATACAGCGTGTAAGAGGACGGCTCCCGACTAGTGAAGGTACCGATAAAGCTACCTATATCATAGCCTTATAAAATAGCTTTCGCCTGAGAAGTGATTCATACCGGAGATAACCTTTTTTTTCGTTTCGTGAGTATTTGTCAGCCAGCAATGAACGCATTTATTCCGGCCGCGCGATTTCAACGCTCCCGGTCAGCTGATCGACCCGTAGCGCCAAAATTTATTGTGTGGTTTTCATTGAATCTTGCTTTTTTTGGCGTTTTTATTTGTGTCTTTAATTATGGAAATTAGGGTTTTGTGTTCCTTTAACGATATTTTATAGATATTTATAAAGAAAACACGAAAAAAGCGGGCCAAAAGTGAGCATTTTTTTTCGTGTTTTTTCAGCTTAAATATTTTCAGAATCATGGTCTGAATGCACTGATTCAGTTTTTGGGAGTAGGGGAAGCAGGGGGAATGCCGTTCACTTAAGGGAAAAATGCAATATTTTTTAAATGTATTGTGTTTTATTAATAGTATGAGAAGATAACAAAACATTAAGTATTAAGTTATCAACTTATTAACACAAAATTAAATTATCCCTCTTAAAATATTAGTTACATCAGTCTAAAAAAAACAGATTGGAGCACCATTAACGGGGTAATACCGCTCATCCAAAGGGGTCATTACCCATTACGCTCAAGCCTGTTTGTTTGAATAAAACAAATGAGATCCATTTGTATCAATCAACTATACGAAAAATCTACTTTTATTAACTAAACTAAGGAGAACAATCACAATTCAACATTAAATATCTTTATTAGAATTAATAACAAATCAAACTTATTCTTAGGCACATAAATCACACAGAGATCTCTCTGGAGACTCCCACGCAGAGCAAATTTTATGTAACCACAGCCCCTAAGCGGTACATCGATACCATAAGTATACCGTTCTTTTTACGATTTCGGGGCATATCTGAAGAAAATAACATAGAAAATCACTGAGGGGTAATGGCGTTCACGTGAGCGGCATAACCCCAAATGTTCGTTTTGTATAAAAGTTGAAACTTAAAAATATATAGGCCTATAATAAGATCGGTTTGGCCGTAAACACAAACACGTACCTCACTCTCTCACGGTGCGAGCGAACTGATTTTACTTGTCTCTGCCTACACGAGCGTTACACCCCCCGGCACCTCTGTACCTCGGTCTGTGCACCGTGTTTCTCTGCATCTTATTTAGCAAGTTATTGGGGTGAGCGCTATTACCCAGAGAGCGCCATTACCCCTGCTTCCCCTAGTCGCGTTCCCGTAGGCGTAAAATACGCCCTGTATAATCAAATTTACGGCTGTGACATTTTGTCTGCAGAATCATTTTGAGAGAATTATTTTGACGCGTCCATCTGTAACAGTTTAAGGTGATCTTTATACTTCGTAAGCACAGATTTATAAGTATGTACAAAAGTTCGTAAGCAATTAAGGAAAACAGCGAAAAATTATATTATTAATAAGAGCGTTTCTTGCACAAAACCTGCGTAAAACCACCGTAAAAAAACCATTGTTATACCTACAAAATAACTATGCATACACGTTATGCTTAAATTGTTCCATGGTATGAGACACTACCTAGTAATTTCGAGATCTAGTATTTTTGGTATTTTGTTATTTTGAGATCTAGTCTTTTTGACACCAATCCCAATGAGGGGTTTTCACGGCCATTTCAAATCATGCTTTCAGAGTTAGAAATAGATGGCACTGCTCTGTAACTTAGCTGTCAAGTGTCAAAATAAATTGAAATGTCAACATCAACAACGTAGAAATAATTTTCGTTTCGTGGTAAGTATTTATTTTTGCTTACTTCTAAAAACAAACGAAATCATTAGCGCACACTCAAGAAGCAAACAAAAACAGAATACCATGACTATAGCCACCGACTAGTTAGATAATAGCTTATTACGCGTGCACGACAGATAATACATTTGACTATCTTGACAGCTACTGAGGGCTCAGCGCCATCTATCGAACCAATTCGAACTACTTTTTTTTAATCGAAGATGAAAAGCCCTCATTGCAACCCGTTTTTGAAACATGATTGAAACAACAATATTGAAAATGATAAACCAGTTTACGTTGCGAATTATTTACATTTTATTTCAATAACATAAATAAATTGCAAGAAAAACAAACCACGGAAGCTCATTGAAAATCAATCAGAACACATCCATTGTGCTAAGGGGCTCTTTACACGATGCGAGCTACTAGTACTTGTTTAAGGCCAATTAGATGGCAGTTCAATAGCCAAATGTAAAAAGCTGAAATTAAAAATGATTTTCTGGTTTAAAATTGAAAAAATACTAGCAAAGCTATCCGGATTTGGCATGCCTAAAACTAATTTGACAAACTTTCATGCCAGTTGAAAAATTAAAAATTAAAGACGTTTGGAGGAGGGTTAAGCCCAGCTATGGGTTACTACCATCTGTTAATGATGACGGTGATTAATTATTTTTTTGACAAATTTTATTTTATTGTTCAAAAATTTTCTTTATCGTGATAAACCAAAAAACTTGAATTTGCCGGCTCATATTACTGGCGACTCATTGACCAAATAAGAGTGTTATGCAGCAACTTAGCACACAAACTATACTAGCATGCGTAGCTACTTATTAAATGAGCGATGTGAAGTTCTCTGTTTCAAATAAAGGGGGTCGCGTTCGTATGTATGTGGTATCTATGTTTGATGGATGTTTATTTGACTATAACTTTCGAACCGTTGATTTAATCGCCATAAATTTTAGTTGGTAAGTTGATGGTACAATCAGTAATTTGTATAATGACCTATATCGGAAAAGGATTCGTTGACATAGGGACGAATATTAAAACATCGCAAGTTCTGGGTTCGGGGGAAATTTCCTACTAGTTAATCTGGACGCTACTGTCACCGTTCAAAAAAGCCCTTATTGCCGTATAATTCTCGCAGTGTTTGAACAACTGAAAGGTCCTAGAACAAACACCGGTGTTCGGGTAAGTACATGAAATTTTCATGTCCCTCTAGATCGCTATTCAGGATGTGAGGTGATGTTTGCTAAGTTTTGTGATGCGGGCTAAGTATAAAACAAAATGAAAAAAAACAATATATTATCATCATCATCAGCCTGTAGAAGTCCTAAGCTGAACATCACCTGCGTCATCCATCGACTTCTTGCGATCTTTATAATGTATTTAGTCCTGGAGGGCCTTCCTCTACTGCGTAGTCCATTGTGATCGCCACTCGAGAACCTTTACTTCCCAACGGTTAATTAATTAATTGATACAAGCGTGACTTTGCGGAAATCCATTCTACAATATAAAATAGACGAACAAAATATATATTTTTCTTTTTATGCTACTTGGCAAGCAGACAAGCTTACGGCCCACCAGATGGAAAGCAGTTACCGTAGCCTATGAACGCCTGTAACACCAGAGGCATCACACGCGCGCTGCCGACCCTGAGACATAAAGATGAAAAGTCTCATGTGCCTGTAATTTCACCGGCACCCGTACTCTTCAAACCGAAACACAGCAATGCGAACATACTGCTTGGCGGCAGAAATAGGTACGGTGGTAGTACTTCCCCGGACGAACTCTTTCACAAGAAGTTCTACTACTAACAAAACTACTATATAGTAACAATTCCCAAATATATAGTAACTATTGCCTCGCCGAACGCCGAACAGAAAGAAAACAGAGTTCTTTCTGTTCGGCGTTCGGCGAGGCAACATGGCTGCGGAGTTTTTGCAGTAGTGTGTCTTTGTCGTTCTAGCACGCAGTGTGCCTACTGTTTCCTGAGGATGCTTCGTTGAGAGGCGAAACACTTGTCGAATTCTTTCAGTGTTTTTGTTGGAGAGGAGCGGAATTGTTACTATGTATTTTGTTCGTCTATTTTATATTCCCAACAGTTGTCAGTTATAATACAAATATAATTTAATTATTATTAGATTGCATATAATTGCATTGCACATAATGCAATGGGGGCGATGTGCCTTAATCACCCCGCTTGGCAGACGGATTGGTAATCGCAATATTGGTGTTGAGTACTCAGGTGGATGCTGCTGCCCATTCCCTGGTGTGTTCCTTAGTCGGCTTCTACGACATCCATGGGAGGAGAAAGAGGGGCTCTTAGGCAGGACACACTATGACTAAACGGACAACAGTAAAGAACAATAATTCAATGATTTATTTAAAAATGGCAGTACAAACGTAAAATGTCAGAGAGGGACAAGATTGGCCCAGAAAAATAAACAAATTGGGCCATGGAGAAGCCAGCTGAGATTCGAGAGGTTGCGGGTTCAATTCCCGCTGCGGGACAAATGTTTGTATGATCTGCAAGTATTTGTTCTGGGTCTGGGTGTTATGGTACCTTGGTACTCGTAGTTCCCGATACCAACGACACAGGGAATCCTAGTGTGGGATCAGGACTACGTATGTGACTTTTGGTTGTTATGTTATGTTAAGTATGTTATAATGGTTAGCTAACCTTATATAATTTTCAAACAGAAACTATTCTATATTCAAGTTATTCTAGCATTAAGAAGATACAGATTATAATATAAATCTGAAAAAATCTACTAATATTTTGCAGGATTATTCACAATAAATGACGAATAAATCATTCTTATTCAATACAGTTAATCGAGTCTCACGATTGAAACCGGAAATAGCCCCACGTCGTCGTTGCTACCGACCATTTCCGGCCGAAACTGATCCTACGGCCTGCCACTTCCGGCACAGAATAAATATAAGAAAGAGCGTATAGAAGTTTAACTCCGATGGCATCTGTCTAGGGTGGCTTAAAAGACGCATTTAAACTTTTATGATTGCGTAGAGTAATCTTCATTTGCCGGTAGACATCCAATGCTGGATGAAGCCTCCCCCGTAGCATATGCATGGCGTACAACCCATAGCGTGCAATGGAGGAATTTGCCATAATCACAGCGCTTGGCAGGAGGTTTGGTGATCGCAGTTTCGTGTTAAGTACTCTGGCAGATGCTACTCCTGGCGTAATTCTTTAGTCACCTTTCACGACATCCATAGGAGGAGTTGGAGTCCTATTCTTACGCCGAGACTACCGCGTAGAGTAATAAGCTCAAAAAATTATTTGAAGGGATCTGAAATGGTGAATGAAAACATTGCGAGAACCGACATGTCTAAGAGCCAAAAATTGTATGATGAAGACTCTTCTAGGCGTACTAATTTATTTTCACCACACTACTTTTTACCATTCACAATGTACTTTTAGAGATGCCATTCTTCAACTTGGTACCCGACATAACGCCCGGTGACCAAGAAAGAACCAGTATCACGAAGCGGAGATTCGGCTCGGTATGGTTGCTGGTATCACATCCGAACCACCATCATCATCAACAACCTGTTTACGCCCACTGCTGGACGAGGCCACTCAGTATGTACAAGTAGTATGTACTCAGATGGATGGTGTAATCCCATAGTAAGGCACACATCAACGAGAGGAGAAGGAGGAACCATATTACATCTAAAACCAATACTGGTTATTTTACATTAACGGATTTGGAGTGAAATAGGCTAGATTCGGAACACCGACGCTTTGTTATACGTCACTTCCGGAAGAAGTGTTCAATTTCATGGTGAAAAAGTGTTTATTTTATGGTCAATTAACCTTTTGGGCGGTTCTGTAGGTTAATTATAGAAATAGTCAAACAACCTTATAAGATTAGAAGAAATA